>CM073571.1:153966129-155166129 GCA_037074715.1 Magnolia kwangsiensis
CTGGTCAAACCAGATGCCCTGGCTGAAACTTAGGCTGGAAGTTCATCTGTTATGCAACACATCCACATTGAAGGTAGACTATTGGTCAATGCTTTTAATCTTCCTTTTCTTTTCAACACCCACGGCCACAGTGGCCTGATGTTGGGCCAGGGCATCAGCATAGTGGCATCCGCCTGATGAGAGGCTTCAATCTAGTGAATTTGTGAACCTTGAGTCCCTTGTAATGCGGGGGCATTTTCACACCGGGCTCAAGTGGGGTGACCTATGAGATGCAGGGGGCACACTCCGGGGTGGGCCGCTTGTGTGAGGCAGGTGGCTCGTGAGGATGCTGGCCCCCACCCGTGTGACTCGGGTGGCTCGTGTGAGGCGGTACCCATGTGATTTGGGGTCCACGAGGGGGGTTCGACCGAGGGCCCTAAACCCATGAGATGTGGGGCCTGGGCAATGAGATAAAGGGATTAATTCGCCATACTCTAACAGTTCGAGCTTTTAGAGTAAGTGGGTAATTGTCCTACATCAAATTGGTATTAGAGCGGGAGGTCTCGTGTTCGAGACTCCTCACCGGGGGTGATTAATGCGGGGGCATTTTCACACCGGGCTTGAGTGGGGTGGCCTGTGAGATGCAGGGGCACACTCGGGGTGGGCGGCCTGTGTGAGGCAGGTGGCTCGTGAGATGCGGGCTCCACCCGTGTGACTCGGGTGGCTCGTGTGAGGTGGTACCCATGTAATTTGGGGCCTACGAGGGGAGTTCGACCGAGGGCCTAACCCATGAGATGTGGGGCCTGGGGCAATGAGATAAAGGGATTAATTCGCTATACTCTAACAGTTCGAGCTTTTAGAGTAAGTGGTTAATTGTCCTACATCACCTTGGCAAGTTCAGATTTTTTTGCAAATTCCATTGGCTTTTTGGCCATTGCCATGAGATTGTCTACGGCATATACTCATGTTGTTAAGGTCATGATGACATGGGAGCAATACTATTTCTTTTCTTTTCTTTCTCTTCTTTCATTTTTTTTCTTTTTTCTTTTTATTTTTATTTTTTGAAATGGCATCATCCGCAGGCAGGCATAGGCTGAAAGAAAGTAAGCTGGATCATCTTAATGCCGGATCTCTTCTATGAAATACTTCCATACTGCCCAAGCAAGGGTGCAAATGAGTGGGCTGGCTCTCTTTGGGCTGAGTTCGGTGTGAGCTAAAGGTCTGTTGGCTAGTCCTGGCAAGGGCTCATCACAGCCCTAACTTGTCCATGCATTTGTACCCTTAACCCCATCAGGTTAGTAACTACATCAGGTCTGTTGCTAACCTGATGGGGAGGGAGTCCAATCCATTGATCTAGGCTGTTCATTAGGTTCAGTGCACATTTCATGGCTACCATGCTGGAATGGAATATCCAATCAATGTGAATTTTTTTTCCATGGTAGGCCATGTGTTCTGATTGTCGTGAACTTAATTGGCAGTTCAGATTGATCTATTGGACTGTCCAAGTGAGCCAATTAAACTAGGAGCACTATAACTTACAATGCTCTGAGAGCACTGGATCATTTCTCCATTAGTTACACATGCACTATTGCTGATACTGGTACCCTGAGCATATACATATTTTTTGTACCCTATCATCAAAAGATTTCATGAAAGCTCTCTGTCAAATGTCAAGCATGAACCCTGCTGATGGGACTTGCATGAGTGAGATGGTGAAGGGGCATCGTCAGATACACATGGACATTGCATGTCTGAGGTCAGGGCCATTCATTAGGTGAGAACCACTCGACACTTAGAACATGTCCTGGCCTGGAAAGTTGGTCCAATCATTATGTGCGCCATCAGTGTGCATTGAATGCAGACTGTTAACCAGTATTTTATTTTTCTGAATTTCTCATATCATTTGGCCCACCTGATGAGTGTACTACCCTGATTTCTGGGCCAGGGCATTTTACCTGATAAATGGCCTGTCTTGCGCATGTGCCTTGCCACCGTCATGTGAGGTCCCCTTCACCATCTCACTTGCACATGTCACACTGGCATTTCTCTTCCTGTTTTGAATAAAGTTTGTGCAATAATTTGTTAGATTTGGATTTTATAATGAGCAAAAACTACTCATCAGAGATGCAGGTCATAAACTGATACTTATTTTATGCGTATTGACAGATATTTCAATGTAATTGGATCAGACCCAGAAGGAGCATTAGGGGAAGCTCCCAGACCTGAATTGCGTGAACATGGCCGGATATCTGGTGCATGTTTTGATGCTGCTTTGGGGGTTATCCTGGGCTTAAGGTATTGATTGCTGACCATCTTCCCATGTTTATTCATACGCGCAAAAGGTATCTGGTTCCTTGACACGTTAGCCTGTACAAGTTGGCCCATGATTCATTGATCCAGGGTGTTGATCTGATGGAAGCATGATGGTTCAGGCATATACTCTCCAAAAGCCTTCCATACTGGGAGATCTTAGCCCTCTATTCTTTGACCTCTTATTTCTTTTCCCCCCTATATAACTTCTGTTTGTATACGACTGATGGGATAGTTTGGGGCATTCCCCCATTCATGGTGGGGCTCATGATATCAACAGTGTCCTACCGCCAGACAATGGCCTTACTTGTGTGGACTGGGCTTCAGGATGCTGTTGCACAGTCCTGGTGCCTTGAATACTCCAACATGGAACCCATGTTATCTTCTCTGCATGGCTAATCTAATCTCCTTTTGTTTTATTTTGTTTTGGTAAATCTAATTTCTTTTGGCAAATTGTAGGTTAAAGGAACAGATTACCACACACTGATGGAACTTGTATAAGAGACTACATTGATGTCACAGATCTAGTTGATGCTCACGTTAAAGCTCTTCGCAATGCGAAACCCAAGAAAGTTGGCATATACAATGTCGGCACAGGAAAAGGTCATCAAAATAGCTCTTTCATCATTCACAGCTCTCACTTTTCTGATCTTACCCTGTTTTTCTTTGATCATGGGTGTGCATAGAGATAGCATATAGGCCCTTGTTTTTTTTTTTTTTTTTGGTAGAAGCATACAGCAATTGGGCAAGCAAATGGCTTTCTTGCTCAAGACCGACAACCAAGGTAGGGGCCCGCCCAGCTTTATGTAATCCAGACCAGTGTTTTAAATAACGGCAAGTAGTGTCTTGCGTAGCATTCAGCCCTCTGTAGCGTGTAGAAGTTTACATGATACTACTATTTTTTAATTTAAAAATAGGAAAAATATGATACATACACTGCAGCGTTATGCTACACGCGTACGCTACATACGCTATGTACACTACAGGGGATTTGCGCTATTTGCTAATGCTACGTAACCTCGTAGCTACACGCTACGGATGCTATTTAAAAACACTAATCCAGACCATTCGTGTGGTGGGCATCCATCATTGATGGGTCAAGCCACAAAAATTTCTCCACCAGAAAACTCTTAAACTGGTGGATTTTGTACCATGGGCAAGGTATTCCGTAACGGTAATTGTGGCTATAATGGTCACCATTGTCTACCTTTACCGATTTGGGTCATAATGGCTGTTACAGTCCCTGTAACAGCCGTTATGTGCAGCTTATTTATTTATTTATTTATTTTTAAAAAACTCGAAATATCTATGTCTGCCCTATAACGTTGAAAAAATAAATAAATCCAACAAACATGTCTGCCCTGTAACAGACCATTACGGGGCTATTACGGCCTTTACATTGACATAACGGGTCGTTTATGGTAGGTAACTAGTAATTTTTTTTCCATAACAGTTGTTACGGCCATACGACCCCGTAACGTGTAACAGTAGCCACCGTTACCTTTACGTAACGGCCTTTACAGCATGCCATTCCCATGGGCCGTTGTGTGGACTGCCCAGTTGCAGGCCATCAACCAAAAGGAGGAGGATTCCTTGATGGTTTCCTATGGTCTTTTACTGCAAGAAACATCCCTTGGTTTCTCTTCTTAAAATTTGACAAAGTCCTCTCTAACGTCTAGGATAAATGCATGGCTTTGTCCATTCTTCTAGAGATGGCAATATCATGGCTGTTGTCTTGGCTAGAGATCTTCCTCATCAGTGTTTTTTTTTTTGTTGGAATTCATTCTCTCCCTCCAAGTTTTTCTTCTCCTTTTTAAAATTAAATTCATTAGTTCTAAGGAAAAAAAGAAAAAAGAAAAAAAAGAGAGTATTTTTTATGGAGGTGACTTTTTTCATCCAGACCATTGATGATTAGTCCCGCCAAATGATGGCGGTCTGGACAACGGAAAGGTGGATCCCCACATGTTATTCCCTCAGAACTCAGTCTGGTCTCCTGCTCATTAGATGAGCTGGTAGAGACAATGTAGTAGTGTAAGTGATCCAGGGTTCAATCCCTGGTAGTGTTACCTTAAAAAAACAATGCAGTATCTTTTGTCCTCAAGAGAGTAGGGCTTTATGGAGCTACCTAAATTCTGGTGAAAAATCTAAAGATTGTTTGTCTGTGGTGATCAGGTAGATCAGTGAAAGAATTTGTGGAAGCATGTAAGAAAGCCACTGGGGTCAAAATTCAAGTTGAATACCTCAGCCGCCGGCCTGGCGACTATGCTGAAGTCTATAGCAACCCCTCCAAGATTAACCGTGAGCTGAACTGGTCAGCCCAGTACACGGACCTCCAAGAGAGTCTGCAGATTGCATGGAGATGGCAGAAGTCGCACAGGAATGGGTATGGGCCACCCTTGGCGATGGTTTCCTAATACAGACAACCCCATGATGGTAGCACAAAAGTAGACAGGATCCACGTCATGCGAGTGAAGTACTGGTACTTACTATTTCCTTTCACATTAAGAGAAAAGAGGGGTGATTTTGTGGTAGGTTAGGAGTATAGAGGAAGGAGATCTTTTTGAGATGGAAATAGTGGGAGGTAGGAGCAAAAAGCCCATTTGTTATTATTATATTAAACAGATGAAGGTAAGCCCAATAAATGCATGCAGCAGTGAGTTCTTTCCCTTCTGATACATGCATCTCATGGCTGTTGTCTTATTTTGTTGCTCAATATCTCATGCTAGGAGGTTTGCTAAGTCTGCACACCTGTGGAACGCTGCCCATATACACTTACGCTGCTACTGTGGCATGTTTGCATTTTCCGTCAGGTGGACCAACCACTGTTTGGATATTCTGGCTAGAAGTTGGGCCTTTTGCAGCCCTTGGGTAGGACTCACCTGATGGATAGCTCGGGTCTTGCACATGTGTGCATAGTGTGGATAGGCAGGGTCTAACATGAGTGTGGGCTTACTAGACCTCATCCCTATTCTTGGCTCGAGACTTTTTAGTTTGTGGAATTGGGTCCTGGTATAAGCCGTTGATAAGTTCGTACTCTCCATGTTGCCCTTTGGATGCCATTGATGTATTTCTTTCATAATAGTCTCTTTGCTAGCCATTACCTGAAAAGAGTGTTAGGATATGTCTCTGAGATCTTCGGTTCATGGGCCATCTTGAGAGGTCAAATTACATTAACAAGATGGTTAACTGGCTGCTCAGTAGACTTGGACAACGTGAAAACCCTAACCTAAGCATGAGGTAGAAACTGTTGTATTTGGAATTTCAGCAAAAGAATGTTTCAATTTGGCTAGTTTGCATTGTGTTAACGCCTCTGCATGTGTAAGATAAGTGGACCTCACTTTAACTCAATCCGAGACTGTTGGAATTGAGTGGTCCACCTTGGATAGCTGATGCTTGGCAATCAATCCTGATCTGGCGATCCTTGTTTTCTGATACATGGCTTTTTTGAACCAGAGAATGTGAGCATTTCTCATATATATATATATATATATATATATATATATATATATATATGAGAAATGCTCACACCCAACTAGTTGGACTAGCTGGGCATTTAATGCTAATATATGTTGAGAGAGAGGGGGCGTTTGCTTCACGTTAGCCTTTTAAGAAGTCTTTTGGAATCTCTGACTTGGGTGGGCCCCACTGTGCTGTTAATGTAAAATCCACCCCGATCATCACATGTGTCACATCATGTTAAACTTGTGGACTGAAAATAAACCCCATTGTTAGCTCGGATGGAACACATAATTGGAAACAGTATGCTAAAAAAGCTCACCCTCCAAAATGATTGTTTGATGAGGCCCACTTGAATCACTTATGGATATGATTTTTAAATCCCGCACCTAATCTTTATTTTAGCTGATTTCAAATGCTCATGATTGGAGTCCGGTAAAAATCAAAGGTGGATGTCTTCCCTTCAAATATTCCATTGGTGTGGCTCACCTGAATTACAAATCTACCTTATATTTTCTATTTAGACTTACAATGAGATTGCACATCTAATGGTCGTTGTGGATCTTACCTACATGATAAGGTGGGCCATATAAAAAATTGAGGTAAGCTCTCTCCTGCTGTTAAACTTCTTTGTAGTCCCCAAGAGAAAAGGTGCCTGTTCCAAAAAAGTGGGAGTACATCGGGTGCAGCCTGTACATATGCAGGTTTGTGCATCCCTCTTCCTGGGCCTACCTTGATAAAGGTATTGTATATCCATTCTCTACATCTATATTTTTAGCTAATGATAAGAAAGGATTCCCAAAACGAAATAGATACATATTTCAGGTGGACCACACCACAAAAATAGTGGCGATTGGCCGTTAAAAACTTTTTGTGGGCCAAAAGTTTTGGATTAAGCCGAAATTTATTTTTAATTTTATTGTCCTTCATCAAGGTCTTTGTGACATTATCAATAAGTTGGGTGACATGTAAAAAATTATGGTGGGCCCTAGGAAATTTTAATGGTAAAAGTTCAATTTTCACTATTTTATATCGTTTTTTGATCAATGTAATGAGTCGATAAAACCAATGGACCGCATGGATATACAATACATACATGAAGGTGGGTGCCATGGTCAGGGACGAACTGTGTTGCATAAGCAATGGACTGCACTTAATCCACTCTTGATATTCTCCTTTTTTTTTTTTTTTTCTTTTTCTTCTTATAAGGAAGGTGGAAGAAGGTTAACGGTGGAAGAGGAATGTCTAACCTTATTTTTATCAGGCCCACCATGATGTCTTGACGTGCATGTTAGATCCACTATGACCATCAAATGTGTTATCTTATTCTACATCTAGAGACAAAACATTAGGATGACTTTTGATTTAGGTAGGACACCAATAGAAAAGGTAGAGGGAGAGACATCTACCTTTGATTTTTATAGCACCCACGATCATGAGTAAGTGAAATCCATTCCAACCATTAAATGTCACATCAAAAGCTAGGCATGTAACTCAAAAATCAGGCCCATACTGGATTTAAGTGTGCCTTGTGAAAGGAATTATTTTAAAAGGTGAGCTTTTTTCGAACACTATTTTCAATTGTGTGGTCCACTTGAACTATGGATGGAGTTGATTTTCTATTCTTAGATCTAACATGGGGTGACACACGTGATGGTCAAGGTAGATTTTACATTAACAGCACAATGGGACGCACCCAAGTCAGAAATCATTTTCAAAAGACCTCTTAAAAGGCTAACGAGAAGCTAACGCTCCTCTCTCTCTCTCGACATTAATTAGCATTAAATGCCTAGTTGGACCAAAACTCATTGTCCAACTAGTTGTGTGTGAGCATTTCCCATATATATATATATATATATATATATATATATATATATATATATATGGAAAAGGTACAATGCCCTCGAGTTCATGGCTCCGTCCCATGTGGTTGAGCTGTGTGGGCTCCACCGTGATGCCTTTCGAACATCTACCCCATCAGTCAGATGCACCATTCCATCGTGAGCCTAGGTCTCAAAAATCAAGTCAATCCGTGACTTGTGTGGGCCACACCACATACAGAAGTGGAGAGGGGCCGTGCACCATTAAAACATTCATAATCATTTTTAGGGCCCATCGAGATGTGGTTTGCAAATCCAGCCCATCCATTATGTGTGTCCCACTTGGATGAGGGTTCAGACTAAGTTTCAGCAGCATTCAAAACTCAGGTGGGCCCTCATCCAAGTGGGACACACATAATGGATAAGCTGGATTTGCAAACCACATCGGCTCAAAAAATGATTATGAATGTTTTAATGGTGCACAGCCCCTCTCCACTTCTGTATGTGGTGTGGCCCACACAAGTCACGGATTAACTTGATTTTTGAGACCTAGGCCCACGATGGAATTGTGCATTTGACTGATGGGGTAGATGTTCGAAACGCATCACGGTGGGGCCCACACAACTTGACCTCATGGGACAGACTCATGAGGCCGAGCGCATAGTACCTCCCCCCCCCCCCCCCCCCCCCCACCCACAGATATATATATATATATATATATATATATATATATATATATATATATATATATATATATATATATATATATAAACACCTAGTTTGCACAAGTTGGTGCGAACTTTTTTAAGAAATCATACGTGACGGTCCATGTGAAGTAGCACCTCATGAAACACTTTAGGCCTAAATTTTACTTTAATTCAGAACTTTGGTGGGCCATGAAAAATGAAAACAGTTTCCTTCCTTAATTTGCATTTCTCTTTGCTATGGCCCATCAGAATTTTAGATCAGGGTAAAAATTTGTCCCTTGGAATTTCATAGGATTCCGCATCACATGGACCGTTCGGATTAGACGCGCGTGTGCAAAGGTGCACGTGATGTGAGCCCATCATCTGAACCATCCATGTGATGCAACACCTCATGAAACCTCTCAAGCCTGACTTTCACTCTGATTCAAAATTTTGGTGGGCCATGGAAAAAGGAAAAAGTTTCCTCCCTTAATTTGTCTCTCTTTTGCCATTGGATCGGAGTAAAAGTCAAGTTAGGGAGTTTCATGGGGTACTGCAACACATGGTCACTTCCAATTTTGGATCCACATGCCGTTTGATGAATTTTGAAAAAGTTCCCATGTGTGTGTGTGTGTGTATATATAGATAGATAGAGAGTAATTCTCAGCTGTGCACTAGTTCTCAAAAAGTTCTCATTTTCGGTGATATGGGCCGAAAATTTGAACAATACACCTAATGCAGCACACCGTAAAATTGTGAAGGCCCAACTTTTACCTTGACTTGCAAAAGGAAATCGTACAATGAGGTCAACCTTATGAAGGCTCCCACGAAGTCAAGCTGTGGGTCCCACCTTGATGTGTGTCGAACATCAACACTGCATATGATGGGTCCCCTTTAGGTTAAGGGATATCTCAAAAATCAGCTGTATACATGGAAGTCCCCTTTAGGTGAAGGGATATCTCTAAAACCATGTGAAGACATGCCTAAAACATTTTAAATCTCGTGAGGCTCACTTGAGTTTTGGATGGGGCTGAAACTTAGTCTGACTCCTCATCCAAGTGGGACACACACAATGGGTGGGCTGAATTTGTGAACCACATCTCAGTGAGCCCAATAAATGAAAGGAATGTTTTAATGGAAGGGTAACACTTCTCAACAATTGTATGTGGTGTGGCATACCCAAGTCATGGATTGACTTGAGTTTTAAACCTGTGGCACACCCAAGTGATGGATTGACTTGAGTTTTAAGCCTGTGGCCCACCATGGAATGGTGCATCTGACTGATAGGGTAGATGTTCGACGTACATCACGGTGGGGCCCACACATTGTGAAAGCATTGTGCACAGGTGAACGTATTGAGAAATTTGCGACTGTACGACCCATTTATTGCCCATTTACGAGACGAAGCCCACCTCATTTTCCCTTGCAAGAATAAGCCCCAGCGGTATGGACCTGTGCACAATGAGGTGGGCTTTGTCTCGTAAATGGGCCGTAAATGGGCCATAAATGGGTCGTACAGTCGCAAATTTCTCTATTTCCCTTGAAGGCAATTAGGCAGCCTAGATTTGAGGGTATTACATATCCAAAACCCACCTTTTCCAATGCATTCTAAACCCTCTAAAATGTAAGGATTTGAAATAAAAACAAAGCATTAAGATTCCAGCCATATCATATTCTCTTCGATCACTGGAGACCTTTGACACTAGGATGAACAATCTCACGTGCATAGGAATCAACGGAGCCCACATAGGCTCCACAGTAATATTTATATGAAATTCATTCTGACCACTGGATCCTTCACCCTTCACCCATGTTAGGCTCATGTCCTAAAAATCAGCCCCATTGATGATTTAGATGAACATTAAAATTGGAAATAGTGTACAAGCAAGGTGGACCCTCCAAACTATTTTCTTTGGTGTCGCCCACCTCAATCACATATCAGCTTGATTTTTGAGATCTAGGCCTCAATTTTTGTGTGCCATCTGATGGATGGAGTGGGTTTCATATAACTTTCACGGTGGGCCTTCTAAAAATTAAGGGTGGACATTTCTCTCCTAATGTTTCTGTTGTTGCGGCCCACCTAAATCACAGATCCGTCTCAATTTTTGGCTTTAAGTGTAACAGGTCGGTCTCAATTTTTGGCTCTAAGTGCAACATTGGATGAACCATCTAACTTATTGAAAGGTAGATGATTGCCTGAGGCTTGAAATTTCCTCAATTTTAACTAAAATGTATTCTTCAATGAGCCTGTTGTAGTGACCATGTACATGTACACCATTTTGAAATGTTGTAAATGATTTAGTTAATTATATTCAAGCTTTTGTGAATATAATATGGATTGTGAGCTTTTTAAATGCAGGTTATTAAACAAAAACTTTAGATTTCAGTGCGTTCCAATCACAGGACGCCAAACACAATTGAGGATTCTAATACATTAGATACCAATGTATTTGAGATTTAAAACCTAATGCATTCCAAATGTAAGCAATCAAATGAGCCCTTAGCCTTGAAAGACATCAAGAGTGAATTAAATCTATATTTCCAAATCATAGTTTAAAATGCATATGGATTCCTACTCATCATGACTGGAAGTAGAGATGTGTGCATGGATTTTAGGGCATAGTCTTGCCATACAGTCTTTCCTTCCTTACATTTAACCCATATTTCATCCATTCTACTTTATATTATGTGAAAAAGAAAATATAACATGCATTTTCTTGTTAGCTTTTACTGCAATGAAATTTAGTGATAATTAGTGAATGTTGGAGACACTCACAATGGACATGATTTTGTGTCTATAATATTTATATAGCATTTGAATTGTGCATCCAGTGTGTCCTCTCCCAAACATGTGATATCTTAAAAAAAATTGGCACTATTTGGAACTCTGGTGAGCCACACCATCTAGAATATTGCAAAATCTGTGGCCCTCCCAAATATGTGTATATATGCATACTACTATAGTAGTGACCACCATAGTTAGGGTGGTAATGGGTTCAAAATGGAGTCCATTTGGTGTGTGCAAAACATCCAAACTATCCAAAAAGTATGCCAAAAAATAGGCCATTCCAACACTTAGGTGGGCCATTCCACAGAAATCAATTAAATTTTTTTATTAATAAGGCATAAACATAGAAATTAGCATTGGACGAGGTTAAAATTTTGGGTGTTTCATTATCATAGTAAGGATACTTGATGCATGGGTGTTAACAGTGTGCACACACCATGGTGTCTACGGCCCACCTAAATCACAAATCAGTCTCAATTTTTTGCTCTAAGTGTAACATTGGATGAACCATCTAATGGTGAGAGTGGATTTCATGTACACATCATCGTGGCCTTTAAATGAATTGTCTTTGACCTACAACTTATTTAACTTACTGAAAGGTAGATGATTGCCTAAGGCTTGAAATTACCTTAATTTTAACTAAAATATATTTTTCGATGGGCCTGTTGCAGTGACTATGTACATGTACACCATTTTGGAATGTTGTAAATGATTTAGTTAATTATATTCAAGCTTTTGCAAATATAATATGGATTCTAAGGCTTTTTTAATGCAGGTTATTAAACAAAAACTTTGGATTTCAGTGCGTTCCAATCACAAGACGCCAAACACAATTGAGGATTCTAATACATTAGATACCAATGTATTTGGGATTTAAAATCTAATGCATTCCAAATATAAGCAACCAAATGAGCCCTTAGCCTTGAAAGACATCAAGAGTGAATCAAATCTATATTTCCAAATCATAGTTTAAAATGCATATGGATTCCTACTCATCATGACTGGAAGTAGAGATGTGTGCATGGGTTTTAGGGCATAGTCTTGCCATACGGTCTTTCCTTCCTTACATTTAACCCATATTTCATCCATTTTACTTTATACTAGGTGAAAAAGAAAATATAGCACGCATTTGTTTATTTGCTTATTTTTTAGTTTTTTATGTTGTCAATTCGTAGCATAAGACAAAAAGAAGAAGTGGGGGTGTGTTCCTTGTTAGCTTTTATCGCAATGAAATTTAGTGATAATTAGTGAATGTTGGAGACACTTACAATGGACATGATTTTGTGTCTGTAATATTTATGTAGCATTTGAATTGTGCATCCAGTGTGTCCTCTCCCAAACATGTGATATCTTAAAAAAAAATTGGCACTATTTGGAACTTTAGTGAGCCACATCATCTGGAATATTGCAAAATTTGTGGCCCTCCCAAATATGTGTATGTATGCATACTGCTACAGTAATGACCACCATAGTTAGGGTGTTAATGGGTTCAAAATGGAGTTCATTTGGTGTGTGCATAACATCCAAACTATCCAAAAAGTATGCCAAAAAATAGGTCATTCCAACACTTAGGTGGGCCATTCCATAGAAATCAATTAAATTTTTTTATTAAGAAGGCATAAACATAGAAATTATAATACACACACACACACAAATGGTTGATTTTAGGCTTTCTCTCTCTTTTTTTTCTTTTTTTTTTTTAAAAAATACACACACACACACACATCCCACCTGATGATTGGCTAAGCTTTATAATAAAATAATAATAATAATAATAAGTTCAAAATCATTTGAGTACAAAAAGAAAAAATTTATGAGAAATAATTACATTTTCTTTAATTTCTTAGGAAGAAAGTTCTCATTAATATCATCATTTTATGGAATTGCAAAAGTAGAAAATGGCAACATGACTTGTTACATTGAATTATAGTTGCAACCTGTTATGACAACCCCAAGTGAAGGGCTGCAATATAGTAATAACTTAGTGAAACCGAGGTCGTACATACATGTAAGACCCGTATCTTAGTCCGTACCATTCCATAGACTTTCGCTGTCTTACCGGTCGAATTTCGACAACCTTCGACCCTTAACCGATATTGACCCGCGACTCTGATTCATATGCCGTCAACCTGTATTGACTCAACCCAAGATCAATACCATAGCGACCGCGCCATCGTTGCGGTTCCGATGCCGCGACTTGCGCGCCGAGACGATACCCTGGTCAAGAGATGTGGGCCAACGTTCGGTGCGAGAAAAACGCCGCGCGTTGCAAAATCCAAGAGAATCTCTACGAGATGTCACATCAATACCATCAATCAATCCATCACATGTCAAGTACATGTCAAGTACACATCACCTTTCACCCATTCCCAAACAACCACAAAAGTCAAGAATCTCTTACAAAGCCCATACCTCTCTTACACCAAAAGCCATCAAAGTCAAAAAGTTCTTACACCTCCCATGTCTTTCTTACACAAAAGGCCACAAAAGTCAAGATTTTCTTACACAACCATCACTCACCACATCCATCCATTACTCTCTCTCTCTCTTTACAACTCTCTCTCTTCCTCATTTCTCATCTCATTCTCTCAAGCAAAAAAAATCCATACGTATGAGAGCTCTCCAAGCATTCCCAAAACTCCAAGGTGGCCAACTTTCTATCCCATGATCTCCCCATCCTAACCATCCATTCCCCATCTCCTCCATTGAAATCCAAGCTAAGGTGTTAAGGAACCCCTAGGAGTAAGAAGATCGGACGGTGGGTGCTCCTCTAGATGTAAAAATCTGATTTTTATAGCCTAGATGTTTTTTTCTTTCATGAGGAAAGTGTAAAACCCACCAATCAATAGTGGAGATCCCACACAATCCCATGGTTGTGGCCTAATGGCCTACCTTATGCATGCATGACCCATGCATGGGGCCTTTCTCTATGGGCCCCATCATGATAGTTTTATTTCATATCATATTATGTTTGGGTCATCTAGACCTTATAACCATGGTGGGGATGACATTCTCACCATGCATTTTAATTATAGGCCATGCATGTGCAAGATCCATATTGTAAATGTAAATCTAGGTATGATGTGCAGGTGTGATTGATCTTGGGAGGGCTTAATAGTGGCGGATCCCCTTTCCCTATGGCCGGATTGTCCTTCTATCTCTCTTTTTCCTCATTTTATTTCCTGATGAGTGTGGCCCATTAATGTATTTCCCTTTTTATTTAACTTATTTAATAAATTTTATCTAAGTACATGTTGCTGTCCAGATTTTTCTGGACAGTTTCTGGTTGTTTTTGGACCAGATTTTGGGACTGTTTGGGAGACTATTCATACTTATTAAATATAATTTTCTGAAAGGTGGGGATCTCATCTTGATGTCCCCCAAATTTCAGCCCCAACTGACTTTCATTATGGTCCCAAAGGTGTGGTCCAAGTGAGGTGGATAGTCTGGATTTTCTGTACTGTTCCAGCAACATTCCACCATGGACAGTTGGATTTTTGAAATTTATTAAAATACCTATGGGTGTTTAAAAATTATAAAAATTTTTAGGGGGGTGACCTACTTATGTTAGGACCCACGTACAAAATTTTGGAGCCAATGGACGCTTGTACACACCATGGTGATGGCGGGACCGGCCCATTATAATATGGTGTCCAGATCAGCTCGATTTTCAGGATAGATTGATTTATATAAATGAATTAAAATATTTAAAGATGTCCAAAAATTCTGAAATTTTTTAGGAGTATGGTCCACTTATGTTAGAACCCACCAACAAAATTTCAGGGCCAATGGACCCCTGTACACACCTTGGTGAGGGCCGGACTGGTCCACCACGTTGGGACGTTCAGGTCTGTCCGATTTTTTTCTAGACAGTCTATTTTGTTTAAATTAATTAAAATACTTAGAGATATTTAAAAATTAGAAAATTTTGTGGAGGTGTGGCCCACTTATAGAAGTATCACTCTGTGAAATTTCAGACTCAAGTGACTCCGTTTGGATATCCAAAAGCATAGGCCAAGATAGTTGGACTCCCAGATTTTTTCTGTTGTGCAGTCCAGCAATATGCCTTGGTAAAAAACCATAATTCAAAAATATTTCTTCTGATGGCGGGCCACCTTTTTGGGTTTACTCTCATTGTATGCATGATGAGGGACCTTGGCCTCAATTTTCAGAGTTTTAGAGGCCTTGGACCCACTCCAATGGAGTGCCTAAATTTAGGACAGCAACATGTTATAATTATGCTGGCCTTGGGCTGAAATTTTGAGGAGTGGGGCCCACCATATTATAAAGATCTTAGAGGAAATGATTTATACCTTTAGTTACTTAAATGTTGGGCTTAATGAATGCACTTTTGAGGCCCACCATAGTTGGATTTAATTGGGTCTATGAATGTAGCCAGTTGTTGAACTATTTAAGGCCCATAGAGTGGACCCATTTGATGTGTTCCAAGGCTCATGGGATTAGGCCCATTTGATGTAATTTAAGGCCCATAGAGTGGACCCATTTGATGTGTTCCAAGGTCCATGGGATTGGACCCATTTGATGTATCTTAAAGCCCATGAGATTAGGCCCATTTGATGCGATCTAAGGCCCACGGGTTCTGACCCATTGCAATGCACATAAGGCTCATTGGTGTGGTCCATTTATGTGGCTCACTTGATGAATAAAAGGCCCATACGACATGGCCCATTTGATGTATTTAAGGCCCAATGGAAAGTACCTAAGGTCCATTGCAATGTGTGATCCTAACACGGATTATGTAATGATGTTCATGACGACCGCGCCTTGGGAGTAATCTTGGTTTGACGTCCACATTACGAGTTTAATTTTGGTTAAATGTTCGCATTACGACTCTCCCTGGGGCCCATTGTTAGGCTCGTACTTATTGTGTATAGGCCGTCCAGGCCCATCTGCATGGTAAGGGTAGTTCATTTCATTATAACATGTTTAGTATAGTTTCATAACTCATAATCATATGCACCATATGTATGCTTGATATGAGAGGTGACTGATCATAGCATATGCCTTCAGACAGGTTGTTTATGGGCTCCCGATTAGGTGGTGTTGCCCTACATGAGTGCACGTTACGTGCAAGGATGTGCTGCATGATTAGATAGTGTGATTCATGCATCTCGCATCGTGTGATATGGTTACTGTACGCCCTAGCGATATCGGGGTCGTAGCCTCCACAGGCGTATCGTGGTAGGCAGGTTTGGATACCAAAAATCTTGTTCTACATGGGGTGCTATAGATATCCCTGAGTGAAAGTCCTTAAACCCTTATGGTACCAAGAGGTTGCTCCAACGTCTAGACCGAGTGGGTGATGAGCGTTGAGTGCCGAATATCAGATGGTTACGCTCTCCACTGTGTCATGGTCGGTTGGAAGGGAGTGCGGCCTTACCCGCCCGAGTGTAGGGGGCAATGTTAGGCTAAGTCTGACCAGCTCGAGGAATGGGTCCGCTATCAATAAGTCGAGCTCGATATTGGTAGACGGATAGTGAGGTCTCTTCCACTTACCTTATCGTGCGCGATGTGGCGGTGATCTGGTTTAGAGTGTACTAGACCCCGGTGATATCTCAGAGTTGAGCTGTATTGACATGTGGACTTAGATAAGTATTGTATACTTGATTTGCATCTTGCATCACATAGCCTTGGTACGACTCATGATATCATGGATTCATCTGCATATTTCGCATTACTCTGATATTGCATGATCATATTACTACCTTGTGCACACACTTTCACCACCCTCTAAGCTTTCTATAAGCTTATACATGACCGTTGCGTGCAGGTGACGTTGGGGTGCAGCGGCGCTGAGGCTGGAGCACTTGCAGATCATTTTTGGAGTTTTTGTTCCTTACCATTATATTTTCCTTTATGCTCATTGTACTTGTAAAGTTTTTGATCATAGTGGAAATGTAATGGAGTTCTTGGTTGTTGTTTGTGGGTTATACCTTTGGTTATGCTTATTATGAATCGAACTGACGTTGAAAATCCTCCTCGTAGCATCCCAGGATCGGAACCTGGCGAATGGGCGCTAGGAGCCGAGAATGGGGTTCTACGGAGGCTGTCGGCGCTGGATTCGGCGATCGAAAATTTTGTGAGCCTGGTTTCCGAGTTTGGGGCGTGACAATACAAGAACTTGCTCTTGTGCAATTTCTAAAATACGTTAGAACTAGAACTAGAATTTAAGCTAATTACTAAAATTTGATTTAAGAGAGTAATTGTGAAAAAAACTATCAAAGATAAAATGCTAAAGTACTAAGAATTCACATATAACTTTCTTAATATTGCTTTACTTCATTCAATCAAATCACACAACTGAAATCGAAGTCATATCCTATCAAGTCGGATAATAGAGTAGTTAAATCATTATTCAGATATTCCAAAATAGATCTAAACATCATTGAATTGGTTGCTGAGAGATGGCGTGCTAATGTGAAAAAGATATTTGAGACGATGGGATGTACGACAGAGCGGTGAGTTCGACTAGCCGTATTTCTTCTCCATGGTGAGGCTGAGCACTGGTGGGCATCAGTTTCTCGAGCAACGGGCAATGATTTTGTATGGACATGGGAGGATTTTGTGGATCGGTTTGACCGACAGTACTTCCCTGATCACATCCGACGACAGCGAGCGTTGGAGTTCGAGGCCCTGGTGCAGGGCGATATGACAGTGGCCCAGTATGCGGCTCGTTTTGTTGCACTGTCTAGATTTGCATTGTATCTAGTTGATGACGAGGAGCAGAGAGCTCGCCGATTCGAGGATGGCTTGCGTTACGGTCTTCGCGGCCGTGTTATTGGGCATGAGCTCCCGACTTTTGAGGAGGTGGTACAGAAGGCACAAATTTTTGAGATAGTGGGCCGGTTCTCAATCTGATCGCGGTTAGAGAAGAGACCGGAAGAGGCAGGCTTCTTCCAGTGATTCCCAGCAGCGTCGACCACAGCAGCAGAGGCGCACCGGTCACTCAGCCTTTCGAGCACCAGCAGTACCTCCAGCACCACCTCAGAGGCAGTTCACCGGCACTTGTTTTAGGTGCGGTGCGACGGGACACCGTTCATGGGAGTGTCCTAGCCCCCGACAGCAGCAGAGAGGTCCACAGCAGAAGAGGGCTCCACAACAGCCTCCACCACAGCCGCAGCAGAGACCCCCACAGCAGCAGCGACAGCAACCCCCACCACAGAGGCCACCTCAACAGCAGCATCAGCACCAGCCTTCGAGGCCGCAGCAGCAGAGGCAGCAATTTCGACCACCTCAGCGACCCTATCAGCAGCAGCAGCACGCTCAGAGGGGACATGCACCTCCCCAGCTGGCTCAAGCTAGATTCTATGTGGTTCAGCAGGATCCGCAGTCATCTGAAGGAGTCGTTGAGGGTATACTTCTAGTCTCTGCATGCATCGCACGTGTGTTGTTTGATTCTGATGTGTCGCATTCTTTTGTGGCTGAGAGCTTCTACCGATCGACTGGCTTACCATTGGAGTCTTCTTGTGAGAGCCTATCAGTATCGACTCCCTTGGGGAGGACTGCAGTGTTGGGCCGATTTTGCTCGTCTTGTCCCGTTCTGGTTGGAGATACCTTTCTGCTTGCCGATCTATTTGCATTACCGATGTCTGAGTTCGACGTCATCCTAGGCATGGATTGGCTCGCCGAGTACTATGCCATATTGGACTGTGCAGCGAGGATAGTCACGTTCTGTATACCAGGCATGTCACAGTTTCAGTTCGTTGTAGAGGCCGGAGGAGAGCGGTTGTCTTGTTTGATGTTCTGCGTCATAGAGGAGCCTGTTAACGCTTGCATCGACCATTTGTCCATGGTTTACGATTTTCTCGATGTGTTCCAGGAGATTCCGGGATTACCGCCTCGTCGACTCACCGAGTTTCAGATTGATCTCGTGCCCGGTACCGCGCCTATTTCGAAGGCCCCGTATCGTATGGCACCGTTAGAGTTGCGAAAACTGCAGAAGCAGTTGGATGAGTTGCGCGAGTTGGGCTTTATCCGTCCGAGCAGTTCGTCATGGGGAGCGCTGATACTCTTCGTGAAGAAGAAGGATGGTTCGTTGAGGCTCTGCGTTGACTATCGCGAGCTCAACAAAGTCACGATTAAGAACAGATACCCGCTCCCTAGGATTGATGATTTGTTCAATCAGCTGCAGGGTGCACAGTTCTTTTCGAAGATCGACCTGCGTTCCGGTTATCATCAGATTCGGGTCCGAGATGAGGACATTCCGAAGACAGCATTCAGGACGCGTTATGGTCATTTTGAGTTTCAGGTCATGTCCTTCGGACTGACCAATGCACCCGCGGTCTTCATGCAGCTGATGAACGAGGTCTTCCGCCCTTATCTCAATCAGTTTGTTGTAGTCTTCATCGACAACATTCTGATCTATTCGAGGACCTGTGAGGAACATGAGAAGCATTTGAAGATCACTTTGCAGACCCTCCGCGCACACCAGTTGTATGCGAAGCTGGAGAAGTGCGAGTTCTGGCAGGAGGAGGTGAAGTTCTTCGGTCACGTGGTGACGAGGGAGGGCATCGTAGTAGACCCCTCAAAGGTCGAGGCAGTGCGTCAGTGGGGCCAGCCTACGACTGCGACAGAGATCCGTACTTTTCTTGGTTTGGCGGGCTATTACCGGCATTTCATTGAGGGCTTCTCTCGTATTGCAGCCCCGTTGACCAGGTTGACTCGGAAGGGCGCAGAATTTATTTGGAGTGACGCCTGCGAGAGAGCATTTATGGAGTTGAAGGACCGTCTGACGGATTTATTATATTCACTAATGCCTCGCATATTGGTTTGGGTGCTGTCCTGATGCAGCACAGGAGACCAATGGCCTTTGCATCTCGTCAGCTCAAGGTTCATGAGCTGAACTATCCTACTCAGGATCTGGAGCTGGCTGCAGTTGTCTTCGCACTGAAGGTGTGGAGACACTCTCTTTATGGGGTCAGGTTCGAGCTCTTCTCTGATCACAAGAGCTTGAAATACCTCTTCTCGCAGTTTGAGTTGAATATGAGACAGAGGCGCTGGATGGAGCTCCTAAAAGACTATGATTTTGATCTCCAGTACCACCCGGGTAAGGCAAACGTGGTGGCAGATGCCCTCAGCCGTCAGCCACGAGACCTAGTGGCGCATATGATGATTTAGGAGTGACGGATGCTTGAGGATATCGCAGCGTATGATTTTGAGTTCTGCCTGTAGTCTTCCATCGTACAGTTATCGAACTTGTCGATTCAACCCTCTTGTCGCTAGGGTGATCGAGGCTCAGCAGGCTGATGAGTCGTTGCAGTGTTACATGGTTGAGGCTACATCTGAGAGTCAGGCAGATTGGCAGATTGGTACAGACGGTGGACTTCACTTCAGAGGCCGATTATGTGTCCCGGATATTCTAGAGTTGCGCAGAGATCTTATGATCGAGGCACATCGATCACGATTTTCTATCCACCCTTGTTCGACGAAGATGTACTGTGACACGAGGAGACAATATTTTTGAGCGGGGATGAAGCGCCAGATCTCCAGTTTTGTGGCCGAGTGTGACATGTGCCAGCATGTCAAGGCCGATCATCAGAGACCTCCTGGTCTATTACAGCCGTTGAGCGTCCTGATGTGGAAGTGGGAGCACGTGTCGACTGATTTCATTATGGGTTTACCGAGGACTCAGCGCGGTCATGAAGCCGTTTGGGTTGTTGTGGATCGCCTGACGAAGTTGGCACATTTTCTTGCGTGCGTGCGACTTGGCCTTTGGACCGGCTCGCGAGATTATTCATTGAGGAGATCATGAGACTGCATGGCGTTCCGGTCTCGATCGTTTCTGACCGAGATTCGAGGTTCACGTCTCAGTTTTGGAGGAGCTTCCAGAGAGCAATGGGGACTGATTTACAGCTTAGCACCGCGTATCATCCGCAGACTGATGGCCAGACCGAGAGGGTCAACCAGGTCCTTGAGGATATGCTTCGGGCTTATGCGATTGATTTCAGGGGTAGTTGGGATGAACATTTGTGATTGACTAAGTTCGCGTACAATAACAGCTATCATGCGACCATCGGCATGACTCCTTTCGAGGTACTATATGGTAGACCATGCAGATCACCGAGTTACTAAACCGAGGTTGGAGAGTGTCGTCTCCTAGGTCCCGAGCTTGTGCAGGAGACGTTAGGGGCTATTGATATCATCAGGCAGAGGATGCGCACAGCTCAGAGCCGATAGAAGAGTTTTGCTGATCGTCGGCGTCGTCCCTTGGAGTTTGAGGTAGGAGACCATGTGTATCTCATAGTCTCGCCTATGAAGGGTGTAGTTTGGTTCGGAGCGAAGGGCAAGCTTGGCCCGAGATTCATAGGACCTTTTGAGATACTGGGCACGTTGGCGCCGTGGCCTATCGGCTTGCCTTGCCTTCTCAGTTGTCTGATGTCCACAACGTTTTCCATGTCTCCATGTTGAGGAAGTGTGGGTCAGACATAGTTCCCGTTATTGATTGGCAGCCGCTGGAGGTTCATGAGGATGCTTCTTACATTGAGCAGCCAGTCCGTATCCTTGATCGGAAGGAGCAGGTCCTCAGAACCAAGGTCATTCCATTGGTGAAGGTTCAGTAGAGTCACCATTCTGTAGAGGAGGCTTCTTGGGAGCGTGTGTCATGCCCCAAACCCAGAAATCGGATTCACAGGAATCCTGATCGCTGAATCCGGTGCTGACAGCCTCCGTAGTACCCCATTCTCGGCTCCCGGCGTATATACGCCAGATTCCGATCCTGGGATCCTACAAGGAGGATTTTTCAGTGTACATTTATTTCGTAATGAGCATAACCACAAGATTACCCAAATCATAAAGGAAACATCATCATCATATATCCACTAATAATCGTTTGAATACAATGCAAAAAGGGAAATACATCCCTATATATATATATATATATATATATATATATATATATATATATATATATATATATATATATATATATATATATATATATATATATATATAATTAAAGCTCCAGAGGTCCGCTACATGCTCCAAGCTCAACGCTGCTGCAACCTAACGCCACCTGCACACATCTATCATGCATAAGCTTATAAAAACTTTAGTGGGTGGTGAAAGTGTGTGCATGAGGTAAGTGCCAAGTAAGCAATATCAAAGTAATCAGAGTAAGTGGAAATATTGGTAAACCCATAATCATACGATATCAGAAACACTGGCAAGATCATAAATCATACGAAATCAGAGTAATATGAAAACATGGTGATAGGCCCATAAATACCATCAGTCTCACTCAGGCTCTGTGATGCAAAATATAATAAAAATAATATCATATACTGATAAAGCAATGTAGATCGAATATGCAATACGAAGACAACAAGCTAACTATCAGATGTCGATGATGCAATGTAATATACAAATCCTGATGAGTCCACAAATACCGCCAGTGGTATCTAGGCCGTATGAATGCAGAAACATAGTAACCCAAAATGTCATATGCGTGCGGATGTAATGCAATATGCGATGTGAATGAAATGACTAAGCTGAAATGTGAAGTCGGGATGATAGTACGTAATATCACAGGCTACGGGGTTCATCACAAGGGACTTCTATCCAAACTAGTCCCATACCTAAATTTAGATAGTCAGACTCAACGTAATAAACTCCTGATCTCAGGTTAGTCGCGCGCCCAACCGAAATCCTTGCCATGCGAAGGTACACGTAAAAAATAATTGTGCACAACCAGCCCGAGTGGATAGTGAATGAATGAATGAATGAGTATGCAATTCCTGCTCAATAAGTCCACATATCAGTATGGTTACTCTGTAGAAAATCACCGAGGTCTATTACACTCCAAATGGAACTGCCGCTCTCCCTAGCCGCACAGTCCAAGTGAGCGTAAGAAACCTCACTATCCGCCTGGCCAATAGTTTGCCAATACCTATCCGGCACGTCGATAGTGGACCCATTTCGTGAGCTGGTCAAACTCAGCCTAGCTTTGCCCCCTGCGCACGGGCGGGTAAGGCCACACCCCCTTCCAACCGACCACGACATAGTGGAGAGCGCAACCGTCTGGAAATTGGCACTCAACGCTCATCTACCCACTCGGTCTAGATGTTGGAGCATCCTCTGGTACCAAGAGGGTGTTTAGAGATTTTCACCCAGGGCCATCTATAGCAGCCCGATGCTCAAACAGATTTCTGGTGTCCCATCTGGCCATCCACGATACGACTGTCGAGGCTACGACCCTGAAGTCACTAGGGCGTACAGTAATCACAACATAATGCAAGATGCATGAGTCATACAATCCAATCATGCATCAATCCTGCGCATGCCGTGCGCTCATGTGGGAGAACCTCCGCCTATCAGGGAGTCTCATATCATCCTACGCAATAACATATGCAATGATCAATCACATCTCATAACAAACATGCAGATGATGCGTATGGGCATGTACCATGATGCTGTGCGGTCACATACTCATAATCGGTATCAATAATCGGCATCGACAATCAACCTCGACAATGTGGACATTTAACCAACATTATCCCCCAAAAGAAAAATGGCCCATATAGAGCCTAACATACAGTGGACTTATGACTTCACACAGGGGCCAAATATACAACACCATGGGTCTCACTCAAGAGCTTTATATGCATCGCGATGGGCCTCACTCATGAGCCACATATACATTAAGTGGGTCGCATCTTATGGGTCTAATATACATCACAATGAGCCGCTCCCACAGGCCTAATATACATCAAGTCGGGCCTCATCATACGGGCCGAAAATATATATCACAATGGGCCACGTCTCATGGGCCTCAAATACATCACGATGGGCCTCACTCATGGCCTCATATACAACAGGTGGGCTGCATCAATGGGCCGCACTAATGGGCCTCAAGTATCTTAAAATGGACCTCATCACATAAGCCTTACATGCGTCACGTTAGTCCTCACACAAGTTCATATGTAACATCATACTGGTCCCCATATACGGGCCACATGTACATTACACTGGATCATATCCCATGAGCCCCGAATACATCGTAATGGGCCACATCCCATGGGCCTCGAATACATCACATTGGGCTATGTCCCATAGGTCTTAAACATATCACAATGGGCTATAACCCATGGGCTTTAAATACACAATAGGTGGGCCTTACACATGGGCCTAATATACATCACAGGTGGGCCCTGCACATAGGCCTCATACACAACAAGTTGGGCCTACCAATGGGCCCCAGGGAGAGTGACAATGCAGACATTTAACCAACATAAATCTTATAATGTGGACGTCAAACCAACATTGATCTTAAGGTACGGTCGTCATAAACATCATTACACAAATCATGGTAGAGTCTCACATTGTAATGGACTTGTATACATCCAATTGGGCCTCAACCAATAGGCCGAAGCAATTGGCCTAGTCAAACAGGCTGAGTTAATATGCCGAGTCAAAAAGGACGAGTCAATGGGCCGAGTCAACAGGCCAAGTCAGGACGAGTCAATGGGCCGAGTTAACAGGCCAAGTCAAACAGGACGAGTCAATGGGCCGAGTCAACAGGCCAAGTCAAATAGGCCGAGTCAATGGGCCGAGTCAACAGGCCGAGTCAAACAAAATGAGTCAACAGGCCGAGTCAAACAGGACGAGTCAATGGGCCGAGTCAACAGGCCGAGTCAAACAAAACGAGTCAATGGACCGAGTCAACAGGCTGAGTCAAACAAAACGAGTCAATAGGCCGAGTCAAACAGGACAAGTCAACAGGCCGAGTCAATTGGCTGAGACAAATAGGTTGAAGTACTTGGCCGAGTCAAATGGGCTAAATCACTTGGCCGAGTTAAATAAGTTGAATCACTTGGCCGAGTCTCACTTGGCCGAGTCAAATAGGCTAAATCACTTGGCCGAGTCAAATGGGCTAAATCACTTGGCCGAGTCAAATAGGTTGAATCACTTGGCCGAGTCTCACTTGGCCGAGTCAAATAAGTTAAATCACTTGGCCGAGTCTCACTTGGCCCAGTCAAATAAGTTAAGTCACTTGGCCGAGTCTCACTTGGCCGAGTCAAATAGGTTAAATCACTTGGCGGAGTCTCACTTGGCCGAGTTAAATAGGTTAAGTCACTTGGCGGAGTCTCACTTGGCCGAGTCAAATAAGTTAAGTCACTTGGCCGAGTCAAATAAGTTGAATCACTTGGCCGAGTTAAATGGGCTAAATCACTTGGCCGAGTCAAATAAGTTGAATCACTTGGCCGAGTCAAATAGGTTAAATCACTTGGCTGAGTCAAATAGGTTAAATCACTTGGCCGATTCTCACTTGGCCGAGTCAAATAGATTAAGTTACTTGGCCGAGTCTCATTTGGCCGAGTCAAATAATTTAAGTCACTTGGCCGAGTCTCACTTGGTCGAGTTAAATAGGTTAAATCACTTGGCCGAGTCAAATAGGTTAAGTCACTTGGTCGAGTTTCACTTGGCCGAGTCAAATAAGTTAAGTCACTTGGTCGAGTCTCACTTGGCCGAGTCAAATAAGTTGAATCACTTGGCCGAGTCAAATGAGCTAAATCACTTGGCCGAGTCTCACTTGGCTGAGTCAAATAAGTTGAATCACTTGGCCGAGTCGAATAAGTTGAATCACTTGGCCGATTCAAATGGGCTAAATCACTTGGCCGAGTCAAATAAGTTGAATCACTTGGCCGAGTCAAATAAATTGAATCACTTGGCCGAGTCTCACTTGGCCGAGTCAAATAGGTTAAATCACTTGGCCGAGTCTCACTTGGCCGAGTCTCACTTGGCCAAGTCAAATAAGTTAAGTCACTTAGCCGAGTCTCACTTGGCCGAGTCAAATAGGTTAAGTCACTTGGCTGAGTCTCACTTGACCGAGTAAAATAAGTTAAGTCACTTGGCCGAGTTTCACTCAGCCGAGTCAAATAAGTTAAATCACTTGGACGAGTCAAATGGGCTAAATCACTTGGACGAGTCTCACTTGGCCGAGTCAAATAAGTTGAATCGCTTGGCCGAGTCTCACTTGGCCGAGTCAAATAAGTTGAATCACTTGGCCGAGTCTCACTTGGCCGAGTCAAATGGGCTAAATCACTTGGCCGAGTCTCACTTGGCCCAGTCAAATAAGTTGAATCACTTGGCCGAGTCTCACTTGGCCGAGTCAAATAAGTTGAATCAATTGGCCGATTCAAATGGGATAAATCACTTGGCCGAGTCTCACTTGGCCGAGTCAAATAAGTTAAATCACTTGGCCGAGTCAAATGGGCTAAATCACTTGGCCGAGTCTCACTTGGCCGAGTCAAATAAGTTGAATCACTTGGCCGAGTCTCACTAGGCCGAGTCAAATAAGTTGAATCACTTGTCCGATTCAAATGGGATAAATCACTTGGCCGAGTCAAATAAGTTGAATCACTTGGCCGAGTCAAATAGGTTAAGTCACTTGGCCGAGTCTCACTTGGCCGAGTCAAATAAGTTAAGTCACTTGGCCGAGTCTTACTTGGCCGAGTCAAATAGATTAAATCACTTGGCCGAGTCTCACTTGGCCGAGTCAAATAGGTTAGGTCACTTGGCCGAGTCAAATAAGTTAAGTCACTTGGCCGAGTTAAATAAGTTGAATCACTTGGCCGAGTCAAATTGGCTAAATCACTTGGCTGAGTCTTACTCGGCCGAGTCAAATAAGTTGAATCACTTGGCCGAGTTAAATGGGCTAAATCACTTGGCTGAGTCAAATGAGGTAAATCACTTGGCTGAGTCTCACTTGGCCGAGTCAAATAAGTTGAATCACTTGGCCGATTCAAATGGGCTAAATCACTTGGCTGAGTCAAATAAGTTGAATCACTTGGCCGATTCAAATGGGCCAAATCACTTGACCGAGTCAAATAAGTTGAATTACTTGGCCGAGTCAAATGAGCTAAATCACTCGGCCGAGTCAAATAAGTTGAATCACTTGGCCAAGTCTCACTTGGCCAAGTCAAATAAGTTGAATCACTTGGCCGAGTCTCACTTGGCCGAGTCAAATAGGTTAAATCACTTGACCGAGTCTCACTTGGCCGAGTCAAATAGGTTAAGTCACTTAGCCGAGTCTCACTTGGCCGAATCAAATAAGTTAAGTCACTTGGCCGAGTGAAATAGGTTAAATCACTTAGCCGAGTCTCACTTGGCCAAGTCAAATAGGTTAAGTCACTTGGCCGAGTCAAATAAGTTTAGTCACTTGGCCGAGTCTCACTTGGCCGAGTCAAATAAATTGAATCACTTGGCCGAGTTAAATGGGCTAAATCACTTGGCCGAGTCTCACTTGGCCGAGTCAAATAAGTTGAGTCACTTGGCCGAGTCTCACTTGTATTTTGAGATCCGACCCATACATAAGTTAGCATAGAGATAGATGAAGGGAAAACCAAATATCAGCTTGGGTGGGAACCACTGTTGCTCCTAAGAAGTTTTAAACAGTGGTTGCCACCGTACCCCATTACTATTGCAAATGGTGGGGTCCACTTGAACTTTAGATCACACCCATTTACCCCATGTCCAAAAATGATCTCCCAGATGGTTGGACGATTTGGATACAACACATGCACCATGGTGGGTCCCATCAAGGTGGGGTCTACACGATGACTGCAAGCTAGAGATCTTGCTGATGTTTACGTTTCTTACAAACAGGCCCGTCCAAGCAGGTGGACAGTCCTGCTACTGCTGCCATGGTGCAACCCACCCATCATCAGATCTGGGCCGTGCAGATGGACGACAAGGCTGTCCCACTTGCGGACGTGGATAAACTCATATATCAGGTGGGTCACAAATAGAGAAGGAGAGAGAGAGAGAGAGGAGCACCCACCTTGTATCTCTTCGTCCTTCATCCATCAACGCGTTTCATAGCTCCAAAGATCGTGATCTAACAGTTGAGATGAGGCTTTGATGTTGGAGATGAGAGGTATGAAGGTGGGCCACACATGGCTTTTCTCATGGAGCTTTGACGTGGGTTGCTTGGAGAATGAGGGAGAGAGGGATGAGAGAGAGTGGTTGTAAGAGAGAGAGGGATGGGTGAATGATGGGGTGATGGGTGAAGTGAGTGATGGGTGTACTTTGTGTAAGAGAGTGTTGACTTTAGGGGTTGCTTGAGGAAGAGTGTAAGGTGATATGTACTTGACATGTTAAGATTGATGGATTGATAGATTGATGTGACATGTAGTAGAGATTCTCTTAGATTTTGCAACGCCCGGCGTTTTTCTTGCACCGAACGTTGGCCCGCATCTCCTGGCCAGAGTATCGAATTGGCGCGCGAGTTGCGGCATTGGAACCGCGGTGACGGCGCAGTCGCTAGGGTACAAGTCTCGAGTTGAGTCGACTCGGGTCGACGGCGTGTGACGCAGGGTTACGCGAAAGTGCCGGTTAAGAATCGAAGGTTGTCGAAAATTTGACCGGGAAGACCGCGGAAGCCTACGGAATAGTACGGACTAAGACAAGGGTCTTACAGCGTGAGGCCGAGATTCGAGAGCGTTATCCTCATCTCTTTGATGATTGATCGTGTATTATATTTTGTATGCTATCTCTGATTTTATATAGTGATGTTATGTCTCTTCTTCTTCATGAGTTATGCTTAGTTGCGATGATTGTGCAAATTTCGAGGATAAAATTTTTATGAGGGGAGAGATGTAAGACCTGTATCTTAGTCCGTACCATTATATAGACTTTCACGGTTTTACCGGTCGAATTTCGACAATCTTCGATCCTTAACCGATATTGACGCGCGACCCTGATTCATATGCCGTCAACCTGTATCGACTCAACCCAAGACCAATACCATAGTGACCGTGCCATCACTACGGTTCCGATGCCGTGACTTGCGCGCCGAGGCGATACCCTAGTCAAGAGATGTAGGCCAACGTTCGGTGCGAGGAAAACACCGCGCGTTGTGAAACTCAAGAGAATCTCTACGAGATGTCACATCAATCCCATCAATCAATCCATCACATGTCAAGTACATGTCAAGTACACATCACCTTTCACCCATTCCCAAACAACCATAAAAGTCAAGAATCTCTTACAAAGCCCATACCTCTCTTACACCAAAAGCCATCAAAGTCAAAAAGTTCTTACATCTCCCATGCCTTTCTTACACCAAAGGCCACAAAAGTCAAGATTTTCTTACACAACCATCACTCTCTCTCTCTCTCTCTCTCTCTCTCTCTTTACAACTCTCTCTCTTTCTCATTTCTCATCTCATTCTCTCAAGCAAAAAAAATCCATACGTATGAGAGCTCTCCAAGCATTCCCAAAACTTCAAGGTGGCCCACTTTCTACCCCATGATCTCCCCATTCTAACCATCCATTCCCCATCTCCTTCATTGAAATCCAAGCTAAGGTGCTAAGGAACCCCTAGGAGCAAGAAGATCGGACGGTGGGTGCTCCTCTAGATGTAAAAATCTAATTTTTATAGCCTAGATATTTTTTTCTTTCATGAGGAAAGTGTAGGACCCACCAATCAATGGTGAAGATCCCACACAATCCCATGGTTGTGGCCTAATGGCCTACCTTATGCATGCATGACCCATGCATGGGGCCTTTCTCTATGGGCCCCATCATGGTAGTTTTATTTCATATCATATTATGTTTGGGTCATCTAGACCCCCTATGGCCGGATTGTCCTTCTATCTCTCTTTTTCCTCATTTTATTTCCTGATGTGTGTGGCCCATTAATATATTTCCCTTTTTATTTAACTTATTTAATAAATTTTATCTAAGTACATGTTGCTGTCCGGATTTTTCTAGACAATTTTTGGTTGTTTTTGGACCAGATTTTGGGACTGTTTGGGAAACTATTCATACTTATTAAATATAATTTTCTGAAAACTAGGGATCTCATCTTTATGTCTCCCAAATTTCAGCCCCAACTGACCTTCATTGGGGTCCCAAAGGTGTGGTCCAAGTGAGGTGGACAGTCTGGATTTTCTGTACTGTTCCAGCAACATTCCACCATGGACAGTTGGATTTTTGAAATTTATTAAAATACGTATGGGTGTTTAAAAATTATAAAAATTTTCAGGGGGGTGGCCTACTTATGTTAGGACCCACCTACAAAATTTTGGGGCCAATGAACACCTGTACACACCATGGTAATGGCGGAACCGGCCCATTATAATATGGTGTCCAGATCAGTACGATTTTCAGGATAGATTGATTTATGTAAATAAATTAAAATATTTAAAGATGTCTAAAAATTATAAAATTTTTTAGGAGTGTGGTCCACTTATGTTAGAACCCACCTACCAAATTTCAGGGCTAATGGACCACTGTACACATCGTGGTGGGGGCCGGACTGGCCCACCATGTTGGGATGTCCAGGTCTGTCCGATTTTTTTCTGGACAGTCTATTTTGTTTAGATTAATTAAAATACTTGGAGATATCTAAAAATTAGAAAATTTTGTGGGGGTGTGGCCCACCTATGAAAGTATCATTTTGTGAAATTTCAGCCTCAAGTGACCCTGTTTGGGTATCCAAAAGAATGGGCCAAGATGGTTGGACTCCCAGATTTTTTCTGTTGTGCAGTCCAGCAATATGCCTTGATAAAAAACCATAATTCAAAAATATTTCTTCTGATGGCGAGCCACCTTTTTGGGTTTACTCTCATTATATGCATGATGAGGGACCTTGGCCCTCAATTTTCAGAGTTTTAGAGGCCTTGGACCCACTCCAATGGAGTGCCCAAATTTAGGACAACAACATGTTATAATTATGCTGGCCTTGGGCTAAAATTTTGAGGAGTGGGGCCCACCATATTATAAAGATCTTAGAGAAAATGATTTATACCTTTAGTTCCTTAAATGTTGGGCTTAATGAATGCACTTTTGAGGCCCACCACAGTTGAATTTAATTGGATGCATGAATGTTGTCAGTTGTTGAACTATTTAAGGCCCAAAGAGTGGACCCATTTGATGTGTTCCAAGGCCCATGGGATTAGGCCCATTTGATGTAATTTAAGGCTCATAGAGTGGACCCATTTGATGTGTTCCAAGGTCCATGGGATTGGACCCATTTGATGTATTTTAAAGCCCATGAGATTAGGCCCATTTGATGCGATCTAAGGCTCACGGGTTCTGACCCATTGCAATGCACATAAGGTTCATTGGTGTGGTCCATTTATGTGGCTCACTTGATGAATAAAAGGCCCATACGACATGACCCATTTGATGTATTTAAGGCCCAATGGGAAGTACTTAAGGTCCATTGTAATGTGTGATCCCAACACGGATTATGTAATGATGTTCATGACGACCGCGCCTTGGGAGTAATGTTGGTTTGACGTCCACGTTACGAGTTTAATGTTGGTTAAATGTACGCATTACGACTCTCCCTGGAGCCCATTGTTAGGCCCGTACTTATTGTGTATAGGCCGTCCAGGTCCATCTGCATGGTAAGGGTAGTTCATTTCATTATAACATGTTTAGTATAGTTCCATAACTCATAATCATACGCACCATATGTATGCTTGATATGAGAGGTGACTGATCATAGCATATGCCTTCGGGTAGGTTGTTTATGGGCTCCCGATTAGGAGGTGTTGCCCTACATGAGCGCACATTACGTGAAAGGATGTGCTGCATGATTGGATAGTGTGATTCATGCATCTCGCATCGTGTGATATGATTACTGTACGCGCTAGCAATATCGGGGTTATATCCTCCACAGGCGTATCGTGGTAGGAAGGTTTGAATATCAAAAATCTTATTCTACATGGGGTGCTATAGATATCCCTGGCTGAAAGTCCCTAAACCCTTATGGTACCAAGAGGTTGCTCCAACGTCTAGACCGAGTGGGTGATGAGTGTTGAGTGCCGAATATCAGATGGTTACGCTCTCCACTTTATCGTGGTCGGTTAGAAGGGGGTGCGACCTTACCCGCCCGAGTGTAGGGGGCAATGTTAGGCTGAGTCTGACTAGCTCGAGGAATGGATCCGCTATCGACAAGTCGAGCCCGATATTGGCAGACGGATAGTGAGGTCTCTTCCACTATCGACAAGTCAAGCCCGATATTGACAGGCTGAGTCTGGTTTAGAGTGTACTAGACCCCGGTGATATCCCAGAGTTGAGCTATATTGACATGTGGACTTAGATGAAGATTGTATGCTTGACTTGCATCTTGTATCACATAGCATTAGTACGGCTCATGATATCATGGATCCATCTGCATATTCCGCATTACTCTGATATTGCATGATCATATTACTACCTTGTGCACACACTTTCACTAACCTCTAAGCTTTCTATAAGCTTATGCACGACCGTTGCGTGCAGGTGACGTTGGGGCGTAGCAGCGCTGAGGCTGGAGCACTTGCAGATCATTTTTGGAGTTTTTGTTCCTTACAATTGTATTTCCCTTTATGCTCATTGTACTTGTAAAGTTTTTTATTATAGTGAAAATGTAATGGAGTTCTTAGTTGTTGTTTGTGGGTTATACCTTTGGTTATGCTTATTATGAATCGAACTGACGTTGAAAATCCTCCTCGTAGCATCCCAGGATCGGAACCTGGCGAATGGGCGCTAGGAGCCGAGAATGAGGTTATACGGAGGCTGTCGGCGCCGGATTCGGTGATGAAAAATTTTGTGAGCCCGGTTTCCGAGTTTGGGGCATGACAATACAAGAACTTGCTCTTGTGTAATTTCTAAAATACGTTAGAACTAGAACTAGAATTTAAGATAATTACTAAAATCTGGTTTAAGAGAGTAATTGTGAAAGAAACTATCAAAGATAAAATGCTAAAGTACTAAGAATTCACATATAACTTTCTTAATATTACTTTACTTCATTCAATCAAATCACACAACTGAAATCGAAGTCATATCCTATCAAGTCGGATAATAGAGTAGTTAAATCATTATTCAGATATTCCAAAATAGATCTAAACATCATTGAATTGGTTCTATAAAACATCAATATATTGATCACAGGGAATTCAAAACATCTATCATGCCCAGAGTCAATAATAGATCAATGCATGTAACATATCAAACAATTGCAAAACATGTAAGATAATATCAATAGTCTTCTTAATCATTTAAAGTGCCCGAAGTCAACAATGAATCAAAGTAAACTGAAAATACTTCTTTATTCGAACCAAAAATTAATAAATTGTTCAACATAAAAATCAAATAACTTGAATCAAAGTAGAATAAACTTTAATAAGAACGACAAGCTTCACCTCTTAATTCTAGCTAAAAGATTAGTCAACCATAGACATGATTGAACTAAAACTCAAATAGAAAAACATAAAAACTAACTAGAACTGAAGGATTGAAGAGAATAGAGAAATTCTTGAAGCACCATAACTCCTTGCTCTACTCCTTCAACCATAATTCGTCCTTAGAAACTCTTAAGACATCCCTTTATATAGGCTTCATTCGCACTGACTTAATTTTACGCAGCTATCACAACTTCGATGACATTGAGCTCCAATTGAAGAGTCCAGATGATATTAGAAAATTGTCCATCAACAAAATTTTGAATTTATGTATTTTCTTGATGGGATCGAACTTGCTTTGATAGCATCGAACATCGCCTTAATGGAATCGAAGAATATTCAAATATGTCCAGCAACATAATTAGATTTTTCTTTAGTTTTGTGATGGGATCAAAGTGGCTTCGATGGCATTGCCACTTACTTCAATGACATCGAAGTCGACATCGAAGTCATTGAACCATCGATTTCTGCACTTCTAATTTTCTGCACTTTGTCTTCTCGATTTTCTTCTATCTTTACTTAACTTAGATGTTAAATCCATGAATTCTTCAATCTTAACTTTCATAAATCCAATTTGTTACTTGGTAATTCTTTGAGTATTAAATCCATGCTTTAAGCATCATTTTCTATTTAACTTTCAAAATCACATCATAAGAAAAAACATGTATAATTAGATTAATTAAGTATATTTATATTCATAAAACCAATGTATAATAAGAAAAAATATATATAATATTTCACTCTCAATACAACCTAGTCATAAAATATGTCTCATGCTTGTAAGTTAATCTTAATTATCTAAAACATGACCACTTTATATTGGAAGCTTGGCCCAACAAGTATAAATCCTTAACATTCAATTATTGGGTCATCAATTAAAGGTTTAATTAGAAGAAAAATTGTTCAACCAAAATTCAATGTGTAAAGTCTGATGGTTATGACGGTTTGGTCAGCCATTTTGAGCTATGTTCCATATACAATACAATGTTGCTTGGGAAAAATAAGGATGAAATGCGACAAATTTGCTGGGAGTCATTACTTTTACACCACTTACTATGTTTGATTTGTTTAGAGTCATGAACAATACACTTTTTTTTAAAAAAAAAATGTTTATGTTGTGTTTTGTAATAAGTTTTAGTAGTCTTACAGTAGCATCAAACAAGAGTTATTGTGGTATCATTCCTTAAAGAATTAATAAGAAATGAAATAATTGTTAAAAAACTTTCCTTTCTGGTTCTTTCTGGTTTTTAAATTCACCTCGAGTTTGATACTAAGCAGTATTATTTCATTAGGACAATCAAAGTCTAATATGAAACCTCTCGTCATTATTATTGATGCTACCTTCATATAATACACTTCTATATTCTTAGATAACTTAAGGCTTGCATGTTTTATTCCTATCATTGTTGTAAACCAGCTGATATGCCTCTCTTTGAAGTTATTATGGGTTGGGATAAGTATAAATTTTGTGAGTGGGTTATCTTTATTGGCAACCCATACCATCATTTCCGTAATTGTAGATTTCTTATACCACATTCCAAGTCTATGATTTGAAATTGTCGGGATTGATTTCACTCCCTCTCAGGTCCTAAATCATTAGATTCTTGTCATTGTGGGCTATGTTAACTCCAGAATAACCAGTATATGGGGTTTCTCAGTTGGTAAACCAAACTATTGTTTACTTTATTATTTAAAACTTTCTTATACTATTTCCAGCGCAGAGATTCTTACTACAAAATTAACCGCTTAGTTGATTTTCTCTATAGGTAACACGTCCTATTGTTAGCTTAATCATTTGTAGTTTTCTTATACCAGTGTACGACATTCCAACATATATATTTTTGAAACTGCTAAGACTGGTAAGAGTCTCTGAGGTCATAGATCATTTGATTTATATAAACTATCAGTTCTCATGACAAGTTCTTTCCCATGATTACCCACATTAGCATTGTATTTTTACTCTATTCATGTATGTGTAATTCATAAAATTGCTAAGATTGAGAAAATTGATTATGAGTTTTACTAATAAAAATTAGAACTTATAGTATTTGCTCAAAGTTTCTTGTACTATATTCTGATGTAGTGACTCTTGGAATGGATACAGATTGTTCTTGGATTATAAATCAGTAGATTTTTATTATTGTGGGATGGAGAAGATTTGAATGAGACCATAAACTAATTTTTTCCATTGGTAGCCCACACTACTATTTTATTTTATCATATTCTTAAATAATAGTTCTTAGCATTTTTGAGATTGAAGAACGATAATTCTAATTTTTTTTGTTGATAGGAATCAGGACTTTATAGTGTTCCTATATTTTCTATCCAAACAAATGAATTAGAACCTTCCAATTTTTGAATCATTAGGCCTTGTATAATGGTGTCTTGTTCATGAGAAACTAATTTTACAGAAGTGGAAGAATCTCCAACCACACTAAGCTTAAATCAAGAAAGCAAGATAGCTACCATGTGGACATTGAACTCGAATTCTTTAGTTGTTGACTAGATGATTCAATTGAAATTAAACTAAAACAATACACCCAAGATCAATGATAAATTGAATGAACTGCCCAACATCGTAAAAAGATTTGCATGAGTTGTGAATTATACGGTCATGATGAAGTTAAATAAGAGCATATATGGGTCTACCAATCATGTTTCTTAATACATCCCTTGGTAATACAAATTCAGGTGGAACATTTATTTACTACTACAAGAGATGAATGATTTTTTGTAACAGTTGAATGGATATATACTAATATGCATTAGTAGAGCTAGGAGAAACAAATTTGATTTTTTTTAATATAGAAGGCTCATTTTTTATTACCATCAATGAAATTTATTATCATTATTTTTAAAATTCAAGAATACATGCCACGATTGGTTTTCGACAATGTTATACTTAGGATTGTTCATTCTATTTATAATTGTATAATTAATTATAACGTCTCAGAAGGTGAATAAACTATCATTTCCCAACAACGAGAGCTTTGTTTCCTATTATGCTTAGCCTCAATAATTAGCTTTTCTTTTCTAGCCCACCTTCTATGTGAGGGCTACCACTAATGTAGACATTTCAATTGGTGGGCTCAATTATGGATGCACGATATTGGGTGCACAAGTGGACAACGTTGCATTTATAATAATTATAGATTGAATGATACGATTAAATGACCAATTCGAGAAGCCGAAACATGATACCTGATTGCCTATTTGAATCAACCACATGTGGAAAGACAAGCCAATTCACATCTTCAATTTGATGAAGAAAGTGGTAATGCCGATAACATGGTCCCGTTCAACTTGTGATTAGATAGGCCCCACATAACATACACATCTTATTTAATCCCATGTTCCTTCACCTCAGATGTCAATACGACCACATAATAGGATGATGTCATATCCCAAAGAATTGGTGTGGGTTTTTCCAAAACACGATAAGCGCGACTTTTTCACAAAACAAGTTTGGCACAACTCTTTCACAAAATAGGGAATGCATGACTTTTTCTAAAAATATGGATGATGCGACTTTTCCATAAAATAGGGAAGGCGGCATTTTTCCATAAAATAGAAAATTTGTGTCTTTTCAAAGAAGGATGGCACGAATTTTTCCAAAATAGGGTTAGGATAACTTTTCTTAAAAACAAGGGTAAGGAGAGAGAGAGAGAGAGAGAGAGAGAGAGAGAGAGAGAGAGAGAGAGAGAGAGATCTTATTAAGAGAGAGGATAGCACAAATTTTTTCAAAATAGGGTTAGCATAACTTTTCTTAAAAACAAGGGTAAGGGGGAGGGAGAGAGAGAGAGAGAGAGAGAGAGAGAGAGAGAGAGGGGAAAGAGGTTATATAGGCCCTTATATACGGACTGCATAAAGGGGTGGGTCCCACTAGGGGTTGACCACGCTACCTTCTCCATCTACCACTCAACTTAAGTGGGGAACACAACTAGCCTCGTTCACAAAAAATAATATTAATCGAAATCGTATACATATAACCAAAGGATTAGTGTCTTTACATACAGTTGTTTGTATGCTAAGCATCTACTTCACTAGTGTACAACCTCTCAAGCTCTCCATGACCTACTCTAGACCCATATGATCATACTAGATGGAGATAATCTTTGATGTAGGATCGATCTACCATCATACGCACTTAGTCTCTTATCGAGTTCAAATTACAAATACTTTACAAATGTTATTTGAAAATTTTTAAAAATAAATTATTTATTTACATATAATATAATTTCAAAATTAGTTTGTAAGGCATATTTTCAAAACTTAATAATGCCATAACAGATAAGTATCAAAGTGCGTAATCATAGTCTTAGGAGCTTAATGTCACTGTCAAGGGTTCTTTTCTACATAACTGTACAATTCAAAATCGGCCAAGTCATTTTTCTAGTAGTACATCCCCAACCGCATCAATAATTACCTTCGTACTGTACGTTAAAGTAACGATACTCAATATCATTTTCCTATACTCAAAAGTGGATAGTTGAGGGCACAAGGGTAACCTAAAGTCAAAGATACCACTTCCTCATCTTCTTCATCGCTATAAAAGGCGGTCGCACCTCATCGTGCTATATTATCCTAAACATTTTTTTTACTCGTATGTCAGGGGCGGTTAATTCCTATGCGAGCGGGGAAGATTGACATGTTAATAAAAATCATAATTATTGATCTAAGGCTTAGAAAGATTGACTGCACATGTATATTTAATGTATGACTTAAAGAAATGCATGTCATTATGCATACAAAAAATAACAAATTATATCATGTACTCTCTAGAGTATATGGATTGATCTATCTCGTTTCACATGTGCAAGTCTTAGAATGCAGTATAGTGGGATCTTTACCATCATAACCACCAAAAATAAAATATTATACTCTCACTTATATAAAAGCCATCGAGATCTCTTGAGTCCATCTACCTAACATGCATCTCAAATAATGAAATCAACCAACATTTCTCTAGTGGGAATGTACTCAAGTACAATATGCCCATTTCTCACTTGATCTCTGACAAAGTAATATTTAATCTTGATATTTTATGGTATTTTAGATTTTTTTTTTCTTTTTACACACGCACACACACCCCCACACACTCACACCACACACACACACACCGTGGGATTTCGAACCGTTGACCCGGTGTTGAAACTTCAAGGAGTCTACCACCCGGTATTTTGGATCCTTGATTATATCAACAGTCGATATGTTATCCATCTTAATTAAGAGATGATTTTTAGCAATCGGTACACCTAAAGCTCTTAAGAATTTTACAATTCATACTCAAATTATTACACAAAATAAAATATATTTATCTTCTATAGTCGACAACCCAGTCGAAGACTATTTCTTGCTAGACCATGAGATGACATAGCCATTCAACATAACCACATAACCTGATGTAAAATTGCTCTCATCTTGATCATCTCCCCAAGATGCATTAAAATAAGTTTACACTCTCAACTCGGTGCTATGATAGCATAATATGTATTCCTTAGTTCATCACAAGTATCAAAAAATCATTCTGACTACTTGCAATGCGCTTAGCTCAAATTACTTTGATATTAACTCACAAGTCTCATCGCATAACATATATCAAGCTTAGTTAGCACATGTAAGGTTACTTGTTGTATTGGCATAGGGCATAGATGACATAGATTGCTTCTCAACATCAATCAGGGCTTTAATTGACCTTGAATTGTGCATTTTAAAATGCTCAAGAATCTTCTCAATATAAGATGTCTGTGATAATTCCAAAAACTTCTTTGAATAATTCTTGATGTTCTTAATCTCTAGTATAAAATTTATTTCACTAAGATCTTTCATTTCAGAATTTGAAGATAGTCATTCATTCATTGAAAATAACATTTTCATATCATTGATATTATTGAAGAATAAGGATAATATCAAAAGCTGTCTTTCATATCGTTTCACACATATGCAATGATCTGCTTCACACTTTAAAAAATCAAAGGAAGTGATTGCATCATAGAATCTCATATACAATTACCTTGATGATTGTTTCAACCCATGAATGAATTTTAAGAGTTTACAGACCTTGATGATTGTTACATATAAATGTTTTATTACAAATTTATATTTAAGAATTTCGTTTTCATGTCCATCTAATATAACTTTAAATCAAGATATGCTACAAACGCCAAAATTCTATGGATTGATGTAAATTTAGCCATAGGTGAATTTTTTTTTTATTGCTATTATTTTTCACTTATGTAAAACTTTTCACAACTAGATGGGCTTTATACTTATTAATTAAACCATTTGTTTTCCTCTTAATTTAAATAACCATTTATTCATAATTACTTTATGGCCAATGGAAGATCGACTAACTCCCAAATATGATTTTTCTTCATAAAATCAATTTCTTCATTCATCGCAAGAATTCAATCCTCAAAATTTGGAGATGCCAATGTGTCTCGTATAAGTTGAGTTTATCTTCGTCAATTGCAATGCAGGAGTATGTCATGGTACAAGTTGGGTTCATCTTCGCCAATTGCAATGTAGGAGTATGACTCACCTTCTATCTTAAAATGACTTATAGGGATTAAATCGAAAATTATATCACAATTCAGGTATACTGGATGATGCACTCTTACTATCATCATTCTGTCATGTGCATGCTCAAAACTAGGTTGCAAGAAAAACTTAAGAGACATACTCCTGAATTGAGAGAGAGAGAGAGAGAGAGAGAGAGAGAGAGAGAGAGAGTAACGCTATGCTAACTCATACTCAGTGCATATACTAACTTAGTCGTGATCAATAATCGGCCTATATATGGCAAAGTCCATAGAAGGTCAGCAAATCTAATCCGCAACATGAGGATCGATCCTCAACGGTGGATATACCAAATCTGATACCACCGATCCATCCATCTACGGTGATGACTCTCCTCAAATCAAGGATGGGCCTAGATGGTCTACTCATATCAAGAATGGGCCTAGATCAAGGACTGGGCTTCCTTGCACTACACCAAAATCGTCATTTAGGAACGGTTTTAAACCGTTCCTAAATGCTTCAGGAACGGTTTAATACCGTTCCTAAATGAGGCGTCGCAGAAAATCAGGAACGGTTCAGAACCGTTTTGGGTACCGTTTGAAAACGGAATTTTAGGAACGGTTTTAAACCGTTCTGGTGCCAACGGTCATATTTGACAACCGTATTTGTTTCTTATTTCGGAACGATTTTAAATAAAAAAACCTGCTGTATAAAATAAAATAAAATATATTTAAATCATATTCATTTAAGAATCAAAAGATTGTAAAAACAACCACGATGTAATTTGAAACATTATTTATCTGACTTGCAAACCTGACAGTAAAAACTAAAATCTACATTGTAAGACTTCAAAATAAAGAGAATTCAATGAAAGTCCGTCAAACAGATGAAGAGCTCCACAATGTGATGGCCTTTTGTGTACCTAATTACAAGCAACAAGTAAAAAATAAGAACAAAAACATGTGAATAGATTGAAAGAACAATCAACTATCAAAACAATGTGAAAAAAATTGTGACAACTGAACATACATATGGGGGATTGTTGTTAGTTGACTCACCTGGTTTTTGGATATGCTCGATGTACTCCTGACCCAGGGGACTCGTTCTAGACCAAGCGGGGCTACGAATGGTAAGGGAGACGTAATCAGCTCGTTCTAAACTAAGAGGGGCTATAATGTTTAGAAATGAGTTACATGGAGTTACATAGACAACAGACCTTCTGGTGATCCAAACCGTTTAAAAATAGGAAACTATTTTGAAATAATTAACATCTAAAACAGGGAGGACAATTCGGTTCCCACTTGCAAGGGAATTAGTTACCAATGAAGAATATTGGAAGAGAAGAATATTCTTATTTGAATTAATGTCTTCCTGGAAAGTCTAAAGTGAAATTTCTGAAGGACAAGACAAGGACATGAAAAGCACAATAGAAGTAAATAATATATAATGGAAGAAACAAGAGAATAGAACTTACAACAATGAGCTTTCCAACCTTTTTTGGCCTCTTTGCAATCTTAATTACAGTAGCATCTGCTGCTCCAGATGATATCCTGACTTGTATGTTCACTCTCAATCATTGTAGGGAGGTAAAAGAGAAAAACTGAATATTTTGAGTTTCATAATAAATATTTGTAGATTACAGCTATTTCTGGGACTACATGAAGATAACTGTTTGCTAGACGCAAAAGAACAAATCAAAGTTCTAAAGACTCATTTGGCCTCACCTTTGAAACCTAAGGCAGGGCCTCACATGGATGGACCTTAAAAACCCGTTAGGGCTACCCATCCAGTTGCATCCCTACCTATACTCATAGCCAAGGTTTTAAAAAATCATGACTCTAACCTTTTTTTTCTTCTTCTTCTTCCTTTTTTTTTTCCCTGAGATACTGAACTGGGACTTACGCCTTACTTTCTCAATCAAGCACTATCTAATAGTCTATTGATGTAGGCTGATTACAATCAACAAGTTAGATATATAAAGAATACATAATATCAAAATTAGGACAATCAAATTCTGAAGTAAAGAAATTAAGCGCAAATGTTTTGTTTATTTCATCAAAACTACTAATGAGCAACAACATGGTATAACACATAAGCAACAAGGTGAACTTCAAAAAATTGTTAGATACTTACATCTGCTACCTGTTCACTTAATACCTAAAAATAGAAATTGCCACTAGATTAACCTATATGGTGAGTCCTATAAATGCAACGTCAATAACTGCTCCAAATTAAAGCTCAAAACTCATAGGCATCGCTCACAACTGACCAAATCAACCAGGATCAGGAGACCAAAAGAAAATTCTGAAAGAACTCATCAACAACTAGTATCACTCATATTGACTCATAAGTAATAGGTTGGCGGTGACTTTTCTGAGAAAACTGAACCTAAACCAGGCATCTCTTAAAATTTTAACTTCTTTCAGTTTTTCCAGAAGGCATAGCTAATAACATTAGTTAACTTTGATTTTTTACCTTCATTTCAGTTTCTTCCTCAACTCCTAAATGCATGAAATAGGAGAGTCTAGTAGCTCAATTGACAACTTTGAACATGAAGTTAGCACTAGAAACCAATCGGCAAGCTAAAAAACATCACATATGCATTAATTCTATAAAAATTTAAAAATTAAAAAAAAAAAATCATTAGGATGCATAAAACTAGGGAACTTCAGTGATTTGACGAACAACCATGAACATGAAATTCACTTCAAAACAAACTCGTCAGGTAAAGAACATAAAATGGAAAACCCAAATCATATAGTACATCAATATAATTAAAAAGAAAAAAAAACCATCAAATTGCATAGAATTAGGGATTTATAGCAATCCAAAATATGACTGAGAACATGAAATTACCATTGAGAACAGACCGTGAGCTAAAAAACCAAGTACAAAATGCATTAATAGAGGAAAAAACATCAAGATGCATATAGTTGGGGATTTAAGTCGGTCCAACAGACAACCGTGAGTAAGAATATTAGCTTCGAAAACAAAACAATGAGCTAAAAACTATTTTTAAAAAAATAATAATACAAAAAAAACAAAACACCAAATCAGAAAATGCATCAATAGTAAAAAGGTTGTATGGTGAAAATTAACGGAAGTGAAATTCACATGAATCTATCAAAATAATGGAAAAAATCTATTTTTTCTAAATGAAACGAGATGGATCGAAGCAAAACAAGCAGATGGTAATAGCAGATCTGGAAAATCAAATACAGAGCAGAATTATTATTTAAAAAAAAAAGAAAAAAAGAACTTAACTATTATGCCAAGGTTGAATGGCTAGAACCTTTGAGCACCACAGCTACAGCAACATCATTGTGTTGGAAACATCCACATTGGTTGTAAATATCAAAATTATGCTACTTGACAGAGAACATCACAATCACACCTACACATAAACTCTTTTACAATCCAAATAGTGTAAACAAAAAATATATAAGATGAGGCATTTACTGAAGATATTAGAAAAGGCTATAAACAAGATTTCATTAAAAAGAAAAAAAGAAAAAAAAAGTAGTTACTCCTACCATGGAAGAATAATCAAACTCAAAGACTTCCCTACCTCTATAGCAATATTCATAGCACCACCCACCTCAGCTAATAGCAAAGGATCTCACTATCATCATCATATCTTACCTAGGACGCAAAATGAGAATTAAAAGTTGTCAAAAAACAACAGTAGATGATTGGTGCAGGCAATGCAAAACAGTCACAGCCTAGATCACATTGCATCATGGAACGTGTCCAATTTTTCTAATCAAAGAAAGTTCAGCACAATTCAACTCGTCAAAATCATTTTTCTTAATGGAAAAATGTGAATTAGATCAAAGATGCTGACAGAATTTTCCAAAGAGAGAATTTGTAGCACACAGCAAGTACAGCTGTTAATGAATAATATTATAAGGGAAGCAAACAATACCAGGTGTCCTATTCTCCTAGATTTATCCGATCTGCCTATGACTAGAGTTTTAGAAAAGGCTATAAACAAGATTTCATTTCTAAAAATTGCAAGAACTGAACAGTTGGGTTACACTAAAGATGCCCCAAGTGAAAATCTTACTCTTGGCCAAACCTCCACCTTGATTCTTGGGTCAACACCTTGCACCAGAAATAACAAATAAAAGGATGAATTCCACTAAACAATATCCGAGGAATTATTAAAATAAATGTTTGAAATCCTTCTATAAATTTGCACCTAATTGAATATGACAAAGGAAGCAGAACGACAGTCAGAATTCAAACCTCTTTTGAGAAATGAACTCCAAAGCATCCAAAACCAATGAATATAAATATTTCACTTTCCAATACACCTGAATCGACCTTGAATAAGCAGAATACTGCATAGTGGAAGAAAAAAGGCCCCTCATGATCTAACAGGCTTGTTGAGTAAGCAAAGGAGCAAAATACTGCACAGTGGCTCCAATATGCACGATAGGTCCTTGTGGAATGCCTAAGAAAGTATCTCTGATTTTCTTTATTCAATATCATTTAAGTGAGACGGACATTAAACAGTTACTGAAAAGGCATTAAACCCTTCATAAGGGCACTTCCGGGAACTTAAATTCCAAACTCCCTTTCTTTCAAGTAGAAAAAATCCCATGAGCAGAAAATTCACACAGATTTTTAAGAGGAAAAAAATAGAAGCGAATTTCCTACCATCCAATTCTCATCCTATGCCAGAACCCCCTGCTTCAGCTTACATCAACTATGCCAGAACCCCTTGCATTAGCCTGCATCAGTTTTTCTCATCATTCTTGAAGATGCCTACTTTGCCACGTCGAGAGCACATATCCTTGCACTAAACAGTAAATAAAAGCATTAGAGGATGCAAAGCAAGGTCACAACTAAAATGTCCAATACTGCTAAAAAAGAACATGCTAATTGTTCTTTCTTTGGTATGGAGTTGGAATCACATGGAGCACAAACAACAAGAAAAAACCAAGTTTCTATTAGTTATTATATCAAACATTTGGTATACATATCTCCCTTTGGCATTTCATTGAACATCTGGTACTCATCACCATTAACCTTCTGTTCTTCAACCTAGGACATGTAATAATTTGCAAGAAAATTCAAATTAGAAGGGATGATAATAATGATCCTGATTGCAGTGAATGAAATCATCATGAGAGAGAATATTTTAAAAAAAAATAAAAATACACCTAGATGAAATGAAGAATAGATATGATATGCATATGCTGAGCATTTTAAGAGAATGAGGTTGGGCAAAATTAGCTTCAGCCCAAAAGTAACAGCCACATAGCTTTCTGTCTTACAAAACCTAAGCAGAATATTAATTTTGAGTTCAGAAGGAAGAAAATGAATGGCCTTCCTAATAAGAAAATCACTCTCTGTGCCCTGCACATCTCCCACCTTTCCAGTTGCAAGTAGCTTTTTTCTTTTTCCTGATACAAAATGCTGCCAATCAATCCCTCGACCTTCTGTTTGACAGATTAGCTGCTCATTCAAGACTGGTCTGTGGCAGATAGTATCCTATTCTGGTTCCAGTAGCTCTGCATGCCAACCACCATAAAAGAAATGAAATATCGTCCAACCTGTTACTGTTGAAAATATAATTTGAAAATTAATATATCCATTGCGGGTGTTATCCACCATTGAATTGTATCTTAGATGATGATCTGAACCAAATCATGCTGTGGATTATATGCTACTAGTGCCATTTGAAGAAAATTGGTTTCAGATGATTGTGCATGAATAGGAACATGGAATATTGAAAAGTAAATTTTTTAATGAGTCATGTTCAAATCCAAGATTCAAAGGTTATAGGATCATCAATGATGCATGATTACAAGAAAGTAGCAAACATGAACAGCTCTTCACAGGACCAGTTCTTTGTTGAATTTACCAAAGACCAGTTCTTTGTTGAATGGCCGAATCTAACCTCAATCTTGCAAAACTTTCACCATCCATTAATATGTTGCCAAGTACTTAGAACAGCTCTTCACAGGACCAACTTGCAACAATTGAAACACCCACTTACATTTCCAATAGACTGAACATGTAAGAAAGGCATCTGAACCACTTTCAACCTCCAACATAAATGATTTCAAGCTTTTGTGATATCAGCTTGCAGCCATTCACCACTCAGATAAGACTATATAGAAAGTCTCAAAAAAATTGGGAGGATTTGAGGATGCCTGCAAGGTGCAATAACACCATGTATTGGGCATGCATGACAAAGCACATCCAATTTCCAGCAACGCATACATTTGCATTGGGCTCAGTTGTCTCACCATGATCTCTTCATACTCACTTAAACCATTTTACCCAGTAAATGGCTAATGACTACATAGATCAAGCACAATTATCCGTAAAATCACATCTCTTTGGCATTTTAATAAACAACTCCCCTGCATTTTTTTTCTAATGCTAAGGGAGAGTTAAGACAAAAAAAAAATAATAATAATAAAGAAAGAAAGTGAACATTAAGACATGATAAAGAGGCTACCAAATGAATAAGCCATTTTACCAGATCGATCAGTAAAAAATCATCAACCTACAAAGAGAAGATGTAGATATGAAACAGTCAACAGATGTAAATCTGAAATCACTAATAGATCTGGCTACTACATGTATGAATCTTTAAATAAATCTTTAATACTACAGCATATAGCAGAACTGTACCCTTCATATTCAATTGCAGATGGTGAAGGGTTGGAATGGTTTTCTGTCATCTCTAGTCCACTGCCTGTGTTCAGTCATTTTGGTGGGAAGACATCACTGTTCAAAGCTCTATCACCATCACTTCTGGAAGCAGCTTTCAATGTGGATCCTCATCTTGTGAAGCTTTTGAGGTCTGATGGGAGTAATAATGTCATTTTCGTCCCTCCATGCCAAACTAACCTCATCTAGCTTGCTAATCCTTTCTTATGCTTATATACATATGCATGCATGCGTACATACATGCATGCATATATATTATTTGAAATGCTCGGAGTAAGAGACACTTTATGCATTTATGTTATTAGAGTGGGCAGCCTAGGCAGCCTATGTGCTTATGTATGACATATACATGTATATATGCAATTGGAATGGTCAGACTTTGTGAGAGACTTTATGCATGTTAAAAAAAAAATAAAAAAATAAAAATCTTAGGTCCAAACCAACAAATCATTCACTAAATAAATGAATTTAAGCAAATCAAATACCAAAGACGATATATAATGCATATTGCACCAAAGAACAAAAAGCCTACTAAGTGCAAAATGGTACTTTCACGAAACTCAAAATATCCCAAAGTATCCATATCCTGTTATTAAAAAAAAAAAAAAAGGATCTGAAATCAAAACCTACAATTCATCGAATGGTCCCCACAGATCAGGCGGTGAGCATGACAGCCCTGCCAGCCTCCTTGATCTTCTTATCCATGGTCTTTGACATTAGCGTCGCCTTCACGATGACAGGCTGCCCCTCCGGTAGCATCCCCTTGCCGAGGAGCTTAACATACCCAAACTGCGTGAGATCGATCACAGGGGCCTGATCCGATGGAGCAGATTTCGCCTTCTCCTTGACGTGGACAGAGAGCTTCATTTGGAAAATTTTGTGGAAATTTCAAAAGAAGTTCAAAATCGTAGGAAAAGTAATGCAACAAAAATGTGTGAAATTTTTGTACAAATCAATAGAGAATGAACGGATTCAGTGGCTAGAATTGCCTAATTTTCTTGAATTAAAGAATGCAAAAATTTTCATTTGAACATGAAAATCACCCACGAAATTCTATGAAAACACGTACGGAACAACAAAACCAAATAGGAATTTTGAAAATAAAAAATCAGAGAAAATGACAAAAAGAAAATTCTGATTTAAAGTGGAAACCCCTAATTTCACAGATATTCGAACAACATAGAAAAATCATCCATAAAAAATCAAGAAAAATAAAATAAAAAAACGTACCCGATAACTCCACTCACAACATAAACAAAACTTTAGAAATACTGTACACAGTTATTCCACTTTGGGCGATTCATTTGAATCACAATTGAATTAGGATGTATGACAAGTGAGGTTACTGTCCATGGTTCCAAATATAGGTATAAGGGATGCATCAGCCTGGCTAAAAATGATACGATATGGGCACCACATCAGCCTGTATTGGCCCGCATCGGTCAAAATTTTTCTTTAAGCCAAATATTTAAGGAAAAATATCAGAAAAAAAGAAAGACAAAATATATACCTTCTACACCTACATCAGCTTACTGGTGTATTGCAGTCTTGGTGCTAGTTTCACCATGGCCCTTGTAATGGAAAAATAGTTTAAATAAGTTTTTCACAAAGAATGATACTAATCACAAGAAGAAATTTAAAAATTTGAATTTTATTACCAAGTCTCACATCCATTACTTCGTCCATTCAAGATGGGACATGAGTGGTGGAACGGATAGATTATCTAGTCCATCAAAAAATAGTTTAGATAAGTTTTTCCCAAAAAATGCAAATAAGAAAGAAAGACATTCTTGTACCTGTGTCATTACATCATCCATTACCAACATTTGTATCTTACTCAACAATTCAACAATGTACATGTAAAAACACAGGTAAAACAATATTGTTGAGAGCAAGTGTATAGAAATATAGTTATAATAAAACAGATCATACTAGGTTTCCTAGAGTAATATGTATCAGTTTTTTAAATCCAACACTGTCAAATATTACAGGAACCTTAAAGATGACAAAACAGATTAAAACTTGTTAAAGACTCATGCTGAAGATTTTCTGAAACATTGGAAGCAAATACTCACGTGTGGAAACATTCTTCTTTGGAAACTTCTCTTTCACATTGTTCTTGGTGCCCTTGTGGCACCTAGGTGTGAGGTTTCACTTCTTGTGAAGGTTTAGGGCAATATCAAGCGATTAGTCAGATGCAATGTTCTAAAACCCATATGAGATCTGTAATCATAAATTGCAAGATCCTAAGTATTGGAGTCAGCCATATTAGATTTGTAATCATAATGCCATGTTCCAAAAGCATTAACATCTTCAGTTCTGCTATAACCATCACAATTGGAGTCAACCATGTATGTTGTAAAAGATACAAAACTCAAAAATGCCCACACAAGTGCTTAATGCAAGTGCAAGGGATGGTATTAGACATAAAAACCTCAAAAAACTACACAATGATTTGGATTTGCAGATCTAGAAGATAAGGAGATAGAATGATCAAACCAAAATAATAAAACAGCCATATATTAATATGACCACATAATGTGAATATCTGAATACTTGGAAAGGGATCTTTGTATGTAAAATCCATGAGGATATATGACTTACCGAGGATCAGTTCCAGATAAGGATATATAAACCCACCTAACTGGCTTCACGACTTCCACAGTTTTTATTTCCTGGAAAAGGAAAAAAGATGTAAATAAAAAATAGCGTGTGGTATGGTAGTAATATTAGTACAGTTCTGACATCTTTGGCCAAAGGAAGAAAGAAAGAAAAGAAAGGAAACGGATTACTGCTGGAAATAGAAAGGCAAACTGTTAAATGAACTTGGTTTAAAACTGATAGTTTCTGTGTATGTATATAACAACAAAGACTCCAAAAAATCAAATACCATCTTCCTCACACATGCATTCTAAAGCGAACAATCTACGATAGGATAAAGCATTGGATGTCAACATATTGGGTTCAGGTCAGGTCCTACAATACTTGTACCAGAGTTAACAGCATCCGAGTCTTACCACATCACTTACAATAGCTGCAAATCAAACATAAGCAACTTATTATATTGAAGTTTAGAAGATTAGTAGCAAAAAATATATATATATAACACATCAATATCTCATCACTCGTATTTATCTCATAGAAAACTATAAATAGTTGTCTTTGTTTCTAACAGAATTTTTAATAAGAAAATCAATATGATCAGATTCTAACCCTTCCGTTAAAGATCCGAATGAATCAATCCTTCAAGATAATACATCAAATAAAACCAAAATGATCATCAATTAAAAAACAATAGCTCTTACTGTTTTCTTATTAGTTGTAATGATCGTGGCATCTTGGCCATGGATTTTTGTCACTTCCCGGTCGATCCACGCGACCTCCAAATCATCCACAAGAAGTAATTGAGCATGCTTGCCACTCTATCAACCTACAAAGACAGATGTTGCCATAAGAAGCAATTTGTTGATATATCAATGGTGAGAGACCAAATATATCAATAAAAAATGAAAAAAAAAGAAGTCAATTTGTTGATATACTCTCAATGCAACATTATATTTGGATGCAAAACATTCAGCTCAATCAAGAGAAAATGACAAACATTATCGACATATCCATGAATTCATAACAAAGAACTACTCGAATTGAAGAAGTGTATCATTCAACTCCCAACTTGAAAGTTGAAAGTAATGTGCTAGCAACAGGGAGCACAGACCAATCAGAGGCATGGTGGGCCTATTAATCACATCTTCTTGAACACATAGCAATGCAAACTTTGGGTTATTGGGTCCAATTTGGGGACCGACGTCCAACCTGAAAATTGTAAAATTACAAAACATCAATTAAATCGTAATTTTGTTGTGTCCTAACAGCCTTTTGCCCAATCCTAAATTTGAAATTTGTAAAACTAAAGAACCACAATTAAACTGCATTTTTACTACTGTCCCAACAAACCCTGAAAGTCCTTTCAAACTGGTAACATTAATAAGAGCAATCTAGATGTTCCACATTGATAGAGTACTACTACCCATTCAAAAAAGAGAGAGTTCCAGATTTGGTGCAGTTTATAATCTTAATCTTTTCAACTGTTGGCCTGAAAATAGCTGGTTAAGAAATACACCAAAAGTTGAGATTCAATGGAAGGATCAAACATTCAATAGCTAGGATCTTCAAAATTGGGAGATTCTTACTGCATGGTCCCTTCATGAGGGCCCATCAGATCAATGATATGGAGCACTGAATCATGGTCACCACATGCACAAACTCTTTATGAAATAGTTAAGTTCTCAATTCCTTGCTAAAAGAGTACTCAAACTCCAACAATAATAATAAAAATAAAATATAAATTAATAACAAACAACGAAGATGATGATGACAAAAACCACAACAACAATTACCTTTTGAACTTATCTGGAAAGAACACTAGGGAAAAGTATAACAAACTGACACCTAACCAGTTTGCAAGAATTGCCCTTGACAAATAGACTAGCATACAATCCGTGAGGTTCCTCAATAGAAAAATAGAACTGCTAAAAGATTCAGTCAATTGCTAAAAGATGTAACATATGTTAAAAAAAAATAATGAACTTTAGTTGATTGGTTGTGGGTGTCATGAAGCCTTGGTCCTAGAAAAGCATACTTCATACAGAGAATTAGGTGCTGAGCATGGATTCAGATAAGCATCCTCAATATAATCCTTGGTTTTGCTGACATGCCTGCAAACATTGGAACTACAAATAGCATTTGCATTGTAACAAACCAATCCATCCCTAACCCACATAAAAATCTATGCACACAGTTTATGCCTCTGTAACTGCTAAAAAATGCGAGTAGCAACCTTTGGCGGAAGTCATTTGATGAGGAGCAGCAATGTCTGTAAAACTAATTCAATATACCTACAAAATTCATAGGCCATAAGCAAATTAGGACTACACAGTTTATGGAGAATAGTGATTATATTTACACCACCAAAAAAGGAGCAAAATCCGTAGCTATAGATCTTCCATCCACCATGGGCCCACCACAAAATCATTTGGATCACCAAAAGTGCTCCCCATACATACAGTTTGTCAGGCCAAGCAAATGTTCATGAAACATTGTATATTTCTTCAAGAAGAATGTGCAACCTATCGTGGAAAGTACTACAGGATCTGCAAAATCAGGTTGTTGCCCCTGCGGCTTTGTGTAATCTCTTACCAGACCACTCATCGCATGCGCCATGAGTGTATACTGAACCTGGACCAGTGACAACTTGTAGCCCATCTAACAGGTGGAGCCCACTTGAGAGTTTGAAAGGCCTGATTTTTGGTGTAGCACAACTACCTTACTTGCATGAACACCACTTCCATCAAATAAACACAATTGGCAAAAAGAAACAAGCAAACAGCCAGACATGAGAGCAGCTCCCTTGGATATGATCATAAGAGAAAATATTTGCATATTGGATACTTCCAAATATTTACAGGATCATTTTCCAATATGATCATAACAGAAAAGATTTGCATGAATTAGATCCTACCGTTTTCCAAGACAGCCAGACAATTAGATCCTCAGCAGACAAGCCAGCCAGACCAATTCCACCCTGATTTGCATCAACAGAAAAGATAGAGATTTGGTTGGGTACTTCATCAAAGCATACAAGTATTGCCAAAAAAAATAAAAAAATAAAAAATTTGTAAGCACATACATGCTCCACATTAATGAAAGTAAGGTATAACAATAGATCTGCATTCAAAGAAAAATAATGGATCTAAAGATCTGCATTCAAAGCAAAATAATGGGTCTAAAATAATTCAACTTCCACATGTTAGAGTACAATAGAATCCAAAATCTGCAAATTTCAATATAGAATCTTGAATGTACTAAAAAAATTCACTTAAACATCAAAAGTTTGGCAAAATTCACAGATTTGAAGTTCCAATGTTCAAAATCCCAGAATTTCAACAAAAATTAACAGATCAGAAGATCCAATGGTCAAAGTCAAGATCAAGATCCATACCTTGCAGTTGGTAATTCCAAACAATAATTTAAAAAATTAACAGAAAAAGAAAACCCTGCAGATCTCACATTTCAATCAAAATCACAGATCCAGACAAATTCATCTCTAAAAATATCCAAAACCCTGCACAATTCAACGTACATTCCACAATAACAAAAGCAAACACCACTCCCTGCATTTCAATAAAATCCACATATCAAAAGATCCAACAATCAACATCAAGATCAAGATCTATATGTCTACAATGCGGTAAAAAATTCTCAGATAAAAAACTAGATAGAGAAAGATGAAAGATCAGATCTCACATTTCAATCAACACAGATCCAAAATGATTCATTCTTTGAAATAATATTCCATATCAGGAATAAGCCACTAATTTGTAATGTTAATTTACTAGATGCTTAACCAACAGCATTCATCAAGCTTGATAGATATTCGACTCTTAGACCATACTTCTTTTATTCAGGAATTTTTTTGAACAATTTGTGCTTTCCCCACAATGTAACCAACAACTTTAACCAAATATTTATTTTACCATTTTATGGACATTGACAATAGTAGATTAATACTTGAAATCGTGAAGCTATCAAATCGATTACATAATAAGATAGACCTTCATTGGAGATAGTCCATTTCTTGGCTTCTTTATGCCCATGATTAGACTAGGCCTGTGCTACTACAACATCTGAATGGGAGGTTTAGTGATCGTTTCTCATGAGGTGGAGGGATTTCTTTAATAATCACATTCTAATTTTTTCCCCTTAACTGTGTCAGTATGGAGGTTCAGTTTGGATGCCTAGCCTTCTGCCTATGGCAAAGCAAGGCACCACCAATTTAAAAATCAAGAAAGCAAATCAGCAAAATGATTTCCAAACAACAGGAACCCATAAACAATGGAACTACAATAGCAAATGATTTGAAATCGGCAGCAACGATCACAATAAGGACTTCAACAGAGAAAATTCATAAAAATATAGAACCTATTAAATATACTCACAATAGGTCCATTTTTTAAAGCATGCTCCTAAGCAAATTTGCATACTTGCTTCACGGCAAGAGAATCCATTCCATCTACCCGTTACAAAATACAAGTATGAGAATTCATCAAAAGAAATAATAGCATTATATGGATTATAAAAGGGCAACTGAGCTCACTACAGATTTCGGGGCATTTTCATGAAAAGACAAGCCGTTCCAGAGAGACTTCTCTCAAAGACGCTGGCAGGCTTTAAATCGGCTGTTTCAGTCAAAAGAAGAGCATTGCTTTAATTTGCCTTTTCCTTTTACCTTTTACAGATCGTCGAAACCAAGCGATTCAGTAAGAACTGAAAAACAGGCTTGCTTTTGTAGATCTAGTCAAAGACGAAGCAGTGTGCTTCGATTTTCGTCGAAGATCGAGTGCTTTACCACAAGCCTTTGTCAAAAATCGAGATCTAAGCATCTAAGAGCAGAAAATGAAACAGGAATTCCAAATCCCGAAACAGTTTTGAAACTTCTAGAGAACACAAAATCAAGAAAAAATACACCAAAATCCAGCATTTCCGAGCGGTTTCCAAGAGCTTGAAAGAAAAGAAAAGAAAAGAAAAGGATGAGTTTGCTTCTACTTTGTAGGAATGACTCTCCTCATAAACAGGAAAAAGAAATGACTTCTCTGACTGGTTTTTGCTTGCGAAAACAGCATCCGATGCAGAGAAATTGAATAATCATATCATTCCACAATATGACGGAAAAGAAAAGCAGTTCTCTGCAGAAATAGGGACATTTTGCATGCGAGGAGAGAGCGAAAAGCGGAGAAGAGCGGCATTTCCGCCATTTCTAAGCAGGAGAGCATGGAAATGGCAGCAGACAGCTAGGAAATCGCCATTAAAGCTCTCCAACAACCACACCTAGGGTTTCTGCAGCTCTCTCTCTCTAACGGATAACAGTTAATAAATGGGCAGGCGGGAGAGGAAATCGGTAATGAGATCGGCAGAGGAAGAGGGAGATCGAGAGAGAGAGAGAGAGGGGATCGGGAGAGGGTGAGGGAGAGGGAGGTCGCGTGAAAATGCGAATGAGGGTTTCCGTCCAAAAAAAAGGAGAAATTGATTTGGTAATCTGCGGCAAATAAAAACTACTGTGCCTATAGGGCTGTGTGGGGTCCAGCGAGGTCTTCAAAACAAATCCTATCCGTCCATCTGTTTTAAAATATAATAACAGAACATAATCCTAAAAATTAGTAATATCCAAAACGCAAGGAAGATACACCAACAAAATATCAGAAATAACAGCATTTGTTGGTAAAACAGGTACAAATCTGAACACGGTTTAAAACCGTTTCAAATTAAACACGGTTTTGAACCGTTTTCAAACCAAAATCCCAGCCGTTCCTGTCCAGAGATTTTGGTGTAGTGTTGTCCGTCCCATCATGTAGCAATCTGGGCTTCCTAAAGCCTAATAAGCACAAGATGGGCTCTATAAGTCATAGTGGAAGTACAATCCATAATGGGGGCCCAACAGTTTGGGGTTAGCCCAATAAGGTGAGATAAGTCATGCTAGTAACAGTAGGGGTCCAACGATTTGGGTTAGCCCACTAAGGGAATATGAGAATGGGCCTAATACAATCTCAATGGGCTTCATACCATCTCAAAGGGCTGGTATCATGATATTATACTAGCACGTACCCATAGTCGGCATTGATAATCGGCCTATACACAAGGCGGGGTCTATAGATGGACAACAGACCCATAACATGAAGGTTGGTCCTCAATTGTAGATACAACAAATCTGATAGCACAGATTCCTCCGTCTACGATGATGATGATGAACTCTTCTCATATCAAGGTTGAGCCTAGGTGGCCTACTTAAAATCCTAAGGATCCAGAACGGGTTTCCTTCACCATACTATCATATGGCCCGCTAGATATCCTAGGGGGCCTAAATAAGTCCTAGATGGATTCCAAGATTAAAAGAAATAATCCTACAAGCAACCAATGGGGGCCCAACATTATGGGTTAGCCCAATATAAATAGATGAGTCATGTAAACATCAATGGGGTCCAATGATTAGGGTTAACTCTCTTAGAGAATGATGAGAATAGGCCTAACGAAGGGCTAAGGGAAGATAACAATATGGACATTTAACCATCATTGCCCATCTATGCGGACATTTAACCAACATTGCTCCTAAGGAATGACTCACATAGAGCCTAACATATAGTGTGACCATGGCTTTACACAAGGGCCTCTTACACAACATAATGAGCCCCACACAAGGGCCTAATAAAACAGCCCATATCCCTCATAATGGCTGAAAAATAAATGGGCTTCACTCATATTATCTCGTACATCAATATTGGGCTTCTTAGGTCAGCCCATAGTCCACATACATCAAGATGGGCTACATGGGGCAGCCTAAAGCCTGAAAAAATGCTAAGGTAGGCCATGTCTAGTTCATCTAACATGGTGGGCCTCTTTGGGCAGCCCATAAGTTCCAAAAATATAGTTGGACCAAGTGTACAATATACTCAGTATAGTGGTTTACAACTCAGCTCATGAAGTCCCCCATAATAGATGAATAACACCTTACCAATAGGTATTCTAAGGCTGGATATTCAGCCCATCTGGCCCATTAAATATCCAGAAAATCTGGGCAATTTGACCCTTATACAATCAGGTGAAATGTGGGCCTAACAAGGCATCAAAGGGCCCAAGTTCTGCTCAACTAGGAGATGAGCTTGTTGCTGGACTTTTGGGCCAGCAACAGTCCAGTCAATCTAAAGGTTCAAGGGCTAGATGGCTGAGATTAAAACATGCATCAAATGGGTCCCACGAATACATCATAATGAGCCTCACCAAATGGGCAACAAATATATCATAATGGGCCTCACCAAATGGGCCACCAAACATCATAATAGACTTCACCAAATGGGCTACAAAAACATCATAATAGCCTTACTCATGGGTCGTAAATACATCACATGGGCCTCATGAGGCGGCCCATAATCCAACAAAATAGATGGGCCACATGTATAACATATACCTCAAGGTGGGCCTATAAGATAAGCCTTAAATACATCACATTGGGCCTCACCAAATGGGCCTCTCATACATCATAATGGGTCATATATTCATCACATTGGGCCTCACACATGGGCCCATGGGCTAGGCACAAGGGATGGATTATAAGTGCATCACACACATCATAGTGGGCTTGATGGGGCAGCCCACATAGGCTAGAAAATAAATGGGCAGCAAGGTCAATATACACATCAAGGTCGGCATCACAAATCAGCCCAATGGTCCAAAAAAATTGGTGAATAGACTGCCTACAATACATACATCAAAGTGGGCCTGCTGCACCATAAAATGGGTCTCATGAGGCAACCCATGGTTCAACCAAAATAGATGGGGAGCAATGTACAACATACACATAAAGGTGAGCCCTGCACATTCCAAACGGGCTGGACATATGGGCCACACAAACATCATATATCATGGCGGGTCCTACATCCAGGCAGTGGGCTGTGAGGACGTGCAACACATACATCTTGGTAGGCCTCACCATCTAAAGGATGGATGGATGGCTAGATATACAACACATACATCCTGGAGTGGCCCATGCAGCACCGTCCAGATGGACGACTAGGTACAGAGTATACACATCAAGGAGGGCCCCACCCAGCAGAACGTCCAGATGGACAGCTGGATATAGAATACATTTACCAAAGAGGCCCCCCACATGACACCATCTAGATGGACAATGCAATACAGAATACATATATCAGGGTGGGCCCCACCCCTCACACGTGTAGCACGTGTGGGCTTGTCTAACACCCTGAAAACGGATGGCATGGAGAAACACATACATCATGACTGGCTCCATCCAGCATTGTCTAGCGATGGATGGTGTGGATACAAAATACATACATCAAGGTGGGCCCCACCTGCCCACACGTGCAGCACGTGTGGGGTGGATCCCACCTGCTGCCAGGTGGACGGTTGGGGTATAACACATTCCTCACGATCAGAACCCCAGAACTGCTGATGTCAAATACAACAACTATACAGCTGCGTGGGACCCACCGTCCAGGGTCTGGATGGTGTGGATCCAACACATGCATCAAGGTGGGTCTACACGTGTGGGACCCACCAGCTTGAGATATCAAGATAATATCTGAGTTTTCTCTTCTGTTCAGGTTTGTCCAAGCGGACAGGCAGGCGGCCTGCTGCTGGACGTCAACAAGGTGGGCCCCATACATGGGTGGCATGGATGAAACACTTACATCAGTCGGTCCCACGTGCACGTGGCCCACTTGAATCAAGCTGGTATATGTGTTTTCCCATCGTCCAGACCTGATGGACGGTGGGACAAAACATGCATTAGGTGGGTCCCACGTCCACGTGACCCATTGGTGGACAACAAGGTGGTTGCCACTGATGGACGGTGTGGAGAGAGAGAGAGAGAGAGGCACTCACCTGACTTTCTTCATATTCCCTTATGCTCCAATGCTCCTACGAAGCTTCCTCAACGGTAGAGATGACGATCTAAAGGTTGGATTGGTGAGGATCTAAGGTGAGAGAGGGCTAGATTTTTGGGATGGGTTGGACGTCCATGGGTCTTGCAATGGAGAATGAAGGAGAGAGAGAGAGAGAGAGAGAGAGAGAGAGAGAGAGAGAGAGAGAGAGAAAGAAATCATGGCTTGAAATGATGATGTAAGGCCATCATTAATTTCTTGGTAAGGGGGGTGTTGACTTATGGGAAAAAGAGAGGAAATGATTACCTAGCATGGGGTGATGACATCATCCCATAATGACCTAGGAAATTGTGTCATTGTAATAGGTGGGTCCCGTGACGTGCGATCCACAATCATTATAATGTATGGGCTACATCTTACGATCTAAGTGTTACATTAAGGCACGAGACGCGATATTGGAACCGCGACGACGATGCGGTTGCAATGGCACAGGTCTGGAGTCAAGCCGACTCGGGTTCACAGGCCGCAACTCAGGGTCGCTCGCAAATATTATATACAGGTCGCGGGTCACTAGAATTCGACCAGAAGGACCGTGAGATTTTAAGGAATGACAGGGTACTAGGACATAGGCCTAGTAGTTGTTTCCATTAAATTAGGATGCTGAAAAAATCAGACTAACCACGCAAGCCACCACTTGAATTAGAAAACTTTTGGATGATTGCATGTTGTTTTAGTGAGGTCCATCATATGATTGTATAGGCATAGTTTTTATATTTTATTTTTAATTTTAAATCTCATCGTCATGGTAAGGCTCAATTGATGAGCAAATTGTGTAAAAATAATATAGTGGGACTTACCATAGAAAAAAGAAAACCACCACCCAAAAACCTCTAATTCACATGGTGGCTTACGTGATAGTTAAATCGACTTAAATTTCCAGACCTTTCAATTTCATTGTCATTCCCTACAATTAATCATTGTAAAATAGCCGAATTCTACAAACATGGTGGAGGATATGAAGAGGAAAAGAGAGAATTTTGCATGGAGAACGTCTTGCATATTTGGTGGAGACATATATTACTTTGGGTCTCACCACCAACATGATAGATGATCTACATCAAGCGGGCCCCACCCAATGGAAGGTCCACATCAAAGGTGGGACCCATATAATAGATGGTGGACATTGGAGGTGGGACTACATAATGGAAGGTTGACATCAAAGATCAACCTACATGATGAATGATCCATATTATAGGTTGGACCCCCCATGAAGGGTGGTCCATAGCAAAGGTGGGACTAATATGATGGATGGTGAACATAAAAGGTGGGTCCCACATGATGGATGGCCCACATCAAAATGTGGCCCCGCATGATGGACTATCCACATCAAGTGGACCCCACAAGATGGATGGTCCATAGCTAAAGTGAGACCCACATGATGGATGCTGGACATCAAAGGTGGGCCTGCATGATGAATAACCCACATTGAAGGTACCCCCCCCCCCCCCCCCCCCCCCACATGAAGGATCCATATCAAGGTGGGCCCACATAATGCAGAGTTCACATCAAAGGTGGACCCCATATGATGGATAGCCCACATCAAAGTGTGACGCAGCATGGACCATCCCATTAAGTGGGCCTTTTCACTTTATGGACGATGGACATCAAAGGTGAGCCCATGTGATGGACGGTCCACATCAAAGGTGAGCCCATATGATCAATGAACTGTATTGAAGGTGAGGCCCACATAATGAATAGTCCACATGAAAGGTGGCTTACATGATGGGCGGAGTGGGCCTTACATGATGGATTGCCCACATTAAAGTGTGGCCCCTTGTGATGGGCAGTCCACATCAAGTGGGGCCCACCTAAAGGGCGGTCTACATCCAAGGTCCCACATGATGGATGACGCATATCCAAAGTGGCCATGGATGATCCACATAGAAGGTGCTCCCCAGACGATGGATGGTGAACATCAAAAGTAGGCCCCACATGATGGACAACCCACTTTGAAGGTGGGGCCCACACGATGGACACATCACATGTGGATTCCATGTGATGGGTAATGGATAGTGAGGGGCCCTAAATAAAGGACAATTAGCATTGATGGTGGGCCCCACATGATGAATGACTTACATCAAGGTTGGCCCCACATAATGAACGGTCCACCTCAAAGGTCATGCTCTAATGATGAATGGTCCACATCCAAGATGGGCCTCGCATAATGGACGGCCCGCTTTAGGTTTGGCTCACACGATGGACAATCCACATCAAAGGTGGGCTCCATATGATGGGCGATCCATATCCAATGACCGACATAATGGACGACCCAAATGTCTTAAATCATGGAGATTGTAACCATCCATTCTTTTGCAATTTGGGCCATGGTCAATGTATACCGAGATCTACCTAAGCAACAGGTTGTTTTATTTTTGTAATAAAGTTGTTGTGATATTTAAAAATGACATCAACTACTTGAAAATAAAAAAGCTTTTATTTGAAGGTTTTACCCTTGTGCTTATTTCAAATAAATACATTTTTTAAACATGATTTTAGCAAACAAACTTATTTAAAACAAGTGCTAGAATAAAAAAAAACTTATTACAATAATGCTTATTTAAAAAACACTTGAGTAGAGATGCCAAAGGAGGCCCAATAATTACAGATACGGTTGAATGCTAAATGTGCATTATCATTAGGGGTGTACATCGAGTCGAACCGAGTCGAGCCGGCCTTAGCTCGAACTCGGCTCGGCTCAGTCCTCGAGCTTGATTGGCCAGCTCAGCTCGGTTCGGTCAGCAGCTCGCGCCAGCTCGGGCTGAGTTCGAGCCAAGATCGAGCCAAGTTTGCCATTGAGGCATTTCCACAAACACCTGGATTGCAACTTCAAAATCCCACTGTTTTATAAATAGAAGCATGGGTTTTACAGGTATTTTATCAAACACCTTCTAAGCAACATAAAAATCAAGAAAAACAAAGAGAAAAAGAGTATTTGTTTCATGTACATACCTTGCTTGCCACCAGCCACATTTCGTTGAGTCATTTTATCAAACAGTTGGTGAGCAACATCAATGGCAAAGTAACCGAGTCACCGAACTGGTTCGATCCAAGTTCGATTCGAGTTGGATTCGATCCGAGTCGAGTCGAGTCAAGCTGGGGCTTGCACGAACTCGGCTCGAACACATTTTCGAGCTCAAAAAATTAGCTCGAACTCAGCTTCAAACCGAGTCGAATCAAGCTTTTTCGAGTTGAGTCGAGTGAGCTAACCTTGCTAGATCGGTTCGTGTACACCCCTACTTATCATGGGAGTAATGACCATAGTAAAACAACCATATTGAGATTACTGTATTCAAGTAACGCTACAATGGGTGCCAAATGGAGCATAAGACACGTTGCACATCCATCAAGGGACCGGAATCATCAGCAACACTTTTTTGTATGGAAGTGGATTGCGTGGTGTGCCACGCACCATCGCATCTCTTAGGTGCGTTGATGTCACCAAGTTCTATGGGCCCACTATGATATGTGTTATATCCACACCGTCTATCCAATTCAAGAGATCATTTCAGGAATTGGCCCAAAATCGAGGCAGATACTAAGCTCAAGTGAACCACACCACAAAAAACAGTGGAGACAATGATTCCTACCATTGAAACCTTTCTAAGGCCCACCATGTTATTTATTTGTCATCCAACCTATTCATGAGGTCACACTTACTGGATGAAGGAAAAATAAAACAAATATCAGATTGATTCAAAACTTCAGTAGCCCCCAAGAAGAAGGTAAGCGATCAATCCCCATTATTTTTTGTGGTGTGGTCAACTAGATCTTTGGATCTGCCTTAATTTTGAAACCATGCTTTAAAATGATCCTGTAAAATGGATGGATGGTGTGAATATAACACATACATCATGGTAGGCCCACAAAATTTGGTGACGTCAACACACCAAGGTGGGTGGTGTGTGGTACAACAGGCAATCCGTTTCCCTACAACAGGTAGAGGCATCCAAGAACTGCGGACGGGAACTGGGTGGTGTGGGTGCGATGACGGGAAGCAGATTAGCTACTGACAGGTTGAGTAGCGAGACTCGCTACTGAGGTGACGTCACCCAGTTATGTGGGCCTCACCATGATCTACACCGTCCATCCATTTGGAGAGATCATTTTAAGACAAAAAACAAAGAACGAGGCATATACAGAAAATATAGTGGGGAGAGGGATGCCCACCATTGAAACCTTTCTAAGGTCCACTGTGATGTATATTTGAGATCTAACCTGTTCATAAGTTAAAACAAACATTAAAGAAGGGAAAACACAAATATCAGCTTGATAGAAAACTTTTGAGGCCTTGCCTTTAGAAGTTTTTAATGGTGGGCCACTGTTTACTGTGGTGGGGTCCACGAGGTTTGGATCTCATTCGTTCTTTGGATCATGCTCTAAAATGGTCTCTAAAATAGTCTCTAAAACAAAACAAAATTCATCATTTATAAAGCATTCTACAAATATCAGCGATGTTTCTTTCGTGTCCAATGCGTTAGTAATGCAATCACGATTTAGGGCCAGGATCCTTGCTATAAATGCCAAGGAATTGCAATCGAGTTGTTCCATTTTATTATATTAATAATTGCAATCCAATTCAATGATGGGTTGCAATCCAACTTGATGCATCTGACCAACCTGTTGGGGGCAAATGTAAAATTGAGCAGTAGTACAAATTCCTAAGTTGTAAACTACTTGCAAAGTACTATCACCCACTGACAGGCCCTTGCCCATTATTGCTGTTTACCATCAATTTGAACCCCACCAATCAGATGAGAAATAAAAGGAATCCCACAAAACATAACATCTTATATCTTACTTCACATCCAGCAGAAATTTGTTACCTCTGGCATTTTAACGGTCGATGGGAACCACAAATGAGCATTGGCGTTGCTCCTATGGCAGGGAAACGAATTTATGGGGTTGATGAGTTGCTGTGCGTTTCTTTCTTTCAGCGGTGGAGCCGAGCCCTTAAAACAACATGTTTCTTCTTTCATCGAACAGCTGAGACCCCAGCTGCTGAAGCCCACTTCCCAGTCAGACAAGTTAGAAATATTCATTCCAAGACCCTGATGTTACAAGGCATACCTGAAGGCCTCTTTGCAGACATTGAACTGCAAACACTCACAGCAGAGATATGGTATAGCACATTTGTATCCATTTAGAAGTACCCGTAGAGATTGGAATCCTTGATTATTGGCAGTGTAAAGCAATAAAGGATAGCATATCCTATTACACAGCACGCCACATGCACAAACATACAAGCAAACCTCCAAAAGTACAACATCTAGACACTCAATGTGCTACCTGACACATGCAAACAGGAGCGGGATCTGTACAGATGGATTGTGTTGGCTCTCTCAATCTCATCTGCCATTGCCCATTCTTGTGCACCTCCCGAGCTGCCTGCTGAAACTCAGACCACCCCATGCTCTTGCTCAGAAATAGCTGACCCGACAATGCAATGTTCGGCCTCATTGTCTTTAGGTTCTCATACATTCGGTAACCCACCTGATAGAACCAAGATCTTTAGTTTCTCCATTCCAAATAGAGGCCCACACTATGGCAAGTGAGATTGTTGATCTGATGGGAGCCATCACTGATGTAGTATGCCCAATAATCTCCCTGACAGGAAGATCCTAGCCAGGGCAAATATCTAAGGTTTAGGATTTCCAATCTTTGGGACACGGGCACACACCTCTCCACAGAGGGGCCACAAGATCAACAGTCTGGATGGCTACCAAACTGTGGGCCCCACATGTATGGAATCAACAAGTCAGCAAACAGTACATCTGCTGATGCTCAGTACACCTATAATTCATTGCCAGCAGCAGTATACAGACAAAACAAGGTAATGAAATATTACCTGTGCATTGTGCATGCTGCCAAGAGAAGCAGATGCGAACACATCACTGTGCATGCTCACATAGTAATGGACTGCAGCCAGCAAGGAAGCCTTCCCTTCGATCTTAGTCCGTTCCTCTGCGGAAGAAAGGCTCTTCTTGTCTTCCATTAAGGGGAACAGGTTGCACAGCATCAAAATCCTTGCCCACCCACTGTAGACCTTGCAGAACAGGAACCCTTCAGAACTTCAATCTCTGAGTAAAAATATGGAAAGTCAAATATTCGGGAAAGAAGAAACTAGTACAATAAACCTCGTGGGAAGCAAGATAGAGGAGGGTGTTGTTGTCAAAGCCTAAAGCAGCCACCAGCAATCTGATCTCTTCTGAGGTCAATGGGTAATGCCCCTCACTCAACTCCTCATCAGTGAACTGAGAGTTCAAGACTCTCCCTTGCCAAAGAACTTGGCAATACTTTGCGAGAGCCAGCTTTTCAGCTTTACCACCACTGAAATCGCATGCCGTTTGGGCAGCCATATCCTGTGGATTTATCAGGTTAAGGAATAAGAACACATTGGGATGATTGCTCGCATGTAAAATAAAAGGTAACATGTCAACAGGCTAGAGATATCTCCTAAATGCTTAAACCTATGAACCATCAGAATTCACCGAGGAATTTAGAGACATCAGATCTTTATGCATTAAGATAAGAATTACGTCCCGATGCAACCACTCCATGCAGGCGGTGCCCATTTTTGCTGATCCATACAGTTGATCTGCTGGGCCTCATTGTGGATGGGTAGGTCCCAAGAATCTCGCAGAATGGAACATACTAGCCCTCAAATGAGTGGTCTACAAATAGATAGTTGAAATAAAAATCTCAATGGATAAGAAAAGGTTAGAGGTTGAATAATTAGATAGCTAGGATCCTCTGCTCTGGAAGATTTTTTGAAATTCCCCATTTACAGAAGGGCTTGTTTCGACAAGAAAACAAATGCGTTTAATTTGGGGGATTTATTCAATGATAACAAAGAATTCGATGAGAGAGCAATGATCACATTTATTCTGAGTTCATTTATATATTCGGATTCCCTTAATTTTGAAAACAAAGTACAATCAATCAAAGCAATGAATGAAAAATAAGACAGTCTGATGGCAATTTCGGCAGCATTTCGATGCTTTTTGATCACATCTCTAGGGGAGATGGGTTGTGCAGGCTTAAAACCCCTAATCTAACCGTTAAGATTAGTTCCGATCATCTTTCCGTTCATTCTTCTTTAATCTGACCGTTGAGATCAGTTCTGATCATCCTCCTGTTCATTCTTCCAATTGAACCCTTGAAATGTGGAGCGACGATCATCCCTTGAAACTCTCCAACTCCTGTTTTCTTTTACTTCTCGGTGGGAGTGCATAGTAGCCAAGGAAGAAGTGCATAGCACTAAGGAAAGAGTGCACAAAGACAAGGAGTGGCGTAGGAGCTCTCTTCAGACAGGAGTGCACAAAGCCTCCTTGAGAAGTGGCATAGGGAGTTTTCTTCAGACAAAGGTCGATTCAAGGTGGCGTGCAATGCCTTGGAGCTTAAGACAAATTTCCCTGAGATATGGTGCAAAAGCCATGCACTTGGACAAATTCCCACATCAAATAGTGCAAAGACCATTCATTTGGACAAACCCCATGAGATATGGCGCAAAGGCCAGGCTTTAGGACAAATTTCCATATCAAATGGCGCAAAGGCCCCTTCTTAAGACAAGAGACCACATCTTCCTTGAATAATGGCACATGAAGACTTTTCTTAAGACAAGGGATCACATCCTCCTTGAATAGTGGCGCAGGAAGACTTTTCCATCCTCCTTGAATAGTGGGGCAGGAAGACTTTTCTTAAGACAAGGGATCACATCCTCCTCGAATAGTGGCGTAGGAAGACTTTTCTTAAGACAGAGACCATACAAAGTAGTGTTGGAAGCCAAGTATCAGGACAATGCTCCATGCAAAGTGGCGTTGGAAGCCAAGTATCAGGATAGTGCTCCATGCAAAGTGGCGCAAAAGCCTTGCTTTAAGGAGTTTGCGCACAACGGATTTTCTTCAAAGAGCTTGCGCGCAACCGGGCAAAGGGCTTCCTCCCCAAAGGGCTTGCGTGCGACCGCGCAAAGGATCTTCTTCAGGACAATGCCCCTTGAAAAGTCGCGCAATGGGATTTCTCCATTCCCACTGCGCGGGTCCGCGTAAAGAACTTCTTGTTGTGTGGGCTAGCGCAATGACTTCCTTCTTTCCCTCTCTCTCTTGTCTTCCTTTCCGCTTGTCCTCCTTTCCTCTTTTTCCAACCATCAACACCCCAAATGAGGCATGGGGAGGGGTATTTATAGGCCTTACTCTCTTACATAATGGTGATCATCACCACTTTTCCCTTCACATAATGTCCATCTTCCTCTCTCAAACAACGGTGTCCACCAAACTCCCATTTAAATGGTGGTGTACAACCACTTCTTCATTAAAATGACACCTGTACACTCTTTTTTACCAAAACACTCTCTTTACTGCCTTTAACTGAAATACCTAAACTACCCCTGGACACTGACTTTTACCAAAATACCTAAAATACCCCTGGACACCGATTTTTACCAAAATACCTACACTATCCCTGAACACTGATTTTTACCAAAATACCTAAACTACCCCCGGATATTGATTTTTATCAAAATATGGATTGTGCAACCCTGGAAAAGATCCGTATCATGGAATTCTCTGACCACTTCAATAATATATATATATATATATATATATATATATATATATATATATATATATATATATATATATATATATATATGTGTGTGTGTGTGTGTGTGTGTGTGTGTGTGCCTCAACAGGGCTCATTTGATCAACTTTCAAGATCACTGAAACCATGGGACCCATTTTGTACGAAATGGGCTCATCCACAATGCACTGATGCAGGAGAAATCAGGACCCAATCATTTTTTCCCTGAAAGATAGGACCCAATCATTCCTATTTACTCTGGCAAGAACTTTCAGCAAGCAACTGGCCAATGACTCAAAGAATTCAGTATTATCTTATTGAAAGGTGTAACAAAACAAATTTTCAATTCACTGGATTGATGCTTTCATCTGTTGCCTCCAGTAGGTACTCATTGGCAACACCTTTGCTAGATGGGTACCTCAGGCATCTGACAAGGGTTTCTCCCAAAGCATTAATATGAGGCACAAAAGCCAATGCTCAAAAGTTGATCTTACAACATAGGCGTTGAATATCCATCGGTATACTGTCAAAAGGCAGACAATGAGAAAAAAGGGCAACAGCAGCAATCCCTTTTAACTGGATCAAAGACAGTCGCTAAGCAACATCATATGAGATGAGAGAATATTGGAAAATGTGGTACTGTTTTATTTAAATGATGGGCCAGCAATGACAAAATCAATAAGCCACGTCATAGAAGTTAATATTAGAAATAGTGGTACTAATTTATTCAAACAATGGGCCAGAAGTTATTACCAATGAAGGCATTTTGGCATTCGGCAATATATCCATACACCATGAAAAGCTCATATGATACTCATTTTGAAGAAGTTACTGTCATAGTTATTATTATCACTATTTGAATAGGAAGGTGATATTATTATTACTGAGGTGAGGACTACCTGCAGCTCAAATGAAATCCGCACTGGAAGTAAAAGCATTTCCCATTTTGTAATTTAGGTGATTCAAGCCTCTTGGGCACGTTTGCCTTATGGGTACATGAGGAGCCGAGCCATCGACAGCCATAATCCATTTGGCTTGTTAATCCCACCAAGGGTATTATTTGGTGCTACATCCAAATGCTACATTAGATAGAACGATAAATCACGTAAATGAACTTAGTGGAGCTTATCAGCACTGTCTTTCTTTCTTTCTTTCTTCTTCTACTTCTTCTTCTTCTTCTTCTTCTTCTTCTTCTTCTTCTTCTTCTTTTTTTATATATATTTTTTTTAAAATTTTTTTTATTTTAATTTTAAATATGAATATGAACTCTCATAAATCCCAATAGTCCTGCTCCTTCCCTAGAAAAATTGGTAAGGATAAACTCCTCTGCAGACATTGTGGCCGCTGCCAACATGTTCATGAGCATTGCTCATGTAGGAGATTGTGCACATGTGTACATGCACACTTGTATGTTTGTAGTAGTGGGTATTATTGTTGGTGTGCATATCTTTTCCTTTGGCAGTTTTTCAGGACACAGTATCTTTCTATGTTTATGGCTTCATAATAAAATATATTAGATGAGAGGAAGGAGCTTAATCTCTCTACACCTTTTCTCTTCCCAATATTTTCTTCTTCTTTGTTCCATATTTCTACATATCACCATGTGCTTTTATGGTAAACATTAGGGGTGCAACTTTCGGCCAGGCTCATCCGGAACCCAACTGGTCCAACCGGACCATAACTCAGCATGAGGTAGGTTTTGTTGAATTTTGTAATCCAATTTAGGATTGGCTTCAGCTTTGAGTCATAACCTGATCTGACACAAATGTGCAAATTGAACCCAACCTGACTCCAATCTTTCAACCTCAATGTTTGAACGCACTCTATCTACCACTGATCGAGTTTCATTACCCAAAATCCACAATGGAGGTTGGGCAGGGTTGGGTCCAAGTTCAGATTGGGAAATATAAAAATGACTCGGGCTTGGGTTGAAGACACCAGGTTGAAAATTGGGTTGACATTTCAAGCTAACAACTGAGTTGTTTTGGTTCACATCAACACAAGCCAACCTGATCTGAGTTGCACCCCTAATCATCATAATTGCAACCTTGTCCCAGCTATTTCGGATTCATCAATAGCAGACTGAATCAGAAAATAAAAATTGATGCAATATATGTTTGGACCAGAAAATCAAATCAGCAACTTAAGTCGTAAGTCTAAACCAAAAGAAGATCTGTACCTCTGCAATACAGGTAAGATGTTCCCCAGGAACCAGTTCGCTACAGAATGAACAGGGGCTGTTTTAATTCTTGTAGCTCAAATTGCTGTAGCCTAATACTCTCGCATGCTCCAAGAGTGTTCTTTAGGCAAATCTTTAACTATAGAAATTTCATTGTTCAGGACATTAATGAAGTGATACACATCGAACATCTCCGTGAATGAGCTGCAGCAACCTCACCATGAGTCCTCTTTTTCAAGATATTAGACACAAGTTGTAAAAATAGTAGATGCCAGGAGTACCTTGAATCTTTTCCGGAGAGGATTTACTTCGAAATATGGGATCACAAGCATCGCATTGAAAATTTTAGCAACAGAAACTGCATCACAGATCTTCAAAATAAAACAAATCAATGAATAAATGAAAGATTGTATTCCTTGTTATTATTTAGGGAAAAAGAAAAAAGAAACAAACGTAAAACCTCGAGAGCCTTTACAAACAAGAAAAAGTATGCTGTTTGACGATTTACCTTTTTTTTTTAATGCCCTGTTTGTGGTCTACGCAATGAGAATGTGAATTTGGTAAATCCATGAATTGTCAAATTCATTGATTTGCATTGGCTTTGGATTTGACAGTCCAAAAGCCCACTTGGATTTGGGGAGAATTCATTGCAATGGTAAAGCATTCACTGCAAAAGAATTACTTCTTTTGCTTTTATAAGAGTCTCTTATCTTGAGGATTTGCCAAGTCTTTATATATATATATATATATATATATATATATATAGTTGGGGGGGATTTGGATTTGCTCCATGAATTTATGGAGGTATGAATTTTTGGCAAATCCTCAACAAAAAAACAAATGACTGAGATTAGAAATCTGTGGATTTCAGAAATCCTTGACCCTACTCCCTCACACCAAACAGGACCTAAATTCTAGTAGAAAGAAACAAAACTTCTTGAAAAAATGAATCACATACTCCCAATCTTTGTTGGTTCAACCCCCTGTCAAGAAATACCTGGATAGATCCCCATGATTTATTCGGCAACACTAATTTTAAAATAAGATATAGGAAGGAAAAGAAAAGGAATTAGTCAAATTACAAACCGGCCGGAAGAACAATCTCATATTATTTCCTACAAAAAAAAAAGGGCCCCAATTACTTCTCTTTCTCCAATTATTGATTCCACTACCAACCACTCACCAGAGTGGACTCAATGCATGGTTTCCATCCTTGGTTAGACAAGAGGGACCAGAGATTGGACTGTTGTCCACCCGACTGAAAGCAATAAATATTAGACAACCAATGGAGTAGCATAGGAAATATGATGTTAGAGAATGCCTGTAGTTCGAATGTGGGACCACTGTGGTGATGAAGTATCAGCGATCTTAACTATCTAATTTCACCCTTTTAATTGAGAGGACCAAGTATTGTTAATGGCTCATCTACTATATGAAATGAGTACCCTGACAAGAGGTCTAATGATCCATCTTGCACAAACTCGTACATGAAAGGACCAAATATTATTTGTTAGAAGCTTTTCTATTTGGGATATTTTTCAGGGCCACAGTGGCAGATTGCATCATACAAATGGGTTTGGATGGCCAAATGGTGGGCCACTTCTACTAGCAGAAAATCGAACATAGTCTATCTTGGACAAAGGCAGGCACTCTACGAGCCACAAGATGTGCTGACATGCTTCATGGGTATCAAATCCAACAGTGGGTCCATTGTGTAAATTTGATGTCCGAAACTGAAAGTGGGGTCACTTCTCTTATCTTGTGAGCCATAGGGTTAGAAGCAATGGACAGCTTGATTTTGGCCAGCTAATCTACATGGTGGAACCCACTTGCTGAACAACTTGAATCTTTCACTATGTACTGCCTAGTGAACTGCTTAGTATAGACGGGCTGAGCAACATATAAAATTACTCCACAAACATTAAACAAAAACTGAAGCACAAAAGTATCCACAATCAAGGCTTTGCATAATATACTAAGGTTTTTTGTTTATTATGATAAGTGGACCCATGTTTCACTAGACCAAACGATTGTTCAAATGATTCCTTCCATGGACTATGCTTTGATCTGTGGACCTAATTTGTTCAAATAGAGGACTGTTTGATGTTTGTTACATTCAACGGTCAAAAAAAACAGGAGCGCATTTCCATCATTTATAAAAACTAAGCTGCATAATCTAAATTGCTGTTAAGGAAATTTAATGGAAGGTATTGAAATGAAAAATACCTTCACTGAATAGGTATGTTAATGAAAAACTTTTTAAGAAAGGTACCAGAAAGAAAATTCCAAAATAACAAGGTCTCCTTTTGTAAAAATCCCTGATAATTATATCAAGACATGTTGTCATTGATGATAGACGTTTAAATTAGTAAGAGTACCAAAAAAGAAAAAAGAAAAAGAAAAAAAAAAGAAGAAGAAGAAGAAAAAAAGGAGCTCATTTTGTTGCAAAAACAATGAATGATAAGATGGTAACAAGATGTGAATTTCGCCGGTAAGGTCGGGTGCTTGCGCCTCATCTCCTGCATTGACTTTTCCTCCCCTTAAAAAGCCATTCCCTCAGCAAGTGACTCAGTTCCGGTCACATTAAGTAGTGTCAATGAAGTTCAGAAGCCAACTCGATGAGTCTTGCCGAGTCCCAAGTGAGTCTTGCTTGTCAGTGAGTTTCTCAGCGACTTGGCTCAAGATCTTGTTGAGTTGAATTGACTTGGCTGAGTTTCAAGTCAAGTCACCGGGTTTTAGAACTATGGTACAGAACCTGAATATGAATGCTTTGAAAATTAAAACACACACACCAAAAAAAAAAAAAAAAAACACTACAATTTGGTTAATTCATTTCATTATACAAATGATTGCAATACAATTCAACAGTGCTTCCGAACGTGTATCCTAAATGATACCTTATAGAAGCACAATCCTTTGTACCATTGACCTAACCAACCAAATCACTGATCCTAAAACATAGTCAATCCCCACACTTGGCCTAAATTCTCATACTATTTGGCGATAACATCACAGCCAATCCAATAGGGTTGAATGCATTCCTGTTATGTTGCACGAGTTGTTAGACAGGAAAACTATCCAACCAACAATGACAGAATCTATTTCGTTAGACCATAGAGCCTGTGAAAACCACTTGCAAAAAACAGTGCAATCATCGTCAGTTAAGGAAGAAGCACAAGAGACAATCTTATATTTGCGATCTACTAATTTAATCACACCATTGATGGAGTTCCACAACAACCTGAAATTATAAAACGTTTGAAATGATATTTTCATGGATGGCATCATCGTCAGTGATGGAAACAAGGAAAAAGAAAAAAGCACGAGAGAAGGAATACATCTGAGAAAGAGAATCATTCTAGGAAAGCACCTGACCAAACTGCCTTCTTGAGTTTGGCTACTACCTCGAATCACGTAACAGAAAAGCTGTGACAATATGAACAGCATGGGAAATCAACTCAAGTCAGTAATCATAACAGTGGGGCTGCAAGCTTGGAAACTGGAGCCAAATTCTTGGCTCGCAATACCTTGCCATGATTTGCGTGTGTTGCCTTTCTCACTCAGGAGGCTTGACCTTCAAGTGTTTGTGGGCCTGCTGTTCCCATCCCTCCTCCAAACCTTTGCCGCTCAATTGCACACCATCATCGCTCAAAGGCTCACAGTTTTCTGTTGTTTCAATGTCCTGTCGAGAAGGATGGTTTTGTTGGCAGGGGATAAACAAATCCTGACTCTCCTTGCTCTCAGAAACAACATCCCCCTCCCAAGTATCTTCAACCACGCAAGTCTCCAGCCTCTCATCAGAAGCCGAGGCTCGGTTATCGGAGTCACCCCCAAAATCCTCCAGCAAGATCGACCACGGCTTTTCCTCTGTTTCTTCTACCCGCTCACGGCATGCTTTTCTGCACCAGCAACAATCGAATTCAGTGACCCACAACTCAATGACTCGGATGAGGCATCCCCAGCCTCATGCTGCTTGGGTTGCATTGATGTCTCTTGGGAACATGACACCTCAGTGCTGCAACGTCATTGGAGCAATATGGGGCTGGACATGCTTCGGCTGTAATTTCAGCCTGCAGCTTATAACCAACTTTATCTGAAGGCAACAATACAAACTGCCCACCAGTTTCAGCATCTTCCTATTGAAGCAAACACCAGATGCAGGCGAAGTAATTAGGAAACAAAATCACAAGCAATTTTTAACTTTCAGAAATGCAAAATGTGCAGCAGATGTTGTGATTTTAATCCGCCTTTTTGTTTAGTATTTCGAAGGGCTACCAAAGGACCAATTAGCGTGCAGCATCGTGGTCAAAAATGCAGATCCTTTTTGGTCTGGCCCGAGTTGCACCTAGAATTCACTGATTTCAACCAAAATGCAAAATCTGAACTAAGGAACGTGTTGACAACAGAAGAAAGCACAGAATCTGGAGTCTTCCTGACTCAACTGCTTCCACATCTACAATAAAGCATAGACGCAATTGCTGCTTGATGAAAATGAGCCTCTTCAGGGCCTATGGAAATCAGGTTGATTCATTCAATGAGGACTGCTGAGACCAGTCGTACTTCTTCAGTTGCCAAATCAATTCCCCTCGCATGCCATGCTTGCACACATCTGAGATCTGGGCCATTGACCAGGAAGTCTCTGAGGTGAATGTGCCTTAGCCGAGAAACCAGCCTGGTGTAATCATCAAGTGAGCTACATGTGTATGAAGTTGGATAGTTAGAAAAGGATAACTGACAATCCACATTGACATGCATCGGTGTCCATCTGATGAGTGGTTCAGCCTGATTTTCAGGCCTGGAACATTAATTGTGGGACCCACTTGATGCATGCTCCATTCTTACAAATGGGGCAAAGAGGTGTGGTAACTGCATATGCACGAAGGAGCACAGAATAACTACTCTTAATATTAAGCGGTTCTTATGCTATCCAACTAATCATGGCTACAATTAAAAGGTTCAAAGATAGCATAGGTATGGTGTTATAATTAAGAGGCAATCTCAAGTAGTATCAGTACCTCAGTAACTTAATGTGGTACAGTGCATAGTGTGGCCCATGTGATACATGCAGGCCATCCTACCGGTCCATCAGAAAACGTCACCTCATAGTACCCCCAGGTGCCAAAAATCAGACCCATCGAATGCTCGGGTGGGCCACAACACAGGGAACAATGTGACAGATGACGCCCACCCTTGACTTGCACAGGGGGCCATCTGAATTGCCAAAAAGCTTGAGTTTTTGCCTGACCCTTCATCCAGGCTAGTCGTATGGTTTTAACAGCCTAGATTCCATATAAACAAAATGCTGGGCCCTCTGGGCATTCCTTCTAACTTGCACCCTGTGGCATTGCCCACCAGATTCAAGGATAAGCCTGATCTTTGGGATCTGAGGCGAACAAGCTTGACGCATCTGATGGACAGGTGGGATTTCATTCATGCATCACATGGGCCCCACATCTGACTGGTACGACTATAAGCTTATGGCCATCTGGTACCACTAAAGCACGGCCCTATTATTAAACGGAAATTGACTTTTTATTGGTAATATGAAAGAATAATAAAATACCTCCATTTGCGACATTGGAGTACTGAGCTCTTGAAAGGAGTCCACCTGGTGAAAAAGTTCACATTACGCATCCTGGGAAGATCCTGAAATATCACCTTGTTCAATAAAATCCCCGAAAATAATGCCTGATTCGTTATCAGGCTGAACACTGTGAGAAGACAATGGAGGCAACAGTTCGATCCCAATGCCTCTGTTGATGGTATAGCAAAACGAATTACCAGGACCCCTCTTCTTGGTTGGATTGCATTGCTCAAAAAGGAATTCTACAGCTTGTTCTTTCTAGGCACCAATTTCTTGAAATTTTGGAGGACTATGTTGATCACTGCATGCAGCTGGAGGAATTTTCAGGGAATGGTCATTCAGAAGTTCAAAGATTAGTTTCCGAATCACAGAACGCTTGTGAGAAGCCTCAGAAGGCAGAAACCAGTCCACATTGAGCTGTAAAGAAAAACCCACTACATATACTTAAGCTGAATTGGCATGGATCCTTTAGTTTGAAAAAAAAAAACATATATGCCTGAATATTGAATCTTTGCTATACTGCAACTGGACGCCTCAAACAAGCAAAACTCGGGATGCAGAGTTTTAGTTTATTTTATTGAGATTATGACTAATTCATTAAGAAAAACAAAAAGAAAGCAAACAGAACTCGAGACCAGCAGCAGAGGTGATTATCTCGTCACCTTGCCCTAAAAGCGCAGAAACAAAAGGCTGCAATAGCCCCAAAATGAAGGAAAAATCAAGGACTCATTTGGCAGCGTGGATTTGAACTCCTATGGAATCAAGTGGATTTTAATCCATACAGAATCAAGTGGATTTGGAATCCGAGCTTTGAGGTGGGAGTTCAAAAGGAGCTCTTTTGAAGGATTTGGATTTCTCTCAAATCCAAATCCCTCCAATTCCTAGGCTTTTTTTCTTCTTTTTTCTTAAGCCCTCCAATTCCTAGCTACCAAACATGCAAAAAACAGCAAATCCCCATGCTGACAGACAAACCCGAAGGGAAAAGCATGCCTTCCCAAAGACAGAGCTAGCTAAATATAATAGAATTCAATCCCCAAGCATCACCTCAAAGTAATATGCAATTTGATGGAGGGGCGAGGGGTGAGACTTTTCCTTCGAAGATCTTAGCATTCCTCTCTCCATATGCCCCACAAAATAGCACAAGGGTCCATCTTCCAGGTCATTTTATGCACCTCGAGAAGGACCCAGCCCTCTAGTCTTCAGTAACCTTTGACACTGAGATGCTTGTCACCAAGCTGGCTCTAAAAATTTGAAAATGTGAGCCCAAACCTCTTGAGCAGCCTGGCAATGAAGGAAGAAGAGACGGTTCACAAACTCCTCATCTCTTCTGCACATGAGGCACCTGTTCAGCAGTGATCATATTGCTTTTCTTTATATTGCCAACCATAGGAATTCTTTTCATTACCATCATCCAAACAAACACTTGGATCCTTAGGAGGAATAGGGAGCTTCCACACATAAGAAACCTCGTATGACAATTGCCAACACCACCCAATTTCGAGAGGAGGGACTTGGATGAGAAGTTACCATTTGCCGACCACTTCCAAACCTTCCTACGTCATCATTCCCAACTATGCTCACCTTATTGAGAGCATACAATAGGGATACATACTCGCTTAATCTTCATTTAGGCTCCTTTTGAGTGCCATATTCTACAATATAGAACCTCCCAAAGATAGGTAGCACTCTGCCACTGTAATGTCCTGGAAAATTCCGTACAAAGACCCGATTACTACCTCAGGCAGAAATCATTAAGGACCAAATCCTTTAGAAATTAGACGAGAATTAACTAAGTGCTAAACTAGATTACCTGTGAAATTAGTCCTAATCACTTTAAATACGATCTGTAAGACCCAAAACGTGTAGAATCGTTGACGTTACATTACCCTGAAACCTAGGATCAATCTCTAAACCCAGTTGCTCTCGGGAGCACATTGAAACTCTGTATCGGACTTGGACCGCGCGTCAAAAGTCCGATTATCCCGAAACTATACGGTTACGACCGCCTTGCTGGACTTGACAATCACCTCAGAAATCAAGTCCTAATAGTACCTAGAAACGCACAACTTGAGCCCGGAACGAAGTGTGTGAGAAACGCGAATATCTTTAAGAAATGGACTGAAACTTAAGTGAATTGAGTCGGTTCGCTTGGAGGTCAAATCTAAGGATTCAAACCGTCAGAATCTGACCCAATTACACCCTCGGATTAGGGAAAATTGCCAGCACAGGTCAGTGCACTTGTGGCTCTGATCGAGTATCGGTGACCGTTAAACTGAAACGGATCCGCAGCGGCCGATCTACTGATCCGATTGAGCCGAGATCTTAACTTGACCTAGATCCAATGTCAAGGAGCTTAAGTCCGACCGCATGAAAAAAAGGAGCCTCCAAAACAGCTCCGTTGGACTGAAACAGACCCCTTTTGGCTGCACCTAAGTATACCATGGCCCTGGGGCCATTCCCATCAGTTTTGGGCCTATATAAAGGCCTTAAACCCTCTCTCTCTCTCATTCTATACGAATTTGGAAACCTAGGAGAGAGAAGAGAGTAAAGAGAGAAGGAAAGAGAGAGAAAGTGAGAGTGAATGTAGGAGAGAGTTCCTGGGATTCTTCCCTGCCGTTCCACGTACTTAACTACTGTTACCGTATCGCTATTTTGGCGTTTCTAATTCCGTACTTGTGTAAGAAATCCTAACCCTAATCTGTTTTAGGGTTTCAAATAGAGTAAAAGATGAAATAGCTAACCTATTTCATATTATAGGTTGCCGTTGTGCCGTAGACGAAGAAATAGTGTTCGAACTGAGTTTGTCACGAGTCTATCGGCGAAAGGTGCGGACTATAGATGTTTAGGTTATGGTTTTCAAGGTCTTCAATATCAGTAATGATTTCTGACTGACTTAATTGCTATCACATGTGCTTAGATTCGAGATTTTCCGTATGTTATGTGTGTGTGTGTGTGTGTGTGTGTGTATATATATATATATATATATATATATATATATATATATATATATATACACACTATGTTGATTTAGAATGCATTCCATGTGTTTGTTGAAATGTTTGAATGAATATGGAATATGGATTTGTGCTTGCCATGATTATTGATCTTAAATACATGATTGTTGTGCATGTGGTAACTCTTATGTGAAAGGATTTTTCATAATACATGTTATAACTATGTTATTACATGTATGTTAATATGTGTATTATATGTGTTTGATAAAATGCTTGAATGAGAAAATGCATGATGAAATGTGTTTAATAAGGGTATTGAGATAGGATTCTTGATTACCTTATTTATAATTACATTTTTCTTCATGTAATCTACCTTGTTGCTACGTGATATATGGATGAAATGTCTATGTATGTTAACATGTACTCTACGTGTTTGTTAAAATGCTTAAATGAGATTTATATCTGAATTGGCTGCTACATGCTATCTTGACTAGTGCATATGAATGCCTATTGCATTTGACTGTGATTGGGACTACGACGTAGTCCAAGCAATCGGTAACAATTCCTGTTTGAGTGGTTGAGCTAGTCTCACTACCTTGGTTGCGTTAGGTGAATCCGAGTCATACGATGATTGTCGACAGTGGTTAGTGCTACATGTCGATTAATTTAGAGTACGCTGGTATCAGTCGAACTTGTCCAATAAACCGATTGTCCTATTGTGTGTTTAACATGTATGGTCGCTACTGCTTGAATCTAAGGTACCAAACTCACCAGCAAAAACCTGTTCAACCTTGGTACCTCGATCCGCTAAGACTCATGAGCCGGACATGATGGTATGGGACACCGTGGTCGAGCTGTCGGCCTACGCTGGGGTGACGAGCCTCCCCGTAGTGACCAGTGAGCAACCCAAACTCGTGAGCCAAATACGATGGTATGAGACACTGTATTCGAGCTGTCGGCCCACACTGATCGGTGACAAGCCTTCCAAAATAGACTGTCAGTTGGTAGGACGTTAGTGGGGTGACCTCGAATATGAAATAGGCCTACCTCGGCGCAGCCTGGCTATGGTCCCCAATTGGGTTGGTGACGAACCTTTGAAAATATAGTGTCAGTTGGTAGGGCGTTGATGGTAGTGACCTAAACTTGCCTATCGTATGTGATTAACTAGGATTGACGACCCTAGATGGATCAATGTTGGATAAATGATATAAAGGGTGGTACCTTAGCTTCCCAATCCTTCTGTATGAATAAACCTAAGTAAGAACCTGGCTAATCACGTGCATGCACCGCATTACGTGTCTTTGGCGTATCTGGTCAAGCACTGAGGAAGTGCAGCATGCCGTGATCGTGAGATGAAGTCGTTGAGGCACAGGCGAGGGCATGCATCATTATTTCATATCATTCTTGCATTAACAAGAGTACTTAGGACCTGATTGTTGCATTGCTTTTTCATTACTGCTTGACTGAATTGATAACATGTTAACCTTTATTTTATTGTTCCACTGAGTTGATTACTCACTCTCACGTTACGGACGGTATTTTAAACACCAACCAGACCCTGTTTTAGTTTCAGATGATGGCGATGCTTACGAAGCGGAGCCGGACTTTTATGATGATAAGGGTTTCTCCCATATGCAGTTATCAGGCGGGTCTATGTAGACCATGTTCTGATCGACGGGGTTACAGGGATGCTGATTAGAGCTATTACATTTATTATTTTGCACTTTTAGAACACCCACGTATATTCGTTTTGTTCATTTTTGGAGTATACATGTATATATTTAACCTGGTAACATGTTCACACTCTGGAGACTTACAACAGTTTATACATTTTATATATCTATCATAGTCTTCCGCTTGCATAATTTAACTGTCTCTAGAGTATGATATGCTGTTTTGGTATAATCACATTTATGTTTAATGCACTAATAGGAACAACATTCAATCATCATTATCTATATTGCATAAGTGATGCATTGGAACTCAGGAGCTGAGCTTCTGCTCGACCCCTGATTTTCAGGGCGTTACAAGTTGGTATCAAAGCATGATTTGGATTAAACTGGACTTGAGTTATGATCGCACGATGCACGTTGACATATTTTGACTTAGGTGGGGGCGATAAAATGTAGAAACAGTCATAGGATGCCCAGTTTCGCCAATCAAAGAAAATAACCGAAAGTGACAGTTGAAACCGGGCCCGTGGGCCTCGATGATCATGTGAGATGGCTCCAAATTCCTTATAGACCATCAATAAGTTTAGGCGAGGATTAAGTGCATCCGGAATATGGAAAGTGAATATACGCGTGATGGGGCCCGAAAACGCTTCAAACGGAATCGGAAGGATCCGAGGTGGGTCACGCGCACATCCGGTGTCCCTTTAGGGGGGATAACATCCCCGAATTGGGGAGGCATCCCCAAACAATCTAGCGACCGGGGATGACATCCCCGATTTTGGCCAGCGGGCCGACGTGTTTGGGTGGCTGTGGGGCCCACGAAATCATGTGGGACCTCTTCCATATCCCTTTTATGCTTTATTTCCCTCCCTCACACCACTTCAAGCTGTTCAAATCCCTCAAAACCTTGCCTTTCTCTCTCAAATCCCCCTCTATTCCACCATCTTCTTCATTTCCTACACCATCTACTCTCTTTCCATCATCCTCTTCAAAGGAAAACAAAAACCTATCTTCTACAACTCCCATTTTCCCTATTCCCTACACGTTTGGGCACAAAGTTCGTAGCTTTGTTCTCATTTTTCAAAAAGTCTCCAAATCCACCTTTATCATAGGGCGTAGAAGGCTCGGAAAGAAGAGGGCTCCCACGGATGAAGCTCGGCCTAGCCGCCCTACCTGTCCAAGGAAGAGATCAGGCGCAGGGCCAAGTATGAGTGTTGCATAAGAGCTGAGGACGAAGCAGGAGCTCGATCCCTAGGTTCCCATTGAGAGCTCTACAACCTGGCATTGCACATGGTAGATTTGAGGGTCGTAGGGTTCTCTTCGAAGCGCATGTAGAGGAGAAGTTGTTTGGGCTATATCTGTTGATGGACTGCCTGTCGGATGTCGGATGGGGGCCCGTATTCGAAGGCAAGTCACGTGCGACTGTGGACACTGTCCGAGCCTTCTACGCCCATATACGGGACCCATTGCTGGAGCCTTTGCAATTCAAGATGCCCGTGACAAGGCAGGAAGCAGTAGTCGATGTCGGTTTAATAGCTCGGGTCATGGGGATACAGCGTGGTGAGGTGGATGCTGATGAGAATTATTTCAAGAGTGCACGTGAAAGAGATCGCCACACGTGATACCTCTGCGGTCGCTTAGTCCACTGGAGCAACCGAGGCACTTGCCCCCCAGCGATCAAGATGACTTCTGATTTCCGACTACTCCACCATATATTCATCCACAATGTGTATCCCAGGTGGAGCAATCGTAGCGAGTGCACGCATCTAATGGTAAACTTTCTGTATCGAGCTGGGCGGGGAGACAAGTTGTGCCTGCCTACGTATGTACTACTACAAATAGTTCGGACTGCACGCTCTACTAGGACAACCATTTCACTCCCATTCAGCCAACTCATATGTAAGCTTGCCTTGTGAATTTGACTACAGACTGGGTACAGAAATACTTGCGCCGATCCATTTCATCAACGACACTACTCTCAATAACATGAATATTGGGCCACGACAACGTCAAGCCCGACTCGATGGGAGTGCGGAGGAAGAGAATGATGAAGAAGATGGAAATGACAGAGGAAGAAAGTGAGGAAGAGGAAGAGCAGGAAAAGGAGGAAGAGGAGGCCCAGGACACTAATGAGGGCTCTCCTCCTGCTACGCAGGTGCGTGACAGTGATCGGGCTGCTGTAGAAGCCCGCCTGGCTCAACTTGAGGAGGGTTAGGCTGCCCTGCGTCAGGATATCATAGCGACCCAAGCCAAGCTTGACGAGAACAAGGCCTTCATGAAGCGGAAGTTTAACAAAGTGTCTCGCACCTCGTGGGCTATCCTGTATTGTCTACAGGACAAAGGTGCACCTCCACCATCTCCAGATTTGGACGACTAGACATACGTGTAGTCGTCTTTTTGTTTGCTTTGTTGTTTGTTTTCTTGTCTCCATGTACAACCTTCATAAGCTTAGTAATGTGGTAGAGTGGTTGACATGCTTTAGTGTTGGAGACCTTGATTAGATTAGCTCACATGCGTTTCCTGTCATGATTCATGTAAAACTATATCTCATGTATTGTGGCAAATTTTGGTTAAACGAAATACATGCAGCTCCTTTCACTATGAAGTGTGTAGAGTGCCTGAGAAATTGAGTGATGTCATGCTAATCTTACACGTGTTACACCCTATGTTGTATATAGGGAATGCCACCTAAGGCCACACGGAGTATGGCACGTCTCATTCTTGGTGATTCGATTGACAGGGCACCTCCCCTAAGCGATAGCCACACGGACCCTAGCTTGGGCACGGATTTTGAGACGATGCCGAATTCTCAGCCGGCCACTGGCCCCACTAATGGGCAGACACTTGTTGCACCAACGGTTCCTGAGCAAAACCGTGCATCTACTTCGACGTCGCATGTGCCTCAGTCTACTCCTACTGATAGGTTGGAGCAGATGATCCTACTGATGCAGCAACAGCAACAGTTTTTGGCTACCATAGCAGGGGCCCTTGCCCAGAATATGAGTGTGGTTCTACCTGCATCACCTACACACCCTACTGGAAACACGAATACCAGCAGACTTTTTGAGCGCTTTTAGCGTTTCCATCCTCCCACTTTTGCGGGTACTCACAGACCCGAGGTGGCTGATTACTGGCTAGATCGCATCTCTAAGATGTTAAAGCCGCTACACTGCACTGAGGCAGAAAAAGTTGAGCTAGTCACCTCTATGTTCGAGAAGGAGGCTAGTGTATGGTGGAACAACATCCTACAAATAGTTTCCGCAGGACACGTGTGGACCTGAGACGCATTGGAGACACTTCCAGGGGAAGTACTTCCCCCTCACTTACCGTAATGAAAAGGAAGATGAGCTCCTTTGCCTCCGACAAGGAGGGATGACTGTGTCAGAATACGAGAACAGATTTGCAAAGCTAGCCAGACACACTCCTTTGATCCTAGCAGATGAGCCGATGAAAAAGTGACATTTTTCCGATGGTCTGCAGCCTGAAATCCGCACTAAGATGTGTTGCACTAGCATTTCCAACTATGCCGAGCTAGTCAACATGTCTCTACAAGCAGAACAAGATGGAGACAGGGATTCTCGAACATGTATACCAATGGGCCCGAGGCCTCAGCCCGAATTACAGTACTGGCCAGTCCTGGGTAAGAGGCCACATGTAGACTCGCCTCCCAGGCTCATGACTCCGCCGACCCAGCAAAGACGAGCTGGCCATTGGTGTACATATTGCAACAAAGGGGGACACACTGACCCTTTCAGTTTTACTAAGATGAAAGACAATGGTATCACGCCACCTCCGAAGATCGACCGTCAGCCACCACGTGATATAATGACTCCACCTCTACGATTTGTACCACTAGCGCAACCATATTACCGACTGCTTGTACCTCAGAATAGGCCACCTCAACAACCTATGGCAGCACAACCAAATCATCCTCAACAAGACTGTGTGCATACACTTGCAGCTGAAACACCTGAGTCAGCAATCGCAGCGCCTTTGGCCTTTGAGGTCATTGCCCACATTCAAGGTACACCTGTATTCCTATTGGTAGGCACTGGGTCTATTAAAACAATTCATATGAAGGAATAGGCCTAACAATGGATTACTATAAAAATTATAAAATTGATATGGTAACTAGTGGTAACAAATATGTTATAAACAATAGAAGGTTGAAATGAAAAATTTCTACAACTTCGAGTTACTAATAGACTGGTCATACCTTTTTATATAAAAGTTTAGTATTTGGTGTCTATATAAGAATTATTTATAATCATACTAGGAATTATCCTGTGATTAAATTTGATTATACGTAAAGATATATATGTTTTTAGTGTCTTTTTTTTTGTACAACTAAATTAGGACCCTCGGGTAGGATTGAGTTTCATAGTTTAATACTCGGCAAGCTCATGTTGGAGGTGGACTACAGTAAAATGTTATAAGTTTTTGATTCCCTTGTAAATTCCAAATTCATACCGCGTCGAGGAGATATCCCTCTTCTTTCCTTTCCTGCAGCCTTATGTTGCTAACATTCTAAACTTCTAGAATAATTTAGAACTCTCGACTATTCCTTCCCTCCCGAAGTTAATGAAATCGAAGTGCAATCTGCCCATAACCCCTTAGCCGTATGATCGATATGGTGACATACAAATATAATTTTGGGAGATTGAAAACACTTCTAGTATAGCCTTTTGATTATGAGCACCATAGAAGAACTTATTATCCACCACATTAAACATAGGTTAAACAAGAACTCTCGTTGAACAAGACCTGAAGGACAACCTTATAAACATGAGGCTTGAACCTCCTAATGAACTATAACACTCCTTAAATACTTAGGATGATCAGGTTTCGAATTTTCAGAACCATATCCCTACGAGGCATTCGCGGCTTAACTCAATTCTCAATCCTGGGTGATTACCAAAGGACTCACTGCTTTTACCGAGCAGAAGACCAGGATCCATCAGGATTAGGAAGAGATACAACGTTGTCTGCCCTAGTCAAGCAGACAATCGACGTATCGGATTTGAGCCTACTACAACTGTCTTTCCGTATTAGCCCAATCATAAAGAGTTGATTATACCACCCTTAGGTAAACTTTATCATCCAACACTTAGCACGATAATAATTATTTGGACAGTTGTCTTCAAACCTTAAAGGTAGAAACTTTTAAGGGGGGTAGACTAATATGAGCTAGGCTGATGTAGTTATTATATACCCTAACACGTATATAAACCTGAAACCGACAGAACTAAGCAAATGAAGTAATAATAATAAAAAACCTTTACTAATTACCCATAGGCAATTTCGGGGACGAAATTTTTCTTTAAGGGGGGTAGATTGTAACGTCTCGGAAAATTCCATACAAAGACCCGAGTACTACCTCAGGCAGAAATCATTAAGGACCAAATCCTTTATAAATTAGACGAGAATTAACTAAGTACTAAACTAGATTACCTGTGAAATTAGTCCTAATCACTTTAAATACGATCTGCAAAACCTAAAATGTGTAGAATCATTGACACTACATTACCCTGAAACCTAGGATCAATCTCTAAACCCAGTTGCTCTCCGGAGCACATTGAAACTCCGTATCGGACTTGGACTGCGCGTCGAAAGTCCAATTATCCCGAAACTATACGGTTACAACTGCCTTGCTGGACTTGACAATCACCTCAGAAATCAAGTCCTAATAGTACCTAGAAACGCACAACTTGAGCCCGGAGCGAAGTGTGTGAGAAATGCGAATATCTTTAAAAATAGACTGAAACTTAAGTGAATTGAGTCGGTTCGCTTGCAGGCCAAATCTAAGGATTCAGACTGTCAGAATCTGACCCAATTACACCCTCGGATCAGGGGAAATTGTCAGCACAGGTCAATGCACTTGTGGCCCTGATCGAGTACTAGTGACCGTTGAACTGAAACGGGTCCGCCACGGCCGATCTATTGATCCAATCGGGCCAAGATCTTAACCTGACCTAGATCCAATGTCAGGGAGCTTAAGTCCGACCGCGTGAAAAAAAGGGCCTCCAGAACAGCTCCGTTGGACCGAAACAGACCCCTTTTGGCTGCACCCTAAGTATATCATGGCCCTGGGGCCATTCCCATCAGTTCTAGACCTATATAAAGGCCTTAAACCCTCTCTCTCTCTCTCTATCTCTCTCATTCCATACGAATTTGGAAACCTAGGAGAGAACAGAGCAAAGAGAGAAGGAAAGAGAAAGTGAGAGTGAAAGGAGATCCTGAGATTCTTCCCTGCCATTCCACATACTTAACTACTATTACCGTATCGCTATTCTGGCATTTCTAATTCCGTACTTGGGTAAGAAATCCCAACCCTAATTTGTTTTAGGGTTTCAAATAGAGTAAAGGATGAAATAGCTAACCTATTTCATGTTATAGGTTGTCGTTGTGCCATAGACGAAGAAATAGTGTTTGAACTGAGTTCGTCACGAGTCTATCGGCGAAAAGTGCAGACTATAGATGTTTAGGTTATGGTTTTCAACGCCTTTAATGTCAGTAATGATTTATGACTGACTTGATTACTATCACATGTGCTTAGATTCGAGGTTTTCCATATGTTATGTATATATATAGGTTATGTTAATTTAGAATGCATTCCATGTGTTTGTTGAAATGTTTGAATGAATATGGAATATGGATTTGGGCTTGCCATGATTATTGATCGTAAATACATGATTGTTGTGTATGTGGTAACTCTTATGTGAAAGGATTTGCCATAATACATGTTATAACTATGTTATTACATGTATGTTAATATGTGTATTCTATGTGTTTGATAAAATGCTTGAATGAGAAAATGCATAATGAAATGTGCTTAATAAGGGGTATTGAGATAGGATTCTCGATTACCTTATTTATAATTAGTTTCCTTCATGTAATCTACCTCGTTGCTACGTGATATATAGATGAAATGTCTATATATGTTAACATGTACTCTACGTGTTTGTTAAAATGCTTAAATGAGATTTATATTTGAATTGGCTGCTACATGCTATCTTGACTAGTGCATATGAATGCATATTGCATTTGACTGTGATTGGGACTACGACGTAGTCCAAGCAATCGGTAACAATTCTTGTTTGAGTGGCTGAGCTAATCTCACTACCGTGGTTGCGTTCGGTGAATCCGAGTCGTACGATGATTGTCGACAGTGGTTAGCGCTCCATGTTGATTAATTCAACGTACGCTTGTACCAGTCAAACTTGTCCAATAAACCGATTGTCCTATTGTGTATTTACCATGTATGGTCGCTACTGCTTGAATCTAACATACCAAACTACCAGCGAAAACCCGTTTAACCTTGGTACCTCGATCCGCTAAGACTCATGAGCCGGACATGGTGGTATGGGACACCGTAGTCTACCTGTCGGCCTACGCTGGGGTGACGAGCCTCTCCGTAGTGACCAGTGAGCAACCCAAACTCATGAGCCTAATACGGTGGTACGAGACACTGTATTCGAGCTGTCGGCCTACATTAATCGGTGACGAGCCTTCGAAAATGGACTGTCAGTTGGAAGGGAGTTAAGTGGAGTGACCTCGAGTATGAAATAGGCCTACCCCGGCGCAGCTTGGCTGTGGTCCCCAGTCGGGTTGGTGACGAGCCTTTGAAAATATACTACCAGTTGGTAGGGCGTTGGTGGTAGTGACCTAAACTTGCCTATCGTATGTGATTAACTAGAATTGACGACCCTAGATGGATCAATGTTGGGTAAATGATATAAAAGGTAGTACCTTAGCTTCTCAATCCTACTGTATGAATAAACCTAAGTAAGAACCTGGCTAATCACGTGCATGCACCGCATTACGTGTGCCTTTGGTGTAGCAGGTCAAGCACTGAGGAAGTGTAGCATGCCGCGATCGTGAGATAAAGTCGCTAAGGGAGCGCAGGTGAGGGCATGCATCATTATTTCATCTCATTCTTGCATTAACAAGAGTACTTAGGACTTGATTGTTGTATTGCGTTATCATTACTGCTTGACTGAATTGATAACATGTTAACCTTTGATTTATTGTTCCACTGAGTTGATCATTCACTCCCACGTTACGGGACGATATTTTAAACACCAACCATATCCTGTTTTAGTTTCAAATGATGACGATGCTTACGAAGCAGAGCTAGACTTTTATGATAATGAGGAGGGTTTCTCCTATATGCAGTTATCAGGCGAGTCTATGTAGACCATGTTCTGATCGACGGGGTTACAGGGATGCTGATTAGACGCCATTACATTTGTTATTTTGCACTTTTAGAACATCCATGTATATTCATTTTGTTCATTTTTGGAGTATACATATATATATTTAACCTGGTAATATATTCATACTCTGGAGACTTACAATAGTTTATACATTTTATACATCTATCACAATCTTTCGCTTGCATAATTTAACTGTCTCTAGAGTATGATATGTTGTTTTGGTATAATTCCATTCATGTTTAATGCACTAAGATGAACAACATTCAATCATCATTATCTATGTTGCATAAGTGATGCGTTGGAACTCGGGAGCTGAGCTTCTGTTCGACCCCCGATTTTCAGGGCGTTACAGCCACCTTTGCCTCCTTGTTCACAGTTGAAGCAAATAAAGCGGTAAAAGATATTGCCAAAGGGGTGTCCCCAATCCAAATATCCCTTCAAACAATGTTTTAAATAGGTTACACCAGTATAGCTTACCCTTAACGCTATGCAACTCATGAAAATAGCTTAAGTCACATTTATCCTACACTACATGGTATGTAGCTTACACAAGTTATCTTTCACTAAAACAAAAATCAATTAACATTTTAAATGATTTTTTATATTTTTCTACTTTTTACAAAAAGTTAAATCTTTTCAATGATTTTAGTACAGCAATACAAGCAATGGTATTAAAATAGTTCTATTACTCATTCTTTCTAGTTAATTTTTAAGCTATTTTTCTTATTATTTTAGGTCATGTTTGGTTACACTAGGTATCATGAAATACATTTTTAATTAGTCTAATTTGGTACAAAATATCATGAAATTTCATGATATATGGTTAATGCGGACATCAGTGGTGCACCCTTTAGAGTGTACCAGAGGACGAGGCGTCACCGACAGAGTACTAGAGCGGAGGAGTTGATGTGGATAGACGATGGGTCATTGGATCCACTTTCTGACACGCTATGAGTACAGGAGCGGCATGACCGCACCCCGACCATAGATCCATGGGTCGGATTTCACACCCTACCACACGGGTGTTTTAGTTTTAGCCTTTTTTATTCTTTTCTTGTTTCAGGGGCTTTATTACAACTTTATTTATTTTTTGTCTTTTTTTTTTTTTTTTCTTGTTTTCAGGGACTTTAGTACACTTTTACTTTTTCCATAACATATATATATGTTGTGAGAAACCCTATTTTCATTATTATTGAATGAATAGAAATTCATCTCTTTTCTTCCTCTTTATTCAAGAGATTAGGGTTTCAAGACTGACGATTGTGTAAGGCCCGTATCATAGTCCATACCGTTCCGTAGTCTTCCGCGGTCCTCCCAGTCGAATTCCGGAAACCCTCGACCTGTATCCAACATTTGCGTGTGATCCTAGGCCGAGTCCTGCATACCTAAGTCAGCTCAACTCGAAACTTGTACCCCTGCGACTGCGCCGTTGCCGAGGTTCCAACGCCGCGACTCGCGCACCAATCCGATACCCAAGCAAGAAGATGTGGTCCCACGTTCGTTTCGAGGAAAACGCAGCGCGTTATGAATTCCGAGAGAATCTCTACGACTTATCCCATTAATCAATCAATGTCAAGTCAAGTACACACCATACCACAAGTACAAGCAACCCATCTCTTCCATTCCCAAAGTCAACTCTCTCTATCCATCCCTTTCTTACAACTCCATCACTCAACCCATCACCCATCACTCCATCTCTTATCATTCCATTACTTCCCTCTCTCTCTCTTCACTCCCAAGCTCTCCCAAAACAACAAGTGTGGCCCACTTTCCCACCCTCTCATCTCCCATCTCAACCATTCATTCTCCATCAACCTCCATCAAAATTGAAGGCAAGGATCATAGGAGTCCAAGGGACCAAGAAGGAGGCCGATAAGTGGGTGATCCACCGTTGATTTCAATTTTAGGGCCCACTTGTTGTGGGACCCACATTAATGTATGCAATGTAGAGAGGGGCCCATAGTGGCGGGGTCCCTCTATCTCACCGTGTCTCTCTCTCACTCTATTTTTTTTTTTTTTTTATCATTCTTGCGGCCCACCTTGAAGAATGGATTAGATCCACACCATGGACGGTGGAGATCCCACTATGATGTGTTATCCACACCGTCCATCCATCTGGCACACCACATGCGCCCCCACCTTGATGGATGTCTTTCCATCCAAACCGTTCATCAAACTGGTGTGCCACGTTAGGTACGGCCCCACCATGATGCATGTGCTGTATCCCTACCGTCTATCCATTTGGCGAGCTTGTCTCCAAGCTTGAGATTAAAAATAAGGCAGATCTAATATCAAGTGGACCACACTGCAGAAAACAGTGGAAGGAAAGCCCACCATTGAAACCCCGTTGGGTACAGAAGTTTAAAATCAATATAATATTTGTTTACCTTCCCTGTTCAGGTCCTTGTGACCTTATGAACAGACTGGATGGAAAATAAATACCATGGTGGGCCCATTGGAATTTAACTGTGGAAGTCATTATTACCATTGCTAATTGTGGTATGGTCTAAATGATCCCTTGGACATAATTCATTTTTATGCACTATAATGATCTCTAACAATGGATGAATGGTCTATTTGACTCGGCCCATTCGACTTGGCCCATTGATTCGGTCCTTTTGAATCGGCCCATTTGACTTGCCCCATTGATTCGGCCCTTTTGAATCGACCCATTCGAATCGGCCCATTTGATTCGGCCCATTCGAATCGGCCCATTTGATACTTGATACGGCCCGATGTTATATATATATTGGCCCATGAGTGAGACCCAATGTGATGCGTATACGCCACATAAGCGAGGCCCACGATGATGTATATTAGGCCCTTATATGAGGTCGTAGGCCCATTATACAATTGGCCCTGTGAGCGTCATTCCTTGTGAGCAAAATTGGTTAAAGGTCCACATTGATGGGCAATGATGGTTGGACGTCCACATTGTGACCTTTCCTTATGCCTTGTTAGGCCCATTCTCATCATGTTCTAGTGGGTTAACTCAAACGCTTGGGCCCCATTGGTCCATCATTGGTCGTCCATCTATGAACCCCGCCTTGTGTCAAGGTTGATCATCGATGCTGATTATCGGTGTCGATTGCCGATATCGGCTACTGTTGCCGATTATGAGTTTGTGGCAGCATAGCATTATGATACGTGCCCATACGCATCATCCGTATGTTTGTTATGAGGTGTAATTGGCCATCGCATATGCCATAGTGTAGGCGGTTTATGGGACTTCATGATAGGTAGAGTTACCCCACATGAGCGCACAGTATGCGCAAGATTGATGCATGATTGGACTAAGTGACTCATGAACTTTGCATTTGTGTGATTGTGATTACTATGCACCCTAGCGACATCGGGGCTATGACTTCCACAGGCACATCGTGGATGGCAGAATCAGACACCAGAAATATTGTTACTAAGCATCGGGGCGCCATAGATGTCCCTGGGTGAAAATCCCTAAAACCCGGTGGTGCTAGAAGATGACTCCAACGTCGAGACCGAGTGGACACATGAGCGCACGAGAGCTGAATACCAAAAGGCCACGTCTCCCACTGTGTCGTGGTCGGTTGGAAAGGAGTGTGGCCTTACTCGCCCGAGGGTAGGGGCATTGCTAGGCTAAGTTTGACCAACTCATGAATGGATCCGCTATCAACGTGTCGGATAGGTATTAGCAGACTGTTGGCCAGGCAGATAGTGAGGTTTCTTACACTCACTTGGACTACACGCCTGGGAAAGGGGCAGTGCCATTTAAAGTGTAGTAAACCCTGGTGATTATCCAGAGTGAGAACCATATTGATATTTGATGCTCTAGTGATGAGTTACATTGATATGTGGATGAGGATTAGCATGCTTGACTTGCATCTCGCATCGCATGGTCTTAATACGGCCGATAGCATTCATGTCTTGCACCGCATAGCCTTCATACAGCCAAGGTGTCCCGTATCGGTATCGGTTGGCGTATCGGTGACCTCCAAAACCGATACGGATACGGGGGCGTAATGGCGATACGGGGGCGTAACGGCCCGTAACGGCGCAAAATTTTTTTTTTGCCAAAAAAATATGAAAAAATATGGATTAAATCCGGAATATTCTAAGCATTCCAAATATGCATTCATTTATAAAATGGAACATGTTTATGGGGGCGTAACGGTCCACTCTTTGGTGAGAAGTTGTATCGGACTGTCTGATGAATTTATGAACCAGATAACCTGAATTTGACTACAAAATTCATATATTTAATTTTCTAACTATCTACTACCAATGATAGATATATTAGAATGAATGTAATATGTAAATATCTTACATTAGGTGTGTTTGCAATTATTTTTGAGGAATTTGTCAAACATACCTGTGCAGTGTGTACGTGACTGTGATTCCTGTCTATGACCTGTCATCCTCAAGTCTAGAATATTAAAAAAAATAAAATTAGTAGTGTCTGATATACTCCCCTGCAACTTGATTAAGGATTACTTAATTGGTTGTCAGGGGAGCTATTTTAAATACAAGTTCGGCAGTGTCAAGTGTGTGCATAATTGCATGGCTTCTTGCAATAATACTGTTGTGAGCTGTCTGCTGCAAAATGCAAATACTTACCTTAATACAAATATATACTCACAATCACAAGTCACCACCAAAATGAAAATCTGCTTTTTTGTGGTTGCTCGACCTCCACATCATCGTCATTGTCACCATCAGGCTGAGGCTGTCCAATAGGTGTAGGTTCTGCATATCCATATGCATATCCATAATATCCAGTGCCAGAAGGAAATACTAGATCAACGAAACCAGAGGATGACTGATCCTGACTAGGTAACGACTCTGATCCTGACTAGGTAACGACTCTGACCCTGAGTAAGGATATCCACCAGTGCCCGTCGAATAGCCATACTGGTAACCATACTCAGGCTGTTGAGAATCTTGAGATTGAGAGTGCGTCTGCTGTGATGAGTAACTTGGATTTGGATCTGGATATCTATAATCATATGGATATTGATCGGGAGGGCTACTCCAACATGAATGTGATGGAACGGGCTCAGTATAACCATCATAATTATAATCCAATTGACCATAAGAATATCCATCATAATAACCAAGACCATGAGCCTGCTGATGTTCCGGACCTCCCGGACGCGGTGCACCACTAGATGTACCCTCCTCCTGGCTGTATCGTGACTCGGTACACTCGTAGGCTCGACCTCGTGTACCACCTCGTCGATGTTCATCAGCATCGCGATCTGTAGACGGCTGAATAGGGCGTTGAGCAACACCAGAAGTGCCAGCACCAGAGGCAGGGGGGTCATCGTCACCATCATCCGACACGGACACGCTACCACTACTCGTACTTTTTTGTTGATCTCGAGCCGTTTTCGTACGTGGCATAAACGCTGCCCCTCTTACTGGGTCCAACACATCTGTACGACTCTCTTGTTGTGCTTTGCGTATTTCTGGGTCATCAATTTTCAATTCTTCACTATCTTCTTCAATTTGTTTTTCCCTTGTTTCCAACCAAGGTAGAAGTGGGTCATCCTCATCATAAATATTGTCCAAGTTTATTGGACAGTAGTCTCCGTCATCAGCAGCTGTAATGCTCCTATGATGTCGTCGCATTCTTAGTTTTATATTGTAGTGCATGAAAATAAGTCTATCTAATGTTCTAGTCTGCAATCTATTCCTATTCTTTGAATGAATGAGCGCAAAACAACTCCAATTCCTTTCGCAGCTAGAGGAAGATGTTGTCTGGCTCAAAACTTTTACCGCAATTTTTTGGAGAGCCTTCGTACCCTCTCCGAAATTAATCCACCATTCGGCCGGTTGCAACCTAGATACTGCATGCTGTGCAAGAGCATCTCCAAAACTACCAAGACGATTTCCAAATGTATCTAATTCATTCAACGCCTTTATTTGTAGATCTAAGTCAAGTTCTAATCTCTTTATCACATTTTTTAGCCCGACACGAACTTCATCATCCGCAACAAATGATTGGGCATATCTATACCTAGGATTTAAGTAATAACCTTCTGCATGAAGATCGTGATGGAGTTGTTTTGTCCATCTCCTGTCGATCATCTTCCAATAAGTCTCCCAGCTTCTACAATCACGTTGAATTGCAAGCTTTGCCTTATCCATGGCATCATATAGGAAGCCCATGGAAGGTGCTTCATCGGTTTCAACAAGACGGAGTACCCTCATTAGTGGCTCCATCACCTTTAGGATCGCCTTAACCTTCTTCCAATATTTGTTGTCTCGTATGGTGTTCACAACGTCGACCGGTGTCCCTGATGTCTTCTTCCCATGTTTTGTGTTGAGCCATTGTTGGGAAGCGAACATTTCACTCAACTCTCCCCTATGCTGGAATAAACTCTCTAATGCTATAAAGTTTGTTGCGAATCTAGTCGCCGCAGGCCTCAACAATTCTCGTCCTTTCGTGAACTTTCTCATTATTGCGACTACTTGATTATGATTGTAAATAAACGTCGTTACTTCCCTTGCCCTTTCGACCATTTCCTTAACATTCTTCTTCTTCCCAATATCTTCCAATATAAGATCAATACAATGGGCAGCACATGGTGACCAAAAAAGATGTTTTCTCTTATTCATCAACAGATGTCCTGCAAGCTTATATGATGCTTCATTATCTGTCACAATCTGAACTACGTTCTCCTCTCCAATCTCATCCACAACTTTATCCACTAGTCCAGTAATATAATCAGAATTTTTTGTTACTTCTGAAGCATCAATTAACTTGTGATATATAGTTCCCAAGTGGCAGTACACCATGAAGTTGATCATGCTGCGTCTGGTTGGGCCAGTCCAACCATCGCACATGATCGTGCATCCTCTGGCTTGCCATACAGGTTTAAAGGTAGCCACGTATGTTTTCACATCCACATACTCTGCATCTGTCCATTTCCCCCTAATCTCCTTAGCCGTGGGAGCTTTTATTCCTTCACCTGCTTCTGCTGCTGCATCAATTACCACCTGCCAATATGGAGAATTGGCCGCGTTAGGAGGTATGTTAGCATGTATAAATAACTTTGCTGCTGCTCTACATAATTTCTCAACGGAAGTTCTACTCCACATTTGTTTTATCTTCTTTTATTTAGTTGATTCTTTCCTAAACAGGATTGGATCAATAGAGGGTCTCCTAGGCTCATTTACTTCTTCATCCAAATGTATATGGGCATCACGTGAAGATGTCTGTCGTCGGCTCCCAAATACACGTCGTAACCCACCAAACCTACCCCCCTACCCTCATCCCAGCTGCAGAAGCAGTTGCACTTCCAGTTGCACTCCCCGTCCCACTCCCACTCCCACTGCCCCCTCCTGTATCACACATTGACCCATGCGTGCCAAACATGCGGTGACGTTCTTCCTCTTCACGAGCTAGACGCACGCTCTCTCTCCTAGCTATGGTTAATTCCCGATCTGAATCTTCGTCAGAATCAACAATATCTTCATCACGAACGCCCATATATTCAGGACCAAACACCTCCTGTCGAGCTGCTTCTAAAGTATCATCTCTCTTCTTTTGTACAGCAGCACGTTTACCCTTCGACTCATCCAGACTAGCTTGCATTAATAGCATTATCTCTCTCGGTACTCTGACACGTGGCGCAACTTGACCCTTTCGATGTGCCAAATGTTGTTTGAGACGGATAATTCCACCGGACACTATCCTATCACAATACTTGCACTTTATTTGGTGCCTAGTACCACCAACCGTCTCACAATGTTGCCATCCAATATCCTCACTTACTTGTTGGCCAGACCCAGACATTTCTTTAGGTTTAGGATATGAGTATGAGTGTATGACCTATGTTAATAAAGATAATTTTATGTTCAAACTAAACCTTAAGAAGCTTCAAAACCTGTCCAATATAAGCAAATAAAAATATAAAGTCACTAATTCGAAAATACAAAGAAAAATTTATAAAATGACACCCCAAATATGTAAAATGCACATTAACATATTCTACTATGATTAACACATCATATGGAATGATTAAAACAGCAAAACAACTATTAAAAATTGATTTTTCAAATTTTAAAAAAAGGGCCCAAAATTCATGCGTAAATAGAAAAAAATATAAAAAATATATAAAATGGCACCCCAAATATGTAAAATGCACATTAAAATGTTCTACTATGATTAACACATCATATGGCATGATTAAAACAGCGAAACAACCATTAAAAATTGTTTTTTCGAATTTTAAAAAAAGGGCCCAAAAATCATGCGTAAATAGAAAAAAATATAAAAAAAAATATTAAATGGCACCCCAAATCTGTAAAATGCATGTTAACATGTTCTACTATGATTAACATATCATATGGCATCATTAAAACAGCAAAACAACCATTAAAAATTGATTTTTCGAATTTTAAAAAAAGGGCCCAAAATTCATGCGTAAATAGAAAAAAATATAAAAAAAAATATAAAATGGCACCCCAAATCTGTAAAATGCACATTAAGCTGTTCTACTATGATTAACACATCATATGGCATCATTAAAACAGCAAAAAAACCATTAAAAATTGATTTTTCGAATTTAAAAAAAAGGGCCCAAAAATCATGCGTAAATAGAAAAAAATATAAAAAAAATTATTAAATGGCACCCCAAATCTGTAAAATGCACGTTAACATGTTCTAGTATGATTAACATATCATATGACATCATTAAAACAGCAAAACAACCATTAAAAATTGATTTTTCGAATTTTAAAAAAAGGGCCCAAAAATCATGCGTAAATAGAAAAAAATATAAAAAAAAATATTAAATGGCACCCCAAATCTGTAAAATGCACGTTAACATGTTCTACTATGATTAACATATCATATGGCATCATTAAAACAGCAAAACAACCATTAAAAATTGATTTTTCGAATTTTAAAAAAAGGGCCCAAAAATCATGCGTAAATAGAAAAAAATATAAAAAAAATATAAAATGGCACCCCAAATCTGTAAAATGCACATTAAGCTGTTCTACTATGATTAACACATCATATGGCATCATTAAAACAGCAAAACAACTATTAAAAAATGATTTTTCGAATTTTAAAAAAAGGGCCCAAAATTCATGCGTAAATAGTAAAAAATATAAAAAAAATATTAAATGGCACCCCAAATCTGTAAAATGCACATTATCATGTTCTACTATGATTAACACATCATATGGCATGATTAAAACAGAAAAACATATTAAAGAAAGTAAATACCTATTTTTGAAGAATTTCTGAAAAATGGCCCACCGAGCTTTGATTCAACCAAATCCGTAATATAATGTGTTTTTGTCCCAAAAAACCAGCCGAGGTTGGTCGAAATTACTATTAGAAGGAGTGAAAAACAGTTTGGAAGCAAGAAGTTTGGAAAAAACAGCAAAAAAAGTGCTTAAAAAGAGAAAAAAAAGTAGCCATTTTCTGACCGTTACGCCCCCGTAACAGTCCGATACGCCCCCGTATCGGCCCGTATCGGCCGATATGGTTACAAAAATCGGTAACGGCCGATACTCGGCCGATACGCGTATCGGCCCTTACCGATTCCGTTCGGCCGATACGTAACCGATATGGGACACCTTGCATACAGCTGATTGCATTCATGTACTCATCAGCATGATTCCACATTATTCTGGCATTGCATTCTGAGCACGCTCATATTGCGCCCACACTTACACCACCCTCTAAGCTTTCTATAAGCTTATGCACGATTGATGCGTGCAGGTGACACCAGGACGCAGCCGTAGCTTTGTCACAGTAGGAGCGTACAGTCGAGCTTCATGAGTTCTCGTTATCATTATCTTGTATTTCCCTTCATGCGCATTGTAATTTAAAGTTTTTTATCATAGTGGATTTTGTAATGTTCTTGTGGTTATTGTTCGTGGGTTATGCTAATGGTTATGCTCATTACAAATCAAAATCATATTAGAAATCCTCCTTGTAGAATCCCAGGATCGGAACCTGGTGTATGGGTGCCGGGAGCCGAGAATGGGGTACTACTGATGCTGTTGGCGCCAGATTTGGCGATCGGGAATTTCGTGAGCCCGGTTTCCGAGTTTGGGGTGTGACAGAAGTAGGTATCAGAGCATAACTTGGGAATAACCGAGAACAACATTACGTGTTTGCTATGAGTTTAGAATGATTAGGTTCCGAATGCGTAACCTTCCGATTTAGTTCCCTAACGTGCGTGTATTCTCAAGGTTGATTGGCGTCCTTATTCTTTTCTATAGCATATGCTGCCCAGGAGAGTAACCCGAGCGAATCCCGCTCCACCACTTGAGGCTCCCACTTTACCACCTACAACTCCCATTCCACTCCCAGAGATCCCTGCTCCCCAGCCTGAGGATGTCGTTCCTCCACCCGAGACTGGTGCGGATCCGACCGTACCTGTGAGTGCCTCCCAGTTATAGCAGATGTTGTACACTGCGACAGTTGCGCTTCAGGGACAGGGCAGGCACCCACTTTTTTCGCCAGCCCAGGCAGAGCAGGAGCTTACGAGCGCCCTTCTTCGAGAGTTCAGACAGCTCGATCCTCAGCATTTCCAAGGCGAGCCGAGAGATGACGCTCCGATGTGGAGAAGATTTTTGATACTATGGCGTGTATGACCTAGCAGCGGGTCCAGTTGACAGTATTTCTTCTCGAGGGTGAGGCCGAGCACTGGTGGACCTCCCTTACTCGTGTTGCAGGGCTAGATTTTGTCTGGACATAGGAGGATTTTATTGATCGATTCGAGCAACAGTACTTCCCCGACCACATTCATCGTCAGATAGCGTTAGAGTTCGAGACTCTGGTGCAGGGGGACATGTCTGTGGCGCAGTATGCGGCTCGTTTCGTGGTACTATCGAGGCTCACACCATATTTGGTTGATTATGAGGGGCGAAAGGCCCACTGTTTCGAGAACGGCTTGCGTTACGGTCTTCGAGGCCGTGTTATTAGGCATAAACTCCTTACTTTTCAGACGGTAGTGCGGAGGGCTCATATTTATAAGACTAAGTGGGCCGGCACGCAGAGCGATCGAGATCAGAGGAGAGGCCTGAAGAGGCAGGCCCCCTCCAGTAGCTCCCAGCAACATCGACTATAAAGGTATAGGAGCCACCCATCTGCCAAAGCACCAGCTGCACCTTCAGCACCACCCCAGCAGCCGTATATAGGGACTTGTTATGGATGTGGTGGGACGGCACCGCGTGTATGAGTGCCCCCACCCTCATCTGCAGCAACCGAGAGGACACAGCAGCCTCCAGTGTAGTAGCGACCCCATCAGCAGCGACCACAGCCACCTCAGCCGCCGAGGCCCCAGCAACAGCAGAGATAGCAGTACAGGCCGCCGCAGAGGCAGCAGCATCACCAAGGACCTCAGAGGGGACAAGCACCTCTCCAGCCAGCTCAGGTTTCTTTGCGGCTCAGCAGGACCCGCAGTCCTTTGTAGGAGTCATCGAGGGTTACTCCCAGTCTCTGCATGCATCGCCCGAGTATTATTTGATTCAAGTGCATCACATTCGTTCATGTCCGAGTATTTTTGTCGTTCGACTGGATTGCTGACAGAGTCTGCTCGCGAGGGGTAGATCGTATTGACGCCCTTGGGGAAGACCACAGTGTTGGGCCGTTTCTGTTCATCTTGCCCTGTTCTGGTCGGTGATATCTTTTTACCCTTCGATTTATTTGTGCTGCCGATGTCAGATTTCGACGTCATCCTTCGCATGAATTGGCTTGCCGAGTACCACGCCGTGTTGGACTGTTCCGCGAGGACCGTCACGTTCTGTATACCCGGCTTGCCTCAATTCCAATTCGTTGTCGAGCCTAGAGGAGAGTCGTTGTCATGTCTCATGTCTTGCGCAGTTGAGGAGCCTGTTGCCTTGTGTATCGACCAGTTGCCAGTGGTCTGCGATTTTCCCTACGTATTTCAAGAGATTCCGGGATTGCCACGGCGCCGACATATTGAGTTCCAGATCGATCTTATGCCCGATACAGGGCCTATCTCGAAGGCCCCGTATCGTATGGCACTAATAGAGTTGAGGGAGCTGCAGCAACAGTTGGACGAGTTACGTGAGTTCAGATTCATTCGTTCGAACAGTTCGCCGTGGGAAGCGTCGGTACTCTTCATCAGGAAGGACGGCTCGTTGAGGCTCTGCGTCAATTACAGCGAGCTCAACCGGGTCACGATAAAAAAACAAATATCCACTCCCGAGGATAGATAATTTGTTTGATCAGCTGTAAGATGCACAGTTCTTTTTGAAGATTGACCTGCGTTCCGGTTATCATTAGATTCGGGTCCGAGAGGAGGATATCCCGAAGACGGCTTTCAAGACATGATATGGTCATTTTGAGTTTTAGGTCATGTCCTTTGGATTGACTAATGTACCCGCGGTCTTCATGCAGTTGATGAACGAGGTAATCCGTCCCCATCTCGATTAGTTTGTTATGGTATTCATCGACGACATTCTGATCTATTCGAGGACCCGTGAGGAGCATGAGCAGCATTTGGAGATTGCATTGCAGACCCTCCGTGCCCATCAGCTGTATGTAAAGCTGAAAAAGTGCAAGTTCTAGCAGGAGGAGGTGAAGTTCCTCTGTCACATGGTGACGAGGGAGGGTGTCGCAGTGGACCCGTCGAAGATTGAGGCAGTGTGTTAGTGGGACTAGCCCACGACTGCGTACAAGATCCACAGTTTTCTTGGTTTGGTGGACTACTATCGGCGTTTCATTAAGGGCTTTTCCCGTATCGCAGCCCCGTTGACCAAGTTGACTCGGAAGGGCACAGATTTTGTTTGGACTGACGCATGTGAGCAAGCATTCGTGGAGCTGAAGGACCGTCTATCCTGTCCTCACTCTTCCCTCTTGGAGTGATGGATTTGTTGTATTTACTGATGCTTCGCGTATTGGCTTAGGTGCTATCCTGATGCAGCACGAGAAACCAGTGGCTTATGCGTCTCGTCAGCTCAAGGTCCATGAGCTGAACTACCCCACGCACGATTTGGAGCTGGCAGCAGTGGTCTTCGCACTAAAGGTGTGAAGACACTATCTCTATGGGGTCAGGTTCGAGCTCTTCTCCGACCACAAGAGCTTGAAATATCTATTCTCTCAGTTGAAGCTGAACATGAGGCAGAGACGTTGGATGGAGCTCTTAAAGGACTATGATTTTGACCTCCAGTACCACCCAAGCAGGGCGAACATGGTAGCTGATGCCTTCAGGCATCAAACATGAGGCCTGGTGACACACACGATGATTCAGGAGTGGAGGATGCTCGAGGATATAGCAGAGTACGACTTCTAGTTTGGTCTGCAATCTTCTATTGTTCAGCTATCGAGCCTATTGATTCAACCCTCTTATCACAAGGGTGATTGAGGCTCAGCAGACAGACGAGTCGTTACAAGATTAACGAGCAAAGGCAACATCTGAGAGTTAGACAAATTGGTTCTGATGGTGGACTTCGCTTCAGAGGCCGATTGTGTCCTGGATATTCCTGAGTTGCGCAGAAATCTTATGACCGAGGCACATCGATCGTAGTTTTCTATCCACCCTGGCTCAATGAAGATGTATCGTGATATGAGGAGACAGTATTTTTGGACGGGGATGAAGCACCAGATCGCCAGTTTTGTAGCCGTGTAACACATGCCAGCGTGTTAAGGCCGATCATCAGAAACCCCCCGGTCCATTGCAGCCGTTGAGCGTCCTGATGTGGAAGTGAGAGCACATATCTACCGATTTTATCATATGTTTGCAGAGGACTAAGCGCGATCATGACGTCATTTGGGTTGTCGTGGATCGCTTGACAAAGTTAGCACATTTTCTTGTGATTCGTGAGACTTGGCATGCGGACCGGCTCGCCAAGCTGTTTGTTGATGAGAGCATGAGACTGCACGGTGTTCCTGTCTCGATCGTCTCAGACCGAGACCAGAAGCTCACGTCTCAGTTTTGTGTGAGCTTTCAAAGAGCGATGGGCACCGATTTGCAGCTCAGCACCGCGCATCATCCGCAGACCGAGAGGATCAACTAGATCTTTGAGGATATGCTTCGGGCCTGCGTGATTGACTTCAGGGATAGCTGGGATGAGCATCTGCGATTGGCTGAGTTCGCATACAACAACAGCTATCAGGCGACCATTGGCATGGCTCCTTTTGAGGCATTATATGGCAGACCGTATAGATCTTCGAGTTGTTGGAGCAAGGACGGAGAGCGGCATCTCCTAGGTCCCGAGCTTGTGCAGCAGACGTCAGAGGCTATCGATATCATCAGGCAGAGGATGCGCACTACTCAGAGCCGACAGAAGAGTTTTATTGATCGTCGGCGTCGTCCCTTAGAGTTCGATGTTAGGGATAGTGTATTTCAAGGTCTTGCCCATGAAGGGTGTGGTTCGATTCGGAGCGAAGGGTAAGTTTGCCCCGAGATTTATAGGACCTTTCAAGATCACTGAGCGCGTTGGTGCCGTGGCATATCGGCTTGCCTTACCATCTCAGTTGTCTGGTGTCCACAATGTTTTCTATGCTGAGGAAGTGTGGGTCAGACATCATTCCTGTTCCTGATTGGCAGCCGTTAGAGGTTCGTGAGGACGCTTCTTACATTGAGCAGTCAGTTCGTATCCTCAATCGGAAGGAGTAGGTCCTTCGAACCAAGGTCGTTCCCTTAGTGAAGGTTCAGTGGGGTCACCATTCTGTTGATGAAGCGTCTTGGGAGCGCGAAGCTGAGATTCGAGAGCGCTATCCCCATCTGTTTGATGATTGATTATATGTTGTATCTTGTATGCTGTCTCCGATTTTATATGGTGATACTTTGTTTCTTCTTCTATTATGAGTTATGTCTAGTTGCGATGATTGTGTAAATTTCGGTGACGAAATTTTTACTTGGAGGGGAGAGTTGTAAGGCCCGTATCATAGTCCATATCGTTCCGTAGGCTTCTGCAGTCCTTCCGGTAGAATTCCGGCAACCCTTAACCTATATCCGACGTTTGCGTGCTATCCTAAGCCAACTCCTACATACCGAAGCCGGCTCAACTCGAAACTCATATCCTTGCGCAGCGACTCGCGCACCGATCCGATACCCAAGCCAGAAGATGTGGGCCCCAGTGTTGTCAAATGCGATCGCATATTCGCATTTTTGTGGGCCGATCGCATATACGGCAGTGGCATATGCGATCTGGCCAGTATGCGATCGCATATGCCACTTGATCCAGCATATGCGATCGCATATGCGATGTATGCGATCGCATACTAGCCAACGGTCAAATTTCTGACCCTTTTTTTTTTAAAAAAAAAAAGAAAATCCAGATTTTTTTCTCTATAAAAATGCATTCTAAGCATTCCTAAATGCAAAAAAAAACTCAAACTCTCTCTCTATTCTCTATTTCTCTCATTCTTACATACATTTTAAGAGTCTTACAAGTTACATGATCTTCATCTACTCCTCTCCATCCAATTCCATTTCCAATTTTCCATATTTCTTTTCTTTTCTTTTAATATTCAAGAATCAAGAATCAAGGGTACAACTACAAGTGTACAAGTACAACCATACAAGAATCAAGAATCCACCAACAAGATACATGTAACATGATACATCATTGATCCAATCCATATTCATTGTTCAAGAATCAAGATTCAAGATTCAAGACAAGAGAGTCAAAACTCAAGAGACTCCTCACTCTCCAATCTCCATCCACTAAGTTTTCTAATTTCCAAGTTTCTAATTCTAAATTCTAATTTCTAACAACTTCTTTCTATCATTTTTTTTTAATTATTTAATTTATTTTGTTTGTTAATTGATTCATTTGTTAGTTGTTAGTTGTTACTTTGTTAGTTGTTAGCAACTTAAAAGTTTGAACTTTGAAGTTACAACAAGAATTAAAGAACAAATACAATACTCAAGTGAAGAGGCAAAGGTGAAGAGAAGACAAGTAGACGACTTAGACAAGAATTTGGAGTTTTGGAAGTTGAAAATTGGAAGTTAGGAACCCGAACCTCTTTTAGATTTGTAATTTTAATTTTATTTGTGTAAATCTCTCCCTCCCTCTCTCTCTCTCTCTCTCTCTCTCTCTCTCTCTCTCTCTCTCTCTCTCTCTCCTTCTCTTTCTACAAGTGTAACAACTCTCTCTTCTCTTTTTCTCATTTTCTTTTCCCTCTTCTCCCTTTCTTCAAGTGTAAGTGTGTAACTCAACTCTCTCTCCCTCTTCTTCTCCCTTTCTCGTTTCTACAAGTGTAAGTGTGTAAGTGTGTGTAACTCTCTCCCACCCCCCCCCCCCCCCCCCCCCCCCCCTCTCTCTCTCTCTCTCTCTCTCTCTCTCTCTCCCCTTCTCTTTCTACAAGTGTAACAACTCTCTCTTTCTCTTTTTCTCTTTTTCTTTTCCCTCTTCTTCTCCCTTTCTTCAAGTGTAAGTGTGTAAGTAACTCAACTCTCTCTCTCCCTCTTCTTCTCCCTTTCTAGTTTCTACAAGTGTGTGTAAGTGTAAGTGTGTAACTCTCTCTCTCTCTCTCCTTCTCTTTCTACAAGTGTAACAACTCTCTCTTCTCTTTTTCTCATTTTCTTTTCCCTCTTCTTCTCTCATTCTTCAAGTGTAAGTGTGTAAGTAACTCAACTCTCTCTCTCCCTCTTCTTCTCCCTTTCTAGTTTCTACAAGACTATAAGTGTAAGTGTGTGTGTGTGTGTGTGTGTGAGTGTAAGTGTGTAACTCTCTCTCTCTCTCTCTCTCTCTCTCTCTCTCTCTCTCTGTCCCAAGTTCTAGTTTTCTTTTTATTTGTAGTTTACTTTCTAGTTTCTAGTTAGTAGCTAGCTAGTTACTTTTTAGTGCTAATAGATACACCACCATCCACCATCATAAATTCATAATGTCTTCTTCCCAATCTTCCTCTTTGAGGCCCAAGTCGAATGACCCGAGTTGGAAGTATGGGCACTATCGTAGTGCTACCGAAAAGACTCATATAGTATGTGCTTTATGTGGATTTGTGAGTTCCGATGGCATTGCAAGGCACAAGCAACACCTTGCACATTTACCCGGCTCCAATGCAAAAGCATGTGAGAAGATTACTCCAGAAATCTGAAGGGAGATCGTGGAGTATATGCAAAAACAATCAAACAAGAAATACGATAGTGCCATACGTCAGGAGGAATATATGGAACAAGATGCATATGAAGATATAAATGTAGTAGATGTCGATGAAGCTAGTCCCACTCCCCCTACTTCGATAGGCCGCTCTAGACCACAAGTACAACCATCGAAAAGAGCCCCAGGGCATGGACCCTTAGATAGATGGTGTAGACCACATCCCGAGGATGTGGTCTACCAAAGGGGTGGAGGGAAAGGGCCGGCTCAAACAACTTTAGAGAACCGGTATAAACAAAAAAATAGAAAAACCACAATTCAATATATTGCTAAGTGGTTTTACCAAACCGGCGTTGAAAGCAATGCCGTTGAATCGAAAAGCTTCAAAGTAATGATTGAGGCTATAGGTCAATTTGGACCTGGGCTTAAACCTCCTTCATATCATGAAATGAGGGAGACATGCCTTAGAACTGAAGTTGAATATACACAATCCTTCATAGCTGAATATAGGGAATCATGGAAAATATATGGTTTTTCACTAATGGCCGATGGATGGACCGATAAATCCGATCAGTCTCTCATTAACTTCTTGGTAAATTGTCCAACTGGGACAATGTTATTGAAGTCGGTGGATGCGTCGGGTCATTCACACACAGGAGAATATTTGTTTAACTTACTAGATAGTGTAGTTGAAGAAATAGGTGAGGACTACGTTATACAAGTAATTACAAAAAACGCAGCTTCGTATGTAATGGTCGGTCGTCTTCTTATGGAGAAGAGACGACGTTTATTTTGGACCCCCTGTGCGGCCTATTGTATTGATCTCATGTTAGAAGATATAGGTAGATTATTTATAACTGTGATTGCAAGGGCTGGAAGAATCACGGTCTTTATGTACAAACACGCCCTTCTTAGTCGAATGAGAAAACACATTGGGGGTAACTTGCTACGTCCAACAGTCACCCGTTTCGCTACAGCCTTTTTAACACTACAAAGGCTACACGCAAAGAAATCAGAACTTAGAAGCTTTGTAGTGTCAGCCGATTTTACAAGTGGGCCTTGGTCAAGGAAGGCTGAAGGGAAACAGGTTCAACAAACAATTTTTTCTCAAAGTTTTTGGACTCAAGTGGTAAATGCGCTAAAATCATCCGAGTCCTTAGTCACTGTGTTGCGATTGGTGGACGGGGATGAGAAGCCCGCAATGGGCTATATATATGATGCGATGGAGAGGGCGAAAAATAAGATCATGGAACACTTTAACTATAGAGATCGTGATTACAGGCCAATTTTAGAAATTATAGATAGAAGATGGGGCAGCCAAATGTCATCCCCATTGTATTCGGCTACTTACATCCTTAACCCAGCCTGTTTATTCGCTTCTGCTGATCCAGCAGAAGCACTAACTATGCATATGGTTGGATTTATTAATGTCTTGGAAAGAATGATTCCAGATAGAGGAGAACAGAACAAGATCTCAACTTTACTGGACTTCTACACAAAAAGTGAAGGGATATTCTCAAGGGATATCGTAATAAGACATCGGACAATGAAATTACCCAGTAAGTATTTCTATGAATGAATGTTAGTGTACACTGTCAACTGTGTACTGAACTCTTACAAAAAAATTTTCTACAAAGTGTCTCTAAGAGATCTAACTTATACTTAAAACTGTTTTTCTCAGCTGACTGGTGGGCTGCCTATGGAGTGGACCTGAACAGGAAGGATCCAGCTCTAAAGAAGCTGGCTATGAAGATTCTTGGACTCACGTGTTATACCAGTGGTTGCGAGCGCAATTGGAGCACGTTCGAGGCGGTAAGTTTATACTGTTTAGTAATTTTTTTTTGTATACTTTAATTTTTTAGTAGCCTAAGCTAGTAGGCTAAATTAATTACCTAAATAGCTAACGCCAAATGCGCTTTCTTTCTTCCAGATTCATACCAAGAAAAAGAATCGCCTCGAGCAAAAAAAGCTCAACGACTTGATTTTCGTTCAATACAATCAAAAATTGCGAGAACGATTCCAAAGTAGGAAAGAAAAGCCCGGCTTTTTTGACCCTATCTGCTTAGATGAGTTGGATGCAAATAACGAGTGGCTCGTAGAGACGGAGGACCCGGTATTTGCTGGAGAGGATCTGACATGGGTAGAAGTTGAAGATGTCGTATATGGATCGACACCTGGTGAAGGTAGTAGTACCACTCGAAGGCGAAGGACGGGGGGAAGCCGGGGGGCAAGTAGTAGCCGTCAACCCGTTGATGAGATTGAGGAGATTGAAGAAGGAGAAGGTGATAATGATGATCAAATTGAAGACCATCCACCATTGGATGTTGATGAAGTATTAGTACGTACAGATGACGAAGAAGAAGTGTATGTGGAAGAAGGAGATGACTCGAATGATGAAGATGATGATGATGGTGGTGGTGGTGGTGGACCTGGTGGTGATGTGCCACAATGGATGCTAGAACAATGTATATCTTGATTATTGATTAGATAAATAATAAATACATAACTTCTTAATTTTATTTAATGGTCTCATAACTAAGTCTAAGTGTGTTGATGACTTGATGTTATCGATTGTTTGTTGATAACAGATAACTTGATATTGAATCATTGATAAGTGATAAGTGATAACTAACTTGATATATTAATATTATATTATTATGTATTGTATGATTGTATTTGTATCATCTATCTATCATTCATGCACATCAGTATATGTAGTGTTGACTGTTGAATGTTGAATATGGATATTTTTATTTCATAAATCATATTTCATATTACACATTTGTTATTAACTTATTGTTAAATCATAAATGTAACTATGTAAGTTATGTAACTAACTATTAACTAAAATGTTAATTGTTAATGTTAAGAACTTAAGAGTTAAGACTTAAGATCATTTAAAAAGTTAACTATATTGTAATTTGTAAATTACTAAATTGTAAATGTATATGTATCATGTATGCATGAATTATGATGTTATGCTTATGTAATAATATGTATCATGTATCATGTATGGTTTTATTTTATTTTTTTACTTAAATTAAATGTATTTCATGTCCCAAATCCCAATGACATATAATAATTTATTTTGAATTTTTCTGATTTTTTTTGAATTTTTTCTGATTTTTCTGATTTTTTTTTTAATTTGGAAAATTGCAAAAAAAAAAAAAAAAAAAAAAAATATGCGACCGCATATGCGATTGTGCGATCGCATATGCGCACACGCATATGCAATCGCACGGGATCGCATATGCGTTTTGACAACATTGGTGGGCCCACATTCATTTCGAGGAAAACGTTACGCGTTACGAATTCCGAGAGAATCTCTATAATCTATCCCATCAATCAATCTTAAGTACAAGTACACACCATACCACAAGTATAAGCGACTCATCTCTCCCATTCCCAAAGTCAACTCTCTCTCTCTCTCCACCCATCTCTTTCTTATAACTCCATCACTCAACCCATCACCCATCACTCCATCTCTTATCATTCCACCATTTCCCTCTCTCATTCTCTCTCTTCACTCCCAAGCAACAAAAATATCCCACGTCCAAGCCTCCCCAAGCTCTCCCAAAACAACGTGTGGCCAACTTTCCCACCCTCTCATCTCCCATCTCAACCATTCATTCTCTATAAACCTCCATCAAAATTGAAGGCAAGGAGCATAGGAGTCCAAGGGACCAAGAAGGAGGCCGATAGGTGGGTGATCCACCGTTGATTTCAATTTTAGGGCCCACTTGTTGTGGGACCCACATTGATGTATGCAATGTTGAGAGGGGCCTATAGTGGCGGGGTCCCTCTATCTCACCGTGTCTCTCTCTCTATTTTTTTTATTTTTATTTTTATTTTATCATTATTGCGGCCCACCTTCAAGAATGGATTAGATCCACACCATGGACGGTGGAGATCCCACCATGATGTGTTATCCACACCGTCCATCCATCTGGCACACCACATGCGCCCCCACCTTGATGGATGTCTTTCCATCTAAACCTTTCAGCAAACTGGCGTGCCACGCAAGGTACGGCCCCACCATGATGCATGTGTTGTATCCCTACCATCTATCCATTTGGCGAGCTTGTCTCTAGGCTTGAGACTAAAAATAAGGCAGATCTAATATCAAGTGGACCACACTGCAGAAAATAGTGGAAGGAAAGCCCACCATTGAAACCCCTTTGGGTACAGAAGTTTTGAATCAATATAATATTTGTTTTCCTTCCCTGTTCAGGTCCTTGTGACCTTATGAACAGACTGGATGGAAAATAAATACCATGGTGGGCCCATTGGAATTTAACTGTGGAAGTCATTATTACCATTGCCATTTGTGGTATGGTCCAAATGATCCTTTGGACATGATTCATTTTTATGCACTATAATGATCTCTAACAATGGATGAATGGTCAATTCGACTCGGCCCATTCAACTCGGCCCATTTGACTTAGCCCATTGATTCGGCCCTTTTGAATCGGCCCATTTGATCCAGCCCATTTGATACTTGATACGACCCAATGTTATATATATTGGCTCATGAGTGAGGCCCAATGTGATGCGTATACGCCCTATAAGCGAGGCCCACAATGATGTATATTAGGCCCTTATATGAGGTCGTGGGCCCATTATACGATTGGCCCTGTGAGCGTCATTCCTTGGGAGCAATGTTGGTTAAAGGTCCACATTGATGGGCAATGATGGTTGGACGTTCACATTGTGACCGTCCCTTAGGCCGTGTTAGGCTCATTCTCATCATTTTCTAGTAGGTTAACTCAAATGCTTGGCCCCATTGATCCATCATTGGTCGTCCATCTATGGACTCCGCCTTGCGTCGAGGTTGATCATTAATGCTGATTATCGGTGCCAATTGTCGATACCGGCTACCGTTGCCGATTATGAGTTTGTGGTAGCATATCATTATGATACATGCTCATACGCATCATCTGTATGTTTGTTATGAGGTGTGATTGGCCATCACATATGTCATAGTGTAGGTGGTTTATGGGACTCCCTGATAGGTAGAGTTACCCCACATGAGCGCACGGTATGCACAGGATTGATGCATGATTGGACTACGTGACTCATGCACTTTGCATTTGTGTGATTGTGATTACTATGCGCCCTAGCGACATCAGGGCTATAACCTCCACAGGCACATCGTGGATGGCAGAATCGAACACTGAAAATATTGTTACTAAGCATCGGGGCGCCATATATGTCCCTGGGTGAAAATCCGTAAACCTGATGGTACCAGGCGATGACTCCAACGTCGAGACCGAGTGAATACATGAGCACACGAGGGCCGAATACCAGGAGGCCGCGTCTCCCACTGTGTCGTGGTCGGTTGGAAAGGGGTGTGGCCTTACTCGCCCAAGGTTAGGGGGCATTGTTGGGCTGAGTTTGACCAGCTCGTGAATGGGTCCACTATCGACGTGCCAGATATGTATTGGCAGACTATTGGACAGGCGGATAGTGAGGTTTCTTACGCTCACTTAGGCTGCGTGCCTGGGAAAGGAGCAGTGTCATTTGGAGTGTACTAAACCCCGGTGATTATCCAGAGTGAGAACCGTACTGATATTTGATGCTCTAGTGATGAGCTGCATTTATATGTGGATGAGGATTAGCATGCTTGACTTGCATCTCGCATCGCATGGCTTTGAAACGGCCGATAACATCCATGTCTTGCACCGCATAGCTTTGATACGGCTAATTGCAGTCATATACTCATTAGCATGATTCGACATTACTCTGGCATTGCATTCTGAGCACACTCATATTGCGTACACACTTACACCACCATTTAAGCTTTCTATAAGCTTATGCACGATTGATGCGTGTAGGTGACGCCAGGACGCAGCCGTAGCTTCGCCGCAGTAGGAGCGAGCAGTCAAGCTTTAAGAGTTCCTGTTATCATTATCTTGTATTTCCCTTCATGCGCATTGTACTTTAAAGTTTTTTATCATAGTGAATTTTTTGATGGTGTTCTTGTGGTTATTGTTCGTGGGTTATGCTTATGGTTATGCTCATTACGAATCAAAATCATGTTAGAAATCCTCCTTGTAGAATCCCAGGATCGGAACCTGGTGTATGGGTGCCGAGAGCCGAGAATGGGCTACTATGGAAGCTGTCGGCGCCAAATTCGGCGATAAGGAATTTTGTGAGCCTGGTTTCCGAGTTTGGGGAGTAACACCTTGGGTGTTGAGGATTACACCCCGATTTCAAGTTTCATTCTTTCTAGATCTTCGATGTGTAGGAAAAGGTAAGAATCATCTTCCTTCTTTTCTTTTAACGACAAAAGGACCCATACTTTCTTCATCTCGAACCCCTCATTCTTCACCCCTTTCGTTCCTCTCTGGATACCCCCTTTCTAGTTTGAACGAAAAAAAGAATGGTTAGTCAGTAGGATGAGATCCAAACTTGATCGAGGACCGACTTATGTTAGATTTGGGATATCCTCCTATCCCTAGATCCTCCCTTTTTACTGTTTATGTGATCTTATGCTAATGGGGCATTATCCTGACGAAATAACCTCATCTTTATGTTGAGATTTACCTAATCCCTTTGATTGGAAACGATTAGTTAATTGGTGTATTTATTTGAATATTCTTTAACCTGATTATACATGCATCTAGGGTTAGGTCATCACATGTCCCTGCATCAAATTTGGTATCGAAGAGCCTAGTTTTAGCGTAGGTCAGTTTATTATCAATCTGTCTTTATAGTGAAAATTTTCTACAGAAACCCTTTACCCAAATTCTAAAATTTGTTTAGGTTTCGGGCGCTCCGCCCCAAACCCCCGGCAAGGGCGCACCCCCCGACCCGCGTGACTGCTCTGCGTAGGGGGCATATTTTGTTGAGTTTAGTCAGCCCTTTTTCTTAGGTTTTGTTGAGTCCACATATAGATCTAGGCCATATAGGGTAGTTGTATTGCATTGGTATCATTGTTTTTACCCATTCTCGCACATAGATCTAAGACCATTCACTCGTCATTCCTGGTGTCTGCCCACGCACAATGGTCATGGGTTCGGTCTCCATCACATCATGGACTCTGATCAATTTACCAAGGCTATGGAGGGCCTAACTAAGAGAATGGATCAACAGTTTTGAACCTTAAGGGATAACATCGCGCAGCAGTTTGTGCATCAGGATGGTAGGTTTACACGTCTAGATGAGAGAGTTATGCGTCTAGAGGCTGGTATTCCAACCGCCACTATAGGTGAAGCCCAGGCGACCCCCAACACTTGGGTTGTCGATTAGTCCCAAGTTGTGGGCCCTGATCCACCTAAGGATGGTTTGGGCGCAAACCAGGCCCGCGGACCTGGCAACAGACACGATGGGGTATATCCATTACCAACTAAACATAATCGTGATCATGTTCTTCCTGCCCAATGGGAGGGCCATGATGGGGTGCGTCGTCAACACCTTGGAGATATCATGAGCACAAGGACCTTGTTTCCAGGGTCATGAAGGGCATCAAGGTTGACGCCCCAGTTTTGATGGGAGATTGGACCCCAAAATTTTTTCAACTGGTTAGCAGACATGGACCACTTCTTTGAGTGGCACGGTCTTCTAGACCCAAGATGAGTCGGATTCGCCGAGATGAAATTGGTGGGCCAAGCAAAACTATATTGGGGAAATGTGGAGCATCGCCGTGGCCCGTGAACGATCTGGAGAGGGGTCAGTTCTCTTTTAGATTGAGATAAAAGAGTTGTTGCGAGAGAAGTATTTTCCCCTTTCTTATAGGCAAAGGTTGTTGGATCAATGACACATTTTGAGCCAAGGATCCATGATAGTAACGGAATACATCACCAAGTTCAATGAATATATGATGAGGTGTGATGTGGACGAGGACCCGGTTGTGGTTCTCCCGTTTCCGTATGGGCCTCAGGTCTGAGCTTCAGCTGGAGCTCACGCTTCACATGGTCACCAGTCTGAAACATGCTTACCAAGTGGTGCAGGAACTGAAGCAATGTGTGCACCAGTCCAATGTGAGGGGGATTGATTTTCGACCTACTATGCCTAGAGTAGCTCTGCAGGGAGACCCTAGGTCGAAATTCAACCCAAAGGTCAACCTGGTACCCAGCCAGTCAACAAAAATCAAAGTACTAATATGGCCGGACCAAGTACTAGGCCCGCCGTAAAACCCCGAACATTGCAATACCCGAGTATTGAAAGTTCTCGAGTGTTACCATGAAAAGTAACATAATATGTATATGTGTATGATACAAATCTAACTATCCTAACCTTACATTTATTCCCTGATACGAATCTAACCATTGGGAATGATCTTGATTCATAGATCCAGCAATCTGACCATTGATTTTGAGACAAGACCATCCATCATGTGATTTGACGTGTGTACCTTCCCTTAAATGAATTGGCGAATAACTCCTTATCCATAATGATTTAGATGTAAGTTCTTTTGTAAGAATTGTTTAGAAAGGTGCATATATCCATGTAAAACCATTAGATTTCACAAAACTCTTAGATCAGCAATAATTACGAAAATGCCACTAACCTAGACTCTTGAATTTTAGATCACATGGTTCCCAATATCCGTTTAATGTAAAATTTTATATCATGCCTATGTATCATAAATTAACCATACACGTCGAATTTCAGCCCTTAGATCATTGTAAAAGCGACCCAATTGACAAATCAGTCCCTTAACTGTTGATTTTGGTGTCCATCGAGTGAAGAAACCCCGTGACTAATCATAGTTGGATATTTCTCTTCATATGAACGACCTGGATTGCCCATCATATAGACCAAGTGTGAAATATGAAGACCCCGCTTTGGTAGGCTTTTCATTAGGCGCAAGTTATCCTTTCAAAGCTTATCAACTCTTTATAAATCTAGATCTTCATATCTAGCCACTTCCTGCTGTCCATCGAAACTCAAACTTGGACCACACATTGGCCTCACAATACTACAACATTATACAAAATTTGGACCCCGATCTATGATCCTACACCATTGAACCTTGAAGCCAGTTCCTTTCCTTTGATGCAAAAGGTGATATTTCAGATCCGGGCCTTTTCCACCATCCATCAACCACCAAAATTTTCTCAACCGTTTACCTATCCTGACTACACATTTTCCCCAAAGTTGGGCATTGATCATTAAGTGTGGACCGTTAATTCAGATAAAGTTCGTTTTAGGCATCTGCCAAGAGAATTTCCAAAATAAACTTATGTAAGGCTCGAATTTGCTTCATATTTCGGCTCATGGGCCAACTGATCTTACTAGACTGATGAGTGGAATGGATTTCTCAAAAAATTCATTGTAGTGGGCCCCATTGATTCCGTACAATCAAGCCTAACTTCTGCATAAGGAAATCAGTTATGCAAGTGGATTTCTTACAATAATGGTCACCCACACCGACTGATCGTGTGGCCTGCTTAAACTAACGAACGGAATGGATTCCTCATAAAACAGCATGATGGGGCCCACTTGTCCCTCATGTAGAACCGAAAGCAAGAAGCTTCAGCACGCTATAACAGCGCGTGAGAAATTCACGCGGGAGATAATCTCGCACACTAACAAACTCCCGATTTTGAAATCCACAAACTGATCTGGACCGTCCAACATTCAAGCAAGGCAATTCCAACTCCAACTTGAATTGTAGGAAAGGTAGGAAAATCACACGCCACTGGGAGTTGCCGACTTTCGTGGACTCGGTTGCAAGGAAGTGTAGAAAACGCCCGCCAAAAGTTTTTGCAGAACCCACCGAACCAATACATCTGAACCTTCGATTCTTGACATCTATAAGCTTCCATGCTTCCATCTGGACCATCCACAACGATCACCTTGAAGAAAAATGGACATGAATGAAATCTGCCATTGAAGCAACCTTCATCTTCTCCAATTTAAGGTCAACCGTGTGATCTTGAGAAACCTTGATCGGGGAATCAGATACATCATTAAGGTAGGCCCCACAAATCCGAATAAACTCCCATAGCTCTCAACCTAACCATCCAGCAATGCATCACCCAAACGAATCCAAATACAACATGGCCTTACCGTGCGCAATTACACCATGCGCATGTTGCGATCGCTCCTCACGTTAGGATCGGCTGAGATCCCTATAAAAGACTACCCAATCTAGGAGTAATAGCCAAATATTTTGGGAGAAAAATCTAGGCAAAGTGTAGGAAAAGAAAGGGACGAGAGAGAGACAATGGTGTGGCTACAACTGTCGCATCGAGTTAGGCCAAGGTAAGCTACTGTTCGAGCTTGGGACATACCTGGTCGTGGGAAAACAAAAGAGAAAAGAAAGAGAGAGAAAGAGAAGGAGAAAGAAAGAAAGAAAAAGAGAAAAGAAAAGAAAAGAAAAGAAAGGAAAAGGAAAGAGAGAGAAATAGAGAAGGGTGAGTCGACCTTAAGGTGAGGGTTTATTCCTTCAAGCTTACAGTAATTTAAGCTGATATGTTATTATCTTGCTTTTTATGTTACTGTGAATTCTCCCTACAATTATATGTTTTACCATCAATTATCTGCCCTTTGGGAATTTAGTATAATGTTGATTACATGAGATCTTTATGAATTTATGTGGAGCGATGGATCCTTGCCCTCGTCTTTATCAATTTATTGAGTTGGCCCTTGCCACTCTCCTTATTATTGAGTTGGCCTTGCCACTCTTCATGTTATTGAGTTGGCCATTACCACTCTCATATTTGTAGAGTTAGCCATTGCTGCTTTTCTTTTATTGAGTTGACCATTATCACTCTCCTCTTTATTATGTTGGCCATTTCCACTTTTATCTTTGTTGAGCTGACCATTGTCACTCATCTTTATTATATTGGCCTTGTGGTATTTATCTTTAAGGCTTGGGCATGTGTCTTGATAGTTCAGAACTCCATGATTTAGTTTATATTCCCTGTAAGTGCAAGTGATGTATTAAGATGTATCACAACTAGTGATTCAAATAATCTATCATGGACGCAATGAGATCCGGGTAGAGACCCTCTTGGTCGTCACGTAATTCCATGGGTTTTGGGTAGTGGTGCACAAATCGATGTGTGTAATTTGCAAATGCAGTGTCACATCACTTTCGGGATTGAATGTCGCAAATAGTTGCTCCATGAACAAATCGTGTCTCATAATTCATCTGACTCATGTGTTGTGCGCCTTGAGGTATTCACGTAAATCCACTGTAGCGTGGGACATGCCGATGAATCTCCATAGTATGAGAATGCCGGGCGATCCGGGTTTTCTATGAATCGTAATCCACATTGTAATGATCACTATGTATGATGAGTCGCACACGTTTTGCTAGGCATGCATCTCATGTAAGTTGTTTGCGCATACTGATACCCTCATATTAGTGGAGTATGAGACGTATCAGAACCCTTACATTACTTTTATGAATCTCTTGAATTATTTTTAATCTTAAAGGATAACAATCACTATTAGTAGGGCGTTGACCCTCTCCAACCGTACAGATGATGCAAGTGACGTACAAATTGAAGACCTAGAGAACCACCTCCCTATAGAAGATTATGCTGAAAGAATGAGAAGATAGTTTTAAGATTTACTTTTATATTTCCGCTATGAACTCTGATAATGTAATAAGCTCTCATTGAGAAGGCGTTTGATTATTTATTGAAATCTTGTACTCTGATGAAAGAATCAATATAGTCGATTTTATTCTCGTGAATGTTACCTTCATAAATATATTTGGATGTGATCCAAATGAAAAAAAAAAAAAAAAAGTGTGATTTTTAAAGCATCCAATTTATACATTATTAAAACCCAGTTTTCTCAGGCACGAGTATAAACTCTGGCCATGAAAATTGGGGATGTTACACCCACGATGCCAGAGCAGTGCTATCGCTGTGGTGACTTGGGTCACATCGTTGCCGAGTGTTCAAATAAGTATGGGCGCATTGCCTTTCTTTCCAAACACCCCACAAAAGAAGTGGCAGATAAAGTTGATGGTGACCAGGGTGATGAGGAGATCATTATCCCCTCCCTTGACCCGGTTAGTGATGTCGAGGATGATACTGTGGAGACTGTCCCACTTGCAGTGGTGAGGTGCGCCTTAACCCAGACGAAGGAAAGCAAAGATTGGCGCAGAACCACCATTTTCCACACTTACGCCAAGTGCGGAGAAAAGAGCTGCAAGGTGATCATAAACTACGAGAGCTGTGAAAATGTAGTTTCCCCAGTTACTTTGAGTCGCCTGGGGTTAGAGTTAGTCCCTCACCTCGACCCATACAGAGTTTCTTGGGTGGATGCGACATCCCTCCATGTAACCCAGCGATGCCTTGTTCCGATTGAGTTTGGACCATACAAGGACTAGTTGTGGTGTGATGTGGTCACGATGGACATTGGCCATATCATCTTGGGAAGGCCATGGCTCTATGACAAAGATGTCACAATATTCGGGCATACGAATAATTGTGTATTTAAGCATGAAGGAAAGAAGCTTGTCTTGAGTCCGCTCCCTCCCAAATCGTCAACAGGAGCTAAAGATGTTGCATCCCCAGGCGCTCCTAAGAGTCAAAGGGCGCCACAGTCGAAGTCTCTTCACATCATAGATGCTAAGGATTTTGAGAGAGAGAGACTAAGGCGGGGACTATGGTGTACGGCCTACTAGCTAGGGAGAGTACGTTGGAAATTGCTATAGGGATACCCCAGGAGGCTCGTCCGCTCCTAGAGAAGTTTTGGGATGTCTTCCCTAAGAACCTTCCAGACAAGCTTTCACCGATGCGAGACATTCAGCATGCGATAGATCTCATCCCAGGGGCGACCATACCAAACCTCCATCACTACAAAATGAACCCCACCGAGCATGCCGAGTTGAAGAGGCAGGTGGATGAATTGCTTAAAAAAGGATTCATTCATGCGAGTCTGAACCTGTGCGTCGTGCTTGCACTTCTTACGCCCAAGAAAGACGGCACGTGGCGCATATGTGTGTTGATAGTAGAGCCATAAACAAGATCACTATCAAGTATCGATTTCCCATCCCGAGGCTTGATGACATGCTTGACATGATGGCCACCTCTACTATCTTTTCGAAAATTGACCTCAACAGTGGTTATCACCAAATTCGTGTTTGCCCAGGAGATGAATGGAAAACTGCCTTCAAGACAAAGGATGGGTTGTACGAGTTGCTAGTTATGCCCTTCAGGTTAACCAATGCCCCAAGTACGTTTATGAGGGTGATGACCCAAGTGCTGCGACCCTTTATAGGCAAGCTTTTAGTTGTGTACTTTGATGATATCCTCATATATAGTACGTCCCCTAGCCAGCACATCGAGCACTTGAGGCAGGTCTGCAATGCCTTGTGCGCAGAAAAGCTCTATGTGAACCTCAAGAAGTTTTTCCTTCTTGACTTCCCATGTTATCTTCCTGGGGTTCGTTGTATCGTCAGAGGATATGTCCGCAAACCCTGAGAAAGTCAAGGCCATTGTCAATTGGCCTGAGCTGCGTATCATACACGGCGTGCAAAGCTTTCACGGCCTAGCTATGTTCTATCGGCAGTTCATCTGTGGATTTAGCTTGATTATGGCTCCCATCTTAGATTATATACGAAAAGGGGAGTTTCAATGGACTAAAGCCACAGCACGGGCTTTCTCGGAAATTAAAAAGAAGATGACAGAAGCGTCAGTCATGCATCTACCTAACTTTACCAAAGCCTTTGAGGTAGCATGTGACGTGTCAGGAATTGCCATAAGCGGAGTATTAAGCCAAGAGGGACATCCTGTGGCCTTTTTCAGTGAGAAGCTGAATGAGGCTAAACAACACTACTCCACTTATGACAAGGAGTTCTATGCGGTTGTGCAATCATTGCGCCATTGGTGGCATTATTTATTACCGCAAGAATTCGTTATGTTTTCTGATCATGAAGCCTTGAAATATTTGAGCTCTCAAAAGAAGTTGAGCCCTAAGCATGCTAAGTGGGCACAATTTCTTCAAGAGTACACGTTTGTGCTTAAGCACGAGGCTAGAAAAGAGAATAAGGTCACCGACATGCTTAGCCGTCGTATCATGACGCTTCGGTCCATGAGCATTGAAGTTACAGGCTTTGAGCAACTCAAGTGTGAGTACTCAAACTGTCCTGATTTTGGGATCATTTATGCGTCATTATCTAGTGACCCGCCCTCGAGGAGTGAGGAATTCGTCCTTACAGATGGATATCTTTTTAGAGGGGACAAGTTCTGTATCCCACGCACATCCCTCTACGATTTTCTAGTTTGTGAGCTGCATGCTGGAGGGATGGCAGGTCACTTTGGTCGAGATAAAACAGTTGCCCTTGTGTCTGATCGTTTCTATTAGTCGAATCTCCAACGAGATGTGGCTAAGATTGTAGGGCAGTGTCGGACATGTCAATTGGCGAAGCAGAAGAAGCAAAATACAGGTTTATATACTCCTTTGCTAGTTCCACATGCCTCGTGACAAGATATTAGTATGGATTTCGTGCTTGGGCTTCCCAAAACTATTCGTAAGCACGACTTCATACTCGTGGTTATTGATCAATTTTCTAATATGGCCCATTTCCTACCCTATTATAAGACCTCAGATGCCTCCCACGTCGCTAAGTTATTCTTTCAGGAGGTTGTGCGACTCCATGGAGTACCTAGATCCATCGTGTCTGACAGAGATACTGGGTTCACTAGTTATTTTTTGAAGACTCTATGGCATCTTTTGGGTACGAGGCTCCAGTTTTTTTCAGCATATCATCCCCAGTCAGATGGTCAAACAGATGTGGTGAACTGTAGCCTAGGGAATTTGTTAAGATGTGTGGTTGGAGACCACCACAGGACCTAGGACACCGTTCTTCCCACAGTAGAGTTTGCGTATAATTCTTCAATGAACAGGTCCACAGGAATGAGCCCGTTTGAAATTATTTCAGGTCTTAGACCCCGAGCCCCCACAGATTTGATCCCCATGGCTACATCACAACGTCCGTCAGAGTTAGGAGTCCTTCGCCCAGCATATACATGCATTGCATAGTGAGATCGGGAGGAAGATTAATTCAAGTAATGAACATAATAACCTTTCTGATGACACTCACAGGAGATTTAGGAAATTTCAACCTAGAGATGATGTCATGGTTCGTATTAGGTCTGATCGGTTTCCGTGAAGAAGCTTCATGTCCGTAGCATAGGCCCGCATAAAATTGTGAAAAGGTTGGGGTCTAATGCTTATGTTATTGACATCCCTGCTACCATGGGCATCAGTTCCACATTTAATGCGTAAGATCTAGTTCCCTTTCATGAGCCATTACCTTTATCCACTGGTTCCTTTGTTTCTTCCCAGACCCCCCCTATATATGGACCTTGGTCATTAGCCTGATCTTCCTATACCCATCTTACCTTCTCTTCCACCTGCACTGAGAGAGACAAGATCGAGGAAATTTTGGACTCCGAGGCGGTTTCCACTCGCTTCGGGGGTTTCCAAAAATTCCTAGTCAAATGGAGGAACAGGCCCATTACAGATAATTCTTGGATCATAGAGGCAGAGCTGCAGCGCATCGACCCCAATTTGCTTGAGAGATACAGGAGTTTACTTTCGCCGGTGGTGAATTCTTCCTACCCGGGGAGAATTGATGTGGACATCAGTGGTGCACCCTTTAGAGTGTACCAGAGGAGGTGTCACTGACAGAGTCCCAGAGCGGAGGAGTTGATGTGGATGGACGATGGGTCCATCGGACCCACTTTCTGACGTGTTACGAGTGCAGGTGCGGCATGACTGCACCCCGACCATAGATCCATGAGTTGGATTTCACACTCTACCACATGGGTGTTTTAGTTTTAGACTTTTTTGTTCTTTTTCTTGTTTTAGGGGCTTTATTGTAACTTTCTTTATTTTTCATTTTTTTATTATTTTTCTTGTTTCCAGGGGCTTTAGTACACTTTTACTTTTTCCATAGCTTATATATACGTTGTGAGAAACTCTATTTTCATTATTATTGAATGAATAGAAATTCGTCTATTTTCTTCCTATTTATTCAAGAGATTAGGGTTTTAGGATTGGCCCTTGGGTGTTGAGGATTCCACCCCGATTTCAAGTTTCCTTCTTTCTAGATCTTCGAGGTGCAGGAAAAAGTAAAAATCATCTTCCTTCTTTTCTTTTGACGACAAAAGGACCCATACTTTCTTCATCTCGAACCCCTCCCTCACCCCTCGCTCTTCACCCCTTTCATTCCTCTTTGAATACCCTATTTCTAGTTTGAACAGAAAAGAGGGATGGTTAGTCAGTAGGATCAGATCCAAACTTAACCGCGGACTGACTTGTACTAGATCTGAGATATCCTTATATCCCTAGGTCCTCCCTTTTTATTGTTTACGTGATCTTATGTAAGGGGCATGATCTTAACGGAATAACCTCATCTTTGTGTTGAGATTTACCTAATCCCTTTAATTGGAAACGGTTAGTTAATTGGTGTATTTATTTGAATATTCTTTAACTTGATTATACATGCATCTAGGGTTAGGTCATCACATGTCCCTGCATCAATGGTGCACCCAAGGGCAACCTTAATTAAAAATCTAGGAGTAGCATGTAGCTTATGCCTCACGCATCAGAGGAGTTAACTCTATGCCACATGCAATTCACCATTTAAAACACTACCTCCAAAGGCAGATCCTACGCCTCTCCTACCTTAAACAAGCCACCAACTTTCCTCGGACTTGAATGCTCCTCCCTTCTAGATTCCTTCCCAACCTTGCTAAGGGCCCTCCAAACTTATGACAATCAATTAGAAGATGATATACCTCTCCCAACAATTTCCAAGGAAAGCCCTTTTTTCTTTCCTTTAGGGGTTGTTTGTAAAGGGATTGCAATTAATCGAATTGCAGGGGCTGCTTGAATAGCTGCATTTTCCTATAAAGGTTTTACAAGTTGTAAAACATTACAACTTTTAGCTGTAATATGAAACCTAGCAAAAAGCCATGTTTCATGATGCTCTCTTGTGGGCCCAAAAACAGCCTAATTGATCATCAAATGGACCACATGAGAGGGAAGGATGGGGCGCCCACCATTAAAAACTTCTAGATTGCATCTGGGCCCACTGTGATAGGTGAAGGACATCATATCCATCCAGTGCATGCATGCTTTTGATGCATACTCCAATGTTTTTGTTGTTATTTGCATATTTTGGTAGGATTTACCACCCCAAGCTCTATATGGTCTGAATACCTACTTTATATTTTGTAAACACTTTATGAATTAGCCAAACACATAATTTGTTTACTTATAAACAAATTACCGCTTAAAAGCCATATAAAAAAAAATGCAAGTAAACAGTTTACACCTGAAACTCTATATGGGTGTAAAGCGTTTATAACTTGAAACTTGACAAGCATCTAAACGACCCCTTAGCCTCCCCAAATCAAGGCCACCTTGCAATTTCGGCTTTTAAACATCCTTCCAGCACACGAGATGGATTTTTGACCATCCACCCTACCTTCCCAGTTCCCACGGGAAGTCCCTTTGAATTTTTTAAATCCTCTTAGTAACTCCAACTGGCTTGTTAAACATGGATAGGAAGTAGACCAAGAGATTAGAGAGGACTGAGATCATAAAAGTTATTCTACCCCAAGAATAAATATGAGGTTTTCCATTTTGCTAATCTATTTTCAAGCTTCTCCACAACCGTGTCCCAAAAAGATGCAATGTTAGCATTCCCCTTATTGGAGCCCAAGATACTTCATTGAAAGATTCTCCAACTTACACCCCAAGGCCTTTCTAAAAGAGGCCATTACCTCACCTTATATAGCTACCCCTGTCACAAAATTTTTCCATAAATTAACTCTAAGGCCCAAAACCACTTCAAATCTTAACACCCCTTCAATGATTTTTAATTGACTCCTCAAAGCCTCATATAAGATGATCATATCATTTAGCTAATTGCAAGTGAGAAACAATCATATCTAGTCTTTCAACCCCAAAATCTTTGACCAAATACAAAGTAGCTAGCCTTCCTCATTAACATACTCAGGCCTTTCGCCACAAAGCCTTCCTCATTAACATACTCAGCCATTTTGTCATGATTGAGAAGGGTTCCTCATCAACATACTCAGCCCTTCTCAATGTTCGAAATACCGGTATAGCTACAAGTTTCGTTGGCCAGGGATATGGAAACAATATCAATATCGCCAATAATATCGCTGATAACCAGAAATGCGGGGGAACATGTAAAAACAGTGGAATTTTAAGCGAAACTCCTGGAGATGTTAAAATGTAATATTTTCATATTTAGAAATAAAACAATTGTAAAAAAGAATGCATACATAACAAGTTTCCACTTAATGGGCCCTTAAAAGTTTGTGTTGCTGTGAGAAATCAGTCCAACCATCTCATCCGGCCTATTTAACCATCCAACCTTCCATCCAAACATTCATCAATATTGCAAAATATCAACAACACACGATATTTCACCAAGAAATCATCAACAATTGGCAAGGAAATGAAAATTATATGGTCTCAATATCGCGCATGTTAGGATATTGATAATATCGAGATATTATCAATATTATCAATAACATATTGAATACTACATACAACCATGTGCCCATGAAAAAAAAAAAAAATTTGAAATAAATTTTTTTCTAATAAACAATTTTAATGATATCATTTCGTTGGCTATATTATTGAAATATCATCAATACACTTATGATACAAGCATTACCTAGAATTTACTTAGTCGAAAATATTGGTGATACATTCGTGATATTGATGCATCAATAATACAAGCGACACCTAGAATTTACATAGTTGAAAATATTGGCGATTACATAAGTGATATTGATATGTTAGCGATACTTAGCAATACATCGGTAATACCTGAATTTTTTATACTACTAGCGTTATCAGTATCGCTACTAGTGTTATCGATATCGCAGAGATAAAGATAATATCAGAGATAATTTGAACATTGGCCCTTCTACCACGTTTGAGAGGCAGGGCGGAACCATTCACCAAGATATAGAAAGAGGAACTAATGCATTCTTTGATGGATTTCATCCATAGTAAACCAAACCCCTTCCTTTTGAGAGCATACAACAAAAGTCCCCATCCACATGATCGTAGGCCATTCCCATGTTCACTTTGCATAATAACCAACCTCCCCTTTCCATGTCCACTTAAGCTCATCTCTCTAAAATCAATCACTTCACTCGCTACTAAAATATCGTCTAATATCTCTCTTCTTCACAAAGGCTCCTTTTCCTTGGACTGGGGATGTAATTGACGTAAGCACCTCTCTTAGTCTTAAGGACAACGTTATAGCCATGATCTTGAGACTCACCTCACTGACTTACAAGATTAAAGTCTTCACAATCAACACATCCTCAATCTTTGGAATAATAATAAAAGATGAATTTAGATCCTTGCTCAGGATAGCTCTATCATGACACACCTTCATTAAACACATAACTTTCTGTAACGCCCTGAAATTCGGGGGTCGAGCACAACTCAGCTCCCAAGTTCCAAAACATCACTTATGCAACATATGAGATGATGATTGTATATTGTTTGGATTAATTCATAAAACATGATATAGATCAAGATAGATTAGCAGACATAATTCAGGGATATTAAAGAAATGCAAGCGGAAGACTTAATACATGTATAATTCAAAAGAAATCTCCAAATGATGCGTGCTCTACCCAGGGCAATATACATATATCTGTGTCTCAAAATACATACATGAATTGTTCAAACTAATACAATACATATCCCAAAAATAATCCCCACTGGTCAGGACAAGGCTCACTCGAACCCGCCTGAGAACTGCATGTATGAGAACGCCTCCTCGTCCTCATCAAAGTTTTGCTCTGCCTCGCCAGCATCGCCATCACCTGCATCTAGAGCAGAGTCTAGTTGGTGTTCAAACACCGTCCCAGAACGTGGGAGTGAGTGATCAACTCAGTGGTACTATATAGCAAAGGTTAACATGTTATCAATCCAATCAAGCAGTAATGATAAGGCAGTACAGTCAAACAGGTCCTGAATCTCTTGTTAATGCAAGGATGATATGAAGAATGATGCATGCCCTCACCACAAACTCCCTCTGCGATCTTCATCTTATTATCGCGCATGTCAGTCACTTCCTCAGTGCTCTTACGCCAACACCGATAGCACATGCGATGCGATGATATGAGTACGCTTACCAAGTTCTTATTAGTCCTTTTCACACAGAAGGATTGGGAAGCTAAGACACCTCCCTTGTATCATTTTCCAGCATTGATCCTTTCTAGGGTCGTCAGTCCTAGGACATCTCATACGATAGTATGGTTCTAGGTCGCTGTCAGGGCTGTTGCGCGCAATCGTTGCTCCTCTTCCCCATCACCTTATCAATACAGGCCTATTTATATCCTTAAGACTGCATCAAAACTCGTCGCCCCCATGCGGTATCAGGATACACTCAAGGTCACTACAGAGGGCTCGTCACCAATCAGTGTAGGCCGACAGCAAGAATATAGTGTCTCATACCACCATAATCTGCTCAGAGTAGGGTGCTCACTGGTCACTACGGGGAGGTTTGTGGCCCCAGCGTAGGCCGACAGCACAACCACGGTGTCCCATACCACCATGCCCGGCTCATGAGTCTTAGGGGATCTTGGTACCATGGTTAACAGGAATATCACTGGTAAACTCAGTGTCTTAGATTCAAACAGTGGCGACCAAACAAGGTGAACAAGCATCGGTCAATCGGGTTGGTTGATAAGCTCAACTAGGCCAAGCGCACGTTGAGTTGAACGACATGGAATGCATAAGCACTCCGTGTGGCCTAAGCACTACCGAACTCCCCAAGCCCGACTCAGATTCGCTAAACTCATCTTGTGTGGCGAAAGCAACCTCAGCCACTACTTCCAGAATGGTTTCCGATTGCCTGTACTATAATACAGCTCCATTCACAAACAAAGCTAATAACTAGCATATGATTCATATCCTGCAATTATATAAACAATCATGGAATACAACTTGAATGTAAACACAGTACATGCAGGAATTCATACACTCATATAACATGATTCAACTAAGTACATAATCCATGAAAGAAATCATACACTCAGTTAGCATGAATGACCTAAATTGCATGATTCATAGAGGAAATCATACACACAAACCTTACGGTTGAAATCCATATCTCAACCATTTTAGCAAGCACATTCTACTAACTACCAACTCACTTAGGCATTTATTCAAACACTTAGGTTACACTATTCAACATACATCACATATGTCGACACCGTTGCAAATCAGGGCAAGACCTTTCACCAAGGAGTTGTCGTATACATATTAAGCATATAGCAACGATTATTTATCATGGCAAGCATATCAACAGATTCCGTACGCATACGTGTATTCTAACATATACATGAAATACGGTATTTACAATATACAGTATACGTATACGGAAGACAAAACAGATAGCATGTTTGACATGTGTAATTACATCCATAGCATGAATAAATCATTAACTATCATTGAAAGGGTTGAAAACCATAACCTAAGCGCATATAGTCCGCACCTTACGCCAGTAAACGCGTAATGAACTCAGTTTGTTCACTCACGCTTCGTCTACGGCCCAACGGCAACCTATTACATGAAATAGGTTAGCTATTACATCACTTTAACTGATTGAATTCCTAGAACTGATTAGGGTTAGGTTTCCTTACCCAATAGTGTCTTTGAAATCACCGGAATAGTGATTCGGTAACGATGTGTAAGCATAAGGAGTAACGGGAATCAAATCCCATGAGTAGCTCCCACTTCTCTCTCACTTTCTCTCTCTTTTCTCTCTCTCAACTCTCTAGGGTTTGGAAAATTCGTATGGGTTAGAAAGCTAAGGGTTTAAGGCCCTTTTATAAGCCCAAACATAACGAAAACGGACCTTAAGTCAAGGTATACTTAAGTTATAACCAAATCGGGATCTTTCTGATCCAACGGAGCGTTTCTGGAGGTCCTGTTATCAATTGCGGTCGGACTTAAGCTCACTAACATCGAATCTTTAATCAGTTAAGTTTTCAATCCGATTGGATTTCCAGATTGTCCGTGGTGGACCAGTTTCAATTCAACGGTCACCGAACTTCGATCTGGGCCACGAGTACTTGGACATGTATGGGCAATTTTTCCTGATCCGAGGGTGAAATTTGGTTAAATTTTGACGGCCAGAACGCTTAAAAATAACGCGCAAGTGAATGTGCCAGATTTAGAATTTCTTTTCTAAATCTTTTCCTTTTCTCACTCTCTTCACTCCGAACTCAGTAAAATGGTGTCAGGACATCAGTTGGGCTTGATTTTCAAAACGATTGTCAAGTCCAACTAAGCGGTCATAATGGTCTGAAATTGTAGATATCGGACTTTCGACGCGCGGTCTAGATCCAATACAAAGTTACCAAACATTCCCTAGAACAACTGGGTTTAAAGTTGGATCCTAGATTTTAGGGTATTATAGCGTCATTGATTCTACAAGTTTTAAGTCTTGCAGAACGTATTTAAAGCGAACAACACTAATTTCACAGCCAATCTAACTTAGCACTAGGTAACTTAGGTTAAATTTCTAAGAGAATTAATCCTAAGTGATTTCTGATCGAGGTGGTACTTGGGTCTTGGTACGGAATTTTCCGAGTCGTTACACTTTCTCTTTTCTAGGTTCATAGCATTCTTGGATGAAAGAAAAGGAGAAGCCATCCAGACCTAGGACCTTGTTTGCATCCATCTCCCAAACCACTTTCCTAATCTCACCTTTGAAATCTCTCTCAAGACAGACCTTGCTTCTCATTAATAGTCTGGAAAACTAGGGCATCCAACCTTGGCCTTATGTGATCTTCTTTTGCATAGAGGCACTTGTAAAGTCAACAATTACTTTACTACATATGGGATCCTCCTACAAAAATTTTGATAATGGATCTTATGAATTTGGTTCCTGGTTTTAGATGGCCTAATCCAACCCTAAATGAATGTGGTATTTGAAAGGGGCAAATTTATGCAATCTTTAACAACAAATTATTTTATTTTTTTTTTAAAATAATAATAATAATAATATCAGCTTTATACATCATAAGCACAAGAAGGAAAAAGGAGAATGCAGCAATGATCATGGCCACTATCACAAACACATTATATTGAACATTAAAATTTGAATTTAGTCAGATCTGGTAAAAGATAGGACTTTCTTCTTACAATAGGTTCGTTTAATGATCCAATTAGATTTTCTAATCTAGGAAATAGGAATTTTCTAGATTAGGAAATCTGAAAAATTCAGAAAAAAAATAAAATAAAATAAAATAAAATTGATGGTTCTTTAAATTTAAGGCCTCGGGTGATGGGATTTGAAGAAGGTTAAAATATGTAAATGTGGGTATGAAAATCTTCCAAGATTTAAATATTTAGGTTGAAAAGAAATGGGATCGGCTTCTAGATTTAAAGAATTTAGGAAGAAAAAAATGAAAAAAAGAGGTTTAAAGAAGAGAATACCATTAGAAAAAAAAAAAGGAGAGAAGAAGATGAGAAATCACAGCCTTACGCCCTCTTCCAATCACAGGAAGTCGAAGACGGGATCGTCTAGTCTTTAAGAAGCAAAAACTTTCTTTTCATAAACATAACATAGCACTCTTAGGTTTAGGGCAAAACACCCTTATAAATTGGTAATTATATTAAATGACCAAAATACCCCTACTAAAAAATTTTCAAAAAAAATTGTGCACACAGTCTCAAAACTCAAATAAATAAAATATTCATAAGATAAACTCAAATCTAAGATGCCCAATGGGTCCCAATGATAGCGTAATGAAAGTCGGCCGCAACGATCCAACGGTCCGATCACACCATCGTCGCAATCCAACGGTCCAAATATCTCATTCAAACAACTTACACATGTCATGAGCACATGTGTTAGGTCTTCAACCTCTAGAAACCCAACCCGTACCCGTCATCTAACCACATTGACACGGGTAACGTACGCCTCCTGCATTGATATACTTTGAATGGTCTAGTGTCCGCATCAGTTCCTCTTCTGTCTCCCATTTGTGATCTTATTTAAGAAAGATGTCTCTCTCTTTAAATCAAATTCCCCTAGACTTTTTTGTCGACGTAGCTTCTTCTCTAGATTGGATCACTTGATAAGATGATACGAGGGCCTCTTTCTCCAATCATCTTTGATTATCTGACACACCACTCTCTCCTTCTCTATCAAAATTGCTAATCTTGCCAAGCAACTCCTCTTTCCTCAATCTATCAACTCCAAATTTAGATTTACTCCACTCTTTCAGCTTAATCTTGACGAATTGAAGTTCTTCACCAATCTATATACAGCCCACCCCCCTAACTCGCATCCACTCTGCCACCTCTCCCCAAAACCCTCTTGCTTTACCCCACCAATTATGGATTTGGAAAGGAATTGGCCCACACACAATACCCCTCAACTCGATGCAAATAACCCTATCCAACTTGTACATGACCAATTAATCTTGATCCCTCCCCCCCCCCCCCCAACAAAAAAAAAAAGGTGATGAGGTCTCCACCCACACAGCACGGAAAATTCCAACTCCTATTTACACTTGGCAACTCCTAGAGATGCAGAAGTTATTGGTTCGTATTTTGACCATACAAAAACCTTCAAGATTTTTTAGAGAGTGAATTTATTGAAGCACGCACAAAGGCGAAAAACAAGAGAGAACAGAAAATTGGAAAAAAATAATAATAATAATAAAAAATCCCAAAAATACAATACAAGCCCAGCCACAAGAAAATCAAGGATCCCAATCCTTAATAAAAGAAAACACCTTTCTTACAACAATAGGAATAGATTCACTCATGTTCCTAAAGCACCTGTTATTCCTCTTCAATCAGATTGACTGTAGGACTGCGAGCAACGCAAGTTGCCACTTGGACCTTTCTTTGGCAAGAGGAACTCCTTCATGACAAGATGAAAGCAGCTCTTCCACATACTTGGACATAAACCAATGAATATTGAAGGCAGCGAGAACACCTTCCCCGACCCCCTTTGCGAAAGGGCAATGAATAAAAAGATTATCCACTGATTCTTCGATCTTCAAACAAAGAAGGCAAGCATTTTATAAAACCACCCCCCTTTTACGTAAGTTGTCAACAGCTTAAAAAGCTATAACAAGTCAATGAAAATTCCTCTAATTTCATGGCAAAAGCCTAAAATCTACAAGAGGTCAATGAAAATTCCTGGATACCACAAAGCTTGAAAAGAGGATCAACGTTTGCAATTAAGCACGTGACACTGACAAGAGGTTGTCTCAAGAATGGAAATATGCATAGATATAATCAGACCACTGTGTTTATAGAATGTGGAGGAATAGTAATTGGCACAAGGCTTAGATGATGATGATGTTTATAGAACATTCGAGGAATAGCAACTGCACTCACAGTCTCACACCAGGCCTCACGCAAGTGTGAAAGATCCAATCTACTGATCATGTTGGCCCCACTGTCTAGATGCCTTATCTAGCAAATGTGCCGATCTGATCATCAGGTGGACCAAAGGTGTACATCGAATGTGGACCAATGATCAATTTCTCTTAATCACCCTTTTTTTGGGACACATGCAGCCCTCCTGATGGTCAGCTTGGCCTGATTAGAATATGGGACTTGCTCGGTGACCGGCTTGGAACTTTCATGTGATGCGAGTGCCAAACAATTGCAGTGCACACCCAGCATTATTCAAAATAAATATACAATGAAAAAATTAATTTAACTTCGAAAAAAAAAAACGGATCTCTGAATACCATGGTCATCTGGTTCTACATGTGGGAGATAGTAAAACTAAAACATCATAAATTTTGTAGAATTAGAAAGGATCACTTACAAATTTTGAGAAAATTGGGCTGAAATTAACTGGAGCTTCCTTCAAAAATAGTTCCACATAGTGGAGTAAAAAGAGGCCACAATCAAAAGGATTTTCTTGTTGTGGCAGCTGAAATACATGGGAAAATGATAACGTGTGAACATTCCATGCATTTTCAATGAATAGAAGAAAATAACTGATTTAGCTAGAATAAAGTAAAAAATAGTTATAAAGAAGTTTGAAAAAGAAAGCAAATAAGAACACTCTGCTCCATTCCCCACATTATGAACAAAAGGGCGTGCTTTAAATATTCTACGATATTGGCTGATATATTGTTTCTCCAATAGGTGTGATACAATCCATTATTGGAATACATATTCTACAATATAACAAAGATAATATTGATTCAACTGGAACAATGTAAATAAGCATTTTTAAAAAAAAAAAAAATCCCAAAAGGCAAAAAACTTCTAGCCAAAATTTTTTTGGGATTCCATTTTTAGTTGTGTTTTAACAACTTCACTTGAGATGATTTGCATCAAAACACAGATTTGGTGGAGAAAATGATTGGAGAGGGATTTCAGGTCAGAACACCAAAGGTGAGAAAATCATGCTTTTAAATTCGTTCTTTCTACCAACAAATTAGCAACAAAATGTCTTGAAACTCATGTATATGCTAATTGCTAACTTTGATGCATTGAAATGGATTTCAAGTAAGCAATTTGGATTTTCAACGTGAAAACAGAAGAATTAGGGAAATCCAAGTTTCTTCAGTTTTTACCTTTAAAATTGTTATATAAAGAGTGGAAAAAAGTACAGATTAGCCAAGTCTCCCTTTCTTTCTCTCCTTCTTTTTCTTTTTTCTATGTAATGCTTTGAGTTCGAGTGTGTAATTATGTCTCTTTTAACATCTCCTGAAATTTCTCCAAAACATTCCCCTATTTTCCAAAAGTTTCCCTCACAGTATGAAACTTTACATGATATTTCCAAATGTTTCCCATGATATTTCCAATTACTGACAATAACAATATTAACAACATCGACAAAAGGGCATTGAAGTTTCAAGATTTCCACAAATGTTTTTGAAAGAAAATGCTCTTATTTATTAAAAAAGAATAGGAAACTACAACATGGAGATGTTGGACCTACAAGGAGAGGATCCAATGACTCCATGGTTAGGGGATCATCTTCTTCTTTTTAAGCATGCCTGGGAGTCTTCTTTTGAATTCCCTTCTCCACGAGTATGAAAAAACTGTAAAGAATAAACAGAAACAACCTCCTAAACTTCCTCAAACCAATCGGCAAGTCTCCGGGATAAGTCAACAAGAGAGTTCACCCATCAGGTAACATCCGATGAATCAACCTTGGGCATCAATAATTGCAGGACTCATATAGAAATTGTTGAGCTCACCCATCTCATCACAAACGAGGCACTCATAGCAACAAGTCCCAGATTCCCTTGAGCACCATCAAAATTGAGTTTGAGCATATCCCTAGGGGGAGGATTCCATTGGATTTGTATGTAAGTTTTGTAATTTACTTCCACAGCAAATTCTAACCAACATCTCATTAGATCTCCACTTATGATACCTGCATATTCATCACATCTCAACCCATGAAGGTTCCCTAGTACAAATTCACTTCGCTACAAGTCACTTCTTTCTGATTTGTGCTTGAATGCACAACGGCATTCTTTTTGAAGGACCACAAAGTGGCTGTTGGGAAAAGATCCAAAAGGATATGACACCTAGCGGATGGAAGACCCGAATCTCCATGCTTCCAACATTTCCACAATCAAAGTTAGCAGGACCTAATCTACCCCAAAGCAGCTCATGATCTTCAACCAAAGCAAGAATGAAATTTCAGTAATGGTCAATATATATATATATATATATATATATATATATATATATATATATATATATATATATATATATTGATTGTTTCTGCATCACTCAGATAAAGATAGCAACCATAGACAATAAAGTTGTTTCATGATGAAGATGATCAATGGTTAGGATCGAGTCAAGGCCTGCCATAAAATGGAAAACCAATCCCATAGAAGGCTCGATAATCTTCCAGATTCTCGTTGATGACTCACATTGGAGCATGTACCCTCGAAGAGAGCATAGAAAGATCTCAATAAGAATTCTTCATGCATCTCCAAGGCCAATCTACATCTATCAATGACATCCCTGGGTATGAAAACACTTTCAACCAAGGCAAGGAGGGATGTAAAATCCCCGATCTCTTCCACCCTAAGGTTTCTTCTCAAGTTATCATTCCAAACTGTTCAACCTTCCACTCTAATGATATGTGGTTGCACCAATGTCCCCTTGTATACTACCAACCGATAAAAAACTCAGTACCTTCAATGAATTTGGATATCAGTACTCGATACAAGAATTTAGATTTCCTAACTTCTTCTAATCTTTACTAATGGCTCAATCTTCTAAAAGTCAATCTAGGGAACTAACCTCCATTAGACACTCCATATCTTCTCAATATTACATTTTGTCATAGATCTTTTGGATTTTCCCTGAACCTCCACTGCCACCAACTACCAAGCAAGGCTAAGTTCTTTCCAATACTCTCCAAATGCCTATGCCACCTTCCTTTTTTTATTACTGAACATCAGGCCAATTGAAAAGCTAAAATTTATGCAGTTACCCCTTCCAAAATGAAGTTTATTTGCAATCACTCAATTTTTCTAGCCACTATCTTAGGCATTTGGAAGAGAGAGAGATAGTAGACCAAAAGATTCAACAGCATTGCCTTGATTAATGCCATTCTACCCCCCAGTGATAGGTAATTTCTTTTCCTAGTAGCCAGTTTATCTGGATTCATGATGAAAGATATGTCAAGAGTTTGATGCTGGCTACTAACCTGAAGCAACCCTCCTTTATCCAAGCTTGGAACCGCAATGAGAGTGAAAAACTCCGATAAGGCTATGTAATAGATTACTAAATAGGTTGATTACATAGATTACTACATGGGTTGATTACAATCAAGAGCTATCTAATAGGCCTATTATGTAGGTTCATTACAATCACCAAGTGGAAGGAATGGGATTCACGTAGCCGACCCCAGTTAGTTGGGATAATGCTTAGATAATGATGATGATGATGAAGTAGTCAGCTTTTTCTCAATCCATGCAAAATGGAAATCCAAAATTTCTGAAGGTTGACTTTTCAAAACCAAGAAGTTGTCCTAATATTTAATCATTTTGCTCTATGACTGACTTTGATAACCCTCAAGGAGTTCTCTCACCATAAAATTGAATATGCTTCTATATTGGTTTACATGCCAACATTTTAGAAGGCATTTATAGAGAATTTATGTGTGCTTTGTCAACCCTACCCATAGGTTATTATAGAAATAAACATGATATTGGCCCCCATGGATCTTCTCAACAAGATAAAGAGAAACCCCATCGGTCTCCTAATGGGTCCTATAAAGGTAAGACAAGATTACAACAATTTTGAGATCAAAAATCACTAACATTGTAGGATAAGTTCGAATAAATTTTAAAAAATACAGTTAAGTAACCAAGGGCAGCTTCAAAGGAAAGAGGGGAGAGAGGTGATCGGTGAGGGGGAGCAAGTTAGGGCGGAGAAGAATGATAAGGGGTAGATGAGGGTGGATGAGGGATTGTGGGAGGATTCGCCATGGGATGAGTGAACTAGGATAGAGCCAAAAAGGAAATCCAACCTCTCAAAGTTGCCAACATTATTTTGGAGAATTTTCTTATTTGGTGGACAGAATTCAATTTCCAATAAGCCTTTAAAGAGGTTTGCAAGGTGTAAGAGGTCATCGTACCAAGAGAGAAAAACACATGGAAATATAGGCAGTTTGCATTTCGTCCAAATCAATAGATTCGAGGATTTGAAGAAGGTGGTGGCAGAGATGAATGGCAAGGTGATGAAGGCCGAAAACAATTTAGGTCAAAGATCATTAATAATATTCCAGAGAAGAGGATTGAGGAGCCTTTAACTGATGAGCCTCCGGCAAAAGCGGTGGTGTTGTTGGGTGGGGGGGTCGGAGAAAGGAGATTGGGGGTTACCTTCAAGGAAGCAGTGGTTTCGAGGTTGGTGAGGTCTTAGTAGAACGAGGGGTATAGTGGGAAAAAGGCTATCTAGGAGATGGTTGCGGATACTAGTTGGTTCCATGTAGAGGATGATGATGTCAATCCAGTGATATGGGTCCACCCAAAGGCAATCACGAACTCTTGAAAGTCTCTATAGTGGAGTGTCGTGGCAACGACAAGGGTTGCATACCCAGCGAAAGGGGTTGCAAGCTGCATCAAAGCATCTGGTGGCCTCATTGAGGGTCTGATCAGCACCAACCCAGTTTTTGAAATGGAGGTATGGATTTCCCTTTCTTCTCAGGAGATGGTGGAAAGAACGTTGGGGGTGGGTTAGGAGAGTTCAGAATAGACCGTGGAGAGCCTATGTAGATGGTCAAAATGGTTGTTGATGGGATGGGCGGTCCTATAGTTTGTCGTGAAAGGGTTGTCGATGGAGCTATGGTGTTCGGATATGCTTCATTATGGTGGGGGATTGCATAGGGGAGGTGATGGAAATTGATATGGCCACCTCTAGTGCTTTGGAGGTGACGACGGCTCACATCCAGGTGAGGAGAAGGATAGCTAAGTATGTTAACAACATTTATGTTAATATTAATATTGCCAATGAAAGGATCTTTCTTCCTATTTATGAGGGCTCAGAGAGTGAGAATGAAGGTCTGCGAGTTGAAAGAGTGACAGCCATGGCAGATGGGGTCGGCGAAGGGAGGAGAATCGAGATTCTAAAAAAGGGTGTGCACAGGGAGGGGTGCTCTTGTGGATCGTTGGATGGGAGGGGAGACATGTCGATTGTCTCTCCTCAAGGGGTGGCACGCTTAGACCATTAGGGCAACTAGCGACAGAAGTTGCATTTATAGTGAAGAGGAGCATGGCCTGACAAGGGTGGTTGTCGCGATGCTCGAACTCTCTTAAGAGAGACCTATTTTTTATGACATCAACATCAGTTGAAGCAACTAGGTTTTGAGCTGAGGCTCGGGAGAATGTGGCAGTTTAGATGGAATGTGTGGTGGATTGGGATGCAATCGTGGAGGCTTAGGAGCTAATTGAGGAGGTTTGGATCATCCAACCGGAGGATGCAAGTGTGGTTATAGCTTTGAACAGAAGTTTAAGAATTTTTTCTCTGAGGAGACGTGTCTCCCTTCGGTTTCTAATGTGTCTTTGAAAGGTGTAGTGGCTAAGGTGTTGCCACGTGGCAAAGCCAGCGACTTGTGTGAAATCACCCCTTTTCTCACACGTTCCAACTCTTTTAGTAATGGCACGTTTGGAGATTAGAACTTTCATATTTTGAAGCCCCTTTCTCATCAAGAGACGTTTGCTTTTCTCCAAGTCATTCGAGTGGGACCCTTTTGGAGGTCAACAACCCGTTGGGCAAGATCGTTGGCCCTCTTCAAGGGGAGTGCTCTTGCAATTTGGAAGATGCTTGGCTCGGTGATCAATGCAACGCAGTGATGCACTTCTCAACTAGGAGGGGGGCCAATGATTTAGTGATCTCTTCCAGAAATGGAGAGCTGATGTGAGAAGTCCTTGAGGTAGAACACCTTTAGATGGAGACCGAGAACGTCAAGTTTGGTTTTTTACGAGTGGCGAGTGCTGATACAATTGCCTAGGTAAGGGATATCCAAGGGTAGAGGATTTTGTTTCAGTCGCTCAGGGCAAAAGATGGATTAGGGAGGCTTTGATGCATATGGGAAAACTAACTGGAGTTACCTTTAGAGATCAAGAGGACTACTATGAACTATTTAAATTTGTCTCACAATGTGGCAACCACAAGGACTTGGCAATGACTCCTATTAGAAGCCAAAAAGTTAGCAGAGGGCAACATGAACAAGTAAACTTTGTTTCTTCCATCAATTATGATCCCGGGAGAGGGACAAGTAGAGTTCGACTAGGCAGAAAGAGAAGGCCAGTGTCCAGATGATGATTCTCTCATGGAATGTCAAAGAGTTGGGTGACTGGCATAACAAAAGGCAGGTTAAAGAAATCTGTACAAGGTCGAAGACGCAAATCATCACTTTGCAAGAAACAAAGTAGGTTGTTCGTGACAGATAGTGGATTCTATGTAAGGTTGTAGCAGCAGGGATTGGGTGGTTGTTAATGCAAAAGGCTCTACTAGTGGAATTGTTGTGATGTGGAAATGTTCTATTTGGGTTAAGGAAGATTAGGGAATTTTTCGTTGTCGGTATCTTCAAGTATGTTGCTTCGGATTTTCGATGGTTGTTCACGCTTGTTTATAGGCCTAGTGCTACAATATAAAGGTCTAAGTTCTTGGTGGAATTGTTCGACTCAAGTAGTTGGTGCGCTGACCCATGGATTGTGGGCAGTGACTTTAATTCAATGTTACAAAATTTCCGTCAAAAAAGTCCAACAAGGGAAAATTAACTCACAACATGATCAATTTCTTTAATTGGGCTAAATTCCCATGAGTTGATAGATCTTCCCATGGGGGCGATTAATTTCACTTGGTCGAATGGGCAAGAGAGGCCTATTATGACCAAGATTGATAGTTTTTTTGTTTCTACGGGATGGGTGGACAAGTTCCCTTTGGTGACTCAGCGTGGTTTGCCAAAGCTAGTCTCCGATCATTGCCCTATTGTTTTAGAATTTGAAATTGAAAATTGGGAGCCACAGCCCTTTAGGTTCGAATTGGCTTAGTTGGAAGTGGATGGTTTCCCAATATTAGTTAAGTTTCGGTGGGGCTTGTTCGAGGTGGAGGGTTATGCCAGCTTTAAGTTATAAAAAAAATTACACATGTTCAAAAATAAAATTAATAGTTGGAAAAAATAGAGGTTTTGGGGAATCGAGAAGAAGAGTTGGGAAGCATCCTTGTAGGAATCCAAGAGCTAGACATCAAGGAAGAAAGCTCAATGTTATCGGAGGAAGAAAAACAGGTGCACTCTAAACTATCTCGAGATTACCAGAACCACTTAAAGGAAGAAATTAAATGGCATCAATGATCAAGAGCGGTCTAGTTAAAGGAGGGAGGGGGGCAAGAACATGAAATCGGGAAGCCACCGAAGCATCTTTTGGACAAGATGGTGTAAAGGGTTGAGAGGAAACTTTCACATTGGAAAGGAAAATATTTGTCTTCGGGGATAGAATTACGCTATTCGCTAATTACATTAGCTCTCTCCAATATGCCACTTCACTTTTTATCCCTTTTCCAAGTCTGGATGTGATGATGGAGGATAGTGGACAAGAGATGATTACTTCTACAATGCATCTAGGTTGTGGAGGGTATTGTGAGTGTGAAAGAAAACTTTGAAGGGATTAGGTTTTTTTGTTAGAAATGGAGAAATGATTAAATTTTGGAAGGATGTATGGGTGATAGATTCCTCCTTCATGAACAAGTTTCAAGGTTTGGCCAGCTTAGCGACGGATGTAGACATTTCGGTTGCGGATTCTTGACTAGCCGGTGGCTCCTCTGGAGTGTGGTTACCTCCTTATCATCAAAATCTCTCAAATTAAGAATTTGAAGACTTTATGCTCCTCCTTCAACAAATCAATCTGGTTTGTCTGAATCCTGGGGAGCAAGATTGGTTGGTATGGTGAAAGGAAAGTTTGAGCTGCTTCTCGGTTAGATCTTTCTATGCTTTATTGTGTTCTCCCTTGCTCAAGGGTCATGCTCAGATAGCCATGTTATGGCAGTATGGTACTCCTTCGAAAATGGAGGCTTTTGCATGGCTTGTTGGTAAAAAGAGGGTCTTAACTATCACAACCTTTGGAAGTGAGGATTGGTGACTCCGAACATGTGTGCCCTATGTAAAGATAGCAATAAGACAATTGATCACCTATTCATACATTGCCCTTTTACTTGGGAGATTTGGGATTCTTTCTTCTTTTTCGTTCAAGATGCAGTGGTGCATGCCCGTTTTGGTGGATAATTTTTTAGAGGTGAGTCGCAAGATTTGTCTTCCGAAGCAAGCTTGGGTGGAGTGGCAGTTGGCGATCTTAGCGGCCCTTCGGTCTATTTGGGGGGAGAGAAATGGAAGATGCTTCAATGATTTTGATTTTGAAAAGGACGCTCATTTTGTCATTCTCAAGGTGAAATCCTTTGTTGCGAATGGGCTTCTTGTATGCATTACTGAAAGATCGTGTTTTGCTTTTTACTAGATAGGGTTGTAAGCCTTTTGGAACCATCTCAACTCGTCCTTAATAAATTCCTTTTATCTTTCCCAAAAAAAAAAAAATATCATTTCATTGTAAGGATTAACATGCAGGTCCAAGGAAGATGGTAGACATAAGATACCACAAAACCTGCCTTGATAAATCTACTTATCTAGCAAATTACCACCATGATGAAAGAATGGGCTGCCACTAGATTGGAATTCAAAGGAATGTAGCTAAGTGGAAGTCTCAGACTCTTAATCTAACTTTAGGACGGAATGGCTAAAAAAACAAGGGTTGCATGAAACTTGCTGCCGCAGGTGCAACTAAAATTGAACATGGTGGTTGTCTTCGATAGTCATGATCCAACTTAGATTGGAGTGGTCAAAAATGATAAGCGTTTAAGTATTGGCCTTCTCAAGCCCTTGTAGTGCAAGGAATTCAATATCTGCAAACATACACTCTTAGAGGTCCACACATTTTTCTCTTAGAATCTTATTGTGGAGGCAAACTATTAAGCAATTTTTCAGTGGGTAGTAGAGTCTTGGCAAGGCCGTTGGGGCATAGATCCTTGAAGATCCTTGTATAGTTAAATTGAAGCTCTAGTTGGACAAAGTTGGAAATTCAGTGCTCGATTGTTTCAAAAGAAGCGAATGGCATGCCCAAACCAAAATCGGATAAACAAGACATTCACCAATATTGGCCAATCCTTGCATTTGTAATATGTTTTCTATTGTCTTCCATTCCCTACTAAAAAAGCAAAGGTAAAGGAAAAGAAAATATTTACAATCAACCAATGTTCGAAGTATCAGTATCGCTACAAGTTTCACTAAGCAGGGATACAAAAACAACATATATATTGTCGATTTCCGAAAATATAGGGAAACATTAACGAAATGTGGGTAAAATGATGAAATTTTTCAGTGAAACTTCAGGATATGCTAAAATACACGTCTTTGCATATTTATGAATAAAAAAATTTCAAAAATAATGCATACATAATAAGTTTCCATTTAACATGGCCTAAAAGCATGTGTTGTCGTAATAAATCAGTCCAATAGTAACACAACAATCACTTAAATTCATTAAACCAATTAACATGCAAACAAACATGCATAATGGATTCATACATTCAGTGTTCGAAATATCGATACTATCGGCTGATATATCGGCCGATATTATCGTTATCGGCCCCCAGCGAGACGAAACCCGTCCGATAACCCTTGGAAGATACCAAAAATCCCAAAATCCAGATATCGCACGATATATCGTGCAATATCGCACTATATTTTGCAATATTGCTGTTATTATCATCTTTCTTGTGTTTTATTAAGGGATTTATCAAATTTGATGCCTAATTACCCGAAAAAAATGAAAAAAAAAATAATAAAGGAGAAAGGCTTTCAATCCACGTAAGAGAGGGGATTTTGGTACCGGATCGCTTGATCGAAAGTATAATTTGGTGGGCCATGATGGACAGCGGCGCGCCATGCGAAAAAATCTCAAATTCCCCGTTTCTTCTTCGAACGGATGATATATTGAAATTGTAATGGTGATTTTGGCGACAAATCAGCAAAAATCTTGGAGTTTTGGAGTTTCGGCAAGAGATTTTGGGGTTTCGAAACCCACTTATTTGAAAAATGGCTTCGGAAGCCCTTTTACAGGGAAGCCACCACCATCCTAGCTTGTGTGGGTACGTGTCGTGCGAAAACAAGCGTTGACGCTACTCGTGCTTTGAGTTGTACGAAAGGTTCAAACAACATCAAAGTTACATGGGCCCCACAATGATGTATTGGTCATATCTACACTATTCATCCATTTGGGGAGATCATTTTAGATCTTGATCCCAAAAATGAGTAATTTCCAAGGATTAAGTAGACCACACCACAAATAGCAGTGGGGACAATGATTCTCACAGTTAAAACATTCGTAGGGCCTATCGTGATGTTTATTTTCCATCCAATTTGTTTATAAAGTCACACGGACCTGGATGAAGAGAAAAAAAAAATATCATATTCATCCAAATTTTCTGTGACCCTCAAAAGGTGATTTTTACAGTGTGGTCCACTTTATTTTTTGATGAGTCTTGTTTTTCAGCTCAAGACTTAGTACGAGCTCACCAAGTGGATGGACAGCTTGGATATAACTCATACCTCATGATGGGACCCACTGAACTTGGTGACGTCAACACATAGGTAGTGGTGGTGTGTGGTACACCAGCCAATCCACTGCCCTTTTACCCTACGAGGTGGACGGTCCTATTGGGGCCTTTGTGGGTTCCACCTTGATGTCATATGTTTTATCCATACCATCCATCTATTTTGGATGATCAGTTTAGGGCATGAGTTGAAAAATGATTTAGATGCACCTTTTAGGTGGAGCACGCTAAAAAAAGCGGTGATTTAACGATTAAAATTAAAAACTTCTTTGGCCAATGGTAACATTTATTTGCTATCTAACCACTTTTTAGGGCCCGCTAATTTATCACATAAGATCTGGACAAACAAAAAACCAAATATCAGCTTGATCGAAACTTTTGTGGCCCCCTAAAATTTTTTAATGGTGGCCATTGAACAACCCTTGTTTTGTGTGGTGTGGTCTACCTCAATTTTGAATTTATCTCATTTTTTAGCCCACGCCCTAAAATCATTTGCCAAAATGAATTGACGGTGTAGATACACCTTATTACATCAATGTGGCCCTATGGTCAGGGTCTCACTCAATGTCATAGTTAGCCACCATTCGAGGAAGCGGTTTGTATAGTGGGCGTGGATTCTGGGAAGCTAACTAAACTCTTTTTGGCTTACCTCAATGTATGTATTGCATATCTACGTTGTACAATTGTTTGGGCTGCTTAGTTCATGGCATGGTCCCAAAAAATTAAGTAGATACAAGTTTCAAGTGGACTACACTACAAAAAATAGTGGTCAATGATCTCCTACCATTAAAAACTTCTTAGGGTCCACCGTAATGGTTATTAACCATCCAACCTATTGAATTTGCCTTATTGGATTTGCTTTATTTTTTGGATAATGTCCTGAAATGATATGGAAAAACGGATGGACGATGTGCATATTGAATATAGTTGTCTTAGTTCAATCCGACAACGCATAGCTTAGGACCCTATACAAAGGAAACCTATTATGTGCACTACTTTTTTGTGACTTTATGATTTAAAAGTGTGCATTACGGTCTTTTTTTAATAATCCCTGAAGTTTCATTGAAAAATTCAACCATTTTCTCAATGTTTCCCAATGTTTCCCAAAAAGTGCGATAAATTATGCGATACAAATGGTATATCCCGTGCGATAACCGATATGTATCTGAATCCCAAGGGTGCGATACATTGTGCGATACCGATATTTCGAACACTGCATACATTATACATCCATGCATAAATAAGCATATCAACACAATACACATGCATGATGATCCAACCATCCAACCATCGATCCCATACATCCACCTAACCATCCCATACATCCACCTAACCATCCATCCATCCCATCTATCCATCCATCCATCCAAACATTTTTTAGCAAACAAATTTTTGGCAATATCGATACATTGGTGATAATATCGAAATATCACCGATACACTCACAATACGAGCAATACCTGAAATTTACACGATAAAAAATATTGGCAATCCATTGGCGATATTAATACATTGGAAATTCAAGCAACACTTGGAATTTACACAGTCAAAAATATTAGTGATACATTCACGATGTCAATATGTCAGCGATACTTAGCAATATATCACCGATACCCGGAATTTCTGATACTACGGTGTTATTGATATCGCTACCAGTGTTCTCAATATCACTACCGGTGTTCTTAGTATTACCGAGCTGGAGATATAGATAATATCAGGGATATTATCTTAATATTGGGGATACTCTGAAAAATGCAATCAACTTATATGGTGATTCTCCCTGATCAACAAATATAATTACAAGGAGTTATGATATGGATAGAAAAAGAGAGACAAACCTCTAGAGGGACAAATCGTAATTTTGAGAATTTTAAAGAAACATCATTAGATGACTCCCTGCGTCGTTCTTTCCACTCCTCCCATAGATAACTATCCTCCCAGGATAAAGAAGTGAAAGTCAACCATGGTTCTTAGAAACTTTAAACACCACAAAAGATACAAATACTAAACAAAATTTATTTATCAAACAAAAGTGTGATCATCAATCATGTAAAAAAGGACATATACATAACTATCTTCACAAGATAAAGAAGTGGAAGTCAACCATAGTTCTTAGAAACTTTAAACACAACAAAATATAGAATTTATAAACAAGATTTATCTTTAGAACAAAAATGGTGATTGTCAATCATGAAAAAGAGGATCCATGTCATAAAACCTACAATACAAATTCTTCAAAAAGGTTAACATATGCAGATAACAATGTGTCCAACACTTTTGACTTTTTGTGTAAAATCCATACTTATGAGTTATGGCCTTCCAATCATGTGCTCGCATCATATCTGGGTACTGGAGCATAAAGCAAAATAAAAAAGGTTGCCTCGTGAAAATCGCTAGAGAAGTGAAAGTTGATTTGAAAATGGGACCAAATCTAGCTTGAAAACCCAAATCGGATGCAAATGCTGGTTATCATTAAGTCTACAATGTGATACTCAAAACTTTGCTACAACTTCACTTTGTATAACTATGAAATGACAAACAACATGAAGACCTATTTCCAATCCAGAATAAATATGCCTGAGCAGACGGAAATTGAATTTTCAGGCATTAGCTAAAATGATATCAACCAAATGAATCATGTGGCATGGAAAAAGAATCACTACTGCACGAAACATCAAACTGCCTAAGAGGGAAAAAATTCACAAATGAGATAAGCTTTACCCAAGGAGAAACCTCCATCACATAAAGAATCATAATCTAACAAACTGTTTTGGAAATGCCCTTCTACGCATGGATAAGAAACCATAGGGAGAAAAGGTAGATTCTGGAAAGTTTCATATGCATTTACTTTCTAAAATGTTCTTTATAGAAGGAAAACATATACTGCATTTTTTATATGGAAATTGGTGCGTTTCTACAGAAAAAGATTTTAGGAACCTATCATTCGGATCAGACAGATTTTATTTTTAATTGCCAATGGAAACTTGCTTAGGATAAGACTGTGATGGTGATGGTGATGACAATCAACAGAAGTAATTTTTTAGAACAAGCTTAAAGATAACAAGTATCCATCAAGGCAATGAATTAAAAAACGCATCCTTGAAACTCTACATAAACTAGGACGGAAATTGAAGGAGACCATTCACCTTTGAATAAGATTATTTAAACCTTTGTGACTTCCTTTGGAAGAATCCATGTGCAATATGCATGGTACTTTAGGTGCCTTTTCAATTTCTTCATCTGAAAGACAAAAGTATAGCATGAGCAAAAGAGAGACATTCATACTTGAGAAAGAAATGGAGTCTGCAAATACTGGACACTTGCCTTCAAAATTAGCTACTTCTCCAGGATGACAAATAACTATCAAACTCCAATGAAAACTGTTGTCCAATATACACCAATGCACAAATTCGGAATATCAGAGTTAACTTATAAGCATAAAATATGCATCAAGCATAATTTTTCTTACTTGAAATTTACAGGTATGAAGATGTAATCCTTTTCAAATATATTTACTTTCCGTGTCCATTTGCAAACACGTAGGAAAGCTGCCCTCACTTCTTTTGCACTTCCTGGATCCTTGTCTAGATCAGCTAGCTTGCAGAAGAAAAAACTGTTGAAAAAATGGAACCTATGCTTGTCCTCAAGTTGGTTATTATTCTTCAAGTATCTGTCATTCAAGTAAACTATCATAAGCAACATCTCTGGAAGGTTGAATTGAAGCCCTCATGTAACAATTTAAAAATAATAATAATAATAATAATAAAAGCAATAGTATGCATACACAGCAAAATGGGTATGATTAGATAACTTCAAGGAACAAAAAAGAGACCAGATTGAAGGATGAATGTAGTCAAAATTTCTTTAATTTATGATTCTCTTTCTCCTTCCATCAAAATAAGCCAAAAAATACTCGCATATAGTCATCCTATGGTTGCACGAAGCATGAAGCATCGTGGCAACAGGGGTAAAATATCACGCTTGAAAGAGAGACACACACAGAGTAAGTCCATAAGTCTGATAATGGTAGAACTGAAGAATATGCTATCCAAATAGTGATTAAATGAAATGAGCAAGAATGGTGTATACAAACAATGAAATTTCACAACCAAGCCTTTGTCACCTAGTTATAAGAAATTACTTTTAAAAGGAACAGTGGATGTGGAAAACAAGTGTTTTTGTCCTCAACTAGAAGAGTCATGGAAGTTTCTACATTTCAACTTACTGAATATAAAAGTCAATGATAGTGTCATTGATGAATTTCTCTGGTTGCAATAGCTCAATGTCTCTCTTACTAATTGAAACAGCATCAGCATCTCCTTTCGGATAGATAACATCTTCAAAAGGCTGATCAATGATGAATGTCTCTGGTTGCAATAGCTCAATGTCTATCTTACTAATTGAAACAGCATCAGGATCTCCTTTTGGGTGGATAACATCTTCAAAAGATTCATCAATACTGAAATTTTAAAATTTGTCAGCATATCAGGATTGAATACAAAAAGAATATAGGGCAAACCAGAAGTTCCTATCAAAATTTGAAATATGAAATCATTATAGTGAAAGTGAAACTAACATTGAATCATGATGCTCACAAAGCCGGTTAAGTACCTAGATATGTTCTCATCCATAATTGGGAAAAGATGCCAGAGAATACGGAATACAAAAAATGAATGGAAAGTGATGTGCCATTTAATATGCATTTTCATCATAGTGGAAAATGAACCTATGTAGAATTAAGAGAATATAAAAGGTTTTTTTTATGGATAATTAAAATTCATTAAAAGAAAAGAAAGGATCAGAGATCCCACAAAGACAACAGACCACAATGACCAAGGACATGAATGATCAAAACCATAAAATGCCTTGAGGACAACAGATTGTTAAGCCTAAAGGGGTTCCAAAGAGCCACCCAAAAGGATCAACAATACCCCGAGCCTGAAGTAAGAGGATGTATCAACATGCCGAAAAAGCCACTACTATCACTTTGATAGAATCTGCACTGTCAAAATACCAGTGAACTCCTGGCAAACATGGGCCCAACAGCCATACAACCCCCTAATGTTCTCCACCAAAGTTTCCAGAGACTTCATGTTGGCTTTGAAGATATGGCTTTTTATTCTTTTCATAAATCCCATAAGAGTGCCACAAGCAGTTTCACGTAGAGTATCTTCCCATGCTTCTAAACTGGACCACCTATCGATCCTTAAACTATATCTGCTGCTATACCTTGAAGAATTCAGGAGGACCGAATCTCTTAAAATGACCTCTTCCATATTCTCTCTTTGTCCACAACAATGGAAAGTAGGATCTAATGCAAACTAGTTGCAGGAGTATTAAGAAATATGTACCAGATCCAGATTTGCAACACCAGATTTGCAAAAAATTACATTGATAAGAGTCACAAGCAAGAATCACAAGAAAAAATGATCAGCATAGTGTTGTTGATGAATGTCTCTGGTTGCAATAGCTCAAGCCTAAAGGACAATGGACTGCTAAACCTCAAGGGGATCCAAAGGCCATCAAAAAGAATCAACAATACCTTGAACCCAAAGTAAGAAGATATATCACCATCCTGAAAAGGCCATTACTACCACTTTAATAGAATTTCCATGATCAAAAGATTAGTTAACTCCTTGCAAAGAGTGCCAAATGGCTACATCGGCCCCCAATGTTCTCCACCAAAGTTTCAAGAGACTTCACTTTGTTTTTCAACAAAGATGCAGCTTCTTTTCTTTTCACAAATCCCACAAGACCACCATGAGAAGCACCTTCCAGAGTGTCTTTCCATGCTTCTTAAATGGACTTTCTTTCCACCTTTTAATTATATCTGCCGCTATACCTTGGAGAACCCAGGAGAGCCCACCTTCCACATGAGGGGCCCTAGACATCATTAATTGATAACTAATCATCCAACTAATAAAAGAGCCTCTGATTCTTCAAATAATAATAATAATAGTAATTATTATTATTATTATTATTATTATTATTATTATTATTATAATAAAAGATCCTCTGAAGCAAAAGGAAATTCCCAAAATAGCCATATGTATGAGCTAACTTACATCTAGTCCATACATAGCAGCACTTTGGTCATTTCCTTGATTATGAATTATGTAGGGAAATCTATCACATAATTCACAAACCGATTCGTGCTTCACATGGTTTCACCACACATGGTCGTGTGGGCCCCACACTTGGGCAATGAGATTCGATTGCATCAGATTTTCTTTTTCTTTTTCTTTTTTTGAAAGACAACTCAAGAATCCGATTGCATCATGTGCATCTCTAACGCAGAATAAATCGATCATCTATTCATCCATTGTCCTTTCACTGAATCAATATCTGCCTCATGTGTGTGTCTAATGCCGAATCAATCGATCGTCTATTCATCCATTGTCTTTTTGCAAGCCGAGTGTTGCCTGCCATCCTTAGTAGATTCAATTTAGCTTGGTCTATGCCTTTTGATATTGGAGATCTGTATAGGCTTGGCATGGTGTCGCTTTTAACAAGTAAAAGTTTTATTCAGATTTTGCCTATTGGCTGGCTTATCGATGATTTGGGGAGAAAGAAAGGGTGCTTCCGAAGTGCAGGCAATCGAGAGTGGGTCACTAGTACAATGTTTCTTGTAATTGAATGGGTTGTGGGACTAGGTTGCTTGAGATGTTGAAATTTTAGTTTTCTGTTTCTGGTTTGTGTATGTTTCTGTTTGGGTTGTAGTTAGTGTCATCTCGGTGCTTTTTTTCTCTTCTCAATAAAAGTCTCTATTAAGTATTACCTTTCAAAAAAATATCTGATTAAATCAGTAACTCAAGCTCTAATGGGAAGGGGGGAAATGAAAGGAAGCAGACAGCCACAACTGTGGTGAGTTGGCTTTAATGTGGAATGCTAAATTGTACCTCACAGCTAGGCATTTTGAATAACATGCCCAACCATATATCTTGATGACATGCATATGGAAAGATACCACTAACCACTTCACAAATCCCTTCTCAACTATCAGATTAAAATGTTAATTTAGGTATACATCCAAGTACTTGAGCCAACTCACCACAGAACCATTCCTAACTCCCTACAATCTTCAATTCAACCAATGCACATGAGAATAGGAACCCATTGTCTTCCGCATTGAAGGTAATGGCAAAGCGCCACACACCTGGGTGTTTTCCATCTATATTTATACAATCAAGCATCACATTCACAAGTGATCTGCATGCTTGCTTGAAACCACAAATGGTAGCTGTATATATACAACAAAAAGTCTCAATGAGTGGTCTACTGACCTGCAAATCTTTGTTGTACTTCCTGGATTGGTTGTCTGTAATTCTTCACAAATCGTCGTAAGAGGTGTAATGGATTGTTCATAGTGCATCTCTTTTAGTGACACTTCTTTTACCCTCCAAGCAGTATCATTACTTACTTTGATCCTGCATTCTCGACTAATCTCATCCATAATATCTTTGGGTGTATAGTGCATATTTTTCTGGAGTCGATCCTCTTCCAAAGCAGCAATCCGTTTCCTACTGGCTTGTCGATGCGTTGTTGTGTTTGACATTGTTGACTCATTTGCAGCATTACAAGTATGGTTTCCCTGCAAGGATTTTATCTTGAATGTAAGCTTGTCAGGAAGCTTACATGCATGTATGCGCCATGAGCAATCGCCTTTAATGCATTTCGCCTGATAATGGCCACCACTTGACCCAGTTTGCTTGTACTGGAAATTCAAACGTACGGCGTACTCACTTAAAGCCTTGATAAAAGCATTTGCATCTTCAAATTCTTGGCCTTCTTTTAAAATCAACATCATTTTCGGCATGTCATTGACACAACCGTCCATCAACAAGCAGTCCGTTTCATGCAAGTCATTTGATGCACTCGGAACGTCATCGTTATTGGCGTTAATATTAGGTGAGGAAGGTCCAAGTGTCCCATTACTTCCATGTAAATCCCGCAACGATACTTGAACATTTCCAGTATCGGCATTCTGCATTAGATTACTGAGAAAACAATGACAGAAACATGTGAGAAATAATCAGTGAACTATATAACTGAGAATACAAACAAATTTGTATTGAAGTACTACCTGGGAATTGGAATAGTAATTGAAAGGTTTTGGACAACAAAAACATAGAGGTGAATAGGCTCGCTGCTTTGAGGAAATGCTTCCATCATATTGGATACGTCGTTATCATTCTCAATCGGCACAAGTGATCCCAAATCTAGACCAGGAGATTTGTACTTGATGCTGCTAGCGATGGTCAACTTGCAAATCCCGCACACTTTGGATAAAAGAGTGAGGTAATTGATCGCTCGATCGACATGAGCAATGCGGTTCGTACCTCCCTTGTAATAAACCTTATTTGAATCCCAAATGAAGTTGCCCCCAAATCTACAGAGTACCCGCACCTTGTTCGTAGACGTCATTTGGGTGTGTTGCAATGAACTAAAAATCCATAACAAAAGAAATGTTGTTATGCTTGAGAAAGCTCAAAGAACAAAATTTTCATATGCATGTTTAGAAAAAGAAAAGACCCAAATTCTAGTCTACTTATTTGTTTACTTTTGGTCTCACCTTGGTTCCATTGTAATTATATCACAGTTTCCTTGTGTACGTATTTGAACAAGCGAGGAGCATGATATTGTTTTCAAGGACAAGGACCTCATGGGCCTCATGGTGCATGAAACATGCCCTAAATTTTTCCCAAATTATAAAGAAAAAAAAAAACAAAAAAAAACAAAACAAAAATCCCATCCAACCAACGATTAGTTGTTTTCCCATTGTGTAGGTTGCTCGCAACATTCTTTTTAAATTCCTGTCTACTCATGGGCGGCATATTGAAGAGATAGAATTGTCCCATCCTGAAGATATTTGGAGAATGGTGGAAGCATTGCCGCCAAAATCATGGGTATTAACCACAAACCATGATCCCTGCTTGTACAAACAGCCAGCTCCAGATTACCGCACAATCTCATCCCAAAACGCTCCAAATGCAAGTATCATATGATTCTCGATCAAGCAAAACATGCAATTTCGACCCAACTTTCACTAATACGGTGGGCCATCATGAGTAGGCTCTACTACGACAATAACTTCTATTGAATGATTTTAATTGTTCAAACCAGTAGAATCCAAGTGCATTACTATGCCAGTGGTCCACATTAAGAAAAGGGTCACCTATCTTATGAAGAAGATAATTCAATCGGAGTAGGATTGCCAAAGGAGCGGGTTTGGGTCCTATAGGGACCCATTTCAGGTTCATCTACTAATTTTTCATGACCCGGCCATGAAATTGCCATGGTCTTCCACATCCAAGGCCATGGCAAAGAGCCACGCACCTGGGTGTTTTCCTTCTATATTTACACAATCAAGCATCACATTCACAGATTATCAGCATGCCCGCTTGAAACCACAAATGGCAGCTGTATATACCACAAAGAGTCTCAATGAGTGGTCTACTGACCTCCAAATCTTTGTTGTGCTTCCTGGATTTGCTGTCAATATTTCTTCACAAATCACTCTAAGAGGTGTAATGGATTGTTCACAGTGCATCTCTTTTAGTGCCAATTCCTTACCCCTCCAAGCATTATCATTACTTAATTTGATTCCGCATTCTCGACTACTCCCGTCAAGAATATCTTTGGGTGTACAGTGCATATTTTTCTGGAGTTGATCCTCATCCAAAGCAGCAATCCGTTTCCTACTGGCTTGTCGATGCGTTGTTTTGTTTGACATTGTTGACTCATTCACAGCATTACAAGTATGGTTTCCCTGCAAGGATTTTATCTTGAATGTAAGCTTGTCAGGAAGCTTACATGCATGTATGTGCCATGAACAATCGCCTTTAATGCATTTCGCCTGATAATGGCCACAACCCGACCCGGTTTGCTTGTACTGGAAATTCAAACGTACGGCGTACTCACTTAAAGCCTTGTAAAAAGCATTTGCATCTTCAAATTCTTGGCCTTCTTTTAAAATCAGCATCATTTTTGGCATGTCATTGACACAACTGTCCATCAACAAGCAGTCCGTTTCACGCAAATCATTTGATGCACTCGGAACGTCATTGTTATTGGTGTTAATATTAGGTGAGGAAGGTCCAAGTGTCCCATTACTTCCATGTAAATCCCGCAACGATACTTGAACATTTCCAGTATCGGCATTCTGCATCAGATTACTGAGAAAACAAAGACAGAAACAAGTGAGAAATAATCAGTGAACTATATAACTGAGAATACAAACAAATTTGTGTTGAAGTACTACCTGGGAATCGGAATAGTAATTGAAAGGTTTTGGACAACAAAAACATAGAGGTGAATTGGCTCACTGCTTTGAGGAAATGCTTCCATCATATTGGATACATCGTTATCATTCTCAATCGGCACAAGTGATTCCAAATCTAGACCAGGAGACTTGTACTTGATGCTGCTAACGACGGTCAACTTGAAAATCCCGCACACTTTGGATAAAAGAGTGAGGTAATTGATCGCTCGATCGACATTTGCAATGCGGTTCGTGCCTCCCTTGTAATAAACCTTATTTGAATCCCAAATGAAGCTGCCCCCAAATCTACAGAGTACCCGCACCTTGTTCGTAGACATCATTTGGGTGTATTGTAATGAACTGAAAATCCAAAACAAAAGAAATGTTGTTATGCTTGAGAAAGCTCAAGAACACAATTTTCATATGCATGACCCAAATTCTAGTGTACATATTTGTTTACTTTTGGTCTAACATGGGTTCCATTGTAATTATATCACAATTTCCTTGTGTACTTATTTGAACAAGTGAGGAGCATGATATAGTTTTCTAGGACAATGCCCTCATGGGCCTCATGGTGCATGAAACGTGCCCTAATTAAAAATAAAAAATAAAATAAAAATCCCATCAAACCAACATTAGTTGTTTTCATTAAGGCGCTCGCTGCATTCATTTTTAATTACTATCTACTCACAGGCCACACATTGGAAAGATAGAATTATCCCATCCTAAACATATTTGGAGTATGGTGGAATCATTGCTGCCAAAATCAAGGGTCATAATCACAAACTATGATCCCTGCTTGTACAATCAGAGAGTTCCAGGTTACCACACACTATCATCCCAAAACGCTCCAAATGCAAGTATCATATGATTCTCGATCAAGCCAAACATGCAATTTCGACCCACCTTTCACTAATATGGTGGCCCATCATGAGTAGGCTCTACTACGACAATCACTTCTATTGAATGATTTTAATTGTCCAAACCAGTATAATCCAAATGCATTACTTCACTAGTGGTCCACATTAAGAAAAGGGTCACCTATCTTAAGAAGAAGATAATTCAATGGGAAGAGGTTTGTCAAGGGAGTGGGTTAGGGTCCTATAGGGACACATGTCGGATTCAAGTATCATCTTTTGATGACCCAGACCTGAATTTTCCATGGTCTTCCGCATCGAAGGCCATGGCAAAGAGCCACGCACCATGGCATTTTCCTTCTATAGATACACAACTAAGTATCACAATCACGGGTGATCGGCATGCTCACTTGAAACCACAAACGACAGCTGTATATACAACAAAAGGTCTCAATGAGTAGTCTACTGACCTACTAATCTTTGTTGTGCTTCCTGTATTTGTTGTCTGTATTTCTTCACAAATTGTCATAAGAGGTGTAATGGATTGTTCACAGTGCATCTCTTTTAGTGCCAATTCCTTACCCCTCCAAGCACTATCATTACTTAATTTGATCCCGCATTCTCGACTAATCCCATCAACAATATCTTTGGGTGTACAGCGCATATTTTTCTTGAGTCGATCCTCGTCCAAAGCAGTAATCTGTTTCCTAGTGGCTTGTCGATGCATTGTTGTGTTTGACATTGTTGACTCATTCGCAGCATTACAAGTGTGGTTACCCTGCAAGGATTTTATCTTGAATGTATGCTTGTCAGGAAGCTTACATGCATGTATGCGCCATGAGCAATCACCTTTAATGCATTTCGCCTGATAATGGCCACCACCTGACCCAGTTTGCTTGTACTGGAAATTCAAATGTACGGCGTACTCACTTAAAGCCTTGTAAAAAGCATTTGCATCTTCAAATTCTTGGCCTTCTTTTAAAATCAGCATCATTTTCGGCATGTCATTGACACAACTGTCCATCAACAAGCAGTCCGTTTCATGCAAGTCATTTGATGCACTTGGAACATCATCGTTATTGGCATTAATATTAGGTGAGGAAGGTCCAAGTGTCTCATTACTTCCATGTAAATCCCGCAATGATACTTGAACATTTCCAGTATTGGCATTCTGCATTAGATTACTGAGAAAAAAAAAGACAGAAACAAGTGAGAAATAATCAGTGAACTATATAACTAAGAAGACAAACAAATTTGTGTTGAAGTACCACCTGGGAATCGGAATAGTAATTGAAAGGTTTTGGACAAGAAAAACATAGAGGTGAATAGGCTTGCTGCTTTGAGGAAATGCTTCCATCATATTGGATACGTCGTTATCATTCTCAATCGGCACAAGTGATTCCAAATCTAGACCAGGAGATTTGTACTTGATGCTGCTAACGACAGTCAACTTGCAAATTCCGCACACTTTGGATAAAAGAGTGAGGTAATTGATCGCTCGATCGACATGAGCAATGCGGTTCGTGCCTCCCTTGTAATAAACCTTATTTGAATCCCAAATGAAGTTGCCCCCAAATCTACAGAGTACCCGCATCTTGTTCGTAGACATCATTTGGGTGTATTGTAATGAACTGAAAATACAAAACAAAAGAAACGTTGTTACGCTTGAGAAAGCTCAAGAACACAATTTTCATATGCATGAACCAAGTTCTAGTCTTCTTATTTGTTTACTTTCGGTCTAACATGGGTTCCATTGTAATTATATCACAATTTCCTTGTGTACTTATTTGAACAAGTGAGGAGCATGATATAGTTTTCCAGGACAAGGCCCTCGTGGGCCTCATGGTGCATGAAACGTGCCCTAAATTTTGCCTGAATTAAAAATAAAAAATAAAATAAAAATCCCATCAAACCAATGTTAGTTGTTTTCCCTGAGGTGCTCGCTGCATTCTTTTTTAATTACTATCTACTCACAGGCCACATATTGGAAAGATAGAATTATCCCATCCTGAACATATTTGGAGTCTGGTGGAATCATTGCTGCCAAAATCAAGGGTCTTAATCACAAACCATGATCCCTGCTTGTACAATCAGAGAGCTCCAGGTTACCACACACTATCATCCCAAAACGCTCCAGATGCAAGTATCATAGGATTCTCGATCAAGCCAAACATGCAATTTCAACCCACCTTTCACTAATATGGTGGGCCATCATGTGTAGGCTCTACTACGACAATCACTTCTATTGAATGATTTTAATTGTCCAAACCAGTAGAATCCAAATGCATAACTTCGCGAGTGGTCCACAACTCCACATTAAGAAAAAGGTCACCTATCTTATGAAGAAGATAATTCAATGGGAAGAGATTTGTCAAGGGAGCGGGTTAGGGTCCTATGGGGACACATGTCGGGTTCAAGTATCATCTTTTGATGACCCAGACCTGAACTTTCCATGGTCTTCTGCATTGAAGGCCACGGCAAAGAGCCACGCACCGTGGCATTTTCCTTCTATAGATACACAACCAAGCATCACATTCATGGGTGATCGGCATGCTCACTTGAAACCACAAATGACAGCTGTATATACAACAAAAGGTCTCAATGAGTAGTCTACTGACCTACTAATCTTTGTTGTGCTTCCTGTATTTGTTGTCTGTATTTCTTCACAAATTGCCGTAAGAGGTGTAATGGATTGTTCACAGTGCATCTCTTTTAGTGCCAATTCCTTACCCCTCCAAGCACTATCATTACTTAATTTGACCCCGCAATCTCGACTAATCCCATCAACAATATCTTTGGGTGTACAGTGCATATTTTTCTGGAGTCGATCCTCGTCCAAAGCAGTAATCTGTTTCCTAGTGGCTTGTCGATGCGTTGTTTTGTTTGACATTGTTGACTCATTCGCAGCATTACAAGTGTGGTTACCCTGCAAGGATTTTATCTTGAATGTACGCTTGTCAGGAAGCTTACATGCATGTATGCGCCATGAGCAATCGCCTTTAATGCATTTCGCCTGATAATGGCCACCACCTGACCCAGTTTGCTTGTACTGGAAATTCAAACGTACGGCGTACTCACTTAAAGCCTTGTAAAAAGCATTTGCATCTTCAAATTCTTGGCCTTCTTTTAAAATCAGCGTCATTTTCGGCATGTCATTGACACAACTGTCCATCAACAAGCAGTCCATTTCACGCAAGTCATTTGATGCACTCAGAACATCATCGTTATTGGCGTTAATATTAGGTGAGGAAGGTCGAAGTGTCTCATTACTTCCATGTAAATCCCGCAACGATACTTGAACATTTCCAGTATCGGCATTCTGCATCAGATTACTGAGAAAACAAAGACAGAAACAAGTGAGAAATAATCAGTGAACTATATAACTGAGAATACAAACAAATTTGTGTTGAAGTACTACCTGGGAATTGGAATAGTAATTGAAAGGTTTTGGACAACAAAAACATAGAGGTGAATAGGTTCGCTGCTTTGAGGAAATGCTTCCATCATATTGGATACGTCGTTATCATTCTCAATCGGCACAAGTGATTCCAAATCTAGACCAGGAGATTTGTACTCGATGCTGCTAACGACAGTCAACTTGCAAATCTCACACACTTTGGATAAAAGAGTGAGGTAATTGATCGCTCGATTGACATGCACAATGCGGTTCGTGCCTCCTTTGTAATAAACCTTATTTGAATCCCAAATGAAGTTGCCCCCAAATCTACAAAGTACCCGCACCTGGTTCGTAGACATCATTTGGGTGTATTGTAATGAACTGAAAATCAAACGAAAGAAATGTTGTTATGCTTGAGAAAGCTCAAAGAAGAAAATTTTCATATGCATGTTTAAAAAAGAAAAGACCCAAATTCTAGTCTACTTTTGGTCTAACCTCGGTTCCATTGCAATTATATCACAGTTTCCTTGTGTACTTACTTGTACAAGCAAGGAACATGAAACGATTTTCCAGGACAAGGACCTCATGGACCTCATGGTGCATGAAACATGCCCTAAAGTTTGCCCAAATTATTAAAAAAAATAAATAAATAAATAAATAAACCATCAATCCAACGTTTGGCTGTTTTCTTATTAAGGGTGCTCGCTGCATTCTTTTTTCATTATTGTCTACTCCCAGGCCACATATTGAAGAGATAGAATTGTCCCATCCTGAAGATATTTGGAGCATGGTGGAATCATTGCTGCCAAAATCACAGGTCTTAATCACGAACCATGATCCCTGCTTGTACAATCAGACAGCTCCAAGTTACTGCATAATGTCATCCCAAAACCCTCCAAATGCAAGTATCATATGATTCTCAATCAAGCAAAACATGCAGTTTCGACCCACCTTTCACTTATATGGTGGGCCATCATGAGTAGGCTCTACTACGACAATCACTTCTACTGAATGATTTTAATTGTTCAAACCAGTAGAATCCAAATGCATAACTTTGCCAATGGTCCACACTAAGAAAAGGGTCTCCTATCTTATGAAGAAGATAATTCAATTGGAGTAGGATTGTCAAGGGAGCGGATTAGGGTCCTATAGGGACCTGTTTCAGGTTCAAGTACCATCTTTTGATGACCCAGACCTGAGTTTGATCAGGTTTTCGAGTACCTATAACGTGTTAGGACCCAACCTTGACCATCAGTATCACCAATCAAGGGATCATGATTATCCAGTGGAGACTTCAAAGCAAGATCCATCAATGGGGCCATTTGTACAAATTGAAGAACCAAGGATACAATATACATGTCCTTAGAGCAAAGATATGCAACACAACAAACCATGCAATTCAAATCTAGAATGGGATTAATCAGATCTCAGATCTCGATCAGAATGGCTTAGATGAGTTAGATCTGGTTCCAATTTTCCAGAGAACCATCAATAGATCCGAAAACAGAAAAAGATATAAAATTTGTGGGAGTCTACCAAAACTGATAGTTCCATGAAATTAAATGGTGGATGGGGCTTTGAAGGTCATTGCTGGGATGGCTTAAGATCAGCAATACCACACCAAAGAAAATAGTGCGTTCAATGGTGGAGTCGTTATTCCCACTACTTCCCATGATGTGGTCCACTATATATATATATATATATATATATATATGGGAAATGGTACGATGAGGTCGACCTCATAGGAACTTCCCGTGAGGTCGAGCTGTGTGGGCCCCACTTTGATGTGTGTCTAACATCAACACTGTGCATTTGATGGGTCCCTTTTAGGTTATGGGATATTCCAAAAATCAGCCGTATACAGAATTCAGGTGGGCCATACCATCTAAAACCATGTGAAGACATGCCTAAAACATATGCAAGTACTTGGTGGCGCCCGCCTGAGTTTTGGATGCGGTTGAAACTTGGTCTAGCCCCTCATCCAAGTGAGACACACACAATGGATGGGCTAGATTTGTTAACCAAGTCTAGGTGAGCCCAATAAATGATTATGAATGTTTTAATGGGAGGGTAACCCCTATCGACTGTTGTATGTGGTGTGGCCCCCCCAAGTCATGGATTGACTTGATTTTTAACCTCATGGCCCATCATGGAATGGTGCATCTGGCTGATGGGATAGATGTTCGACAAACATCACAGTGGGGCCCACACAGCTCGACCTCATGGGGAGTTCCCATGAGCTCGACCATATAGAACCTTTTCCCAATATATATATATATATATATATATATATATATATATAGGGAAATGGTACTATGAGGTCGACCTCATGGGAACTTCCCATGAGGTTGAGCTGTGTGGGCCCCACCATGATGTGTGTCGAACATCAACACCGTGCATTTGATGGGTCCCCTTTAAATTATCGGATATCCCAAAAATTAGTTGTATACGGAACTCTGGTGGGCCATTCCATCTAAATTGATGTGAAGACATGCCTAAAACATATAAAAGCACTTGGTGGGGAACACCTGAAATTCGGATGCGTCTAAAACTTGGTCTGACCCCTCATCCAAGTGGGACACACATAATGGTTGGGCTGGATTTGTGAACCACATCTCAGTGGGCCCAAAAAATTATTATGAATGTTTTAATGGAGGGTAACCCCTCTCAACTTTTGTATGTGGTGTGGCCCACACAGCTCGACCTTATGGGGAGTTCCCATGAGCTCGACTGTATAGAACCTTTTCCCTATACACACACACACACACACGCTCATGCCGAAGTGGGATTTCACCACCTATGGGCACTGGAACCCTTGACCTGGCGTTGAAACTCTTGTGACTCTACCACTGGGGCAAGAATAAGGACCCTGAGGCGTGTTATATAGTTTGCTTTCTTTTGGGCAAATCATGTTCCCATGTATGGCTTCATAGGTGGGTGAATTGTCCAAGCTGCTCCTCTGGGTGTACACCCTTTGCTCCTATCTATGCATTATAGGTGGTGCGCCCCCACCTTTCTTTATAAAATAAAATAAAATAAAAATAAAAAAGAGTAAAGCCCTCAATTGAGAGAGTGGTACTGATTCAAATATACCCTCCGCCAGGAACGGTTGAGATGATTACCTTCCATATTGATTTATACTGCCTTTCTATCATATCATTCGGTCCATGTCAGTAAGAAAATCATCCAGTGTTACCTCAAGATGAAAAATTCATCTGGAATAAAGTAGGAGGGAATGCGAAACAGTATGAAGAAAGAAGGAAAGAGGAGAAAGAAACGTCCGTTGAGACGGAATCCATGGGACAGTAATTGAGAGGAAGAATCTTGAATGACGTGATTCAAAATCTTTCCAACCTGAGATCGCAAGATGGGTTATTCATTATGAGTTATCAGCCCTACTAGGAATGGTGCATGCACCAAAAGTCTCCTCATTGAAAATTTATCGAGCAGGTTATCATCACAGAAATGGTCACGTAAGAAAATAGAGGGAGGTGACTGGTGAGAAAGAGGACAAAAGGATTTCTTCTTTAACATGTTTGGGATCTATGGAACCAAATCCCAAACGCCAACGATTGATAGTTTTTCTTGGCCATTGAGTGGATACCTGGAATCATTGGATCGAATTATTTAAGACCAGCGCGACCAAAGGTGGGGATCAAGATGGAATATGTTGCCTGCGACCCTAAGCGCACGAAGTTCCTGCAGTGGAAACTAGGTGGGGCCCACCGTGATGTTTGTGAGAAATCCACCCCGTCCATCCCTTCATTGATGCTTCACCTCACCACATGTAAAGTTGAGATGGGGCTATTCCAAATTCCACTTTATTTATGTCTATCATATCCCAGAAAAGGGAAAAAGGGGGTCGGGGTGGGGAATGCATATTGAATCAATGAATAATGGCCGCTAACGAAATAATAACGAATGGTGCGAAGATAAAACTAATGTGTGTGATTGTAAGATTACATAAAATAGCCAAACTATAAGCTAAGAGAACGAAAAACTTAATTGAAGTCCGTTGCTCTGTTTTAAACAAGAGATAATCTTAAGACACAGATGGAAATAAAGATTTGTGATTGACGGTATGGAAAGAGAAGAGAAAGTGATACGAAAGTCCGGTTTGGTGGGCATGAGAGAAACGAACGACTCCGAAAGTCTGCAACTCTCTTTAGCAGAATTGCTCAAGCCAGCTTTCCATTTGCTATTTTGGGCTTTTAATTTTGCATGTTTGAACGGAGGTCTCAAGTCAACTGGTTGGACCACAATTTCAATTTTGCATGCTTGAACAACTTCTATATTATGTCATGTTTTATCTATTAGTGCACTTATTTGTCTATATATTTATCAACGAGTTGGTTGAGCCCTTATAAGTCTAAGAACAGGACACACAGTATTAAGGAGTGAAGAAATAGATAAATTGAGGCGCATTGGTAACCCTAACTTTATAACTAAAATAACATAGCATTTAAACGATTCATTTATTAATATGTAAACATTTGTTTGATCATCCTTTAGCTGTAAGAGTTTTATTGGAACATGCTTAAATAGGCTATATAAGTTCAAACTGTTGTAAACTAAAATGCCCAAAACAACATACAATAAGAATAACTCGATGAAAGCTCGATCGATCGATCGAAGGTCGAGCACGATCAATCGATGGTAGCTAAAAGTGTCCAGCAAACTTTCTGTTGAAAATCTATCTAGCTCAATCGATCGAGGGTTATTTACCAACTTTTTAGTCGTTGCAACTTATTAGTTATATAAAGGCATCCACTTTTTAAGCATTGAGATTGGTTTGTGGTAGCATTGAAGCCTATGTGTTTTTCCCTTGAATTTCTATTTTGGACACTTCATACTAAAGAGATCTAGGACTTCTTCCTTGTGATTCATCACTCAAATGAGCATTCCAAGCTTCCTTTGAAGATGAAATTGATCTTCTCTATTCTCTATATATTAGACATTAAACCTATAGGCAAATCATTGTCTAAATTCTCTAGAATACCCATATAGGTGAATCCCTACTAGGAACCAACTCAAACCATTAGTTGTAAGATATTCAACCTAACTCACATGCCTTGGTCACCTCATTGGAGCATCAAATACAAGGTGATTGATTGTATGAGCTGAATAATTTGCATCAACGATCGTGAGATCAATTGAGAAGTTGATTAAAGCATGGGAGAGCATCAATCAAGCATCTTAAGTAAGGTGTAGCAATGGGGCTCAATCCGACAAGGTTGTCATTTGTAGAGTCTATATACTCTTTCCTTGTGTAGGATTGAGTGTAAAGTTTGTAACTCAAACTTGAATGGATTCTAATGTAGGACTTAGGCTCTTGTACAAGGCCAAATTCACCGAACACAAGTGCTTGCATGTTAATCTCCGCAGAGAGCCTCCGACGGGAGCAAAATGTAAGTCCTTAGATTATGATCGTAGTGTTGTTGGTAAGTTAATAGAAAACCAACTAAGTCTCTACGGGATCCACCGTGGATGAAAACATGTTCCTCCAACACGAGAGACTACGTGTTAAGTTCTTGTGTAGAGTTTTAAATATTATAGATAAACCTAATTTAAAACCCCCGAGATAGTGAAATTTGGTACACTCGAAGAGAGTGCATTTGCCGGTAGTGGAGTAGACAAATATCCAAACCACACTATATGCTTGAGTGTTACAATTGTGAGTGTTTGCATTTTTATTCATGCTTATGTATTTAATTGGTAGAATTATATGAATACTTGAAATGAATTATATGTTAGGCACTTAGTTTGTGAGTACGCATAAGATCGTTATCTCTAACTTGGACTAGTTGTTTATTTTGTCGCATGTATTGTAGTTCATGTGATTGGACCCACTTGGCTTGAGAGCCTAAGTGTTACTCGTGCTATTGATTTGAATTGATAAATATGTTAATTAAGCAAAAAAATAAAATAAAATGTGATTCTATTTAAACCCCCCACCCCACCCCCCACAGGACTTGGACATAATTCTTAGCTCCGCCAAGCTTCCATATGCAGCATAGTGTCATGTTAGACTACCGATGCAATTTCCCTGGCCACATCTAACCCTTTCAATAAGTTGTCAAGATGACAAGAATCAACTTGAGAAAAAGTCAGCCCCATCTACTCATTAGATAAGATAGGTTATGTCAAAGAAAACAAATTCTAACCACTGATAAATAACAAAATAAAATTATGGTTCACTCAATGAGTGGATGTGGCTTGTTTTTTCACAAGATAATATTAATGTTGTGAACAACCTATCAGGCAGGTTGGATGTTCCGCATCCTGTAAGGTTTTAAATTATTTGCTAGGTGTATTGTTATATGTAGTCCAACTAGTTGGACTTGAGACTTCTCTATTTGGTATTGTTTAGTTTGCCAACGAGCCTCTTGAAAAGCTAGCTACCCACTTTGCAATGTTAGGCTAATAGTTTGCATTTTCATAAGATTTTTGCAAAAGGAGTAATGCTTCACCAAAAGACACCTTGCCTCTTCTCTCCCTTCCCATTTTCCATGTTTTATTATGGATTGGAGATGGTAGCATTTTGCCACGATTTGTTTTTAAAGGTAGATTGGGTACTACCCTCACCAGGACCCAACTAGAAACAGGCAATCCTAACAAGGTTCTATGGGGCTGTCATGATGTATGCGTTTTATACAAGTCATTCATCCATTTGATAGATCATTTTCAAACATGAGCCCAAAAAGAAGGTCAATCGAAGGCTCAAGTGGACCACACTAAGGAAGCAAACAGTGAGAGTTGAATGCCCATCCCCTATTGTTTTAAAACTTCTTAATGCTACATAAGGACTCTTTTGGGAGCTTGTGAATGGAGGTAAATGGGAATTGGAATTGGAGGTAAATGAATGGGGAGTAAATGATTTACATAGTTGTGTTTGGATGTGAGAATATGAAATGCATTTGTAACCAAATATTCCGCATTTCCGCTTGAATGGGAGGAATTGGAATGTATTTGAATTTTTCAAAATATTCACAGTAATATATGTAATATTCTAAATCAGCTTTAATATCCCAACTTAGTGTATATATGATAAATTTAATGGAATGATTGTAATAAGCCCATTGAATTATATACTTTAGTAAAAAAATTGACAAAATTTTGAGCCTCAGGTAAGCCACAAATGCAAGGATCAGAAACAAACAACTTGCCAATATTTTTTAACCATGCAATTAGATGGCCATCCTTTGGACAGTTTGGATCATCCTTTTAGTGTGATTTTGTGATGTAACTCATAATTGGATCATTCTGGAGTATCATTAGCGTGACACGTATATTGTGGACATGTACATAGTGGCACTTTTGTTTACGCGTGCGATTCTCCAAGGAAGTTTAAAAAGGCATTTCACCCTATTTACTTCCAAATCTTCCCTCAGCGAGAGGATTTCATTTACGTGCACATTTACTCCCATTTCATTTTATTTACATGCATTTTCTTCCATCCAAACACACCTCAAATATCATTTACCTCCATTCACGCCCAATTCCATTAATTTTCCTCAATTTACTGCCATCCAAATGGCCCTAAGTTTTGTATCAAGTTGACATTTATGCTTTCCCTTCATCCATGTCCATGTGACATAAACATATCGGTGGGCTCTAGGAAGGTTTCAACAGTAGCATCATTGTCTCCATAGCTATCAGTGGTATGGTCCCACTTGAGACTTCCATTTGCCTCTTCCTTGAGCTTATGCCCTAAAATGATCTGCCAAAGTAGATGAATGTCATGGACAAAACACATATATCGAAATGGGCACCGCAGAGCTACTATCAGGACCATCTGGCCCATTTTTTAACCTGTGGCGACATACATCGAAATGGGCACCGCAAAGCCACTATCAGGACCATCTAGCCCATTTTTTAACCTGTGGTGACCTATTTACCAAGGTGATACATGTATGGCTATCTATTTGACCATCCTTATAATAGGTCACTCAAGATGAGGCATGGCACTAAGTCATGTTGATCAAACAACCCTAACCAATAAATAGATGGTGATCACATAGATGGTCAAGGGTCCCAACGATTAACTAATTAAAGTGTGCTCCAGGCTCTACCCCATTTATGATTGAGCCCACAATTTGTATGGTCTGGATTGCCTTACATGTAATGGATGAATGGCCACTTTCGAACATTGATGGAGGACAATCATGTATTCACAACCCCAAGTGTAGGGTGGCGATGTAATAATAACTCGGTAAAACCGAGGTCGAATCCACAAGGACTAAACTTGTACGTATTCTGAAAATAACTAGAAATAGAAAAAGATCTAAATTAAAATTTGAATAATTGAGAGTAATGGTAAATAATGTTGATTAAAACTTATGAATTTAAATGTGGGAACTGGGATGTCAAGGATTCACTTGTAGCTATTAAGATGCTACCTTGCTTGATTCAATAAACACAATTGGAATTGGAGTCTCATCCTATCCAATTGGAAGATAAAACAATTTAAATCAAATCTGAACTTTTCATTGACGTAATTCTCAATGGAGGAGAATTGTGAAGATTAGAAAGGATTTCATCACCCTACCATGCCTAGGAGATGATGGTGAACAATGGGATTTACCAATCTCACTATCTCAAAACAGGAAAAGAAGAAATCCAAAGCTATCACAACATCTATTGTAATCTGAGTCACAACAAATCATAGAAAACTGAAAATATTTTTTTTTTAATACCAAACTAAAAATCAATGAAGTTCAATAAGAACAAGAATCAAAGTAAAATAAACATCCCAACACGCTACAAGCTTCACTTATTAGCCCTAGCTAAGAGGTTTAGCCAGCCATAGACATGATTGAAACCAAATCTCTTAAACAAAACATGAAAAATAAACTAGGGAAGAAGAAAAACTCCTTAGCGGCTGCTTCACCCCTTTGTTATGCTTATTGAGACCTTTCCAAACCTTAAAAGATGTTTTGGAGCATCCTAGAGAGTCCTATTTATAGTTGTGGAACTCCAACTTTCGCACTTAATTAGAAAAATCTAAAAACCGCCTCAAATTTACGCTCTCTGCAGTTTGTTAAATTACACTTCACTCTAAGCATTTTCCCAAAATATACTTCACTCTGCATAGCTAAAATAAACTTCGAGTTTCAAAATATGTTTTTTCAGGACAATTTCATGAATATGTTTGTTTTCAGGACAATTTCAGGATTCCTTTTCTTCACTTCAAATCTTTTATTCTCTTCATTTCTCACTTGGTTTTCTTGGATCTTTGGCATGTGAATTCGATATTAATGACTTTTAAATCTTCAAATCCTTATTTAGTAATCTTTTGAGCATAAATCTTCCTTTTGGCATCAATTTCACTTTAAGCTCTCAAAATCACCTCGCACATGAAAACATGCATAATTAGATCGATTAAGTACTATCATGTTAATAAAACCAATGTATAAATAGGAAGAAATATGCAATATTTCACACTCAACATACCCCCCAACCAGCATTTTTCTAGTCCCGAGCAAAATGTACGTGAAGCAATTCTCAATTCTCAATGTTCAAACCCTTTTTCAAAAATCAATCCTTTGTGCAATCAAGTATGGATGAGTAGAATTAAGATAAGAAAGTGAGATTTTGAAAACCTAAAGCCGAATCATATAAACAATCCATCAAATAGGTTCTTTATCGATTAAATTAGAGCATAAGTTCATATATCAAATTTTTCTAACATGCTTAGTAAATTCCAGCTTACTTTTCGCAAAAATATACTATCATTATATAATTTTAGCCATGATCACCACGTCAAGATTAATTGAATAATCAAGTACTAATTCCAAACTTATCCTTGTTTCCTTCTTTTTTCGGTTTTTGATTTTATATTGATGATCTTTTTTTATTTATTCATTCTTTTTAGACTTTCTATTCTTTTACAGTCTTTTCATTCTTTTCCAATCTTTTCATTCTTTTCCATTCTTTTCCATTCTTTTCCATTCTTTTAATCATATATGACCTTTTTGTCGATCTTACTTTTGTTTTTTGTTTTTTTCATCTTTTAAGGTGAATAAAATTCTCCAAACTTAATTCACAATCATCTATCAATGCTTCACACACTAACAATCAGAAATTCTAGTATAATTCACAGAAAGCAACTTGAACGTGCCTTGTGACTTAGATTAACATGATATTCAAACTTCCTCTTAATCAATTAAATGAAAGAACTGTAGGTGATAGATTACTTAGTTGATCGAACTCCAAAAATTCACAATTCAATCTCAATCTTATCATCATACTTAAAACATTCTTTACATATACAATTCATCATTTTCCAAACAGATTTCAACCTGAAAATTTCGAAAAAAAAAAAAAAATGCTCAGAACTAAGAAAATACTGATTAGTTTACCTAATTCACACCCCCCAACCTAAAATCTATATTGTCCTTATTGTAAATATATATATATATATATATATATATATATAAGCATGCAATGCATACGAGACAATGAAAAGAAATGAGAAGTGATGGAAAGGTAGTACCTGAAGAAAGGGGATTGAAGCTTTTCGAAGGTTCTCAATGTGAAGATGGGTTAGCACAGAGACTCAAACAAACTGAAAGCAAACTATCCTAATCCTAAATCCTACGAAAGCAATAAAACTAACTACACCTCCATTAGACTATGAGATTAATCCTGGTACACCGGATCAGTCAGAGGCATGGTCATGTCCTCTGAGTCAAATTTCTCAACAAATGGCTTTAAACGATGTCCGTTCACTTTAAAATTAAACATGGTCATTCGTTGGATTCTTTATCTCAATGGCCCCATGTGGATAGACATTAGTAACAGTGAAAGGGCTGGTCCATTGAGATCGGAGTTTACCCAAAAAAAGGTGTAATCGAGAATTGTACAGGACTTTTTGACTGGTTATGAATGATTTCCAAAAGATGTTCCTGTCATGGAACACTTTCATCATGTCCTTGTAAATTTTGGAGTTCTCATATGCGTCGTTCCAGATTTTCTCAAGTTCATTCAACTGTAGTTTGCGCAGTGAACCGGCATTGTCCAAATTAAAGTTCAGATTTTTGATAGCCGAGTGGGCTCTATGTTCCAACTCTACAGGCAAGTGGCAAGCTTTCCCATAAACGAGTCTAAAGGGAGACATTCCAATGGAGGTCTCAAAAGCTGTACGGTATGCCCATAAAGCATCGGTCAAACAGATTGACCAATCCTTACAATCGGGATTAACCATTTTCTCCAGAATATGTTTAATTTCTCTATTGGAAATCTCAGCTTGCTCACTTGTCTGCGGATGGTATGGAGTGCTAACCTTATGAGAGACCCCATATTTCTTCATTAAGTTTTCAAATGGCCTATTACAGAAGTGTGAACCCCCATCACTAATGATGGCCCGAGGTGTTCCGAACTGGGAAAAGATATTTTCTTATAAAAATTGAATGATCGTACGATTGTCATTGTTCCGGCTTGGGATTGCTTTAACCCACTTAATGACATAGTCAACTGCTAGCAAAATGTACAAATTCCCAAAGGATTGAGGGAATGGCCCCACGAAATCGATGCCCTAGCAATCAAAGGCTTCAATGATAAGAATGAGGTTCAAAGGCATCATATTTTGATGGGACGATGCACCCAATTTTTTATAATGCTCACAAGCTTTGCAAAACTCATGAGTGTCCTTGAACATAGTGGGCTAATAAAAGCCACACTGTAGAACCTTGGCCGTGGTCTTTTTAGCAAAAAAGCGACCACCACAGGCCTGCGAATGACAGAATGAGATAATACTTTGGTGTTCATTTTCTAGCACACATCTCCTTAGAATTTGGTCTGGGCAATATTTGAATAAATACGAGTCATCCTAGAAGAACTTACAAACCTTGGTGAAGAATGTTTTCTTATCTTGGGCATTCCAATGAGTCGGCGTAAAACCTGTGCCAAGATAATTAGCAATGTCAGCAAACCAAGGTAATTTAAAGAGTTTAAACAATTGTTCGTCAGGGAACATATCATTTATAGGTGGCATTTCAAGGGAATCGGGGAGATCGAGTCTCGAAAGATGGTCAACCACTACGTTCTCTACTCCCTTTTTGTCCCGTATTTCCAAATCAAATTCCTAGAGTAGGAGGATTCATCTTATGAAGCGGGGCTTAGCATCATTCTTAAAGAGAAGGTACTTCAATACTGTATGATCAGTGTAGATGATGATCTTGGATCCGATCGAGTAGGATCTAAATTTGTCCAAAGCAAACACTATGCCAAGAGTTCCTTCTCCGTAGTAGAGTAGTTCACTTGGGTATGATTTAGAGTTTTACTTGTATAGTGAATATCGTGGGGTTTCTTTTCTTTTCTCTGGCCTAATACCACCCCAATAAAATAGTCAAACGCATCACACATAATCTCAAAAGGAATGTTCCAATTAGGTGGCTGCATGATAGGTGCGGTAGTCAACATGCCCTTGAGCTTATTGAAAGCTTCTCAACATTGCTCAGTCCACTCATATGGTACATCCTTTTAAAGTAGATTGCATAAAGGACGACAGAGGTAACTAAATTCCTTTATGAAGCGTCTGTAAACTCCAGCACGTCCTAAGAAGGATCGAATGTCTCGTATGCTCTTAGGTGGAGGTAGGTTAAAGATAAGATCAATTTTAGCCTTATCCACCTCAATTCCCTTGGACGAGATGATAAGTCCAAAAACAATTTCCTTACGAACCATTTCTCCCAATTGGCACCAAATTCTTTTCCTCACATCACTTCAACACATTTTTCAGATTTTCCAAACACTCTCTAAAGGATGGACTAAAGACAGAGAAGTCGTCTATGAAGACATCTAAATATTACTCCACCATGTCAGAAAATATACTCAACATGCATCGCTAAAAAGTGGCGGGGGCATTATACAGTCCAAATGGCATCCTTCGGTAAGCATGTAACACCCTGATTCTCGTGACCCGAGGACGATCGCTCGAGTACAAGAACCCGAGGGTTACGTCATAAAATAAAACTACCATTCATCTAATTATCGACACAATTCATAGCAATAAGATATAACCATAGTATCAACTAATCGAAGGAGGTCAACATACGTGAATAAGAGTATAAAGTAAAGTAATGCTAGATTCCACAACAGGGGATTTTTAATTACAATCTCCAAAGCAAGTAAAACTAAGATAATGTCTAAAAGCATGAAAGTAAATAATCCTATGTCATTAGTTGAGCTCCAACGGCTCAACTGAGTCGGCATACTGTTCTTCATCTCCGTACTCCTCTTCTACTGCACCAGGAGTGTCATCATAGACACCATTTTCCTCGGTCATACCTGCGTCTATTTGGTGCAACTGCACTGTTGGGTGAGTGAAAACTCAATGGAAATTTCCCTCATAAATTCAACCATAACACATCAATCCAAAATAAATTAACAATTCTAATTCATAAGGCAATACAATACACATGCATTTGTATGAATGTATGAATGTATGTTCAAGTCACAGATCTGGGTATGCAATCCAGCTGTCAAAATAAAAGACCGCCCGCGGTAGATTTAACTACTTGGAAAAGGCCATGAAGGTGAGTGCGCCCAAGGACGACCTCCTGGAAAAATACTTGGGGTATGCCCGAGGAGGTATAAAATCCCGGAAAAGTGCAACGCCCTGAAAATCGGGGGTCAAGCAGAAGCCCAACTCCCGAGTTCCAACACATCACTTATGCAACATGGATGGTGGTGATTAAATGTTGTCCGCTTCAATGCCTTAAACATAAATAAGATTAAGCCAAAGAAACATATCATACTCTAGAGACAGTTAAATTACGCAAGCGGGAGTCTGTGATAGATATATTTAAAACATATTAGATGTGGTGCATCTCCAGAGTACAATCATGGTCCAGGTCGAATAATTACAAGTATCATATCAAAAGGGAACATGAATATCAAAATGTGTAAGTCCCACTACATCACGAAGCCCCATAGCCCCGATGATCAGGCGCAGCCTACATGAACCCGCCAGAGTACTGAATGTAGGAGAACTCCTTGTCGTCGCAGAAGTCGGGTTCAGCCTCATATGTCGCTGCATCATCTGCAGCTAAGACAAAGTCTGGTTGGTGCTTTAAAACACCGTCCCAGAGTGGGAGTGAGTGATCAACTCAGTGGAACTATAAGGCAAAAGTTAACATGTTATCAATTCAGTTAAGCAGTAATGATAAAGCAATACAGCAAACATGTCCTAGATACTCTTATTAATGCAAGAGTGATATGCGATAATGATGCATGCCCTCACCTGCACTCCCTCAACGTCTTCATCTTACGGCGCACATGGCAACCACCCGAAAGTGCTCTTCCTCACCAAAGCACATGCAATGCGGTGCATGCTCATGTTAGTCAATACTTAATTAGATTTATTTATACAGCAGTTTTGGGAAACTAAGGTACCTCCCTTGTATCATTTCCCAAACAATGATCCATTCTAGGGTCGTCAATACTAGCTAGTCTCATACGATGTTGCGGTTCCAAGTCGCTACAAAGAGGCTCGTCACCATCAGAGCAGGCCTGCTTATACTTTAGTTGCTATGGAAAGGCTCGTCACCTCAGTGCAGACGTAGAGTATGCTCAAGGTCATTACGAATGGCTCGTCACTTAGTCATAGGCCTACAACTCGAATACGGTGTCTCATACAACCATATTCGGCTCACGAGCCTAGGTTGCTCATTGGACACTACGGGGAAGCTCGTCGCCCCAGCGTAAGCCGACAGCACGACCACGGTGTCCCATACCACCATGCCCGGCTCATGAGTCTTAGCGGATCGAGGTACCAAGATTAAACGGGATTTTCACTGATAAGTTGCTACCTTAGATTCAAGCAGTTGCGTCCACACATGCTAAACACACAATAAGCGAATCGGGTTACTTGACAAGCTCGATTGGTACGAGCGTACGTTGAATTGATCGACATAGAGCGCGTAAGCACTCCGCGTGGCCTAACCACTGTCAACAAACTCCGTACGACTCGAATTCCTTGAACACATCTGTTGTGGCGAAGCTAACTTAGGCACTCGTTCGGGAATCATTACCGATAGCCTGGACTACGTAGTAGTCCCAAATGCATGTAAATATAACAGGATAACACATGTGGTAGGCATATCAAAGTTAAAAAATTAATTCAAGTAACATAATCAATTGAACATTTCACAAAATACAAGGTAAACATAATTTGTACAAATGCATTTCATGCTAAATCACACAAATTTAATCTAAGTTACATGAAGGGATATATACACATAGATAAGGTAGTTGAGAATCTCACCTCAACACCCATATAACATACACTTTACAAAATATTTACTCATCCAGACATTTTCACAAATACTTAGACTACACACATCAACATACATGACGTATGTTGATCACAACATGTATTAGGGCAAATCCTTTCACTAAGGAGTTGTCACGAATACAACACGCATATATCCACGACGGATAATCATGGCGAGCAGGGATTCAAATTCCATACTCATTCAATCATTTCTACAAACACTTAGACTACACGATACAACTCAGTTATAAGTTATATTAGGGCAAATCCTTTCATAAGGAGTTTTCACATATTCAACAATCACATGTTCACGGTGAATAATCATGGCAAGCACAAAACCAAATTCCCGACATATCTAGTCATTTCAACCTACACATGGAATAGCCTAGATTCAACATAGTTCATATATAACCGTAAAGCGAGGAAAACAACGTATCTAACATGTGAAACGGCAACCCAGTCAGTTATAAATCATTAACCAACATTGAAAGCCTTGAAAACCATAACCTATATATTTATAGTCCGTACCTTTCGCCGGTAAACTCGTAACGGATTCAGTTTGAACACTCCGCCTTCGTCTATGGCACAACGGCAACCTATAGTATGAAATAGGTTAGCTATTTCATCACATACACTACCTGAATCCCTAAAACAGATTAGGGTTAGGATTTCTTACCCGAAAACAGAATCAGAATCGCCGGAATAGCGATACTGTAGTGGTAGCTAAGCACGTGGAACGGCGAGATTGAATCCCGAGAACAAACCCTAACTCTACCTCTCACTTTCCCTCTATTTCCTTCTCTTTCTTCTCTCTTCTCTCTCTAGAGTCTAGAAATTCGCATATGAAGGGAGAGAGAGGGTTTAAGGTCCTTATATAGGCCCAAAATCGACCTCAATGGCCCCAGGGCCATGGTATACTTAGGTTATAGTCAAAACCTGACTGTTTCTGCTCAACGGAGATGTTCTGGAGACCCCTTTTCTACATGCGGTCGGACTTAAGCTCCCTGACATTGGATCTAGGTCAAGCTAAGTTTTTGGTTCGATCGGATTTGGGGATCGACCTTGGGGGACCTGTTTCAGTTCAACGGTCACCGGCAGTCGATCAAGGCCACAAGTACACTGCCATGTGTTGGAAATTTTCCCTGATCCGAAGGTGTAATTGGGTCAGATTCCGACGATTTAAATCTTTAGATTTAGCCTATAAGCGAACGACTCAATTCACTTAAGTTTCAGTTCATTTCCTAAAGATATTCGCGTTTCTCACACACTTCAATCCGGGCTCAAGTTGTGCGCTTCCGGACACCTTTAAAACTTGATTTCCGAGATGGTTGTCAAGTCCAGCAAGGCGGTCATAACCGTATAGTTCCGTGAAAATCGGACTTTCGACGTGCGGTCCAGGTCCGATATGGAGTTTCATGATGCTCCCGAGAGCAACTGGGTTTAGAGATGGATCCTAGATTTTAGGGTAATGTAGCGTCAACGATTGTACAAGTTTTGGGTCTTGCAGATCGTATTTAAAGTGATTAGTGCTAATTTCATAGGTAATCTAGTTTAGTACTTAGCTAATTCTCGTATAATTTCAAAAGGATTTGGTCCTATTTGATTTCTGCCTGAGGTGGAACTCGGGTCTTTGTATGGATTTTTCCGAGACATTACAAAAAGCCTCATGTAACGAAAGAGCGACCCGAAGTGTACAAGTGCACAAACCTGATGGTTGGACTTAGGTAATAGAACCTTGCACAACCCAACAAGATGTGACTTACGATGAACACTCCGAAAAGCTCACATGTCATGCGTGGATGTTATGCACCATGACACATATAAACATTACTTTGATAGAATAGTAATGACCTTCCAACTTTCAAATAGGAAATATCCAACTATACATTCCATATGAACTTCCATGATTTCTTTACATTCAGAGGGCTCGCCAAGAGTCATGTAAGTTTTCAAGTGAGGTCATATCATTCAGATTATCTAAGAGTCCTCCTATATCCCTTAAGGACTCTTCCCATACTCAATCTTCATACTGCTCATAATGTATAATAAAATAAGAGTTTGTAAAACTCAAGTCGTCTCATTAAAGTTATGTTCATGATGTAAAGATGACAAGAGATTGACAAACCCATGATAGTTATGAAGGATGGAATTCCAATCGTCACTTTACACCACATGTAATCAAATTTTCATTTCCCATATTGTAAGATAATGCCAACTAAATTAGAAATTATTGACAGTCATGAAGGAAATGTCTCACAATTCACAGATGATCTAATATGAAAGCCTCCCTTTCTCAACATAAGAAAACAATTATAAATGTGACATGGAGTTTGCAAGACAACACATCATGCACATAATCATAAGGAAATATGGCATTAACACAATTATTTCATGAAATTCAAGATAACCAGGAATTAATAATTTTCTAAAATTCTATAATTAGAGATTTAATCCACATGGAAATTAGTGAAAGGAAGAAGCTATAGGGGATGCTCCTCACCTCGATTGGATGAGGTGCGTCTATGAACACCTAGTTTGAGATTGATTGAAGGTAAAGGTCCTTCAAATATATCTAATGCAAACAGTCCCTGATGAGAGAAATATAGCATCCAAGTGAGTTAGCACTGAGTTGACTCGGATGAGTTTTCAACTACCCACTATGCCGAGTCCGATTCAAGGGTCTTGTTAGCCTTAGGGTTAGATTGAAGGCTCGTTGAGCCCAATGCATCTCAGAATCATGCACAACCGGCAGAAGTCGGTTATACTTAGCCAGAGACTAACTGAGTCAGCCCAACTGTGGTTATTGAGTTGACTCAGTGGGGGTTAAAATGGTCGAGTCAGTTCCAAACTGGGCAGATCTGAAACGCCCTTAGCTAGCCCCAGGTTTAGATAAGCGAGTTGCTTACTAGGCCCAACAAAATCAACCCCAAGATCATGAAACGGCCCTGAGTCACTGACTCAGGAGCGATTTGACTCAGCCAAGTCTCTTTGACTAGCAGCGAGCAACTTGGTAAACATACCTGAGACTGATTCCAGGTGTTGTTCAGTGCTCGAGGCAAACTGATTTCAGACATGGATTCAGATCAGGGTTTTCACCTTGAGGTGTGGACTGGAATCACCCAATATGTAAACTGGGTCGGGAGTGGCTGAGAACTCTATCGACCAAGTTGGTGATAGACTCTCGAAACTGAGAGGGAACGAACGTGGTTACCTTGATCAGGGACATCGTTTGGATGTTGAAAGGGGCTGGATGCAACGTGCTCTGCTCCGGGTCTGATGGGACTCGAATCTACGCCTCGCTTACTCGATCCCGAAGGTCGTTTAGGTGTCTCGGGCCATAGAGGCGATCGACTAAAGGCTTTACCCGATGACCAGGCCATAGAGGCGATCGACTAGGTCGCGCTAATAAAGACTATCAAGGTAAGGTTGAACTTCCCAATTTTAATGACTTATTGCGTATATAAGATTTCCACGACTGGTTAGCTGAAGTATAACAATATTTTGATTACATGGACGAGCCGGAACATAAAAAGGTAAAATTAATATCATTCAAATTAAAATTCAGTGCTTCTGTATGGTGGGAGAAATTACAACTCTCACGTGCCTGACAAAACAAAGCGCCCATCCAATCATGGCCACGGATGAGACGCATTCTTCTATCATGATTCCTTCCAAGTGATTACAAGCATGTATTATTCCAGCAATATGAAAATTTCTAGCAGGGGAATCGAACCATCACAGATTACACCAAAGAATTTCAGCGATTGGCAACACGGAATGATCTGTTAAAAATCGAATCGCAAAAAGTAGCACGGTTTATAGGTGGGTTATGAATAACAATTTAGGACCGAGTCTAGATGCACCCGGTCAGGACCATGGATGAAGCGGTTCAGTTGACAGGTAGGGCGAAAACACAGCTTACAAGAGTCCCTACTCGGCCCTATCCTTTGACTCAACCCCCCATGACGGATCCCACACATGATTCAACACTGGCATGAGGAAAGGAACCAATAGGAGGGTGCCCTCAAACTCCTGCAACCGCAAAATGTGACACAGGGAGCAGTCCATCTAGGCATCAACGTGTGGCACCCACTACAGTGGGTCTGAGTAGGATTTCAAATCCTTATGGTCAGCCAAGGCTGAACACTTATTACCGTTGTGGCCAACCAGGCCACTTATCAAACACTTGACACCCTGCAACTCACTTGGCCATTAACGAAGGGTGCAATGATGTAGTGGAAGAAGGCTTAGGATTTGATGAAGATCAACAAGCCACTGAGGAAGGAGTTGGCGACGAAGAATGGTTGGCCAAGGATCATGGAAAATCCTTAGTTGTGAGGTGATTATTGTACACCCCACGAAAGGAGTTGCAACCATAGCGGTACAACATATTCCGTATGTGGTGTACCATTAACAACAAGGTCTGTGATGTAATCATAGATAATGGCAGTAGTGAAAACATTGTTTCGAAGGTGATGGTGAACAAGTTGCGGCTACCTATGACATAGAACTTTTTCCGTATTCAATTGGCTGGAGAAAAAAGGTAAATGAGACCAAGGTAACCAAACAATGTACTGTCTCGTTTTCAATTGGTTAAAATTATAAGGATTGAGTACTTTGTGACGTGGTCGACATAGAAGCATACCATATGTTACTCGGTTGACCATGACAGTCAGACCGTGATACGACCCAAGGCGGATGAGACAATGTTTACGTCTTCATCAAGGATGGTTGAAAAATTGTCTTTACCCCTATGGCACCAGAAAACTACCTTGAAGCTTCTAAGGTGAAGGAGAGTTCCCTCCTAATCATTTAGGATTTCATGGAGGAATCCAAGGAGACCGGCGATGTATATGCCATTGTGATAAAGGGTGAGGAATTAGAGCCCTTAAACATTCCTCTAAGTTCAAATCCGTTGCCGAATGAATTCAAAGAAATTTGGCCTGATGACCTCCTGATGGATTGCCTCCGATGGATTGCCTCGCATGCGAGATATTTAACATCATATTGACCTTGTCTTTCAGTCCAGTTTACTCAATCGTCCTAACTATCGGATGAGTTCGAAGGTGTGCCATATTCTATAAGGTCAAGTAGAGGAATTGATCTGTAAGGATCTAATCCGAGAAAGCATGAGCCCATGCACCGTACCGGCCCTATTAACTCCAAAGAAAGATGGGAGTTGACACGTGTTTCGACAGCCGGGTGATCAATAAAATTACCATAAAATACAGATTTCTCATACCATAGTTGGACGATGTGTTAGACATGATTGAATGTGCAAAATTATTTTCTAAATTGGATTTAAGGAGAGGTTACCATCAAATTCAAATATGACCGAGTGATGAGTGGAAGACAACTTTTAAGACCAAGGAAGGATTGTATGAATGGTTGGTCATGCCCTTCGGTCTATCAAACGCACCTAATACATTCATGAGGTTGTTGAACTAAGTTCTAAAATCATTCATTGGGCGTTTCGTAGTAGTATACTTCAATGACATTCTGATATACATTCAGGATGAAGCAAGGCATATGGAACACCTCAAATAGGTCCTACAAGTGCTCACAAGTTGTATCTCAATTAAAAAATTGTAGCTTTTTAATTGATATCATATTGTTTTTGGGCTTTGTCGTGACATCCACAGGCATCCGGGTGGATGACAAAAAGGTGAAGGCCATCAGGGAATGGCTGGTTCCAAAAAACATACACGAAGTATAGAGTTTTCACGAATTCGTGATATTCTATTGTCGGTTCGTGAAGAATTTTAACACCATTGTGTCACCAATTACAGATTGCATGAAAAAGTGGCCATTTCAGTGGACTGACAAAGTTGATAAGAGCTTTCCTGAAATTAAGCACAAATTATCCACAACCCCAGTTCTTTTACTTCCCAGCTTCGACGAATTGTTTGAGGTAGAATGTGATGCTTCATATGTCAGAATTGGAGGAGTTTTATCTCAAGATGGTAAACTGGTAGCATTCTACAATGAAAAGCTTAGTGACGCGCACAAAAAGTGGTCGACATATGAGCTCGAATTGTATACAGTGGTCTAGGCACTGTAACATTGGCGACATTACTTAATTCAGATGGAGTTCATTTTTTATACAAACCATCAAGCCCTCAAATTCATTAATAGTCAGGTTAACGTGAATCATGTGTATGCTAAATGGGTTGCGTTTTTGCAAGAATTCACTTTAGTTTTAAAGCATAAGTTAGGCAATAGAACAAAGTGGTTAATGCACTTAGCCACCGTACTTCACTACTTATTACAATGAGTAATGAGGTAATCAGCTTCGATTGTCTCAATGAGCTGTTGGCCAAGGACAAGGACTTCAAAGATGCATGAATGAGATGCCAAGAGGGTCATCCCAGTAACCTACGTATGTAAGACGATTTCCTATTCAAAAGGAACCAATTGTGCATCCCCCAAAGTTTTCTGACGGAGCAAATTATTCAAGAGCTACATGGAGGCGGCCTTAGTGGACACCTTGGGCGAGACAAGATGCGGGCTTTTGTGGAGGAGCGATATTACTAGCCATAATTGGTATGTGACACGAGCAAGACAGCGTAACATTGTCATGTTTATTAGACCTCCAAGGGGCAGTCTCATAGTATGGGCTCCATTATCTGTGTCTAACGGCCCTTAGGAGGACTTATCTATGGACTTCGTGCTTGGTCTCCCACGAACACAACGTGGCATGGATTCAGTGTTCGTGGTGGTAGATCGTTTCTCAAACATGGCATACTTTATCCCATGCAAGAAGACAATTGATGCAACACACGTAGCGAACCTATTCTTTAGAAAGGTCGTGCAGGTACACGAGCTTCCCAAGACCATTACTTCTAACCGTGACACGAAGTTTATTAGCCACTTTTGACGGCCTTTATAGAGTTGGTTTGGTACACAACTTCAGTTCAGCAATCCCTACTACCCATAGACCGATGGGCAGAATAAAGTTGTGAATCGCACTTTGGGAAACCTCCTTCGATGTATTTCGAGTGACAAACCGAAGTAGTGGAATTTGACCTTGTCTCAAGTGGAATTTACATTCAATAACATGGTGAACCGCTTGACAGGGAAGTCCCCATTCCAGATTGTTTATGATCGAGTGCCTCACCACACACTTGACTTGGTACGTTTGCCCAAGTTTCCGGGCATGAGCATTACAACATAAAACATGGAGGACCGAATGATGGGCATTCATGCAGATGTGCAAGCTAAGTTGTATACCTCAAATGACAAGTACAAGAAGCAAGCCGACAAGTATCGGCGACGAAAGGGGTTCAAGGTGGGCGACCATGTTATGGTCCATCTACTCAAGGAGACATTTCCAACCGGGACCTAAAATAAGTTGAAGAAGAAGAAGATTGGACCGGTACCGATCCTCTGAAAGATCAATGACAACTCTTACGTTGTTGATCTTCCGGATGACATGAATATTGCACGTACTTTCAACGTTGCAGACCTAACCGAGTATCATGAATCGAAACAATACAAGAAGTTGATGACAAATTCTTTTAAAGTGGATGAGATTGATGTAGAGCGGGTCACAAACACTTTCATGTCCAAGATGGACCAGAGAAGGCCCAATTGGAGGCAGAAGCGATCTAAAACTGACATGTCTCGCAAACTGGAATGAGTTATTCGACGTAACATATATGATTTTGGGGTAGGAGAAGCTACTTTAGCCACTCAATGCTGCGACACCGGGTTGCCCACAGCGAATTTGCATGATTGCATCAGATCGACGGTCGAAAATCCTTTTTAATTTCGTTTTTACTATTTATAATAAGTTTTAGTTCAATCGAAACTCTTGATCCTTTGAGCTTTAAGAGTCGTGCCCAACATGAAAAGGGCTTAAACAATTTAGGAGAATAACTTGGTTAGGCCAAATAGGAAACTTACTATTTTTGGCCGAAAACCATGAAGTCTAGTAGGAATTAAGTCATGAATTTTAGGGAGTTGGAGTTGGAGTTTGATTCTGAAACTTCTTCCTATGTTTGGTCTCACTATTTAAAGGATTGTAAATTCATTTTTATGAAATATCAATCAATTTTTGAATTTCTTATAATTTATTTGTATTTTCTTAATTTTCCTCGTGGATTCGAGGAATCTCTGTGAGGAGTCCAGAGAAGCTCCGTGGATTTAGAGTAGTTATCTCCTTGAGGAAGATGGTAATTGACCTCATCACGTCCAACCCTGCGTCAATTGGTATCAGAGCGAGGACTCCCCTCGGACTGATAACAAATAATGAAGGAATGGACTAAAATCCCATAGACAGTGATCCAGGGATTCGTTATCTTTTGAAAAAATTAAAAAATTTCCACTAGGAGAGTCAATTGACCATGTAAAGGCTGCATGTAACCCTTGACCATCTTACGGATACATTAATTCCGCCCTGAGCCCAAGGAGATGCTTAGTCGCCCGTGATCATTGTACGGCATAACCCTAATTTTCGTAACCCTGTTGTCCGTAGAGCACCTCTGGAGGTGAATCGTAGGGCTACCCCAGATGAGTCGAGCTCCAGCGACAATGACCTCGATGGTGGCTTTGCCCGATGACCAGGTTATAGAGGCGATCGACTAGATCGTGCTGATAGAGACTATCAAGGTAAGGTCGAACTTCCTAATTTTAATGACTTATTGCGTATATAAGATTTTCATGACTAGTTAGCCAAAGTAGAATGATATTTTAATTACATGGACGTGACAGAATATAAAAAGGTAAAATTAGTAGCTTTCAAATTAAAATCATGTACTTTTGCGTGGTGGGAGCAATTATAACTCTCACGTGCTCGACAAAACAAGGTGCCCATCCAATCATGACCACGGATGAGACACCTCCGAACACGATTCCTCCCTACTGATTACAAGTAGGTATTGTTCCAACAATACCAAAATTTTTGATATGGGAATTGAACCATCACAGATTACACCGAAGAATTTCAGCGGTTGGCAACACGAAATGATCTATTGGAAACCGAATCGAAGAAGATAACATGGTTTATAGGTGGGTTATGAACTACAATTCCAGACCGAGTCTAGATGCACCCAGTCAGGACCATGGATGAAGCAATTCAGTTGGCAGGTAGTGCGGAAACACAGCTTGCAAGAGTCCCTACTCAGCCCTATCCTTTGACTCAATCCCCCATGACGGGTCCTATGCAGGGTTCAACGCTGGCAAGTGGAAAAGAACCAACAGGAGGACAACCTCAACCTCCTGCAACCGCAAATTATGACATGGAGAGCGATTCGTGTATGCCTCAACGTGTAGCACCCACTAGTAGGATTCCAAATCCTTATGGTCGGCCAAGGCCGAACACTTATTACTGTTGTAGCCAACCGGGCCACTTATCAAACACTTGCCTTCACCGGGAGTAAATATATGAAAATATATGCCAATGTACAGTTAAAGCCATAACTTATTCCAAAGACGAAAATAATGAAGAGATTAAATTGCTAGAGTACTAAGAAATAATTCGTAATAACCATAGCTCCATGATATGAAAACTCGAGTTGGCAGTCTTAAGTGACTCAAATCGTATTTTAGTATATATAAAAAAAATTTATGTGAGGTATAATCAACATTTGAAAATTAAAGTTAAAACTCATCCTCGACCAATGAATATTGTGTATTGATATTATCTTCCTTTTAGGCTGCCTAAAAGGAAGTGGACTAGGCAGACTGTAGGTCAGACAAAAAAAAAATCTCATGATTTAGAGGTAGATTGTGAATTGTTGATAGATTTAGAGGTAGATTGTGAATTGTTGAAACTATCTATCTTTAAATACATACAATTTTACACCACAATGTAATTTTTAAGTTAAATATTAATTATCGACTTGAGTTGAGTAAAGACCCCGATTCAAGTTAGAAATCGATTTGAGTTTCTATGAAACCTGTCGACGAGCTCAACTTGACTTAGAGATGGTGGAGGCGTAATTTGAATCCACAACCTCTAACACTTTGGAAAAACAACACCTACCATCAAGCTATGCAAAGCTTTCGTGACTGTTCTAGTCTTTTTTTATATATATCCATTTGTCAACCAATCATTATTCCTAATTTATATATTAAATATCGACTTAAGTCTTTGAGTGGAACCCACATAACTGGACAACGAGTCCAGTCTATCTTTCAACTTTTAAAACTATATGCTTTGAATTATGGTTTGGAGTCGATGTCCAACCAAGTTAGGTTAATTCATTGCTCATTTGAATCTTTACTTAAATTAATATTCAAAATTTTAAAAATTTTTATTACACAATAGCTCAGGACTCAACATGCTTGGATGGATCTAAGGTTGGTGCCAGTGGTTAACTTTGGCTAATTAAAATGCTTTAGTCACACTGAGAAGCATGAAGTTGACTCATGAGTTTTCAAGCTGACTCGATGAGTCATGTTGAGTCCTGATTGAGTCTCGTCCGCCATTGAGTTTTAAGAGAGTCGGCTCGAAATCTCGTTGAGTTGACTCGGCCAACTTCTGAGTCCATAGACTGAGTTTTAGAGTGAAAGCAAATGACACCATACATATACAAGTGAGTGAAGGGATCTAACATCCTCTCTGGGCAGGTGTCCTTAGTAGGGCTGCAACTTGGGCAGGTTGGGTTGGCTTGAGGGTTGACACGAGCATAGCCCGACTACAAGAGGACCTAACATACAACCGGACCAAGAAGAATTCCAACCTGAGGTGGCCAACCCATACCCAACCATAAGTCCTCTATATATACTTGACCCGGCCCAACCCAACCCAACCCAACCCAAATGCATGTTATTATTTCCAACTCAGCCTAATTTGGCTCCACCTGAACCCAGCACCAATTCAGATTGAGTTGGCAGTTTCCAACTGAACCCAATCCGAGGACCTTGACAACCTGACCCAACCCAACTCGAACTTGGGTTGGTCAATCGGGTTGGGGTTGCAATACTAATCCTAAGCAGGTCTCTGGAGGGTTTTTTTTTTTTTTTTTTTAAATGTAGGTATTAAACAAGTAGCTTAAACGAGTAAAACGCAGTTGCCTACCTCAGCCCCAGAGCTAGTCAAGATTAATAGGTCCGGACCAATATTATACCAGATCTCTTAGTGCTTATAGCATAACTTTGCCAGTGGTCCACACTAAGAAAAGGTTAACCAATCTCATGAAGAAGATAATTCAATGGGTGTGGGTTAGGGTCCATTCGGGACCCATTTCAGGTTCAGGTACCATCTTTTGATGACCCAGACCTGAATTTGATAAGGTTATCAAGTACCTATCACGTCTAAGGACCTTGGCTTGACCATAAGGACCACCAATCAAGGGGTCATGATCATACAATTGAGACTTTAAAGCAAGATCCATCCATGAGGTCACTTGTACAAATTGAAGAAACAAGGATACAATATACATGTCTTTAGAGGAAGGATATGCAAGATAACAAAATACATGATTTAGATCTAGAATGAGTGAAATCAAATATCAGATGTCAATCAGAATGGCTTAGATCTAGTTCCAATTTTCAAGAGAACCATCAATACAGGGAAAAACAGAGAAGGATTTAAAAACAGAAATTAAATGGGGGAGAGGAGCCTTTGAAGGTCATAGCTGGGATGGCTTAAGATAATCCGTTATTGTAATTTGTTATTTTTATACTGCATTTCTATCATAGAATTTGGCCGATTTCAGTAAAAGAAGAACTCATCTGAAAATAAAGTGGCCTAAGTAGGGGGAACGTGAAAAAGTGGGAAAAAAGAAAGAAGGGAAAGAGGAGTAGAAACGTTCGTACCTGTCCTGTGGAGATGGAATCCTTTGGATGGACCAAATTGGAAAAATCTAGCGATTCAAAATCTTTCTAACCTTTGCTCGTAAGATGGGATATTTGCTATGAGTTATCAGCGAATGGTGCGTGCAACAAAAGTCTCCGCGTTGATAAATAGTCAAGCAGGGGAGGCGGTTTGGGCCGGTGACCCGAATACTCAGCAGCTAGCTGGTGTCAAAGTCCCGTGGACCCTACTGTGATATATGTGATATATATTTTTTATCCATTCTGTGTATCCATTTTTTTCAGCTCAGTTTAGTGCATGATACCAAAAATAAGGAAGTTCCAATGCTCAAGCAGACCACACCATCGGAAATAGTGTAAAGAATGATGTCTATCGTTGAAATATTCTTTTGGCCCACCGTGATTTTTATTTGTCATGCAACCTGTTCATAGGGTTACATACTGGATGAAAGGAAAACATAAATAGCAGATTGATCCGAAACTTTTATGGCCTTCAAGAAAGTTTTCAACGTTAAACGTTTGAATCCCACTTTTTTCCGTGTGGTCCATTTGAGTTTTGGATCTGCTACGTTTTACTAGATCATGCCCTAAAATGAGCTGAAAAAATAAATGGACAGTGTGGATAAAACCTATACATTATAATAAGGCTCACATAGATTTGACACCAGCTAGCTGGCTGGTGTAGGCGTCAGCGCGTACTCAAGCAGAATATCATTTTCACGGAAGAAATGCAGATCGATCTAAGAAAGTAGGACGCAGCTTCGCTGGATCTTTACTGTGGGGCCTACCATGGTGTTTCATCCGTTTCCTCTTATCTTATCTTATTTTATTTTATGGCGTGAGCCCAAAAATTCAGCAGATCAAAATTTCAGTTGGACCACACTCAGGAAACAGTGGTGATTGAACGATGACCATTTTAAAAACTTCTTACATCCAACCGGTTGATGACATGACAGAGACCTAGATGAGTGAATGGAACATGCAAACATCTGCTTAATCCCAAACTATCGTGGCTTAAGAAGGTTTTTGCGGTGAATCACCGCTATTTCCTGTGGTGTGGTCCACCTATTATTTAGATCTGCAGGGTTCTGGAAAAACGGATGGACAGAGGGATATAAGACATACATTACGTGGCCCCACAAACGGATCCACAGAAGCCACGTGGAGAAACGATTACAATACCGTTTCTTCTTTCCCAGGTTTGGACCACAAAAGCAACCAGATGACGTAGATGCCGATTGCTCAAGCTGATCACTGCCATGTGGTCAGAAGCTGTGTGGAATCCACTGAGATGCATATGACCTCAACTCCGCCCATCAGCATCACAAGACCACAGTAGGACACGAATTTCAAAGTGAGTCAAATTCAAAAAAATTCTTTCATTTTCATTACTAACGTAATAATTTACAAAATTATTTAAAACAATTTACTCCATGTGCCCATGAACTTCTATGGTATTAGAAAAGTGAGCCCCACATGATGGATCATCGTATCAAGGTGGCCTCAAATGATGGACTATCCACATCAAAGGTTCACTCCTAATTATGAATAGCCCACATTTAAGGCAAGCCCGCCAAGACAAGCAACCTACATTGAAGGTGGGGCGCACATGGTGGCGACCCACATCAAAGGTGGGCTCCACATGATAGGCAATTAATAATGGTGAGACTCACATGATGACAACTCACATCAAAGGTGGGCTCCACGTGATGGCCAATTAATAATGGTGAGCCCCACATGATGGATAGTCCACATCAAAGGTCAGCCTAACGATGAGTGGCCTATATCCAAGCAAGCCCCATATGATGGATGGCCCACATTGAAGGTGGGTGCACATAATGGACAATCCACATCAAAGGTGGGCTCTACATGATGGGCTGTAGATATTGAAGATGGCCCCCACATGATGGACAATAACATTGATGGTGGGCCATATATGATGGATAACTAACATCAAAGGTGGGTCTTATCTAATTAATTTTGCACATTAAAGGTCCGATCCTAATAATGAATGGCCCACAACCAAGTTAGGATACCGCATGATGGACGACCCAGATCAAAGGTAGGGCTCACAATAAACGATCCACAAGGTTGGTCCAACATGATGAACAGTAGATATGAGAGGTATCAATAGGACTTTCAAGATAATTACTAATAATATTGGAAATTAAAATTCCTTTCTACTTTTTGATGGCACGCTGTTTATCAAATATATTTATCTCTTGATTAAATAGAAACTGAGATAAGCTATTTATGGTATAAGTAGCTTATCCAAAGTAACTTATCATCCAAATGTCTCCTAAATATCTTTAAACATGATATACTTGCTTTTTTTTTCCTTTTTTGTTTGGTTATTATATTAAGTGGGTCGATGTTTCACTGGTCCAAACGATTGGTTGGGTGATTCCTTCCATGCACTATGCTTTGAACTGTAGACCCTAATTTGTTGACATAGGACCGCTGGATGTTTGTTATATTCGATGGTAAAAAAAAATTATTAAAAAAAACCTCATTCTGTTACAAATACAATGAATGATAAGATGGTAACAGGATGGGAATTTCTCCAGGAAGGTTGGGTGCTTGAGCTTCATCTCGACTTTACGTGTCTTGCCAAGTCTCAAATGAGTCCCGCTTGTCAGTGTGTTTCTCAGTGACTTAACTCGAGATGATGTTGAGTCAAGTTGACTCGGGCGAGTTTTAAGTAAAGTAAAGTCACCTAGTTTTGGAACTAGGGTACAGAACCTGAATATGAATACTTTGAAAAGAAAAAAACTACAATTTAGTTAATTCATTTAATTATACCAATGATTGCAATACAATTCAACTGTGCTTCTAAATACATATCCTAAATGATACTTTATAGAGGCAAAGTCGTTTGTACCATTTGTCTAATCAACCAAATCACTGATACTAAAACCTAGTTTGATTCCTGCACTTGGTCTGGACAGGAAAACATTTCAACCAGCAATGACAAAATCTATTTTGTTAGACCTTAAAGCCTGCAAAAACCATTTCCACTAAACGGGGCAATCATCGTCGGTTGGGGAAGAAGCACAAGAGACTCTTAGATTTGCAATCTAATAATTTAATCACACCATTTGATGTAGTTCCACAATTAATTGAAATCTGTAAAACTTTTGTAACATATTTTACATAAACAGCACCAGCATCAGTGACGGAAACAGGGAGAAAGAGAAAAGCATGAAAGAAGGAATACATCTGAGAAAGAGAATTGTTCTTGGAAAGCACCTGACCAAGCAGCCTTCTTGAGCTCGGCTACTACCTCTAAACCACGTAACAGAAAAGCCATGACAATATGAACAACATGGGAGATCAACTCAAGTCAGTAGTCATAACAGTGACGCTGCAAGTTTGGAAACTGGAGCCAAATTCATAATTCACAATCCCTTGCCATGCTTTGCATGTGTTGCTTTTCTCCATCAGGAGTTGTGACCTTGAAGCGTTTGTGGGCCTGTTGCTTTTCTCCAAACCTACGCCGCTCAATTGCACACGATCATCACTCAATTGCACACGATAATCTTATAAAGCTCCCACCCCCAAGACCAAATTCACATGCCCCCTGAAAGGGGCTCAAGCCCAAGGTAAAAAGCCTACCTTGGGCTTGAGCCCCTTTCAGGGGGCATGTGAATTTTGAAATAGCGGTGAAGACTGCTTGAATTGAAGTAGGAATATGCCAATATGTCCTAGAGGGGGGTGAATAGGACTTTTTAAAGTTTTATGATATATTTAAAATCCTATTGCATTAATCCTATTAGATATACGATTATCAGGATTACTCAAATATAACTCCACTGGCTTCCAAGCCTAGTAGAGGATCCAGTCACAAACTTCATGAAGTTAAATAAGTTGCATAAAAGTTGTAATGGATAAGACTGTGTGTGTATATGAGGTGTGATCTTAGATAATCAGATATAAGGGCATATAAGAAATATCACACAATAAAAAACATCAACAATCACAAACACAGTCATTTTTATAGTGGTTCGACTACTTGTCTACTCCACTCCCGACTGTCGCACTCATCCCTTGAGTGTACCGAATTTCACTAAGGAGATTTCACAGGGTTCACCTCAAACCTAAGGTTTTAAATCAGGTTCACCTTCAACCTTTACACGGAGGTTTCTACTCGGTTCACCTCTAACCTTGGAGATTTGCTAGTGCACTTCTAAACAGATGTTTATGCCCATACAGAACAAGGGTCCACAAAACCCACCCAGATGTTTATGCCCACACAGAGAAAAGATCCACACAACACACCCACACGTACACTCCTGCCGAAGGCCTTCTTTGAGGACTTTAAAGGGTGAGCAACACTGAAGACTCAATCCTAGAAAGGAATGATCACAAGTGTCCTCTGTACTCTAGATACTTACAAATAAGTTGATGAGTCTCATTCAGCGCAATGTCGAAGATCTCCTCCTTGTTGTTGAAGAGTCTTCGACTCCCTTGATCCACAACACAAAAGATGTACCAGTACTAAGCTTCGGGTCGGGTCAAGGTTAGGACGAAAATCCACTCTCTTGAAATTTTCCTATAAGGAAGATAGAGTGATTCTCGTCATCTATTCATTCAAGGCATCCCAGCTTAATGATATGCTATTAAGATAATTGTTAGAGGATCCTTAAATGCGGAAGTTCATTTTCCAATCCACTCTATTGAATGTCAATGGCAAGAGTGGATTGGAAGATGAACTCCCGTGAGAGAAAGGGCTTTGAGTATATGATATGAGGGTAAGATACACAAAAGCACTCTCTTCTTTCTCTGTCAGCAATATGAACAAGTCTCTCTTTACATAGGCAAAAGGTTCCAACGGATATAAAACGGTCATATTTATAACAGAGTTCGATATCATTGAGCAGGATCGATATCATCGAGCGTATACTCTCGATGGGATCGACTGACCGCTCAATAATATAAACTCTAATGTCATACGCTTTTGAAACCTATTACAAGCTGATCGATGAGATCAATACGTGTATCGATGTTATCGAATTTCGAACTCCGATTCCATCGATAATTGGACTGATCTATCGACACTTGAAAAATGAGAGAAACTGGCTAAAATATTTCACGATATAGGATATGATCGAGGGTCAACCGATGTCATCAGAATTTGAATGTCGATGATATCGAGACCTTGTCGATAGGATCGATAAATCATATAGATTTACCTATAAGCACGCTTGACAGTTTGTGCCCAGACTCGATCCAATTGACCAGGACTCGATGACATCGACATAAGAATATCGATTTCCTCAAGTGGCCCCCGATCAAAGATAAAATTATCTTGAAATATTTGTTGGAAGAAATATACGTCTACTGTCGATATGATCGAGCGACTTCTGATATGATCGATATTTGAATTCAGATTAAATCAGAACAGTCATCGATATATCGAAGCTTATAATAGTTTTCTTTAGAAAAATAGGGGCGCCGAAAAACTGTCTGTCGATATTATCGATCCGCTTTCGATGGGCTCGATATTTGAATATCGATGATATCGATTGATACTTCGATATATCGATAAATCGTATGAGTATATGGTTGTTGGACGCTTTTTGTTTTCACTCGATTGTATCGATTGAGATGCCGAGGACATCGACAGAGCAGGTCGATCATATCGAAAGGTGAATCAATATAATCGATAGGGCAAGTAAACTTAAGGATTTTCTATTTTTTGAAAAAGTTTACTTACCCAAAAACCCTCATATGTTCTAAGTTATTTTTAGGGTTTTAATCACCTGGTGTTTTGGGACATGAGATGCGAGGCTATGATTTACCTAAGGCGAGCTTCCACATACCCAGTTGAGGCAGACGCTTGAATTGATCTTTTTGTTTGGCTCTGTAATCCGACTGACTCAACTTACACTATAATTGACAAATCAGGGCACTAGTAGGTACACTTTCAAATTTAGTCTTGGGGCGGGGGCTATGCTAATAGCTCTAATATATGCCATTGACCACACACGTGCACGCGTCGAGCCGAGCCCGTGTCCGCGGGTGTGGGTGCATTGTGAGTGTACTCGCGGGACAATAGCTCTAATTTATGTCATTGACCACACACGCGCACGCGCTAAGCCGAGCCCGCGTCCGCAGGTGTGGGTGTGGGTGCATTGTGAGTGTACTCGCTGGACTTTATTTACTAGAGTATACTCGCACTTATGCCTTTTTGTTTTAAACCAGAGCGATGTATCCCTTTCGGTTGGTCGCAGTTTCAAATATACGAAAAATCCTTCTCTTATAAAACGCTCTCTGATATTCAGTTTTAAGCATTTTTATTACTGAGTTCATCGTTGAGTCAACTTAGCACTTTCAGATTACACTGCAAGTGGTTCAAGCACGTGTACAATGAGTGCACCACTGAGACCGAGTCATACTCGTTGTATCATGGAGGTCGATTGCTCTAGAAACCTATTGCACTTGGGATGCTGTCCAAGAGGAGTAAATTTGATTTCAAGCCGAGTAACTCAGTCACGCCTTGTAACGCCCGTGAAAAATCCGTACTTGGAATCGAGTACCGATTTGACCCGAAATCGCGTATAAATAATTTCCATGGAAATTAAACGTAAGTTAGCTAGCGCAACGCTAGAGTAGCTGAGAAATAGTCCCTGATCACTTTAAATACGTTCTACAAGACCCAAATCGAGTAGAACAGACCACTCTACAATACTCTATAACCTTGGATCCACCTCTAAGCAGGTTTGTCCTCTGGACCATATTGAACTTTTGTATTGGATTTAGACCGCGCGTCGAAGGTCTGATACCTCCTACCTTAGACCGTTAGAACCGCCCAGCTGGACTTGACAATCATCTCAAAGATCAAGTCAAACCGATAATCACAGAGTATTTCGTTGAACCCGGACTGAAGCGACCGCAAATAGGGACGAATTGGGAATTTTAAATTTAGATCTGGCACACGACTTGACGCGTCAGTATTAAGCGTTCTGACCGCCAGAATTCATCCAGATTACACCCTCGGATCAGGAAAAATATCTATTTATTATCACGGAACTTTCAGCCCTGATCTATGTGCGGTGACCGCTGAACTGAAACTGGTCCGCCACGTGCGATCTGCGAACCCTGCCAGACTGAAAACTTAATACGAGGTACATCTGGTACCCATGAGCTTAAGTCTGATCGCAATCGACCAGGGGACCACCAGAAATCAGTTTTTGGACCGAAACAGCCCCGAAATGGATAGGCAATAAGTAAACTTCGTCCCGGAGCCTATTTTCGGCGTTTCCAAGCTTATAAAAGGGGTTGAAACCCTCATTCCTTCCTTGCATACGAATTTCACAAACCCTAGCATAAGAGAGAGAGAGTTTGAGAGAAAGGGAAGAGGTGATTTTTCCCGCTTCCGAACCACCAACGGTTGCTGCTTCAACACTTCATTCCAATCACCTGGCTGGTGATTTTTCCACTTTTTCAGGTATAGAAAAACCCCAAAAACTTGCTGATTTAGGGTTTATGTAGATTCTGAATATGTTAGCTAACTAAATCCACAAATCAGGTTCTCCTACTGCCGTAGACGAAGCGTACACGCTCCGTTCAAATTCTCGCGACCGTAAGAGATTAGGTGAGGGTTTTAGACGCTTTGATTGTCGGTTTACAACGCTTTCAATGTCGTTTAATAGTAGATTATCGACGGCATCGCCTTTTGACATGTACAACATGCTCTCCGTTTCCTGTTTCGCAAATTAACGAAGAATATGAGATTTAGGGCATTTTAGTCATTTGTAGGAAGTACGGTCTACATGCATATTTTGCTGACGTGATTGACATGGATTGTCGCCGCATTAGTGAGTTAGGAATGCTTGCATAATCAGTTTGGCGAAGAGATTCGCCAAGTTGCGCACTTTGGGTCGACATACTATATGTGGACTTAAGTGTGTAGTGTATGTGTTTGTATAAATGCTTGTATTATTATGTATTGTATTGAATGATGTTATGTAGTAGTTTGTGATTGATTTCATGATTAATATGCTGACCTAGATGATTTCCTACATGTTGACCTTATGCATGATCGCATTACATGCATAGAAAGTATGCCTTGAGGATTTGCTTAACTTGAATATGCTTGGGAAGTATGCCTTGAAGATTTGCTTAAGTTGGATGTTATAACATGTGCTAACATGCTCACATGATGTATTTCAATTCCAATACCTTTGTATAGTGTTAATGTAATTCCATAGATGTGTGGGACTTGACTTAGTCCAGGCAGTCGGTAACCGAGCGAATTCGTGGCTGACTGGTCATAGCCACGAACGACGCGTCGATGAATGTGATTCGTGTTGAGAGTTGGCGGCAGTGGTTAGGCCACGCGAAGTGTTTTACGCACTTCATGTCGTTCAATTCGAGATGCGATCGCGCTAGTCGAGCCCGTCAAGTAACCCGACTGGCCGATGTTTGTTCACCTTGTATGTATCATAACTGCTTGAACCTAGGGTACTGAACTTACCATTGTAAACCCTATTAACCGTGGTACCTTGATCCACGAAGACTCATGAGCCGGGCATGGTGGTATGGGACACCGTGGTCGAGCTGTCGGCCTACGCTGGGGCTACAAACCTCCCCGTAGTGACCAGTGAGCACCTTGACTCGTGAGCAGATTATGGTGGTATGGGACACTATATTCTAGCTGTCGGCCTACACTGATCAGGCGACGAGCCCTTTGTAGTGACCGCGAGCGTATTCTGAGTTCACGGGAGGCGACGACCCTTCCGTGCAGTAGAGTACAGTAGGCCTGTATTGATAAGGTGATGGGGGAGCGGTGCAACGAGTGCGAGTAACAGCCCTGGCAGCCCTTGCAGTGACCTACGAAATGTACATCGTATGAGATTACTAGGAGTGACGACCCTAGACAGGATCCGTGTTGGGATTGATACAAGGGAAGTACCTTAGTTTCCCAATCCTGCTGTTTGAATGGACTAATAACAACTTGGTAATCATATCACCATAGCATTGCATGTGCCTGGAAGATGTGGAGCACTCTAGGGAGTGTGGCATGCCGCGGTCGTAAGATGTTGCCGCATGAGGGTGATCGTCGGTGAGGGCATACATCACGTCATATCATCTTGCATTAAACAACAGTATTAGGATTGTCTGATTTACTGCTTTACTATTATCGCGTGATTGAATTGTGAACATGCTAATCTTTGCTCTATGATTCCACTGAGTTGATCACTCATTCCCACGTTACGGGATGGTGTTTGCAACACCCACCAGACCCTGTTGTAGTTGCAGTTGACGACGAGATCCAGGAGGTGGAGCCGGAGATTGACGAGGACCAGGATGAGTTCTCGTATATGCAGTATCACGACGGCTTCCCGTAGGTGACCTGGATCGAGGGGGACTTCAGTGGGACTATTTTGAACTTATTCTTTTGTCTATTTACATGTATATGAGACTCAGAGATGTAGTCATACTTTGGAGACAGTTGAGATTACTTTTTTTTTCCATACAGTGATATATATATTGTTTAGTCTTCCGCTTGCTTTTATCACTGGATCTGAAGTATGAATTGCAGTTTTGGTATACTTTTACTCATGTGAATGCTTTAAATTAGACAACATTGAATCATAACCATTTTTGTTGCATAAGTGACGGTCTGGAACTCGGGAGTTGAGTTTATACACGACCCCCGATTTTCAGGGTGTTACACGCCTCAACTTAATTCAATAAGTTCTTCTTTCTCAAAATTTTAATTTTCTTTTTTTGGTTCTCGATTTTAATAATCTATTTAATTCAACCAAATATTCCAACAATCTTGAAATTGAATTTGTTGAATTATATAGACTATGGCTACGGTAATAGTAAATGCTTCTGCTGAGTTAGCCAAAATCAAACCATTCGCTGGACAATGTTTTAAACGGTAGAAACAAAAACTGATGTTCACTTTCACCACCCTGAAAGTTTCATACATTTTATCTGAATCATTTACTATAGACCAGCAAATCAAACTGAAGTAACAGATGAAAATAATTATAAAAACTATATTCTAAACTCTTTATCCAACGAACTATATGATGTGTATGCTTCTTATGAATTTGCTAAAGATATATGAACTGCTTTAGAAAAGAAGTACATATTGAAAGATGCAAGCGTTAAGAAACATACAATTGCTAATTTCCTTTATTATGAAATGACAGACGATAAACCTGTTACAAATCAAATTCATGATTTTCAAAGTCTAGTTCATGAACTATCGACAGAAGGAATTAAGTTGAATGAAGTATTTCTATCATGAGTGCTAATAGAAAAGTTACTGTCCTCCTGAAAAGAATATAAGAATAGAATGAAACATAAAAAGAACGATGTTTCTTTGGAAACCACTATCGTACACATACGAATAGAGGAGGCCAATAGAATCAAGGACCAAAAAGAAAATAAAAATAAGATAGATTCAAAGGTAAATCTTATAAAATCAAGTAGGGAAAATAATAATAAAAAGGACAACTGTCATAATTGAGGCAAATTTGGACATTACGTAAATAAATGCAGATTCAAAAAGAAGAATACAAACAATCAATTCAAGAAAAAGGGAAACTGTTACAACTATGGAAAGCCTGAGCATCATGTTAAAACCTACAAGTTTAAGAAAAATAAAAATAAGCCGCAGACTAATTTTATAAAAATAGGCAATGAGTCTGACATGGTAGTAGCTATGGTATCAGAAGTTTTCCTTGTAAACAACTTTGAGTGGGTGCTAGACACTGGTGCAACTAGGCACGTGTTAAGGATCATAGCATGTTTACCTCCTATCAAGTATCAAGAGATGATGAACAGGTGTTCATGGGTAATGCTAGAACGTCTTTAGTTGTAGGAAAATGAAAAGTACTTCTGAAAAGACTCTAATATTGAATGATGTCCTATATGTGCCTAGCATTAGAAGAAATTTGGTCTTCGGTTCATGCCTCAATAAGGCTGGTGTGAAGTTAGTATTTGATTCAAATAAGGTTATAATGACTAAGAATGAAATCTTTGTTGGTAAGGGGTACTGTAGCAATGGTTTATTCATTATAAATGTATCCAATGATAATAATAAGAAGACATTCAGTTCTATTTATATCATTGAACTTGTTTATCTATGTCATAGTAGATTAGGTAATGTGAATATAGCATCTTTGAAGAAAATGAAAAGATTAGGTTTATTACCTAATATATCTAATGAAGAATTAGAAAAATGTGAAATATGTGTAGAATCAAAATTCATTAGAAAAGCCTTTAAATGAATAGAAAGATCATTTGTTCTATTAGAGTTAATACACAGTGACTTAGGTAATTTTAGAAATCACAAGTTTAGAGGTGAAAAAAGATATTACATAACTTTTGTAGATGACTACTCTAGGTTCACTAGAGTCTATCTATTAAGGAACAAAGATAAAGCTTTAGATGTTTTTTCTAAATACAAAATTAAAGTTAAAAATCAGTTAAATATAAAAATTAAAAGACTTAAAATAGGTAGAGGAGGAGAATATAAATCTTCTCAATTTAGAAAATTATGTGAAAAGAGTAGAATAGTTCACGAAACTATAGCTCCTCATACACTAGAACAAAATGGAATAATAGAACATAAGAATAAAACTCTAAAAGAGATGATGAATTTTATGTTAAATAATTCAGGCTTACCCTCAAATATGTAGGGAGAAGCAATTTTGTATGCTTGTTATATCCTAAATAGGATTGCTTCTAAATCTTCTGAACAAACACCATATGAACTTTGGAACAATCATGTTTTTAGTTATAAATATATTAAAGTGTGGGGGTGTCTTGTTAAAGTAAGATTACCTGAAAAAAAGAAAAGAAAGTTAGGTCTTAAAACAACCGACTGTATATTTATAGGGTACGCACAAAACAGTACAGCCTACAGGTTTCTAGTTTTAAAAACTAAGAATAATATTTTGGATCCTAATATAATTATAGAAGCCAAGGATGCAAAGTTCTTTGAGAATGTATTCCCTATGAAATCTAAATTTATAGGAATAGAGGAAGTCAATGAATCAGATATCGCATCTACTAGTAAAAATGCTTGCGAGAAGGTAGTAGAAGAGATACAATAAAGAAAAAGTACTAGGATTAGAAGAGAAACTAACCTAAGAGATGGTTTTTTTACATTTTTAGTAGAAGATGATCCTACAACATACACAGAAGCAATTAACTCTCCAGATGCAACCTTTTGAAAGGAAGCAATAAATGATGAGTTAGAATTTATTACATCTCATAACGCTTGAAAACTTGTTGACCTACCACCTGAAAATAAACCAATAGGCTGTAAGTGAGTGTTTAGAAAGAAACTAAAATCAGATGGGACTATTGATAAATTTAAGGTTAGGTTGGTAGCGAAAGGTTTTAAACAAAAGGAAAGAATAGATTACTTTAATACATATTCCCCTATAACTAGGATTATAATTATTAGAGTCTTAATAGCGATAGCCTTCATATATAAACTGGTGGTACATTAGATGGACGTTAAGATGGCTTTCCTAAATGGAGACTTAGAAGAAGAATTATATATGGAACAACCTGAGAGTTATAAGATATCAGGTAAAGAAAATAAAGTATGTATACTAATTAAATCACTATATGGTTTAAAACAGGCTCCTAAATATTGGCATGAAAAATTTGATGATATTTTAAAATCAAATGGTTATCATATAAATGATGTAAATAGATGTGTATATAGTAAAATTTCTGAAAATGATTATGTTATCATATGCCTTTATGTTGATGACATGCTTATTTTTGGAACTAATATTAAATTAGCTAATGCAACTAAGAAATTTTTGTTATCTAAGTTTGACATGAAAGACTTAGGAGATGCTAGTATAATCTTGGGTATCGAAGTAACCAAGAAAAATAATGTTATTATATTATCATAATCTCATTACATTGAGAAGATATTGAGAAAGTTTAACCATTTTGACTGTTTACCTGTCAGTACTCTTTATGATTATAGTGTGATTCTCATGAAGAATACAGAAAATAATGTGTCTCAATTAAAATATTTCAGAATAATTGGTAGCCTCATGTATCTAACAAATCGCATTAGACCAGACATAGCTTTTGCAATAGGAAGGCTAAGTCGATATACACATAACCATAGAAAAGAGCATTGAAATGCCTTATTTAGGATTTTAAGATACCTAAAAGGCAGTATGGCTTATGGTTTACATTATACTGGTTATCCTGCTATATTGGAAGGATATAGTGATGCTAATTGAATCAGTGATTCAGATGAGACAAAATCTACAAGCGGATATGTCTTCACTTTGGGTGGAGGAGCAGTCTCTTGAAAGTCTACCACGTAGACATGTATCACTCGATTGACTATGAAATTTGAGTTTATTGTCTTAGAAAAGGCTAGATCAGAAGTCAAGTGGCTTAGAAATCTCTTAGCTGATATACCATTGTAGCCAAAGCCTGTATCAGCCATGTCTATTCATTGTGACTGTCAAACAGCTATAGCAAAAGAAAAGAGTAAAATATATAATGGAAAGAGCAGTCATGTTAGACTCATACACAACATAGTGAAACACATGTTGCATGATGGAGTTATATTTATTGACTGTGAGTTCAGAAAAGAATCTAACAGATCCTCTAACTAAAGGACTATCTAAAAGGTTAGTCAATAATATATCGAAAGGAATGGAGCTGAGCCTAATATATGAGCTGCTAGTGTCGGCAACCTAACCTATATAAGTGGAGATCCCATGAGATAGGTTCAATGGGTAAACAAGAAAACACAAGGTAAACGATTGCACTGAGTTATATGGGCCCCTTTTATGGTGTATAGTGTGAGCAGTAGTGCAAAAGAATGAGTTTTTAGAACTCTTAATGGATCCATAGTCATATATTTGGTGGAGCATACAGTTGTTGCATACACTTAATAGAATTCACCTATATGGGTGTGGAGGTGGAGGCAGCTTCTGTTCACACCCCAAGTGCAGGGTTATAATGTAGTAATAAACTCGGTAAGACCGAGGTCGAATCCCAAGGGACTGAAACTTGCACGTTATTTGAAACTAAGTAGAACTAGAACTAGAGTAAGATGAAATCTACTGCAATTGTAATTTGATGATTAATTGTGAAATTACTATCTAAAACTTAGGAGAAATCAGAGGTAGGAAAACTAGGGATTCAGAGGATCCACTTGTAGAGATCAGGGAGATCTTACGCCTGCTTTATGAAAATTAACTGAACTGCCATTGATATAGTTTTCAAGAGATGAAAGGTATATGAATTAGAATAGATTCCATCACCAAACCATACCCAGGAGACAAAGTAAACAACAGAATTTAACTAATTACCAACCAATCAACATGCCATGAAGGTTAGGAAGGGTACCGTCATCCGACCATACCCAGGAGAAGATGGTGAACAACAGAGCTTCCTGACATCATAAACATCACAAGGAGAAAGAAATACTCAAAGCCATCGCAGATCCATTGTAATTTTTATCACAACAAACCATTAAAAATTGAAAGTATTCCCTTACTAATCAAACTAAAATCAACTTCAATTCATACATTAAAATTAAATTAAAAGCATAGAATCTCCCATCTCGCTACAAGCTTCACCTCTGAGCCCTAGCTAAGAGGTTTAGCTCATCCCAGACATGATGAAGCTAAATCCCTTAAAAATATACAAATAAAGAAAATAAAAAATAAACTCTACTCTCTCTTCTGTATAGTTGACGTCCACGGCCACCCAAGATATCTCTGAATCTGATGCTCTCTCTCTCTTTTATATACAAAAGAAGGAGAGTTGGTTGTGTTTTGACGCCACCGACTTTGCTGTGAAAAGCCATGATTTACGCACTCCTTCTTGCGAAACAGAGAGAGCTTCTATCGCGGATGAATTGTGTAATCGGTGGGACCCATGATAATCGTTGCTTGGGAAAATCCACTCCCTAAATAGCTCATGATTCATCGTGTTGGGTCACGGCCCATCAGATGAGAGGTTTTTGATCGTTGAAATGTGGCGGAACAACGTTGATCGTTCACCGTCTATTCTGCGTTTGGAGGGCTGAAATCACATCCTTATTGTTTCGTGGAAACTTGACACCTAGGCCTGAGTGGTAGGGGCCATTTGAATCTCATGGACAGTCCCGATCATCTAGAACATGGACCGTGGTGGCCCACAACGGAAAACCACAAGTCGGATTGTGAAACAAGGCCTTCGCAACAGGCTCTGTGATTGTCGGTGGGCCCCAGATTGAAGCTAGGTTGAAAATCCATTCCGTCCATTGGTTTCATGAAGAAAAATTGTCAGGGAAGGAATGTTTTTAGAGCAGTTTCGGTGTGGCCCATGAACTTATCTACTCCACCGTCCATCTTACTTTTAATGGCTAAGATTTTATAACGGCTTGCATGGTCTCAAAAGTCCACCTTGGTGAGGTTAATACCCCCTTTTACATACAATGGACGGCTCTGATCTTTCAAAATAACGACGAGTGGGGTCCACAACCAATCACCGGTGTCGACAGCGAAGACGTTGTTGCGTCTTCTATTTTTGGAGAGAAATCGTCGGTCAGCGTAACGCTGACCGACTTTACTTCGTTCGGTGCACGGTCGGTGCAGTTGTGCACCGTGTACATGCTCTGTAAGAGTGGGTACCACAACAATGTTCATGAGAAATTCGTACCATCCATCCTTTTCCCCATCCAATTTAAGATGTTGACAACGAAATTGAAGTATATCCAGATATCAGGCGGGCCCTAAATTGAGATTTTATCAGCTGATCTATCAGTTTAGGCACTTGCACAGGGATCTGGGAGCTGAAATTCGACGTGTACGGTTAATTTATGGCTTCCATTACATGTATAAAGTTTCGAGTCAATCGGATGACGTGAACTATGTGATCTTGCATTCTGGACCAACTCCGGGCCTCTTTAACGTGAATGACTTGATTTCCTCGGATCCCTGTCATGTAAATCCGTTGATCTTGGTTTCTGGAGTGTGTCCCTTACCTTAGTGTCTTCAGATTGTTAAATTCGTGCTTTTAACACCTTTTTGCAGCTCATGCTCTCAAATACACCCTGCATCACAAACACAGTTAAATCGAGTATTAAATGGTGTCATGCTCATAAATCTAGGCAATAAATGGGGTTTGATATGCAATATTTAACCCTCAACACAATCCCCAACCAGTATCTTGCTAGTCTCGAGCAAAGTATGTGAAAAATAAGTTGAGAATTATAGGAGAATTTATTTAAACCCGAGTGATTTTTGAAGAACTATCCAGATCCTAGAATTCCAAGATATATAAATGTTAGGCATAATTTTCTCCTAAATTCAAGCACACGGTAAACTTCATAATCAAGTTCAAGGTATTAATCCATCAATCAGAAAAATTCTAAATATTGAGTTCCATGGGTGTATAGTGTAATATCGTCTTATTAACATTAAAATTCACTTCTCTATTTCAGGATATCATTGGTAACCAACAAGAGAATTCATGATAAGAAAATCTGAGACCCAAACTTGCCTCACAAATTATCTTTTCATTCTTTCAACTCTTTATTTTTCCATTACAGTAATGCCAAGAAGGGGGATCAAATCCTTACCTATAGGGAGCAAACCTATGGTGAAAACCATACACCCAGACCTTTTTCACGTATCATTTATGGGGGATTAACTCCACACCTATAGGGAGCAAACCTATGGTGAGGATTATTTGCCCAAATCTTTCCAAAGGTATCTTCTTTTTTTTTCATATCGATCCTGTTAGGTAAATATTTCAGGCTAGTTCCTTTCACACTTAATGATTACCAAATTAACCCTTCAATATCAAACTGAAATCTTAATATGAAAGCGAGATGTGACATGTGAAATCAGGACTCAATCAATGTTTACAACTTCTAATCATGGATTAATAACTCGAACTTAACTGTGAAATTTAACAGACAACTGAATCCAAAAGTCATACATTACCAACATCACGTGTCTTAAAATTCGAAGTCACGGATGGATGTAAAAATTGCTTTGAATTCGCAAGAATTTTTAGAAAAATTAAAAATTTTCCCAATTTTTGCTCAAGACCAAGAAAGCACTGATTAGGTATCCTAACTCCCACCCCCAACCTAAAATCTATATTGTCCTCAATGTAAAAGATATAAACATGCAATGCACATGGGATAATGAAAGTAAAGAAAAAGTGGTGGGAAGATAGTACCTGGATAACGAATCAAGAGAGATTTTTCAAGAGAACGCTGAGAGAGAGCAGGTCAGTATGAGAGTGAAACGAACAAAAATAACAAAAATAAAATCCTACCTATACCACTTTCACAGGTACTTTCAATTGTATTTAGCGTATGCAACAAGCCTTTAAACCCCTAGGTTGCCCCTAATGGACGAGTTGTAGTCTCGTGAGGGTTTGCAGCAATGATACCCATAAACATTGAATTAATTAAATAAAAAAATGAAATGGAATAAAAAGCTAGGTTACCTCCCAGGAGCTCTAAGTTTACTGTCTTCAGCCAAACAAAATAAATCACTACCCTAGTCCTATGAAAGTGATAAACCTACCTATACCTCCATCAGACTAGGAGATTAGTCCTGCTAAACAGGAGCAGTCAGAGGCATGGACATGTCCTCTGAATCAAATTCCTTAAAAAATAGTTTTAATCGATGTCCATTTACCTTAAACTCCTTACTATTGTCGGGATCTCTTATTTCGACGGCCCCATGAGGATAAGCAGTAACAACAATATAAGGGTCGGTCCAACGAGATCGAAGCTTGCCCAGAAAGAGATGTAGTCGAGAGTCGTACAAAAGGACTTTCTGACCTGGCATGAATGATTTTCGTAGAATATGTTGGTCATGAAACGCCTTCATCCTGTCCTTGAAAATTCTCGAGTTCTCGTATGCATCGTTTCGAATTTTTTCAAGTTCATTCAACTGAAGTTTGCGTAGCGAGCCAGCATTGTCCAGATTGAAATTCAGATTTTTGATCACCCAGTATGTGTTATGTTCCAACTCCACTGGCAAGTGACAAGCCTTTCCATAGATAAGTCTAAAGGGAGATGTTCCAATAGGGGTTTTAAAAGCAGTACGGTATGCCCATAAGGTATCGGTCAATCGGGTTAACCAATCCTTCCGATCAGGGTTAACCATTTTCTCCAAGATATGTTTGATCTCTCTATTAGAAATATCAGCTTGTTCACTTGTCTGTGGATGGTATGGGGTGCTCATCTTATGAGAGATTCCGTATTTCTTCATTAAGCTCTCGAATGGTCTATTACAAAAGTGTGAGCCCCCGTTACTAATAATGGCTCGAGGCATCCCGAACCGTGAGAGGATGTTTTCTTTTAAAAATTTAATGATCGTGCGATGGTCATTGTTACGGCACGAAATTGCTTCGATCCATTTAGTGACATAATCTACGGTGAGAAAAATATACAAATTTCTAAAGGATTGGGGGAAAGGTCCCATGAAATCAATGCCCCAACAATCAAATGCTTCTATGATAAGGATGTGATTCAAGGGTATCATATTTCGATGGGACAATGCTCCCAATTTTTGACAACGCTCACAAGCCTTGCAAAACTCATGAGTGTCCCTGAACATGGTGGGCCAATAAAACCCACACTATAAAATCTTGACCATGGTCTTTTTAGCAAAAAAGTGACCACCACAGGCCTGTGAGTAACAAAAGGAGATGACACTCTGATGCTCATCGTCTCGTACACATCTCCTTAAGAATTGATTTAGGCAATATTTAAACAAATATGGATCATCTCAGAAAAAGTTGCGCACCTTGGTAAAGAATTTCTTCTTATCTTGTGCCGTACAGTGTGTCCTTATGGAACCTGTAGCAAGATAATTAGCAATATCAGCGAACCAAGATGAATGGGAGACTCTAAACAGTTGTTCATCAGGGAACATGTCATTGATATGGGTCGCCTCAAGGGAATCAGAGGTATTAAGGTGAGAAAGGTGATCGGCCACTATGTTCTCTACTCCATTTTTAGCTTTAATTTTTAAATCAAATTCTTGGAGTAGAAGGATCCATCGTATCAGGCAGGGCTTAAAATCATTCTTAAAAAGAAAATACTTAAGTGTCGCATGATCTGTGTAGATAATGATCTTAGATCTGATCAGGTAGGATCTAAATTTATCCAATGCGAACACTACGACTAAGAGTTTCTTTTTCGTAGTCGAGTAGTTCACTTGGGTAAGATTTAGAGTCCTACTTGTGTAATGAATGACGTAGGGCCTCTTATCTTTTCTCTGGCCTAGAACTACTCTAAGAGTATAATCAGAGTTGTCGCACATAAGCTCAAAAGGCAGGCTCCAATCGGGTGGCTGCATGATAGGTGTAGTAGTTAACATGCCCTTAAGCTTAGTGAAAGCTTCTTAGCATTGCTCAGTCCACTCATATGGTGCATTCTTTTGAAGAAGATTACATAAAGGATGAGAGAGGAGACTAAAGTCCTTTATGAATTGTCTATAAAACCCTGCGTGTCCTAAGAAGGATCGCATGTCTCTGATGTTCTCGGGTGGAGGTAGGTTAGAGATAAGATCGATCTTTGCCTTATCTACCTCGACTCCCTTGGATGAGATGATATGCCCAAAGACAATTTCCTTTTGAACCATGAAATGACACTTCTCCCAATTAAGTACCAAATTCTTTTCTTCACATCTTTTCAGCACACATTTAAGCCGCTCTAAGCATTCGCTGAAAGATGAACCGAAAATAGAGAAATCATCCATAAAGACCTCTAAATATTTCTCCACCATGTCAGTTAAGATACTCATCATACATCGCTGAAAGGTGGCAGGGGCATTACATAACCCAAACGACATCCTTCTGTAAGCAAAGGTGTCGTAGGGACATGTAAATGTAGTCTTTTCCTGGTCCACAGGGGCGATTTTAATCTGATTGTAACCTGAATACCCGTCAAGGAAACAATAATAGGAATGACCAGCTAGCCTTTCCAATATTTGATCAATGAAGGGCAAAGGAAAGTGGTCTTTCCTCATGACGGTATTCAACTTTCTGTAGTCAATGCACATTCTCCAACTAGTAGTAACTCTGATCGGCACGAGTTCATTATTGGCATTGGCTACGATGGTGATCTCGGACTTCTTAGAAACTACCTGAGTTGGACTCACCCATTGACTATCAGATATAGGGTATATGATACCCACATCCAATGTTTGAGAACCTCGGCTTTAACCACTTCCTTCATATTTGGATTTAGTCTACGTTGTGATTGTCGAACAGTTTTCGTATTATCCTCAAGATATATGCGATGAGTACAAATCGAGGGGTTAATTCCTTTGAGGTCCACTATCGTCCATCAAAGAGCTCCTTTATGTTCAATGAAAGTAGAAATGAGCATACTCTCCTGTTCTTTTTTTAGGTGGGCAGAGATCACCACCGGGTATATCTCATCTTGACCTAAATAGATATATTTCAAATCAAAGGGCAAAGGTTTTAGGTCAAGCTTCGGTGGCTTAAGGTTAGACGGTAGAGGCACTACATTGGTTTGGGATAACTCTTCAAATTGTGGCCTCCACCGGTTAACTTCAAGTACCGGTGCAGTATCAAGCATGACACACGTCTCCCTAATCGTATCATCATCAAAATCATGGGAGTGGGTTAGGCATATCTCTAGAGGATCAGAGGATAAGGTAAGAGGCGTTCTATCTTCCGTGAAAGAATCAATCATGTTAATGTCGTGAAAATCGTCATCATCCTCTTAGTTGCTGCCATATTGAAAAAGATATTTGACTCCAATGTCAAATTTCCAAAAAACATAGTTATGACACCATTCCTGCAATTGATAATTACATTTAAAGTGGAAAGGAATGGACGACCAAGAATGACGGGAATCTGAGTGCTCATGTCATTGATGGGTTCGGTATCCAAGATGATAAAATCTACAGGGTAATAAAATCTATTGACCTGGACCAACACATCCTCGATTATCCCTCTTGGTACCCAAATAGTGTCATCAACAAGTTATAGTATGGTCCGGGTGGGTTTTAATTCACCCAAACCTAACTATTTGTATACCGAGTAGGGATTCAGATTGACGCTCGCTCCTAAGTCAAGAAGTGCATGATCAATTCGATAGTTTCCGATTACACATGATATAGTTGGGCTACCGGAATCTTTGAATTTATGTGGCACATCTTGTCTTAGGATGACACTCACTTTCTCAGTCTAGAAAATCTTCTTTTGAATACTTTGCTGTCGTTTGGTCGTGCATTGGTCTTTCAGGAATTTGGCATATGAAGATATCTGTTTTACAACATCAAGTAGAGGAATGTTGACTTTCACTTGTTTCAACACCTCTAAGATATCCTGAGAATTAGAGAGACATTTTGGTGCAACCAACTGTTGGGGGAACGGAGCAACTGGCTTCTCTAAAAGTTCCGGTTTTAATTTTTATGGGGCATCACTGGATCCATCATTGTTGTCCTCTTCTGGTAGGCTTTTCATGCCTAATCGGAAGGGTTTTATCAATAACCTTTCCACTCCTAAGAGTGGTGATGGATTTAGCTTGCTCCATCTGATTTGAAGAGCTTGGGTCACTAACTTCATATTGCGGTTTAGGATTGGGAAAAGGTTGAGCTGGGAAGCTCCCCTTGCTCCCAATCGTAGTTTCAGCCTTAAGTCCTTGTATCGCTTTTGTAAGGTCTTGAAAGGCTTGTAGCATACCCTGATTGAAAAGCTCTTGCTTTTGGAAGTGTTTTAGAATAAAATCCTCTTGAGGTTTCTCTTGAGTTGAAACTTGATTTTGAAAACCTTGAGGTATAGCGGTTTGTCCATTCCTCCAGCTAAAATTGGGATGATTTTTCCAACTAGGATTATACGTATTAGAGGTCGGTCCATTGAAAGGTCTTTGATAGTTATTTACGGCATTGGATTGTTCATTCAACACCTCTCGAAAGGCAGGTATTGTAGGACAATTTTCTGTTGTATGAATGTTGCAATCACAGATGCCGCACACACTTTTATTAGCCTTATCCTTCTTTCCTTCCATGACCTCAAATTTTCTTATGAGCGTAAACACCTTATACTTGAGATCATCATCTTCTTTCAAGAGATACAATCCATCTTTCTCCTTAGATTGAGTTGGCCTAGACGTGGTATTCGAACTTGGGTAATAGTCCCATGATTGAGTTTTTTCAGCAAGACTATCGAGATAATCCCACACCTCGTCAACATTTTTATTAATAAATTCTCCATTACACATTGTCTCGACCATTTGGCGCATGGAAGATGTCAGTCCATCGTACAAAAAATTTGTAATGCGCCACGTTTCAAAGCCGTATTGTGGGCATGAACTGACCAAATCCTTGAACCTTTCCCAACATTGAAAGAATGTTTCATCTTCCTTTTGGGCAAAGTTCATGATTGCTTTTTTGAGGGTAATCGTTTTATGATGTTGAAAAAATTTCTTTATGAATTCCCTCTGCATGTCATTCCATATGCCAATGGATCTAGAACGCAGTGAATGTAACCATGTCTTGGCCTTCTCTTTCAAGGAAAATGGGAAGAGTTTCAGCCTAATTATATCCTCAGATACATTAGGGAAGTATAAGGTGGCTATAATCTCGTCGAACTCTATCAGATGTAGATACGGTTCTTCATACTCAAGCCCATGGAACTTAGGAAGGAGTTGGATAACCCCTGGCTTAATGTTCTGTAACACCCTTAAAATCGAGGGTCGTGTAGAAACCCGATTCCCAAGTTCCAAACCATCACTTATGCAACAAATATGATTATGATTCAATGTTGTCTGAGCTAAAGCATTCACATGAGTAAGATTATACCAAAACTGCAATTTATACTCCAGATCCAGTGATAAAACGCAAGCGGAAGACTGAAGAATATATATATATATATATATATATATATATATATATATATATATATATATATATATATATATATATATATATATATATATCACTGTATGAAAACAAAATAATCTCAAACTGTCTTCAAAGTATGAATACATCTCTGAGTCTCATATACTTGTCATAAACAAAAAGAAAATGTCGTAAAATAGTCCAACTAGTCGGTCCCGCCAATCCAGGCCACCTACGCAAAATCATCAGAGAACTGCATATACGAGAACTCATCCTGATCGTCGTAGTAATCCGGCTCTGCGTCTTGAATCGCCTCATCACCTGCATCTAAAACAGGGTCTGGTGATGTTGCAAACACCGTCCCGTAACGTGGGAGTGAGTGATCAACTCCGTGGAATAATAGAGCAAAAATTAGCATGTTATCAAATCAATCACGCGATAATAGTAAAGCAGACAATCAAACATTCCTAAATACTGTTGTTAATGCAAGCATGAGATGACATGATGGATGCCCTCACCGACATTCTCCCTCATACGGCACCATCTTACGCCCGCGGTATACTTTCTTCCCACAGTGCTCCACATCTTTCAAGCACATGCAATGCGATGTGGATATGATTACCGAGTTATTATTAATCCTTTTCATACAGCAGGATTGGGAAACTAAGGTACCTTCCTTATATTAATCCCAACACAGATCCTGTCTAGGGTCGTCACTCCTAGTAATCTCATACGTTACAAGGGCTGTCAGGGCTGTTGTTCGCACTCGTTGCACCGCTCCCCCATCACCTTATCAATACAGGCGTAATGTACTCTCGTCGCTACGGAAGGGTCGTCGCCTTCCGTAGACTCAGAATACGCTCGCGGTCACTACAAAGGGCTCGTCACCTGATCAGTGTAGGCCGACAGCAGGAATATAGTATCCCATACCACCATAATCTGCTCACGAGTTATAGGTGCTCACTGGTCACTACGGGGAGGTTTGTGGCCCCAGCGTAGGCCGACAGCTCAACCACGGTGTCCCATACCACCGTGCCCGGCTCATGAGTCTTTATGGATCAAGGTACCATGGTTAACAGGGTTTCCAATGGTAAGTTCAGTACCCTAAGTTCAAGCAGTTATGACTCATACAGGGTGAACATACAATGGCCAGTCGGGTTATTTGATGAGCTCGACTAGTACGAGCGCATCTCAAGTCAAACGACATGAAGTGCATGAAACACTTCGTGTGGCCTAACCACTGCTGCCAACTTAAAACACGACTCCCGTTCATCGATGCTTCCTTCATGGTAAATAGAAGCCAACCATGAATTCAATCCATTACCGACTGCCTGGACTAACGTATAGCCCCAAACACTTAAATATCAACATAAGTAATCATATGAGAGTAACAGAAATGAAATACAACAATGTAAGCATGTTGACACATGTTATAACATACAACTTAAGCAAATCATCCAACACATGCATTTCATGTATATAATGAAATCAATACATATAGCCAACATGATGAAAATCACTTACATCGGCATATTCCTTAAGAATTCAATCTCAAAACTCATTCACAACACCATCTACTCAATACATACTAATACAAACATTTATACAAACACTTAGCCTACACACTTTAGTCTACATAGCGTATGTCGACTCAAAGTGCGCATTTGGGCGAATCTCTTCGCCAAACAGATCATGCACACATTCCTAATATCACAACACGACAAATAGTCATAGTAATCATTTCAGCAAAATATGGATGTAAACAGTATTTCCTACAAATACCTAAAATGCCATAAATATCATATTTTCCATACGTTTATGAAACGAAAAACGGACAGCATGTTCTACATGTCAAACGGCGTTGCCGTCGTTAATCTACTATTAAACGACATTGAAATCTTTGAAATCAGTCAATCAAAGCGTCTAAAATCCTCACCTTTTGCCCTAGACGTGTATCGATTCGATTTAAACGTATACGCTTCGTCAACGGCGTAAAGGCGACCTAATGCACAAGATATATAAGCTACTTCGCTATTTGAATCGAAAGAATCCTAAAACAGTAAGTAGTTAAGGTTTTTCTTACCTAGGAGTGCGTTGGAATCACCGGGAAAGTGATTTGAACGCGGTGAATGAGCACGGGTAGCAGCTGTAGCAAGTGGCGGAAAATCTCTCCCACAACTCTCTCACTTTCTCTCTCTCTCTCTCTATCTAGGGTTTCTAGCAAATTTGGATGGGAGAGATATGAGAGGGTTTAAGGCCCTTATATAGGCTAAAAACTAACTTATTTAGACTTAGGAACAAAGTATACTTAGGCTATAACCAAATCGGGGCTATTCCGATCCAAAAGAGCATTTCAGGACGTCCCCTAGCCGAACGCGATCGGACTTAAGTTCATGATCACTGGATGTTGTCCACACTAAGTTTTCAGCCCGGTAGAGTTCCCAGATTACACGTGGCGGTCCAGTTTCATTTCAGCTATCGTCGCACCTAAATCAGGTCTACAAGTCTCATGATATGAAAGAGAAATTTTTCCTGATCCGAGGGTGAAATTTGGCTGAATTCTGACCGTCTGAACGCTTAATAATAACGCGCAAAGACTCGTGCCAGATTTGAATTAAAATTTTAAATCTTTACCCATTTCTCACTCTCTTCACTTCAGGCTCAATGAAATTACCTCGAAGCGTCGGTTGGGCTTGATTTTCAAAATGATTGTCAAGTTCAGCTAAGCGGTCATAACCGTCTAAGATTGTATATATCGGACTTCCGACGCGCAGTCTAAATCAAATATGAAGTTTCAAATGGTTCCTGAGAGCAAACGGGTTCAGAGTTTGATCCTAGGTTTTAGGGTATTGTAGCGTCATTGATTCTACAAGTTTTGGCTTTTATAGAACGTATTTAAAGCGATCGATGCTAATTTCATAGCTACTCTAGCATAGCGCTAGTGAACTTACACTTAATTTCTAAAGGAATTCATCCTAAGTGATTTCTGATCGAGTTGGTACTCGAGTCTCTGTACGGATTTTTTCGAGGCGTTATAATCTACCCCCCTTAATAATAAATTTTATCCTCAAAATTTATACCTTTTCGTACTCCTCAAGAAGCTGTGGGTAGTTCTTTCTGATCTCGGCTTCTATTTCCCATGTAGCCTCTTCCTCAGAGTGATACGTCCACAACACCTTCATAAGGGGGATGACCTTACTATGCAATACCTGCTCCTTCCTGTCTAGTATACGTGCCGGTCGCAGTATATATGTAACATCCTCACCTAACTGCACCTGCTCCCATCTAATGATATGGGAAGGATCAGAAACGTATTTCTTCAGCATAGAAACATGAAATACGTTGTGTACGCTCGCGAGAGGTGTAGGCAAAGCCATACGATAATCCACTGCACCCACACGGTCGAGAATCTGAAACGGACCAATAAATCACGGTGCTAGTTTCCCCTTCTTCTAGAACCGAAGGACTCCCTTCATAGGGAAAACGCGCAAAAATACATGATCCCCAACCGCGAACTCTAGCGGACGCAATCTCGTATCGGCATAACTCTTCTGTCTACTCTGCGCTGTGAGAAGCCGGCGTCTAATGATGTCAATCTTCTCCGACGTCGCCTGCACTAACTCTGGGCCAATCAATCTGCGCTCACCGACCTCTGCCCAGCAATGCGGTGCTCGGCAAGGTCGCCCATACAAAGCCTCATACGGTGCCATACCGATACTCGTCTGGAAACTGTTGTTGTACGCGAACTCTGCATATGCAAGACAATCATCCCAACTGTCCTTGAAGTCCAATGCGCAAGCCCGCAATATGTCTTCTAGAATCTGGTTCAGCCGCTCTGTCTGTCCGTCCGTCTGTGGGTGGAAGGCAGTACTGAACTTCAACTTCACACCCATAACCTCCTGAATGCGAGTCCAGAAAATAGAAGTAAAGCGCGTGTCTCTGTCCGACACGATCTCTAAAGGAATTCCATGCAGACGCACTATCTCTCTGATATACAGCCTGTTTAACTCGTCTGCAGAGTTCGTAACTCTGATAGGTAGGAAGTGCGTCGACTTCATCAGATGGTCGACGATCATCCAAATACAATCATGTCTCTTCCTCGTCTTTGGCAGTCCTGAGATGAAATCTATGGAAATGAAATTCCACTTCCACTCAGCTATAGGCATAGGCTGAAGGAGCCCAGGTGGTCGGCGATGCTCTGGCTTCTCCTGCTGGCAAGTGAGACAACGGGACACGAACTCTGCGATGTGGGTCTTCATACCCTCCCACCAATAAGTCCTCTTCATGTCACGATACATCTTGGTACTGCCCGGATGCATCGCAAGTCTAGTACTGTGTGCAGCCTCGAGAATCTCTCGTCTCAAGTCAGGGACATCTGGAACGCATAGGCTGCCACGGTAACGTAAGCCTCCATCCGTGCCAACTCGTCACTCGGCGTCTGCATCATCACTGGCCTGCTCTCGAAGCTCAGTCAGACGCCCATCATCCCTCACACCCACTCCCATCCCAGCTATTGAGCCTCTTTCACGGGGCATGTGAATTTGGTCCTTTGGGGGGGGGGGGGGCAATAACTCTAATTTATGCTATTGACTATACATGCGCGCGCGTGCCGAGCCTCGCCGAGACGAGCAAAGTCCGAGTTCGAGTTCGTGTGCATGTGCGTGTGCGTGACGCAATGGGATAGGCTGGGTTGGGCGTGGGCATAGGCGCGGGTGCGGGTGCGGGTGCGGTTTAAGTGTACTCGCGTGGGTGTGTGTATAGGTACTTGCGGGACTTTATTTGCAAGAGTATATACGAAAAATCTTTCTCTGATATTCGGTTTTAAGCATTTTTATTACTGAGTTCATTGATGAGTCAACTCAATACTTTTGGATGAAACTGTAAGTGGTTCGAGCCCGTGTACAGTGAGTGCACCGCTGGGATCGGGTCATAGTCGTTGTATCCTAGAGATTGTTTGCTCTGAAAACCTGTTGCACTTATGACGCTGTCCAAGGGGAGCAAATTCGATTTCAAGCCGAGTGACTCAGTCACGCCTCAACTCAATTAAATAAGTTCTTCTTTGTCAAAAATATATTTTTCTTTTTTTGGTTCTCGATTTTAATAATGTATTTTATTCAACCAAATATTCCAACAATAAGAAAATCAAATCAGAAGCAATTTTAACTTTCAGAAACACAAAATGTACAGAAGCATGGTGATTGTGTAAAAATGCTGATCCTTTGTTTGAGTCTGGCCTGATTTGCAACAAAAATTCACTTATAGCAACCAAAATGCAAAATCTGAAACAAAGAATATAGAGTCTGCCAGACTCAACTGCTTCAATGCCAATGATAAAGCATAGACGCAATTGCTACTTGATTCATTCAATGAAGACTGCTGAGACCACTTGCACATCTCCAATTGCCAAACTGACTCCCCCACATATGCCATGCTCGCACATACCTGAGTGAGACCTGGGCCATTTATCAGGAAGTCTCCAAGGTGAATGTGCCTTAGCTGAGAAACCGGCCTGGCCTTATCATCAAGCGGACCACGGCTATGAATTTGATTAGTCAGAAAAGGATAACTGACAAGCCACATTTGACATGCATCATTCATTGTCCATCTGATGAGTGGTTCAGCCTGATTTTCAGGTCTAACACACTAACTGCAGGACCCAACTGATGAATGGATCGGATCTCTCAAATGCATGTGTCGTTCTCACAAATGGAGCAAAGAGGTGTGGTGACTGCATATGAGAGGAGCACGGCATAACTACTCTTAATATTAGGAGGTTCTTATACTATCCGACTGATCATGGCTATAATTTAAAGTTTCAAAGATAGAAGATGTATGGTGTTATAATTAAGAGGCACGCTCAAGGTTTTTATTTTTATTTTTATTTTCAAGTTAGCTTGTTAGTACACAACCATGTCAGTACACACACTCCATGTTAGCCACCCCCGCTAGGGATCGATACCAAGACCTAAAGTGCTGAAACGAGGCATCTCCACTCAGTCTGGCACGCTCAAGTGGTACCGGTATCCCCTAAAATTTGGTACAAGGCAAATGTGGGACCCACGTGATATATGCAGGCCATCCAACCAGTCCATTAGACACATCAACTCACAGTACCTCAATGTGCCAAAAATCAGCCCCATTGAACACTCAGGTGGGCCACAACACAGGGACCAATGTGAGAGAGGACGTCACCCTTGATTTGCACAGTGGCCCATCTGAATTGTGAAAAAAAAAAAAAAAAAAAACCAGAGTTTTGGCCTGATCCTTCATCCGGGCTAACGTATGGCTGTAACAGCATAGATTCCATATAAACAACATGGTAGGTCCTCAGTGAAAATCAAGGGTGGGTGTTCTTTCTAACTTGCAGCCTGGTATTGTCCACTGGATTCACGGACCAACCTACTTTTTGGGATCTGAGATGAACATGCTTCATGCATCTGATGGACCGTTGGGATTTCATTCATGCAGCACCTAGCCCTGGATCTGACTAGTATGACTATAGCTTATGGGTAGTACCGGTACCACTGGAGCGCGTCCCTTTTGTTAGCTTCGATGGCATCGCGTGGACGGCAAGGGTACTTGCAAATGGTCTTAAGCCAGGGGTAATAATCTATTGGCTTATTATTAAATGGAAAGTGAGATTTTGTTAATAATATAAAAGAATAATAAAATAACACTATTGGAGACATTAGAATATACTAAGCTCTCGAAAGGAGTTTGACCTGGTGAAAAAGGTTCACATTGCACATCCAAGCAAGATCCTGTAGGGGGTCTTACACAAAACGTTAGGATCTAGCCTCCCAAAATAAATTAGAATTATAGGATAATAAAGCAATGAAATAAATCAAAACACAAACCACACGACACAAGAGATTTTTACATGGAAAACCTTCAAAGAGGTAAAAATCACAGGACCTTGTCCAGATCAACAATCCACTATGAAGTAAAACGTTATAACCTTCTTCACTCACGTAGGAGTAGATAAACAATAGGAGAATAAGAGAAAAACGGAGAGATCTCACCGATCACGAGGATACAGAAGCGCTGAGATGTTGATTGCATAATAGATCACCTTTACAGGCATAACTTCCCTTCTACAGGCTTTTTCTCTCTCTTTCTCTCTCTCAAATCTTTGATAGCCCTAAACCCTTTAGCAAAACCTTGCAAAGCTTTAGGAAACCATCTTGCATTACCTAGAAAAGCCTTAGGCACCCCTATTTATAGTTTAGAAAACTCCCTTCCGTACCCTGCTGCGAAAAGCCTCGGATTTCCATAGTCTGCACAAGATACGGACTCAAATCTGTGTAAGTTCGACTAGTCGAGCCGAGTACTCGACCGATCAAGCAGCCCACTCGACTGGTCGAGCACCTCCCTCGACAGGTTGAGCACCTCAGAGGAAAAACATTGGATGGTCGCTGGACTTTGATTCGAGCCCCACTCGACCGGTTGAGCGCCACCCACGGCCGGTCGAACAGCGTGGTAAATTACTCTTATTTTTCACCCGCTGCTCCATCTCTCCTCTGAACTGAGGAGGAAAAACCCCATCAGATCCTCTGAGAAATTCGCAAAATAAATTACCAAGACCCATTTTCTTGATTGGCCTACATTGCTCAAAAAGGAACTCTATGGCTTGTTCTTTGTGGACAACGGTTTCTTGAAATTTGGGAGAACCAAGCTGACTGCTGCATGAAGTTGGAGGAATTTTCAAATAGTGGTCATTCAGAAATTCAAGGATTAGCTTCTGAATCACAGAACGCTTGCAAAAGGCCTTGAAAAGCGGAAACCAGTCCACATTGAGCTGTCAAGAAAATTCCAACATAAGCTGAATTGGCATGTATTTTTTAGTTTGGAAAAAAGTATGCTTGAATGTTAAATCTTTGCTATGCTGCCATTGAATGCCTTTAACAAGCAAAATTCCAAATGCAGAATTTTACTTTATTTTATTAAGAAGATGATTGTTTCTTTAAGCCCAATAAAAAGAAAGCAAACATAACTCGATACCAGCAGCAGAGGTGACCAAAGCCCAATATAAAGGAAGATAATTATTACATTGATGTGTATCCAATTTTAATGTTCATACCTGTAAGTGTGGAGCCAAAAGTTACTATCTCACTGGAAAGCTTTGATCAAGTGCATGCATGGTTTTGTTATTTCTTTGACTCTGTGAAAGCAACTGATCTTATCTCTCTTCATGAATTCAAACAACAATTTTTTTTGGTTTCCTTCATTTTTTCCTTCAATCTGTGAACCATGCCATTTTGCATTCAGAATGCTTCTGATTTTGAACTTTTGGATTTGCTACATATGCATCAGGCAATGTGACAGCTGGAGTCAGTGGTGTTCATAATCAACGGAAGGTTAGGTTCTCATTGATAAACATTATCTCATAAAGTGGTATTTATGAACAAATGCACAATCATAATTGACATTCTAAATTGATAAAATCGAACAAATTTCTGCGCTGCTCCATAAATATGGGAAACAAATTACATAGTACCATTTTTGACCTCTTGGTAAATTCCAATAAGTTTTAAGGATCCCAAATAAATTCAGGTTCTAGAGTACCATAGCAGTTTACCCAACACAAATTGAAACTTGTTTTGAAATATCTTATACATTAGTCAGTTTGCAGCATGCACGACATGGGCAGTTAGTAACTGTTACCAATCTGATATGTTCATTTAGTCTTTAATTCAATATTGTCAGAATTTACTGGCCATTGATTGGTAAGAAGACAGTTCCAACTGAACTGACAGTTCTGCATTTTGACACTTCACAGAGGGAGGGAGGGTTCAAACAAGTTCCGGTGGCCACTGTCTCTCTTACTACTTTTCACCATGCCATTTGATTCATCAGCTGGTTAAGGATCTCTTCAAACAATTTCAAGTGGCCACTGTTTTTTCTTACTATTCATCATGCCATTTGATTTATCAGCCTGTTTTGAAAGGTTTTTGGGGATCCATCTGGTATGGATCTGTTCAAACAATCTTTGTTTTGTTTTACTTGATGGCTTGTTACTGCTTTTCACCATGCCATTTGGTTCATCACAGTTTTAAGTGTTTTCAGAATGCCCTAGGAAAGGAATTATGGTATTTGGCATGATCATCCACGTGTATAATCAAATGCTTATGAAAAACAACAACACTAACACAGAGGAGTCTTTTTGGTTGCTCTTATATGGTGATTTGATGGATTCATGGATTTAAATTTGCTTGCATTTGATTTGATGTTTTAAGGATGCAGGGACCTATAGTGGTCCTTTTGTTAGTCTTGAATTTTGAAGTTTATCACCTTTCAAAATAAATAAATAAATAAAATAAAGAAAGAAAGAAAAGAAAAAAGAAAAAGAAGAAGAAGAAGAGAAGTTTATAATGTTATTTTGTGGGGTTTTGTGGGCCTAATCTATGGCATTCCTAATGAAATGTTAAATAGAAGTGATTGATGAGGGAAAGAGAAGTTAACAAAAACAAATGTAGCAACATAACATTGGGTGATAAACAAATGAAAAAGAAGAAGAAGATTTGAATGTAAACATTACTACAATAGGTACATTTCAAATTGTGTGTTGTATTGAAAAGTTACCACCAACAAATAGCACAAACAGACTCTTTCATGTCCATCTTGCAAATCACGTTCGATTATTGCAAAGGGTGGTTCAATTGCAACCGTTGTTGCATAGCATGCCAACAACGCTGGTGAACCGTGATCCAATCTCCGGTCTCACTCACAAACGATAAACAAGAAGAAAAAATACTACAGAAGTAGAATCCAAGCATACCAACAAACCACAAGACAATATACATGGAAAAACCTCAACAAGGGTAAAAAACCATGGGTGCAAACTTCTACTATGAAGAAAAATGAGATTACAATCAATATACTAACATGTTCAATGCTCCCATGCATAGAGATAACCCTTAGCCTTGCTTTAGAAAGCCATTTTTCATACCCTAAAATAACCATAGGACCCTTATTTATAGTTTAGGCAACTCCCTTTTGCACCTTGGCGAAAGCCGCATCAAAATTACGCAGTCTGCACTAAATCTGGACTAGGATCTGCATAGCCTTGACTAGTCGAGTCAGGCCCTTAACTGGTCAAGTGACCCTCTCGACCGATCGAGCCTGACCCTCGACTGATCGAGCACCGTGGAATTCCAAAACATATAGCTCACTGGACTTTGAGTCAAGCACCGCTCGACTGGTCAAGCGGCCCACTCGACCGGTCGAGCACCGCGGTGAAAGACCTTCGTTTTACAACGAGCGCATTGGTGTGTTGCCTCCACACTTAAACAATCTCCCACTTGGAGACACATCACTATAAACATTCGTCTTCTACATCCGGAGTGCATCATCTTCCCATCTTTAAGACTGAAGACCAATCAAAGCTGAACAGAGCTTCAGCTTCTCCCGTGTGACCGCCTTGGTCAGCATATTCGTAAGATTCTCACTTGGATGGATCTTCTCTAGAGCAATCAATCCATCTTCCAGTAACGAATGTATGAAGTGATATCTGATGTCAATATGCTTGGTTCTTGAATGAAAGACTGAATTCTTAGACAAGTGTATTGCACTCTGACTGTCACTATACAACTTACAATCTGCTTGCTTCTTTCCCAACTCTTCCATGAAACCTTGCATCCACACCATCTCCTAGCACGCTTCTTGTAGACACTAAAAAATCGGCGACCGCATTGATTTTGTGGGGTTATGTTTTTGTGGTGGGGTGGTTAGGCTGATTTGTAGATGTTGGAGTTGCTAGAACCACGGAATATGCAAGGTGAGGAAAATTCGAAGACCTCCCTACCTTAAATTGACTCCTGGTCTGCGATCCGGGATTCCGGGTAAGGGGCCTCGGTTACAAAGAGGGAAGGTGTTAGGCACCCTCTCCGCTCATACAAATATATGGTCTTTACTTTGTGTGGTACAATAATCTCAAGGGGATGATGAATGCTGTGGTCGGGATAGGACTAGGCACACACGTGGATTTCTGATGCGGCAAGATTCGAGATTTCGGCAAGCCACAGGGCATACGTCTAATGGTGTATCTAAAAGGTGGATGTGATGATGCTTATGCAAAGAGGTAAGAAAAATGGACTAAATCACTAAGAATTTCTGATGTGACAGGATTCGATATACGACAAGTCACAGAACATACGTTCACTAGAGATTTAGAAGAGCAGGTGTCACGCCCCAAACTCGGAAACCGGGCTCACAAATTTCCCAATCACCGAATCCGGCGCCGACAGCCTCCGTAGAACCCCATTCTCGGCTCCTAGCTCCCATTCGCCAGGTTCCGATCCTGGGATGCTACGAGGAGGATTTTAAATACCAGTTTGATTCGTAATAAGCATAACCAAAGGCATAACCCACAACAACAACCAAGAAATCCATTACATTTCCACTATGATCAAAAACTTTACAAGTACAATGAGCATAAAGGGAAATACAATGATAAAGAACAAAACTCCAAAATGCTCTGCAACGTGCTCCTGTCTCAACGCTGCTGCGAACCAACGTCACCTGCACGCAACGGTCGTGCATAAGCTTACAGAAAGCTTAGAGGGTGGTGAAAGTGTGTGCACAAGGTAGTAATATGTACATGCAATGTCAGAGTGATGCCTAATATGCAAATAGAAACATAATATCATGAGCCGTACCAAGGCTTATGCGATGCAAGACATGAATGGTATCGGCCATCCCAAGGCCATGCAATGTATAATGCAACTCAAGCATACGGATACTCATCAATGTCTACACATCAATACAGCTCAAAGTATGGAATATCACCGGGGTCTAGTACACTCTAAACCAGATTGCCGCCACATCGCGCACAATAAGGTAAGTGGAAGAGACCTCGCTATCCGTCCGCCAATATCGGGCGCGACTCGTCGATAGCGGACCCATTCCTCGAGCTGGTCAGACTCAGCCTAGCATTGCCCCCTACTCTCGGGCGGGTAAGGCCGCACCCCCTTCCAACCGACCACGACACAGTGGAGAGCGTAACCGTCTGGTAATCGGCACTCAACGCTCATCTACCCACTCGGTCTAGACGTTGGAGCAACCTCTTGGTACCATAAGGGTTTAGGGACTTTCACCCAGGGATATCTATAGTACCCCATGTAGAACAAGATTTCCGGTATCCAATCCTGCCAACCACGATGCGTCTGTGGAGGCTACAGCCCTGATGTCGCTAGGGCGTTCAATAACCATGTCACACAGATGCGGAATGCATGAATCACGCTATCCAGTCATGCAACCAATCCTGCGCATATCGTGCGCTCATGTAGGGCAACACCGCCTAACCGGGAGCCCATAAACAACCTGCCCGAAGGCATATGTTATGATCAGTCAATCCTCATATCAAGCATACATATGATGCATATGATCATGGGTCATGAAACTATACTAAACATGTTATAATAAAATGAATTATCTTACTATGCAGATGGGCCGGGACGGTCTATACACGATAAGTACGGCCCAGTAATGGGCCCTAAGGAGAGTCGTAATGTGGACATCCAACTAGCATTACACTCGCAATGTGGACGTCAAACCAACATTGCTTCCTAGGCACGATCTTTGTAAACATCGGTACTTAGTCTGTAATGGATTTACACATTGCAATGGACCGTAGGTTGTCCCCATTGGACCTTACATATATATATCAAATGGGTCATATCCCATGGGCCTTTTATTCATCAGATGGGCCACATAAATGGGCCACACCAATGGGTCTTATGTGCATTGCAATGGGTCAAAACCCGTGGGCCTTGGATTACATCAAATGCTTAGTCTCATGGGTCTTATATATGACCAATGGGCCACACCAATTGGTCCCTATACGTAGATCAAGTGGGCCTCAACCCATAGACCTATCATGAGTTCAATGGGCATAAACTCCTAGGCCTTAATCAAATAAAATGGGCCTAACTCATGGGTCTCAAATAAGTCCAGTGGGCCTAATCCCATTGACCATTTTTATAATCAAATGGGTTCACTCCCATGGGCTTTAGGAATGCAACAAATGGGTCCAATTTTATGGGCCTTGAAGTACATCAAATAGCCTAGTCACATGGCCTTAGATCATATCCATTGGGCCTAAACCCATATGCCTTAAATATCAAGTTAAGCCCATAGACTTTACATATCGAGTGGGCCCAAGCTCTTAGGCCTTAAATGAATCAAATGGGCCTAGCCCATAAGCATTTCATAAATTAAATGGGCCTAGTCCATAGGCCTTTTGTAATACAAATGGACCTAGCCCTTAGGCCTATTGCAAACCAAATGGGCCTACCCCATATGCTAATAAAATGTAATATTATATTGTATATAAATATAACAATATATATTATATTAATATAATTTAATTTAAAGAAAATGTAACGTCTAGGCCCTGGACGGCCTGGACATGCACCTGCATCAAGGGAAGGCCCCGCCGTCCGCTGGACGGTGGAGGAAATTTTGCATCAAGGTGGGCGCCACTGTCCACTGGACGGTGGTCAAAAAAAATATATAAATATAAATATCATGGTGGCTCCCATGTGGGGCCCACCAGAAACGTTCATTCGAAATTCCACCGTTCACAAGGTCCCTTGGACCTGGATGAAGGAAAAACATAAATTTCAGCTTGATCCAAAACTTCTGTGGGCCCAAAAATCGATTTCAATGGTAGACTTCAATTTTCACTGTTTCAAGTGGTGTGGGCCACCTGAGTTTTGGATCTGTTTCATTTTTGGAGGGGGGCCCGCCACTGGGGTGGCCCACCTAATGAACAAGTCGGATGACAATTAAACATTACTGTGGGGCCCATGTGCAGGGCCGTGGGCCACCTGCTGGACGACCGCCCGCCGCTGCACGCAGCTGCTGCGTGCAGCGCTGCACGTTGTCAAGAGGCAGAGGGATAGCCTCTTTCAAAAATTTGGAAAATATTGTTTTCCTGCGGTTTTTCACCTTTGGGGCCCGCTAAAATGAAATCTGCTCCGGCCATTACGATCAGTGGCCCGAGGCCGTCCAAATGAGTCCAGAGTTTGAATTTTTTGGATGCTTAGAAAGTAAAATAAAACCAAATAATGATCTTGAATGGTAGTGATGCATTCGTTGATATTATGGCCCACCAGGTCTTCCAATCAGCCCCAAACTTTTACCCAACGGCTAAAACACCGTAGGTAAGAGGATGGACGGCTTGGATTACTCAAATACATCATGGTGGGGCCTATGCAAGGGAACACCCAAAAAGCCTTCTTTTCTTCCCTTTTCTTCTTTCCTTAAAAAAAACGTCCAGCGTCCCAGACGCTGGACGATGTATTAAAATTTATTTATTTTTTGTATGTGGGCCCTGATGAAGTGGACTCCCCATTGATGGGTGGCATGGGAGTAACGGCCAAGGTGGGCCCCACTTGAATAAAAATAAATATCTCAAAGTGGGATCCATTCAAGTGGGCCACACCACCTTATCACATGCCATAAAAATAATACAGAATAAAAAGAAATAAAGAGAGAGAGAGAGAGAGAGAGAGAGAGAGAGAGAGACATGGAGAGTGGGACACGGCTTGTGATGGAGGGACCCCGTCCTTATGGGCCCTCCCTTACATGAAATCATACAATAAATGGATCCCTTGCACCTGGGACTATTGAAAATGTAAACCAACGGTGGAGATCCATTCTCCACCGATATGGACGGTCTAGATGACCTTTCTAAGTAAAAATAAACATCATGATGGGGTCCATGGAGATTGGCCCCATCATGGAACGATCATGATGATCCAAGTGGTCCATCGGCCACAAATAAGGGTCCCAAGTGAGATCCACACCATGGATCGGTGGGCCTCACTTGGTCCACCATAAAATCAAGAAAATCTACCCTATAGAAGCACCCACCGTCCGATCTTTTCGCTCCTAGAGGTTCCTTGGCACCATAGCTTCAACTTCAACGGTTAAGATGAGGAATGGAGGGTTGAGATGGAAGATTTTGGGGTAGGAAGGTGGGCCACTTGGAGCTTAAGGACTTTGGAGAAATTCCATACGTATGAAGCCCTTGCAATTTTTGTTGCTTGGAAGTTTTGGAATGAGAAGGAGAGAAAGAGAGAGAGTGATGTAAAGGGAGAGAGAGAGAGTGATGGATGGATGGGTGAGTGATGTTTGTGTAAGAAATCTTGGACTTTTGTGGCTTTTGTGTAAGAGAGGTATGGGATGTGAAGACTTTTGTGGTCTTTTGTGTAAGAGAGGTATGGGTTAAGAAGACTTTGTTGGCTTTTTGTGTAAGAGAGGTATGGGTTTGGGAGACTTTTGTGGTTGCTTGGGAAAAGGGATGGAAGTGATGTGTACTTGACATGTGATGGCTTGATGGGTGATTGATTGATGGGATTGATGTGATTGATATGACACATCGTTGAGATTTCCTTGGTTTTCGCAACGCGCGGCGTTTTCTCGCACCGAACGTTGGCCCATAACTCTTGATCAGGGTATATCCTCGGCGCGCGAGTCGCGGTATCGGAACCGCGGCGATGGTGCGGTCACTATGGTATTGGTCTCGGGTTGAGTCGACTCGGGTTGTCGGCACATGAATCCGGGTCGCGCGTCGATATCGATTAAGGGTCGAAAGTTGTCGGAATTCGACCGGTAAGACCGCGGAAGTGTACGGAAAGGTACGGACCAAGATACGGGTCTTACAGCAGGGGGGTTAAGAAGGGAGTAGATGTCATGATGAATGCATGAATGTAAATTGAATGGATCTTCAACTTGATCTGAGGGGCTAAGATGTGGGTTGAACCATGATCAACCTAGACTAGGCTTATGGAAAGGTTGAGAGGAAGGCTGGGGGTGACTTGAAAGATCAGGACTTTGATGGCTTGGGAGCTCCTCCCCTCCCCTTCACTCTCTTCCTCACTCTCCTTCTTTCTCACTCTCTTAAGCTTAGAAATGAGGATGGCTTGTTGAAAATGTGAAGAGGAGAGGGCTATTTATAGCCTTCTCCAATGGCATTTTGGTAATTTTTGGGTTTGAGGAGGGTAAATGGTGATGTGGCAAGTGGGGATTGGTTAAGGAGAGGGAGATGCCACGTGACGCATTTTCATTGGCTATGGGGGCTTGGTAAAGCAGTAAATAGTGAAGGCGACAGGGGTAAATTCATAAGAAAGTTGACTTTTCGGCGTTGGGATAGCTGTTTACATGCGGGCGGCAAGTGGCGACATCCCGAGTACCGCCAGCTGTAGTCAAACTACCGCCCGGATCTGGTTTGGGCCGGGCTCGTGCGTGTGGACCTTGTTCGTTGTGTGAGTTCACACGGTGGCCTCCTTTCGGGATTTTATGGATCAGACAGATGGGTTCAGGCTAGGATAAAGGGTTCTAATCAAGGTATAAGGTATAGGCGGGGGCTGTGTATGGATTGAACGGTTTGAATCAAGGTTTCAGATCTTGATTTGGTGGTTTATATGATTTTTGGGTCAGGGTTAGGTTTAAGCTGGGATCAGGGTTCGGTTCAAGGTGTGATTATGGTTCTTAGCCTTCTCAAGATGTTAGCTTGGGTGAGGTGTCTATAGATGCCCCTCTTTGACCGAGGTTGCAAGCAACCGACGGTCAAAGCGAGTGGACACCCCACCCTTCTGGTCAGAACAAAGGGTAGTAACTTGAATATGTTACCTGCCATTATATCATTGTCATTCAACTGTTTGAAAAAGTGATGACTTACACATATCTCGAGGGTTGAGGAAAACGTTGTGATTGCCTCCTGTGCATTCGTCGTGAATTTATGGATTACCAATCACAACTCTTTCACGTCAGATTGTTAATAGCTTTGGAGGGTAAGTCTGAAAAGTAAAGGGCCTCTGCGTATTCGTTGCGGCTTTACTAGGATTCCCATACTGTTTAGTCTGTCGTTCCTTTGCTACGTAATCACCCTAGGAGTATTCAGTCTGTCTGATTGTCAAAGTGGTTAGCTGCCCTGCGCGTTGGTGCGGCCATACGGGGAGCTCACTACGCCGACTTGGACTCAATAAAATTTTTCGAACATCCCGGACTAGGCATGTGCATGTAACCTGTTGTCATTCAGTCTGCTGATTCTGATACTTTGGTTACAATTGATTGTCATCCCTTCGAGTATGATGATTCTTTCTAGAGATAGATCCACTCACTTTTACTAGCATTCGTACGATTGTCCAGATATAGAGATCGGGCCAATCGTACATGTATCATGTATAGATTCGACCATCCTCCGGGGAGAACGGGAGAGATCGAATCTTATTTAGCTATTTGCACTGGCCGCAACCGGAGAATATAGAGGATTCCCTAGTTTACTGCGTGCTGCGTGCGTTTAAAAAAACTTTATTTGAAAGCTATCCCCTTTGGAGCTCGACTCCTTGGGGATTTTATTTGAAATATATTTTTTTATTTTTGAAAGATCCGTCCGATCTCGTGGGAGGGCGTCGTCGTTTGGTTTTTATTGTAGAAAAAGTCAGATGGCCTCCACTAATAAATTAATGTGGCTAATGGTTTGGAATATTTTTAAAAATTTTGAAAGATCCGTCCGATCTCACGGATGGTCGTGGTCGTCCGATTTTTATTGTAGAAAAAGTTAGATGGCCTCCACTAATAAATCAGTGGGGCTTGATGAGTTGGAAGAAGTGTCCTTTTTGAGGCCATACTCACTGGGGATTCATTCTATTTTTGAAATTTTTTGGATTTGGAATTTTTTAGAAAATTTGAAGAAATTTTGGGATTTTTCAAATTTGTTGTTTTTGGGAATTTTTTGGGATTTTTTGAGAGATTTTTTTTTTTTTTTGGGTTTTAGGGGTGGTTTTTGGTGATTTTGAAAGCTTGAGGGTTGTTTTGGTGATGAAACTTGGGGCAATTTTGGTAATTTTTAAAAACCTGGGGGCTGTTTTAACAAAGAAAGACTTGAATCCGTTTGAAAACTTATGATTGTTTTGGTAACTTTAAAAATTTGGGACTGTTTGGAAAATCTTTCAGAAATTTAGGTCCATCTTGGAAATTCCTTTAGGTATTGTCCGATGGTCTAAGAGACAGAGCGGTCGATCAAGCTAGCATGGGGGACAACACGCTGAATGAGGGGAAAGGCGGTCGGCGGCGGTAGTCGGACTGCTGCCAGCTATAGTCCGGCTACCGTTGGTCCATCAAACTGACTGCCGGTCCATGGAATGTGTCAGTCCGTCTAATGACTCGCCTCCGCCTATATGAAATCTGCCTCTGGACGTCCAGGGACCCCATTATGGTCCCTGGAAGCTCCTTAGTGATGGTTTTTCGCTAATTTTGGCTTGTTTTTCCTCATTCTCAGGTGATTAGTTTGTGCATTTGAGGAGTCTTGCTTAGATTCTGCTGGCCCACAATTTTCTTTATTTGGAGGAACCTTCGGTGGGCTCGGATTTCCTCTAGGGCCAAGATCAGGACTGTTGATCAGCTTTGGCTAGATTTGAACCGTCGGATTTGACTGATTTTTTGTATTTTAGGCCAAGTTATTGGCTGATTTTTTTTGGGAGCTTTTTCTTTTGGTGATTTGATGGAGTGGGGTGTGATAAGAAAGGGGCCCCACCCTATATTTGGAAGTTTTTGTTTGTTTATTTTTTTATTTTGTTTTATTTATTATATTTTTTTTGGATGATCTGGACCATTGGATGGATGATCTGGACCATGATCTGGACCATTGGATGGATGATCTGGACCATGATCTGGACCGTTGGATGGATGACCTGGGGCTTTGGATGGATGGTTTGGACTGTAATCTGGACCGTTAGATGGATGATCTGGACCATTGGATGGACGATCTGGGGCCCATTTGAGTGTATGGATGGTATAGGCTTTGTTGATTTGTTCACTTTGTGAATGATGGATGGACGGGATTTCCCAAGTGGGCCCCCACATCATGATCTTGATGTGTCCAGATGCATTTATTTGGAAATGGAGATAAGGATTTTTGAAAATGGGCCTTAAAAATGGATCTTTGAAAGTGGGCCTTAAAAATGGATCTTTGGAAGTGGGCCTTTAGAAATAGACTTTTTGAGGTGGACTTGAAAGGGGGCCTTTGGGATGGGCCCTTGAAAAACATAGGCTTGGGCTTTTTGGACATGGGCCTTTGAAAAGGTGGGCTCGGGCCTTTTGGACATGGGCCTTTGAAAAGGTGGGCTTAGGGCTTTTGGACATGGGCCTTTTAAAAGGTGGGCTTGGGCCCCTTGGGAATTAAAAGGGGGCCTACCTTTTGAAATGGTAAGGAAGATACTTACCTGTAAACCTCTTATTGGTGTAGTATGCCTCGCCGTGGTAGAAATGAGGCTGACCCCTCTCGCCAGTCGACCGATCCATGCTACGTACCACGAGAGGGTCGTCATCTATCCGACATAGCCCGGGAGGGTGGCGCTCCTGCGATCTTGAGGGGGTGAAGAGTCAGGACACATTGGCCTAACTGGTTCCATGATCCTCAGCCGTTGTTCTTTGAAGTCTTGAAGCGTACCCCATTCGCTCACTTGTTTCGAGTTCGTCTGAGTAAGACGAACATGTCTCTTCTATCTGCCTTGACTGAGCGATGGCACCCGGAGACGCATACATTTCAGCTGCCTTTTGGAGAGTGGGGCATTACCCTAAATGATAAATATATGCAGCTGGGTCTTCGGTATGATGGAGTATCTGTACCTTTTGAGGATGATCTTTCGGTACCTTTTGAGGACGACTGGATGGCCTTGCTGGGGATGATACCAGATGCGGCCAAATTTTGCCAGAAGCAGCCCTGAGACTGAAGATGCGACTATGGTGAAGGCTCGGGCTCTGATTTTGTATATCATGGGAGCGATGATCTTCTGCCATGGAAACTAGCTGGTGAGTTCCCATCTGTTATCGCTCGTGGTAGATATCACTTTTTTCACTCCGTATAATTGGAATGCAGCCCTCCTGGCCCATTTGTACAAAGGGCTGGACAAGGTCAGCCGTTGTATCAGCCGTTCTTTGACTGGCTTCTATCCAGTCATCGAGGTACCTTCTGATGCCCTTTTCTTGCAGTATTCCCCCTGCGGATGATCTGATGTGCTTTTTCTGATCATGGTTCGTGCAGGTCTGCTTCTTTGATCACTTTCCCCATCTTGTGCCCACTCTGATCGATCATTCGCCTCCATTTCCCCGCATGATGCCATGGTATAAGGATAACTACAGCCGCACACGTCTGTTTTCTGATCTTGCTTGGAGGTTGAATATCGATGATCTTATTTCTGATGATGTAAATGACCCGCCTTACCTTGTATTGCCCATATGTTGCTTTTTTGCTTGTCTACTGATCTTAACTTTTCTCCTTTTTACAGTTTCAAACCAGGCCATATTTCCAGTTGAATGCGGTGCTTACTCCTGGAGCTCAGGAGGCTTTTCAAGCCTCACGATGTCGCCGTATTCTGGAGGATCCGCGTGTGACGAAATGGTATCTGGGAGAGAGACTTTTTTGATAGCTGACTAATACCCCTATGGTCCTCCTAAGTTCGTCATCTGGGCCGTCTGATTGGAGATCTGTGCTGTAGAGGGAGTTGACCGCTGCCTTGGAGGGTTATGAAGTCAGTGCCTTTGTTAATCCGGATAGAGAGTATAGTTCCTAGTATAAGCAGTACGGTATCGGTTCGATTCTACAACCTAGCTATGCTCCTGCCAGTTGTGCCCATTTTACTGGAGGGATCCTGGGACCTTATTTTTACTGCATGGATAGAGATGCTTATCTTCCCAATGATGATTAGTTCCTTGTATCATGTGACCAACTAATGTAACTCTCCTGTTTTATATGAAAATTTGGTTTTGCCCAATGCTGCCTTTTGGATCACTTCTCAGTCTCTTTATGATCCCTATTGAGTATATGGATATGCATTGCTTGACCCCAGGCCTCCGGAGTGGACTCTGCCCAATGATCATGCGAAACTGGGCCCGAGCGATAGACGTACTACCGCTGACGGTAGTCGGATTACCGCCTGTTGACATTTGCCCATTCTGCTTGCTTTGTCAGGTGCCACAGTGTTTTAGTGATGACAAATCCTGCAACGGTACTCCGAGTACAGCTAGCAGTAGTCCGATTACTGCCTCCATCCATCTTTTCTTCCAGCAAGCCCTGTTCTTCTCTGTTCATTCTCTTTGTCTCTTTTGAGGTTATTCCGTCCAGCCACGATCCCTGATCATTCTCTTTATCCATTCCTCTTCTTTTTTGTCCCTTCCTTCCCTTGTCCTTCTCTTCTTTTGTCTTTTCTTTACCTTTTTGTGGTTGTTATAGGTGATCATGATGAGAGGATTGAAGGCGAAGGGGTAGGTGGGCCCATGAATGGAGCAAATCCATTTATGGATGGATTGATGGAGGTTGGTGGTGGTGTAATGAGTCCCCTTGGAGAGACCCATGCCATTTATGATATGATTCCAACCACCAATAGTGGAGGACATAAAGTTGGGTTGAATGTTTTGGGTGGTTTTGATGGGTCCATATTAGATGGATCGCCGAGTTTAACATGGTGGGGATGGATGGTTTGGATGGTGAGGATGGTGTGATGTTGGTGGCCGATGACTTGATTGATGGAGGGACGGTTGTGGATGGTGGTGTGGTGATGATGGATAGTGGGGATGGTATGGGTCAGGCTTGGATGGGTGGTGGGTCCCATTTTAGCTGTTTGGATGGCTTGGTTTTGACAGGTGATGGCTTTGTTGCGGATGGCCTCGGTCAGATCTTTGGTGCGGACTTTGAGGCAGTGATGGGATAGTCAGCTCTTGTCGGGATCCAGGGTATAGCTCCTACTAGCTACTGGGATGTTTTGGGCATTGCAGCTCCTGGTGCCTGTTCATTTCAGACTGCTCCTGACGTGGCGATTGTTGGAGGTTCGGGTCCTCCTGCTGCAGCCTTCCGGGATACTCTTAAAGACGCGATGGGCGACACTGACTTCTTTCGTCATCATGAGGTAGACCTACTGGATGAGGGGATGCCCATTTTTGATGATTCTTCTATTGATCCGGGGATCCAGATCGTTGAGGGTGTGCCTGTCCGAACTTACCGGTTGCAGCCACGCAACACCTATTCTGAGATGTTGCATATCTGGATTAACAGCCTGACCAAGTCTGAGCTTTTTGAGTTGGGCTCTTTGGGCTTGAGAGAGATTCTTTATTTTCACCGAGTCCGCCTAGACTGGCGATTGTTGAGTGCAGCTTCATATGATTAGGTATCGTCTCTGAACTTATTTTCCTTCAATGATCTGGAGCTGGGTCCTTCCCTGGAGGAATTCACGCGCTTATCTAGCCTCCCTCTTACTCGAGAGCCCTATGTTCCCTCTTCTGAGCCAGTTCATCCTTCTGATCTGATTTCCTGGTTCGGATTTCTTACTGCCATTCCTTCTGCAGCGGGTGGAGCCGGTGAGCTTTCCCTTGAGGTCTTGTATAATCATTGTTCCACGGCTCGTGGAGGTCTTGGATCGGACCGTCAGCTTTAGTGCTTGAATGCATTGATATTCTGTGTTTTGGCCGAGCTGCTTTTCTCAGATGGAGACAGTCATCACTGGCAGTTTTACTAGATGTCTTCCGTTGTGTCCTTCACCGTAGGAGCATCGTATCTGTAGTGCTGGCAGAGCTTTTCTTAGGGTTGACCAAATGCTCTCTTGGGCGTACCCGTATCCTCTGGGGTTGCTACTCGTTCCTTCAAATATTCTTTGTTCTACTCCTTTCTTTTGCTTTGTTTTCCTATTTGCAGTTTGAGTTTGATTTACTCCTCCTCCAAGTGTGGTTATGGGAGCACTTGTACATGACCCCTATGCTTATGTGGCCTGATTCCCGCCGTGAGGATGTGTTGTCTTTACTACTTGATGGCCTTCCCCTTGGTGCTAAGGCCACTGAGTCGTTATACCGCCGCATACTTTCTCAGCTTTGAGGGTGGGAGATTAGTTGGGAGGCCACTTGGCTCTGTCGTTCGTCGTTGATTTGCAGCGCGACTCACACTCCCTTACTGCTACTAGGACTTCAGGGATGCTATTCTTACCATCCCGTGCGATTCCTTCGACAGTTCGGCTTCTGGCAGGACATTCCGGAGTTTGCCTTCTCCAGATTTGGGCATGCTTCTCCTCCTTTCGACTTAATTGCTTTGTACAGACGAGTCTGGATTTTCTGGTAGAGGTCTTTGGATGCGGCGATGCTAGAGCTTGAGTCCTGGGCTCCTCCCTTGGCCATGATGTCATATCAGCAATGGGTGACAGAGCAGTCACTTTATCAGCAGGTTCCTGGCTGGCATTTAGTGGATGAGGCTTCTAACCAGGACATGGTGGGTGATACTGCTTCATCTTCTTCATGTGTTGTCGACTCGTTCGAGGCTTTTGAGGAACGACCCTTCATTGATCCTTCTTTCTTGCTGGCCACACATGGTCACCTGATCAGCGAGATTGCTGTCCTTCGTCACACATGTGAGGACATGGCCCGTCAGGCCACATAAGCATAGGGGTCATGTACAAGTGCTTTATTTTCTTGTTTGCAGTTTGAGTTTGATTTACTCCTCAAAGTGTGGTTATGGGAGCACTTATACATGACCCCTATGCTTATGTGGCCTGATTCTCGCCGTGAGGATGTGTTGTCTTTACTACTTGATGGCCTTCCCCTTGGTGCTAAGGCCACTGAGTCGTTGTACCGCCGCATACTTTCTCAGCTTCGAGGGTGGGAGATTAGCTGGGAGGCCACCTGGCTCTGTCGTTCGTCGTTGATTTGCAGCCCGACTCACACTCCCTTGCTGTTTCTAGGACTTCAGGGATGTTATTCTTACCATCCTGTGCGATTCCTTCGACAGTTCGGCTTCTGACAGGACATTCCGGAGTTTGCCTTCTCCAGATTTGGGCATGGTTCTCCTCCTTTCGACTTAATTGCTTTGTACAGACGAGTCTGGATTTTCTGGTAGGGGTCTTTGGATGCGACGATGCTAGAGCTTGAGTCCTGGGCTCCTCCCTTGGCCATGATGTCATATCAGTGATGGGTGACTGAGCAGTCACTTTATCAGCAGGTTCTTGGCTGGCATTTAGCGGATGAGGCTGCTAACCAGGACATGGTGGGTGATACTGCTTCATCTTCTTCATGTGTTGTCGACTCGTTCGAGGCTTTTGAGGAACGACCCTTCATTGATCATTCTTTCTTGCTGGCCACACATGGTCACCTGATCAGCGAGATTGCTGTCCTTCGTCACACATGTGAGGACATGGCCCGTCGACTAGCAGTGGGGTGGCAGTATGATGAGAGCATGCTTGCAGCACATCGTCTAGATAGAGATGAGGCCTTCTACCTACGCATGGAGATAGAGAGGCTTAGATAAAGATTATCCATGTATGAGGGATATGAGCTTACCTGTGACCTTTGGTGTTGATCGCCTGCTTGTTTTTCTTTTTTTTTGTTATTTTTTTTTTTTAATTTTATGTTTTTGGCTTTTTTGTGAAGAAAGAAAACAATGCATTTGTAAGAAATGAAAGAAAATTTTGTTTGTACCAAATCTGCATGTACTTGTTTGTGTTTGTATTTGTGCTTTGGATGGTTGGGATCAGAAACTTGGGCTCAGCCCACATCGTACGCAGTATTTTAGATTGTGTTTATAGGGTCTTGGCTCCTTGAGAGGGTGTCCAAGATCGCATCCCGTGGATTTGAGCAGAGTTTGATAGAGTATTGATCCGAAGTTGGCCTTTCCTTGTATCTCGTTGTGATGCTTGCTATCTTGGCTCCTTCTATATTTGTACTTTTATTATATATATATATATATTATTTTTTTCTTCTTGCTATTTTTACTCGTAGCGTCCTTTCAGGTTTTCATCACGTCCAGCTTTTCCCATCATTTTTTCTCGCAGTGTCTTTTTAGATTTTCACTACATTCTGAATTTTTGATCTTGCCTGCCCCTTAGCAACTGTGCTATTTTTATCCTTGGCGCCCTTTCAGGTTTTCACCAAGTCCGCCACATGTCCGCTGTTTTTACTCGAGATGCCCTTTCGGGTTTTCACCTCGCCCCTCTGCTTAGGCATGCCTCTCCATTTTTATTTTTATTTTTTTGGAGTGTCGGTAGTGAAGGAGGAGACAGGGAGACTTCCTTCATAGCCGGCCAACTGATTACCTTCCTACCCTTATCTTTGAGTACAATCGTAAGCTGCTTTTGGCGGGGTTGTATGGAGGTTTTTTGGGGATGGACTTATTTTATTCCTTCGGATCTGCTTTTGAGATTTTCTTTGTTTTTCCCTTTTTCTTCTTTTCTTCTATTTTTTTTCTTTCTTTCTTTGTTTTCTCTTTTTTCTTCTTTCTTTCTTTCTTTCTTTCTTTCTTTCTTTATTTTTCTTCTTTCTTTCTTTCTTTCTTTCTTTCTTTTTTCCTTTCTTGTTTTTGGGTTTTTGCGGGTGAGGTGACAGGTTTTTCTCTTTTCTTTTTTTTTTTGGAGAGAGTAAGGGACACAGCTTTACAATTGTAATCATTGACAAGGTGAGATATGGTTACCTGTGATAGATTTTCACGTTGTCGGTATTGATGGGCTCGGGAAGATCCTCTCCTTTCAGACTGGTGAGCAGGAGAGCACCTCCTGGGAGTACTTCTTGAATAATCAGCGGTCCTTCCCATAAGGGCTTGAACTTTCCCCTGGGATCTCGTAAATGCAGCGGTAAGATACGCTTCATGATCATGTCACCTACTTTGAAGCTTCTCCTATGGACCTTCTTGTTATAGGCTCGAGCAATCCTCTTTTGGTAACATTAGGAATGGCTTAGCGCTCGCATGCACTTTTATCTTCCAGATGCAATTGATCATATCTTGCTTGTTGTCACTCGCCTTCCTCGACTTCGCTTTCTAGTAGTACTCGGAGTGATGGAATTTCGATTTCGACCGACAACACCGCTTCCATCCAGTATGCGAGCTCATACGGGGTTGCACCTATAGCAGATCGTACAGACGTTCGATAGGACTAAAGTGCATAGGGATGCATCTTTGACCAGTTGCGGTATATTTTCACCATCTTCTCCAGTATGCGGATGATAGTCTTGTTGGCGGCTTCGACCCCACCGTTCATTTAAGGACGGTAGGGGCTCGACCGATGACGTTGAATCTTGAACTTGTTGAGGAAATTGCCCATCCTTTTATTGACGAACGGAGTTCCGTTGTCAGTAATAATGGCCTGAGGAACCCCATAACGGCTGATGATGTTGTTCTTCATAAATTTGACCACATGAGATGCTGCTATGGTGGTGTAGGATGCTGCCTCTATCCACTTGGTGAAATAGTCTACTGCTACCAGGATGTATTCATGCCCATTCGAGGCTTTGGGGTTGACTTTGCCGATGATGTCCAATCCCCATACAGAGAAGGGCCATGGTGATGTCAAGTTATAGAGTTTGGAAGCGGATGCATGGATCTGATTTGCATGTTCCTGACATTTGAAACACTTCCTGACATGTTTACAACAATTTGTCTCCATTGTAAGCTAATAATAGTCGAGTCGTAATATTTTCTTTGCCATCATGTGTCCATTCATGTGTGGGCTGCATAGTCCTTCATAAATTTCTGACATGACTTGCATTACTTCTGTTTCATCCATGCATTGGAGAAGGACTTGGTTAAAGGATCGCTTGTAGAGGATACCGCCAGTAATCACGAATTGTGCTGCCAACCTTTGTATGGTGCGACGATCCGTCAGTGTTGCTCCTTTTGGATACTTTTGGTGCTCCAGATATGTCTTGATGTTTGCGTACCACGGTCGGTCATTCGAGGAAGTTTCAGCCTCTTCAATTTGTAGGCAAAATGCGGGCTCTTCTTGTAGTTCGACGGTGAGTTCCCATTCAGCTACTCCTTTTGGTATCTCCAGCATCGAGGCGAGGGTAGCCAAAGCATCTGTGAATTGATTCTTGACTCGGGGTATGTAAGAGAACGTGATCTCTTCAAATTCCTCCATTGGGTTCTCCAAATAGAAGTGATATGGGATCAACTTCTCATCCTTGGTCTTTCAGTCACCATTTGTTTGATTGATGATGAGTTACGAGTCCCCGAAGACCTGTAATTTCTTTACGTTGAGGATTATGGCTTCTTTTAGACCAGCGATGCATGCTTTGTATTCGGCTACGTTGTTGGTGCACTGAAATGCCAGCCTCCTGGATATGGGAACTGGGATGTCTTCGGGAGAGTAGAGTATGGCGCCTACTCCACTTCCTTTTGCGTTGGCAGCTCCGTCGAAGAAGAGTGTCCATTCTCCTGCCTTTCTTTCTTCTTCCTCGATTAGGAGGATGTCCTCATCAGGGAAGAAAGTCTTCAAGGGTTGATAGTCAGGAAGAGAATGTGCTGCTAGATGGTCGGCCAGTGCTTGCCCCTTGATTGCCTTCTGAGTGACATAGGTGATGTCAAACTCAGAAAGTAATAGTTGCCATTTTGCGATCCTGCTCATTAGTACTGGTTTCTCGAACAGGTACTTCAACGGGTCCATACGAACGAGCAGGAGGACTGGATGGGTGATCATGTATTGTCGTAGCCATTGCATTTCCTAGACTAGGGCGAGACATGTCTTCTCCATGCTAAAGTATTTGTCTTCGTAGCTCGTGAATCGTCTACTTAGATAGTAGATTGCTTGCTCTTTTCTTCCTACTTCATCATGTTGGCTAAGAACGCACCCAATTGCTTCTGCAGCGACAGAGATGTACAATAATAATGGCCTCGCTGGAGTAGGCAGCACGAGTACTAGGGGATTTAGCAGGTATCTTTTAATCTTATCGAAGGCCACTTGACAGTCGTCATTCCATTTCTTTGGTGAGTTCTTCCGTAGGAGCTTGAATATGGGTTCACAGACCGGGGTGAGTTGTGCGATGAATCGACTGATGTACTGGATCCATCCGAGGAAGCTTCGAATTTCTTTCTCAATCCTAGGCAGTGGCATCTCGATGATTGCCCTGGTCTTGATCTCATCTACCCGGATACCCTCTTCACTAACAATGAAGCCTAACAGCTTGCCTCCAGTTGCACCGAAGACACATTTTTGCTGATTGAGTCGGAGCTTGAACTTCTCTAGCCTGTCGAAGAGCTTTTTCAGGTCCTCGAAGTGTCCTTCGATCATGAGAGACTTGACGATCATGTCGTCCACATAAACTTCCATTTCTTTATTTATCATGTCGTGGAATAAGGCAGCCATGGCTCACTGATATGTGCTCCAGCATTCTTTGGTCCGAAGGGCATAACCCGATAGCAGAAAGTTCCCCACGGTGGGATGAAGGTCTTCTCACGATCTTCAACGGCCATCTTGATTTGATTATAGCCTGAGAAGCCATCCATGAAGGAGAAGATCTTGTTTCCAGTAGTGTTATCTACCAGTGTGTAACATCCCGAAAATCGGGGGGTCGAGCAAAAACCCAACTCCCGAGTTCCAAAATGTTATTTATGCAACATAGATATGTATGATTGAATGTTGTCTGTGATAACGCATTAAACATGAGTGAGATTAAGCTAGAGCAGCATATCATACTCCAGAGACGGTTAAATTAACAAGCGGAAGACTGTAATAGTATGTATAACATATATAAACTGTTGTATGCCTTCAGAGTATGGATATGTTACCAGGTTATATACATACATGTATACTCCAAAAGTAGACAAAACGAATATACATGAGTGCGCTAAAAATATAAAATGACAAGTGTCAAAGTATCTAATTAACCTCCCTGTAATCCCGTCGATCAGAATACGCATAAAGGAGGGATCCTCCTCATCATCATCAAGTCCGGCTCCGCCTCACAGGCCGCGCCATCATCTGCAATCACAAAAAAGGTCTGGTGGGTGTCCAAGAACACCGTCCCGTAACGTGGGAGTGAGTAGCTAACTCAGTGGAATAATAGAGCAAAGATTAACATGTTATCAAATCAATCACGCGATAATAGTAAAGCAATAAATCAAACAATCCTAATGCTGTTGTTAATGCAATTATGACATGACGTGATGTATGCCCTCACCGACGATCACCCTCATGCGGCAACATCTTACGACCGCGGCATGCCACACTCCCTAGAGTGCTCCACATCTTCCAGGCACATGCAATGCTATGGTGATATGAATTCCAAGTTGTTATTAGTCCATTCAAACAACAGGATTGAGAAACTAAGGTACTTCCCTTGTATCAATCCCAACACAGATCCTGTCTAGGGTCGTCACTCCTAGTAATCTCATACGATGTATATTTTGTAGGTCGCTGCAAGGGCTGCCAGGGCTGTTGCTCGCACTCGTTGCACCGCTCCCCCATCACCTTATCAATACAGGCCTACTGTACTCTACTGCTACTGAAGGGTCGTCGCCTCCTGTAGACTCAGAATACGCTCGCGGTCACTACAAAGGACTCGTCGCCTGATCAGTGTAGGCCGACAGCTAGAATATAGTGTCCCATACCACCATAATCTGCTCACGAGTCTAGGTGCTCACTGGTCACTACGGGGAGGTTTGTGGCCCCAGCGTAGGCCGACAGCTCGACCACGGTGTCCCATACCACCATGCCCGGCTCATGAGTCTTTATGGATCAAGGTACCATGGTTAACAGGGTTTACAATGGTAAGTTCAGTACCCTAGGTTCAAGCAGTTATGACTCATACAAGGTGAACATACAACGGCCAGTCGGGTTACTTGACGAGCTCGACTGGCACGAGCGCATCGCAAGTCGAACGACATGAAGTGCGTAAAACACTTCGCGTGGCCTAACCACTGCCGCCAACTCCAACATGACTCGCGTTCATCGACACGTCCTTCGTGGCCAAGATAAGCTAACCACGAATTCTTTCGGTTACCGACTGCCTGGACTAGGCATAGTCCCAAACAATCATAGAATCACATCAGTAGTTGTGTAAGGGTAATGGAAATGAAATGGAACCATGTGAGCATGTTAACACATGTCATTACATACAACTTAAGCAAGTCTTCAAACACATGCCTTTCATACATATAATGAAATTATACATATCGCCAACATATAGGAAATCATCACCATCAGCGTATTAATTGAGAATTCAATCTCCAACTAAGTCATAAGAAAATCATCAAGCACATGTTATAACATACCACTTAAATGAATCATTAAGCACATGCATTTCATACATATAATGAAATCGTACATATGGCTAACGTGTAGGAAATCATTCACATCAACATATTCATTGAGAAATCAATCTCAAACTAATCCATAACACCATTTAAGCCAATACATACTAATACAAGCATTTATACAAACACTTACACTACACACTTAAGTCTACATATAGTATGTCGATCCGACGTGCGCATTTAGGCGAATCTCTTCGCCAAACTAATTATGCACGCATTCCTAACTTCCTAATGCGACAACAAACCATGTCAATCACATCAGCAAAATATGAATGTAAACTGTACTTCCTACAAATGACTAAAATGCCCTAAATCTCATATTCTTCGTTAATTTACGAAACAGGAAACGGAGAGCATGTTGTACATGTCAAACGGCGTTGCCGTCAAGAATCTACTATTAAACGACATTGAAAGCTTTGGAAACAGTCAATCAAAGCGTCTAATATCCGCACCTTTTTCCTTTTAGGGGTGAGAATTCGAACGGAGCGTATACGCTTCGTCTACGGCGACTAGGCAACCTAATACACAAGATCTATTAGCTATTTCTCTATGGAACCAAGGAATCAACAAATCAGCAACTTTCTAGGGTTTTTCGTACCTGAAAACGCGGAGAAATCACCGGCAAAGTGATTGGAATACGCCGCTTAAGCACGTGCAGCAGCGGCAGGAAAAGCTCTCCCACCTTCTCTCACAAACTCTCACCTTTTCTCTCTCCCAAACTAGAGTTTTTGCAAATTCGGATGGGAGAGAGGAGTGAGGGTTTCAAGCCCTTTTATAAGCTTAAACTTGCCCGAAATAGACCCCGAAACAAGTTTCACTTGAGGGGTAACCAAATCGGGGCTGTTTCGGTCCAAAAGATGCTTTCTGGTAGTCCCCTGGTCGAATGCGATCGGACTTAAGCTCATGCGTACCAGATCTAGTGCACATTAAGTTTTCAGTCCGGCAGGGTTCGCAGATCGCACGTGGCGGACCAGTTTCAGTTCAGCGGTCACCGCACGTAGATCAGGGCTGGAAGTCTCATAATATAAAATAGAAATTTTTCCTGATCCGAGGGTGTAATCTGGATGAATTCTGACGGTCAGAACGCCTAATACTGACGCGTCAAGTCGTATGCCAGATTTGAATTTAAAATTCCAAATCTGTCCCTATTCGCACTCTCTTCGGTCCGGGCTCAATGAAATAGTCTGTGATTATCGGTTTGACTTGATTTTCGAAATGATTGTCAAGTCCAGCTAGGCGGTTCTAACGGTCTAAGATAAGAGGTATCGGACTTTCGACGCGCGGTCTAAATCCAATACAAGAATTCAAAGTGGTCCAGAGAACAAACCCGCTTAGAGTTTGATCCGAGGTTATAGAGTATTATGGAGTCATACGTTCTACTCGATTTGGGTCTTGTAGAACGTATTTAAAGTGATCAGGGACTATTTCTCAGCTACTCCAGCGTTGCGCTAGCTAACTTATGCTTAGTTTCTAAAGGAATTAACCCTAAGTGATTTCTTTGGCTATGGAATTGGGTTCTAAGCGATTTTTCAGGTGTTTTAATTGACCCACTGTCTAAGGACGTCAAATCCCAGATTGGCCAAAATCCGGGGTGTTACAATCTACCCCCCTTAAAACACAATGTCGTCCCCGACATTGGCAAAGGGCAAGGAGTACTTTCACTAAGGAAGGTTCAAATCCTATTTAATAACCTAATCGTATGTATATCCGAACTCAAAGGTTTCGATCTTGGGCCAGTGGGAAAGAGGCCAACCACTCTTCCGCTGCGCCACTCTGATCAAACGGTAGCGTTGACTAACCTAACTGGATTGGACTCAATACGTTCTACCCCCCTTAAAACTTAGTTTTACTTAAGGTTGAAGAATCTTAGCATCGATCCGTATATCAGAACGAGGCGCAACTTAGGAGCTATCCTTGACCTAAAATGGAAACAACCTTTCTCTACATGGTTTTCCTTGCTAATGATGCGTTCTATGGCATTGGTATCTATGGTAATAGAGACGAGCCTAAGCTCTATAGTGGTTGAGTTCAGGGGTAGATATGAGTTGGTGGCAAGATGTCTAATTCTCTACTAGCTTTAAGTCCTCGCCATTTCCCAAAGACAATGTGATCCTGTTTGGTTATAGGTGGTTGGGTCATCTCAGAAGAAAGGTTGCGTAGTAGGTCTGAGCCGGATACATAGACTTTCTGTCTAGCTAGAAAAGAAGATTTATTGTGTCAATTCTTAATCCGAGTCGATGCCGATCTTCTGCTTGATCAGAGCATTGGATTTATTGGTAACTACTAGGATTAAGAAGTCGATTCAAACCGCGAATACATCGCTTACATGTAGTTCCTTTATTCCGCATTCCCGAATGCAATAAGCCCTTGGGGAAGGCAATTTTAAGGGGCGTGCTAGTACATTCTAAGTTCAATCTGAGGGAGTTATAAATGTTCCCTGAGAGTGTATGGTTCCTTCCTATGGGAAACAATAGAAGTCTATAAGCCATAAAGGAATCTACCGAAGGAAGGGAGTCTCATTCCAACCAAATCTAACCTACTATCCCTTAGCATATATAGGCCTTACACTGCCTAAGACAACTAGTAGCCTAGTCTGTAACTCTGTAGCTATAATCCAAAGCCTAAGATTATACGGTAAATGGCTTTCCATTCCATTTCTACTACAGGGAATTCTTCTATTGCTTATGGTCAAGATTTGTCTAACTGGAATTGGATTTCTTATGTCGTCAGATCCTTCAAATCTAGGAGTGCTAACACTAGATCCAAAAACGCCTAGGGCCTATGTAGCCGGTAGCGCTTAGTTGTATTAAATGGAACCGCATTCCTAGTCCCATAGAAGGATAGGGAGTGGCATGCTTGGTTGGAGGGTGGGGTGGGATAAAAATCTAATTTGTAGGCTGAATCCCGGGAGTTATAATACTCCCAATCTAGGGACAATACCTCACAACAAAATGAATCGGCATGCATTTCATTCAACAAAATTCGGCTATGATAAGGCCAAACCACAACACAAACACAGTTTCTACCTGTAACTTCACTAAACCTAACAACAACAAAAAACAGAAATCCTTAAAACAAAAATCAAACAATCTACAGGGCAAAGGCATAGATGCCTAACTCTACCAAAGGACTTTACCACAGTCCCGACTTACCTTCTTTATCCCTGTCGAGTCTAATACTGTCTATTGCTCACTAGAGCTCTCTCGGCCATATATTTTCAGTATCCCTTAAGCAAGGAAAATGGAGAAATAGGATTGAGAGGGAGGATGGTGAAAAGAGAGAAAAAGGCTAAAACAGCTTAACAATAGCCATGGAAAATGGGGGAAATGCAAGGAAATGGCTAACCAAACTAGAAAAGGGAGATCTAGGCGTTGTAGAGGGATGCTTCAAGCTCCCCTAGGATGTATTTTCAGAAAGAAAAGAGAATGAAAAAGGGGAATGGAGCACCTCACGATTTCAGCTCGATTTGGGCGTTGTAAGAGCTCCAAACGATGAAACCTTCAAGAGGAAGGGCTGCAAACCGAAATAGAATGGTGGAGAGTGGTCTTTTTCAACCAAGGATGGATTTGGGAGTGATTTAAAGTCACAATTTTTGGAATAGGGCAGCAAAAACGAAAATGGAGCTTGAAATGGGGGCCGTTTGTGAAGGAAGTACATCTTTTAGGGGGTTTCAAGGTACGGACTGCATACCAGGGGGCTACCCTAGCCCCCAAACTCCACCAGCCCAAATTTCAAACCCATCCGACAAGTTTGACCGGCGATGCATCGCCGAACCGGCGATGGCATCGCCGGTGAAGTTGCAAACTGGCCTCTGAGGCCATATGGGATGGATTCCCCTTGCCCTAGGGATTCCAAAAAGGTATGGTTCACACTCTAGTTCATTGTAGATTGCCCTAGGGAGGCCAATACATTTGTAACATCCATTCGAGGCTTTTCGGGTCCAATCTTCAATCCCGAATACAAAACCCTATCATGCAGCATATGATTTTGGGGTAGAAGGATCTATTACATCCATCTAGCCTATTAGTTGCTAAATAAAGTGAATTTAGAATGGCCTTATGGCCAGTTTTCATGAAATTTTACTATTCACTGTAAAATTTTGTGAAAGTAAGATTTTATGTTATTTTTACATTAGTATTGATGCCTAACATGAAATGGATAAGAAATAATTGAAGATTGGGGTGGTGAGAGGAAGAATTTCGAAGATTTTCGGTGAAACGGGGGTTTTTAAGCCCTGGCGATTGAATACAGGGGTCGTGGTTGTCCCACGGCCCAAGGATTCACATTAACAGTTTAGAATTGTTCAAAGAACAGCTCAACCCACTTACCTACAACCTAGGAGCTATTCGGGTTGCTCTACGCGACCCTAGATGCGATACGGACTCGATCACGCGATTGAAATGAATAGACTTCGCCTATTGGCGAACCTGGGATCCTAGAAGTGTTTATAGACCCTTATCGCACCCACCTAAGTCAAAGGAAGCGACTGCGTACGTCGTGTGACCATAACTCAGGCCCGGTTTAATCCAAATCATGCTCTGATACCATCTGTAACATCCCGAAAATCGGGGGGTCGAGCAAAAACCCAACTCCCGAGTTCCAAAATGTTATTTATGCAACATAGATATGTATGATTGAATGTTGTCTATGATAACGCATTAAACATGAGTGAGATTAAGCTAGAGCAGCATATCATACTCCAGAGACGGTTAAATTAACAAGCGGAAGACTGTGATAGTATGTATAACATATATAAACTGTTGTATGCCTCCAGAGTGTGGATATGTTACCAGGTTATATACATACATGTATACTCCAAAAGTAGACAAAACGAATAAACATGAGTGCGCTAAAAATATAAAATGACAAGTGTCAAAGTATCTAATCAACCTCCCTGTAATCCCGTCGATCAGAATACGCATAAAGGAGGGATCCTCCTCATCATCATCAAGTCCGGCTCCGCCTCACAGGCCGCGCCATCATCTGCAATCACAAAAAAGGTCTGGTGGGTGTCCAAGAACACCGTCCCGTAACGTGGGAGTGAGTAGCTAACTCAGTGGAATAATATAGAAAAGATTAACATGTTATCAAATCAATCACGTGATAATAGTAAAGCAATAAATCAAACAATCCTAATGCTGTTGTTAATGCAATTATGACATGACGTGATGTATGCCCTCACCGACGATCACCCTCATGCGGCAACATCTTACGACCGCGGCATGCCACACTCCCTAGAGTGCTCCACATCTTCCAGGCACATGCAATGCTATGGTGATATGAATTCCAAGTTGTTATTAGTCCATTCAAACAACAGGATTGGGAAACTAAGGTACTTCCCTTGTATCAATCGCAACACAGATCCTGTCTAGGGTCGTCACTCCTAGTAATCTCATACGATGTATATTTTGTAGGTCGCTGCAAGGGCTGCCAGGGCTGTTGCTCGCACTCGTTGCACCGCTCCCCCATCACCTTATCAATACAGGCCTACTGTACTCTACTGCTACTGAAGGGTCGTCGCCTCCTGTAGACTCAGAATACGCTCGCGGTCACTACAAAGGACTCGTCGCCTGATCAGTGTAGGTCGACAGCTAGAATATAGTGTCCCATACCACCATAATCTGCTCACGAGTCTAGGTGCTCACTGGTCACTACGGGGAGGTTTGTGGCCCCAGCGTAGGCCGACAGCTCGACCACGATGTCCCATACCACCATGCCCGGCTCATGAGTCTTTATGGATCAAGGTACCATGGTTAACAGGGTTTACAATGGTAAGTTCAGTACCCTAGGTTCAAGCAGTTATGACTCATACAAGGTGAACATACAACGGCCAGTCGGGTTACTTGACGAGCTCGACTGGCACGAGCGCATCACAAGTCGAACGACATGAAGTGCGTAAAACACTTCGCGTGGCCTAACCACTGCCGCCAACTCCAACACGACTCGCGTTCATCGACACGTCCTTCATGGCCAAGATAAGCTAACCACGAATTCTTTCGGTTACCGACTGCCTGGACTAGGCATAGTCCCAAACAATCATAGAATCACATCAGTAGTTGTGTAAGGGTAATGGAAATGAAATGGAACCATGTGAGCATGTTAACACATGTCATTACATACAACTTAAGCAAGTCTTCAAACACATGCCTTTCATACATATAATGAAATTATACATATCGCCAACATATAGGAAATCATCACCATCAGCGTATTAATTGAGAATTCAATCTCCAACTAAGTCATAAGAAAATCATCAAGCACATGTTATAACATACCACTTAAATGAATCATTAAGCACATGCATTTCATACATATAATGAAATCGTACATATGGCTAACGTGTAGGAAATCATTCACATCAACATATTCATTGAGAAATCAATCTCAAACTAATCCATAACACCATTTAAGCCAATACATACTAATACAAGCATTTATACAAACACTTACACTACACACTTAAGTCTACATATAGTATGTCGATCCGACGTGCGCATTTAGGCGAATCTCTTCGCCAAACTAATTATGCACGCATTCCTAACTTCCTAATGCGACAACAAACCATGTCAATCACATCAGCAAAATATGAATGTAAACTGTACTTCCTACAAATGACTAAAATGCCCTAAATCTCATATTCTTCGTTAATTTACGAAACAGGAAACGGAGAGCATATTGTACATGTCAAACGGCGTTGCCGTCAAGAATCTACTATTAAACGACATTGAAAGCTTTGGAAACAGTCAATCAAAGCGTCTAATATCCGCACCTTTTTCCTTTTAGGGGTGAGAATTCGAACGGAGCGTATACGCTTCGTCTACGGCGACTAGGCAACCTAATACACAAGATCTATTAGCTATTTCTCTATGGAACCAAGGAATCAGCAAATCAGCAACTTTCTAGGGTTTTTCGTACCTGAAAACGCGGAGAAATCACCGGCAAAGTGATTGGAATATGCCGCTTAAGCACGTGCAGCAGCAGCAGGAAAAGCTCTCCCACCTTCTCTCACAAACTCTCACCTTTTCTCTCTCCTAAACTAGAGTTTTTGCAAATTCGGATGGGAGAGAGGAGTGAGGGTTTCAAGCCCTTTTATAAGCTTAAACTTGCCCGAAATAGACCCCGAAACAAGTTTCACTTGAGGGGTAACCAAATCGGGGCTGTTTCGGTCCAAAAGATGCTTTCTGGTGGTCCCCTGGTCAAATGCGATCGGACTTAAGCTCATACGTACCAGATCTAACGCACATTAAGTTTTCAGTCCGGCAGGGTTCGCAGATCGCACGTGGCGGACCAGTTTCAGTTCAGCGGTCACCGCACGTAGATCAGGGCTGGAAGTCTCATAATATAAAATAGAAATTTTTCCTGATCCGAGGGTGTAATCTGGATGAATTCTGACGGTTAGAACGCCTAATACTGACGCGTCAAGTCGTATGCCAGATTTGAATTTAAAATTCCAAATCTGTCCCTATTCGCACTCTCTTCGGTCCGGGCTCAATGAAATAGTCTGTGATTATCGGTTTGACTTGATTTTCGAAATGATTGTCAAGTCCAGCTAGGCGGTTCTAACGGTCTAAGATAAGAGATATCGGACTTTCGACGCGCGGTCTAAATCCAATACAAGAATTCAAAGTGGTCCAGAGAACAAACCCGCTTAGAGTTTGATCCGAGGTTATAGAGTATTATGGAGTCATACGTTCTACTCGATTTGGGTCTTGTAGAACGTATTTAAAGTGATCAGGGACTATTTCTCAGCTACTCCAACGTTGCGCTAGCTAACTTATGCTTAGTTTCTAAAGGAATTAACCCTAAGTGATTTCTTTGGCTATGGAATTGGGTTCTAAGCGATTTTTCAGGTGTTTTAATTGACCCACTGTCTAAGGACGTCAAATCCCAGATTGGCCAAAATCCGGGGTGTTACACAGTGTGTCAATGTGAGGTAGAGGGAAGTCATCTTTAGGACTTGCTTTGTTGAGGTCCCTGAAGTCGATGCACATTCTGACTTTTCCGTCTTTCTTTAGAACTGGTACAATATTTGTGAGCCATTCCGGGTAGTTGGAGACTTCCAAGAATCCCGCATTGTATTGCTTGATGACTTCATTGACTCGCTTCATGTCTGGCTTTGTTGGCAGACGGTGCACTACCAGATCTTCGGTGAGTCCTGGCATGTCCTCGTATGAGAAGACAAAGTCGGACAACCTCAGTTTCAGAAATTCCATCATCCTCTGCTTGTATTTCGAGGAGAGTGACCATCCAATGCGTACCTCTTTAGGGAGTTCCGCTGACCCTAGGTTCACAACTTTGAAATCGTCTGCTGTAACGTTGGCCTTTGTTTCAAATTTTTCGAGAGAATCCTCGAATTCGAGAGCTGTATCATCATTTTCCTCATCCGGGGCTTCATCTAAACCCATGAGCTTGAAGTCCAACTCGAGATCGAAATCATATGAGTCGACCTCGAACTCTTGCGATGTGCATGAGATATTTGGCACAGTGGTTTTTGAAACCTTTTCTGTTGTTTTTATGTTTTGAAGATTTTCTGATGTTTTGTGATTTTGAGAAATATTTGATTTTTTTGTGCTTTTGGGAATATATAATGTTTTTATGTTTTAATTTTTTTTTATTTTTCTGTTTTACCTGGGGGTCCCGAACAGGACAGTGTTGCGAACCAAGATTGATCTTGTCCAAGTCTGGGGTACCAATAGCTATTTACATTGGCTTTTTTTTTAGGTCGGCATCCATGGAAGATCCACCGACCAATTCGATTGTTAGGGGGACAGCTGTCCATGGTTGTTCCTGTGGGTCACCTGTCTTGATGACCATGATGTCTGCTGGGCTGGGCTCAGAGTCGGAATCTGATTCGATCTCTTCATCCAGGAGTTGAAGTTCTTCTGGTTCCTTTGGCTCCTCTTGTGATATGACCTTGACGTCTGTCCAGTCAAGAGCGGGCCATTTTCCCTTGTCTATCCAATGGATGGGCTGTTTCTGCCCCTTGTATCACTGAGTTGGTGGCGGGGATGTGTCCTCTTGACTGTGTGTGAAAATGGATGTTTCCCTGTTCTTGCCTATACCCCCTTCAAGGGGCATTCCTAGTTCCAGGTCCTGCGTGAGCGGATCATTTTTCATGGCCCTTGCGTCATGTGATGGGTTCCGGGGTTCTGCCCCTAGTGTCAGATGTACTTTTGATGCCTTGAGAATTTTATCCCACCTTATGGGTGACCAGACGGACTCCGGGTGAGAATGTTCAGAGATTTGGAGCTGCTGGGGGTGTTTCTCAAGGGAAGCCACTGCGTCTCCACAAACTGTCCTAGCCTTGATGAATTTAATGGGCGTATACTTGAAGGATTGACCCTTCTTTGGCCTCTCAGCTTGATCCTCCGGTTTCGGTTGATATCTCAGTCCCTGTCTCTGTATGTTAACACGTGCTGGCTTTACTATTATGCCTTTCTAGTGGAACTCAGTACGATAGTTCCAGATTAGCCGTTCAGTGGGGGAAATGACATGTTCAGTAGTGAGAGGGCGAGGATTGACGATTGAGTTTACAACTTCGAACTCGAAGCTGTGATATGATACATCGCTTTCCGCGTGCTGGATGTCGGTCACAGGGATGTCAATTTCTGGGATATTAACCGTTACTGGCAGGACAGTTTCTGGCTCAGCCAACACTGAGATGATTTGATTTTTTGAAGAAAATTTAACCCTTTAGTGGAGGGTTGAGGGAATGGCTCCAATAACATGGAGCCACGGCCGTCCTAACAAAAGGTTAAACGAGGCAGGGATGTCAATGATCTGAAATGTGACAAGGGTTAGGTCTGGTCCGATTTGTAGCTCAATGTCAATCTCTGCCTCAACCTGTCTTTGAGAATTATCGAAAGCTCTGACGCTTATGGTACTGGGCCTGAAAGAGGATGGTTCTATCCCTAACCGTTCGACAATCCTTAGAGGGCAAACATTAAGGCTAGATCCATTATCAATGAGCACAAGTGAAACTTTGAAATTCTTATGACAGGTCACTATGTTTAGTGAGCGCTCGTGCTTGCGTCCCTCAGGTGGTAATTCATCATCAGAGAAAGTGATGGCTCGTGGTGCGAGGAGTTGTCCAATCATACTTGCCACCATTTTAGGGGGTACGTTAGGAGAGATATGTGCATCATTCAAAGTCTTCACAAAGATTTCTCGATGCGATCTTGATGTGAATAGGAGTTCCTAGATGGATATTTGTGAGGGAATGGTTTTGAGCTGGGCTGCTATGTCATAAGCAGCGTCGATTTTGCAGGTGATTCTGAAAAATGTTCCTCGAATTTCCTTTAGATTCTGGTTATCTCTCCTGAAGTACCTCCCATTGTTGCCCACTTCAGCGTATTTTGGGTAAGCCATGGGACTGCCTTTGGGTTGTAGGATGGGACCGTCCTTCCTTCCAAGTATATTAATGGTTCTTAAGGTTGAGGGGTTGTGGCTACGACAGTTTGTGGAAGACTTGATGGTTTCTCTGGAGGTATCACCGAGGTTTGACAAGTTTTGACACTGGGGTTTTCTTTCTCCTCTTGATGAGTGGGAGAGGTCCTCTCACCATGTGTCAGTTGGTGAGGCATCAAAAATTTTGGACTTTGAACTGGGGTTGCCCCTTGTAAAGTTAGCGAACTAGATCAGGGAGACCTATTGAGAGAATGACAGGTTCAGAATTCGACCTTTTTGGATATATAGGTACGGAGTGTGCCCCTTGAGGGATAAGATGCTGTAAGCATGACCTGTTAGGTGTGGCTTCAAGGGTTACGAGTGGTTGAACTGCCGGTGCTGCTTTCAGAAATATGATGGGTTGTGTTGTTGGTGCTGCTTCAAGGATTAGTTGTGGCTCCGGTGATGGCGTATGTTGGTAACCCCATGTTCGATTTGCTGTATTGGTCAGGATTGCTTGTATGGAATGATGCGGAGAGGGGTACATGGATTGCCTTTCTTCGATGTGATTGATGGTAGATGTGCCTAAGGTACTGGGCCCTGCTTGATGTGATGGCAGGGGATTTTGGAGGATGTTTACCTGAGCCGCATTGTTAGCCTGTAGAGCGATCGTAATTTTCTGGCTTTCGATCAAATCTTGGACCGCATGTTTCAAAGCGAAGAAGCAGTCCGTTAGATGGCCAGGAGCCTGATGGTATGCGCAATATTGATTCTCATTGTAACCAAGCGGCAAGGAGTTAGGGGGAAGTTGCAGTTAGAGTAGTGTTAGGAGTTGTGTTTGCATCAACATTGTCAGAATTTGACTGTATGTTTGTGATAAAGGGGTGAACTTCCTCCCTAACATTGCCTGTTTGTATGGACCTGGTGCATTATCTCGAGGCCGTTGCTGTTGTTGTTGAGACGGTTGTCCCTGATATCTTTGTTGGGCTTGCTATGGTTGGTATTGCCTATTTGGCTGCGTCTGATGTTGTCTGTCTTATGTGGCCCCGGTTGCGGAGCGTACTGATTGCCTTGAGCATTAGTGACGATATTATTAACTTCTGTAGTGCGTTGTGCGGGAGCAATACCGTTTCCATTTTCGTATCCTACATATTTTTCCTCAACTTTGTTTCTTTTGATTGAGGGGGTCTGATGTGGCCATGGGGAATGATTCTAGCTCTGATCCTGGCTTCCACTTGTTCACCAGCTCAGATGAGTTGGGAGAAATTTATGTAGGGATACGAGATTAGATATCCTGAAATGCTAAGATTTGCAGAATATACGATCATGGATATCTGCTCCTCGTCATTAATGGGATTTCTCATTCAGGCTGCCATGACCCACCATCGTCCCACATATGCTGACAATGATTCATCACTTTTTTGTCTCAGGGCAGCCAAATCAGATCTCCTTGGAGCCATGTTCAGATTGTAGGAGAATCGGTCAATAAATGCCAAGGAGAGTTTTTCCCATGTTCTGATTTGATGGCTGTCCAACGAGGTATACCAATCTAAAGCATCGCCCTTAAGGGATTTCTGAAAGAGCCGTATAAAGGCTCCATCATTCTCTGCTATCGCATTGAGTTCCTCACAAAATACTTTTAGATGTGTTGTGGGGCATCCACTACCGTCATACCTTTTGAACTTTGGTACTTCGAAGTTTGGAGGTACTCGGGCATCTGGGAAGGGACAAAGGTCCCTAAACTTGGTGGACGGGTGGTCCACTCCTTACTGTCTCTGGATCTGATGTTACATTGCTTGTAGCTGCTCTCGTAACTCCTCGATTTTTGACTTACCCTGCGATGGATATCTTACCCCTTGCTGTAGGGCTTATGCTACTTCCTCTTCGTATGGATTGAGAATAGAGAGTTGTTGGAAAGATGGTGGACTCCCAGTGGTAGGAGGTAACTGGAATTGAGCACCGCTCCCTTTCAGAGGAGGGTGTGATGTTCGGAAATGGCTCCCACCTGAGGTATTTACTAATTTCGAAATGTTGCTCTCATTAGGGGGAGTGAATTGGACTCAAAACTGGCCCCCTTTATGGGTATCCGCTAGCTCTTGTTTGTGATTCCCGTTAGAGGGAACCTATGTTGTAACCTGATTGTTGTGATGTGTTGAGTAGAGATGTGTGGGAGGATTGCTGTCATTTGCTGGTTTTTATTGATCTTGTGTTGATTCTTCTAGGAGAGGAAGGATGAGATTTACAGGAGGAATGAGGGAAAAAGTAAAAGGGGTTTGGGGGAATGAACTATTCTGTACACTGAGCTGAGTTGCCTGTACATTTGGTGTGGGATTTGGTACCAAGTGAAGTAGTAGCTCTTGCATTGTTCGAAAGAGCAACTCTTGCGTGGTTGCATTGGCTTGGGGGTCTGCCTGAACCACTGGTGGTAGTGGCACGGATATTGGTGCAAGGGTAGGTGCTAACGTTTCAGGAGCTGGCGGAGCTGCGGACTCTTCTTCATGGGTTACTTAAGACATCATGGCTACGCAGGATCGGGTGGTCATGGTTCGAATCTATGCCCCAGAGAAAGCAAGCCAAAGATACCCCTCTTTTTTTGTTTTTGTATGAATGCAATGATGAATGTCCCTTGAGATTGTAATACCACATGTTTTTGAGTCAGGTCTCAGCTACTATACTCTAGCAGTACATTCCCCAGTGGAGTCGCCATTCTATAGACACTAAAAAATTGGCTCCCACGTTGATTTTGTGGGGTTACGTTTTTGTGGTGGGGTGGTTAGGATGATTTGTAGATGTTAGAGTGCCACTAGCCGAATAATCTCAAAATCCCGCGGTCGGCTAGAACCACGGAATACGCAAGGTGAGGGAAATCCGAAGACCTCCCTATCTTAAATTGACTCCTGGTCTACGATCCGGGATTCCGGGTAAGGGACCTCGGTTACAAAGAGGGAAGGTGTTAGGCACCCTCTCTGCTCGTACAAATGTATGGTTTTTTACTTTGTGTGGTACAATAATCTCAAGGGGATGATGAATGTTGTGGTCGGGATAAGACTAGGCACACACGTGGATTTTTGATGTGGTAAGATTCGAGATTTTGACAAGCCACAGGGCATACATCCAACGGCGTGTCTAGAAGGTGGATGTGATGATGCTTATACAAAAAGGTAAGAAAAATGGACTAGATCACTAGAAATTTCTGATGTGACAGGATTCGATATACGGTAAGTCACAGAGCATACGTTCACTAGAGATTTAGAGGAGAAGAGGGTTGAGAAGGGAGTAGATGTCATGATGAATGCTTGAATGTAAACTGAATGGATTTTCGACTTGATCTGAGGGGCTACGATGTGCGTTGAACCATGATAAACCTAGACTAGGCTTATGGAAAGGTTGAGAGGAAGGCTGGGGGTGGCTTGAAAGATCAGGACTTTAATAGCTTGGGAGCTCCTCCTCTCCCCTTCAATCTCTTCCTCACTCTCCTTCTTTCTCACTCTCTTAAGCTTAGAAATGAGGATGACTTGTTGAACATGTGAAGAGGATAGGGTTATTTATAACCTTCTTCAATGACATTTTGGTAATTTTTGGGTTTGAGGAGGGTAAATGGTGATGTGGCAAGTAGGGATTGGTTAAGGAGAGGGAGATGCCACGTGACGCATTTTCATTGGCTATGGGGGCTTGGTAAAATGGTAAATAGTGAAGGTGGGAGGGGTAAATTCACAAGAAAGTTGACTTTTGGGCATTGAGACAGCTGTCCACACATGGGCGGCAAGTGGCGGCATCCCAAGTACCGCCGGTGGTAGTCAGACTACTGCCCGGATCTGGTTTGGGCCGAGCTCGTGCGTGCGGGCCTTGTTCGTTGTGTGAGTTCACACGGTGGCCTCCTTTCAGGATTTTATGGATCAGACAGATGGGTTTAGGCTAGGGTAAAGGGTTCTAATCAAGGTATAAGGTATAGGCGGGGGCTGTGTATGGATTGAACGGTTTAGATCAATGTTTCAGATCGTTTAAGCTGAGATCAGGGTTTGGTTCAGGGTGTGATCATGGTTCTTAGCCTTCTCAAGATGTCAGCTTGGGTGGGGTGTCTACACTTGTATAGCTGTAACATATTCTGCTTCTGTTGTACTGATACATACTATCTTCTGTAACTGAGAGACCCAACTAACTGCAGCACTACTTAGAGTAAAGACATACCCTGTAGTACTTCTTCCACTGTCAATATCTCCTGCGAAATCTGAATCTACAGAACCTTGTGGTTTAATTTTCGATCCTCCATAATACAGCCCTGCATCCACGGTACCTACTAGGTATCTAAGGATCCACTTCACAGCTTCCCAATGTTCTTTCCCGGGGTTGTTCATGAACCTACTAACAACTCCCACTGCTTGGGCAATATCTGGTCTCATGCTCACCATAACATATATGAGACTCCCAATAGCTGACGCGTATGGGACTTTAGCCATGTAGTCTTGTTCCTCCTGCATCTTCGCACCTTGCTCCTCAAAAGCTTAAAGTGGTTGGCTAATGGAGTGCTAACCAGCTTAACACCTTCTATACTGAATCAATCAAGTACCTTGGCTATGTACTCTGCCTGTAACAAAACTAGTTACTTATTTTCCTTGTCACGCTTTATCCTCATGCCTAGGATTTATTTTGCAGCTCCTAAATCCTTCATCGTAAATTCTCTTAACAGTTATCTTTTAAGATCTGAGATGTCCTTCATGCATGATCCGGCCACAAGCATATCATCAACGTACAGAAGAAGGATAATATACGATGTATCAATCTTCTTCAAATAGCAACAGTGGTCTGCATGACATCTCCTAAAACCTTTTCTCGACATGAAACTATCGAACTTCTTGTACCATTGCCTCGGGGCCTGCTTCAGGCCATATAGACTCTTCTTTAGTCTATACACCTTGTTCTCCTTTCCTGGTGTTACGTATCCTATCGGCTGATGCATGTATATCTCTTCTTCAAGGTCCCCATGAAGAAAGTCTGTCTTAACATCTAGCTATTTTAGATGTAAGTTCTCTGTAGCCACTATACTCAAGACCATGCGAATCGTAGACATTTTCACCACTGGTGAAAATATTTCAGTGATGTCTATACCTGCCTTTTGTGGGAACCCTTTCACAACCAATCTGGCCTTATAGCGTTTCAAACCATTGTGCTCCTTCTTCAATCTGTAAACTCACTTGTTATGAAGAGCTTTCTTACCCTTTGGTAGAGTGACTAGCTCCCACGTGCGATTGGACTCAAGAGAGTCCATCTCATCATCCATGGCCTACTCCCACTTAACACGTGTATCTAATAGTAATGCCTCTTTAAAACACTCTGATTCACAATTATATGTCAGCAGTAGATAATGTAAGGAGGGCGAGTATCGGACCTTGGGTCTCCTCTCCCGAGTAGACCTCCTCACAATCAGTGTCTGTGGCTTTGCCTCATTATGCTCCTATGCATGCTCATCTAATGACACTGTAACACCCGTGTCCGGTAACTCTTCCAACTATACGAATTCTTTCTCATCGGCCTTATTTTGCTGCACACTGTCCTTATGCATCACCTTTTCATTGAAGACTATGTCTTTACTTCTGATGATTTTTCAATTCTCTGTATTCCAAAAACGGTAGCCAAAATCATGTTGTCCTTAGCCTATAAACGTGCACTTCTTGGACTTCGCATCCAGCTTGTTTCTGTGCTATGTATTAATGTGAACATATGAAGTGCAACTGAACACTTTGAGATGTGTAAGGTTCACTTCTTTCTCAGTCCACGTTTCTTCTGGTATCCCACCATCCAATGGTGCTGAGCGACTTCTATTGATGAGATATGAGGCAATATTCACAGCATCTGCCCAAAACGTCTTAGGCAACCTTGCATGTAATCTTATACTCCTGACGTGCTCAAGGATAGTCCTGTTAATGCGCTGAGCTGCACCATTCTACTGTAATGTCCCTGGAATATTTTTTTTATGTTTGATTCCATTTGCTGCACAATACTCCTTAAACCTCTTATCACAGTATTCTCCCCCATTATCTGATCTGAGATACTTTACTGTTTTACGTGTCTCATTTTTTACCATTACTTTATACTTCTTAAATATATCAAATACATCAAATTTGTGCTTTAAGAAATAGACCCACAATTTTTACTAACATCATCAATAAAAAATAAAATAACGTGAACCACCAAGCGATGATACCTGTACCAGTCCCCACACATCAGTGTGTACAAGCTCCAACAGATGCATCTTTGGAACGTGTCCTGTTTTTTTGAGGTTTACCCTTTCTGCTTGTCATACATGCAATCCTCGTAGAATTTCAAGTTAATAAAATTTAGCCCGGTAGCTTTCCTTTTGATAATAGCACTTTCATCCATTTCTCACTCATATGTCCTAACCTCTGATGCCATAACTGGCCATTCACTCTAGTTAATGTGACTGCAAGTGAACTATACTATTCTGAAGTCACGTACAAAGTACCTTTTTTCTTATCTTGAGATATCACCAAGGCACCTTTTATGATCTTTTAGGAATAACTAGTGAATGTCGTCACATATCGATATCGGCCAACTGCCCCATTGAGATCAAATTCCGTCTCAAACTCGGTACATGTCTGACATCCTTCAATTTCAAAATCATTCCATCTTTTTGACTTATATGAACGTCTCTTTTTTCAACAATATTGCACGGCTCATCATCACCCAGGTAAATTCTCTCAAAGTCACCTGACATATAATCACGTAGAACTTGCTTACACGAAGTGACATGAAACGAAGCACCCGAGTCTATGATCTAAGACTCATTCATCGCATCAAGAGACAAGATCAATGCCTCTGTGTCATTCTCCTCAGATAAATTTACTAAATCCTTCTCGCCTTGAGAGCTTCCTGCTTATTTCTTAAGCACTCTGTAATCACGTTTCATGTGCCCCTCTTTCCTCTTTCCTCAATACTAATACCTGTCCTTATCTTTTGTTCCATTGGACTTCTTCCTCGACTTAGAACGTTCGTGTTTATTGCCTCCTTTATTTAGCGACCTTCCTTTTCCTTCAACGTTTAGAGCATTTTTCGAATCTCATATAACTCCCAATGCCTTCCTACTAGATTCTTTACTGAGAATTAAGCTGGCCAAATCATCAAATTTTAATTTTGTCGACCATGAAGAATTACTCACGACAATCATCAAACCATCCCAATGTCTGACAAACTGGATAAGATCAATAACGCCCTGACCTCGTCCTCAAAAGTGATGTCAACGGATTCCAATTGACTCTTGACTGTATTGAACTCGTTTAGATGTTCAGTTATGCTACCACCATCTAACATATTCATGTTGAACAGCCGTTTCATAAGATGAACCTTGTTGAATGCTGAGAGTTTCTCATACATCGTAGCTAAAGTCTGCATTAATTCTTTTGTGGTATTCACCTTTGATATATTGAAGGTAACGCTCTTAGACAAAGAGAGTCGGATCATTCCTAAAGCCTTCTGATTCAATAGAGACCATTCATCATCTATCATCTTCTCTGGTTTCTTCTCTTTTCCTCCTAGAGAAATATAGAGGTCCTTCTGATATAAATAATCCTCCATCTACATCTTCTAGAAGGTAAAGTTTGATTCATCAAACTTTTCAATTCTAGTCTTCCCTTCTTCCATCATCGCTCCCACTTGAACTAAACTAATAGCTCTGATACCAGTTGTTGCATAACACGCCAACAATGCTAGTGAACCGAGATCCAATCTCTGGTCTCACCCACAAATGATAAACAAGAAGAAAAAATAATCTAGAAGTAGAATCCAAGCATACCAACAAACCATAAGATAGAATAATGTGGAAAAACCCCAACAAGGGTAAAAAATCACGAGTGCAAACTTCCAGTATAAAGAAAAACGAGATTACAATTAATATACTAAACTTCTCGATGCTCTCATGCACAGAGAGAACCCTTAGCCTAGCTTTAGAAAGCTTTTTTTCATACCCTAGAATAACCGTAGGACCCCTATTTATAGTTTAGGCAACTCCCTTCTGCACCTTGGCGAAAACCACCTCAAAATTATGCAGTCCGCACCAAATCCAGACTAGGATCTGCGCAGCCTCGACTAGTCGAGTCATGCCCTCAACTGGTTAAGCACTGCGAAATTCGAAAACCTATAGCTCGATAGACTTTGAGTCGAGCACCGCTCGACTAGTCGAGCCCCCCACTCAACCTGTCAAGTAGTCTACTCAATCGGTCAAGCAGCGTGGTGAAAGACCTCCATTTTACAACGGGCGCATTGGTGTGTTGGCTCCACACCTCAACAACCTTTGTGAAGCATAGACCAACAAGTTATTGCAATCTCAATCTTCATGCTATAAGAATTGAGCTTCCTTTATCTTTGAATTTTTCTGTTTCATTCCATACATAGATTATTGTTAATCATCCAAATGCATATAATCTTAACAAAATCCAAGAATTACCCACACTGAATTTTTTGTGCCTCTTCCATCCAATAGAGTATGTTTTCCAGTCACATTGATGATTCTATTTATATTATTTGCGAAATCGGGTGTTCTCATTTAGGGGCCATTTGGATCTTAAGTTGCTTAAGATAAGCTACATATACCACAAGTAGCTTATCTCAATTTCTACTTATTAAGAAGATAAAGTATGTTTCGTAGACAACATACTTATCAGCTTCTCTCTTTCGTCTCTCTTGATGCCTCTCTTCAGCAACTCATGAAAAGTATAAAAGCTAAAAAAATTAACAGAAGTGATCAACCACTTTTAAGTAAAAAAGTTACTTATAACTAATCATAAACCAAACTTATCTAAAATAAGTCACTTATCTCCTGGTGTAAGTAGAAAAGCAACTTGTTTGGTGGTATCTAAATGGGCCCTTAATATAGGCTTTTACACTTTGTCCCATCTCCCAGGACCACGGCAAAGTAGATTGGAATGAGCCTTCTTGATTAGAATATTGATAGAACAAACTAATATTGGGAAGGGATCAGATACAATGTGGACTAAAGAAGCCTGGAACTCTACAAGATGTGCATTCAATCTTGGTTTTGGGGTTCAAAATGATTTGCAACAATTAAAGAGTCATTATAAACTGCTTAGAAAGCATGATCTCACTATACAAACTTTAGGACAAGATAGTGGACATGGTTGGGATGATCATGCCTATGTTATAATATCATATTTCCTTTTTGTGTGTGTGTATTTTGTTTTTCTATGATATTTTTAAATTTACGATCCAAAATGTCCCCTCAAATACAGGATTTCAACACCTTAATCGTTATACTCTTATTTGAAAACAAGAAACAAATGACTGCTGTGTAATGAACTTGAGGATTCCAATTGTTATCTAAATAAATTTCCATTTTTTGGAATCCTATTTCTAGGGTGACCATGGAAGTTATGAATTGGATAACCATTCCATGATCCGCAGAATCCAAACGGAAGCCACATATCCAATCACACGAAGAGGTGCTTCATTACATGTTCTTTTTAGGGCATTAATTATTTCCTTACTTCCTTCCCCCTTTTCTGTTTTCTAGTACTTGGCAGAGGCAGAGATTGAACCATGTGCCTAAGGTAGTCTTCCACTGTAGAGAGCAATGTACCTATGGTAGTCTTCCAGCTCCTTCTCCAGCTCCTCATTGAACTCTTTTGTGTGTTCTAGGGACTGCTCAAACTTACATTTCTCCAATGCCTGAAATAAGGAGAAAAGAAAATAAATAAATGTTAGAGGTAGTTTAAAACATGGATGATGTTATTACTGTTGGAAGTAGAGAGGAAAGTATGATTGTACTAGTTTTAAAATCAATCAACTCAACAAGATATCGAGTGGATTGTGGGTGTGACTTGGTCCCGAATTGGCAAGGTCCGTCAAGTTGAATAACTGACTCAGTCAACTCAAAGCACACAACTCAGACCGAGTCATTCAGTTGATCGGCTGTTTGCTTTAATAGAAGGCAAAGAAAAGAAGTGCTAGATTTTGAACTCACAACCTTCCCTTGAGGAAGAAAAGGCCAACCACAGCACACCCCAATGGATGTACCTTTGTTGGCTAATACTCTAATATTCTTAATTTAATTATTGTAAAGACGTGATTGAGTCTTCGAGTTTGACCCGATCTATCTGGAGTTTGATCATAAACTTTTTGAGCTTTTAACAAACACGCACAGCTGCCGGACCAGCACAACTAGTTGAATGCAGAATACAGTCTTTTGCTCATTCACAGCATTTATGCATTATGATTTCGAGCATATCCACTATGCCACAAGAAATACACAGGAAATTGCTGAAAGCGAGATGTTTCACTATCTTTACATGCATGTCTCTTTTGCATGCCGTTCGCATGTTTCCACAATGCTTACATAATCCTTCAACAGAATCTGTACTTGCCATCGAAGTTTTCGGATTTAAAATATGATGTTTCAAGATGCTAGTCGTGCTTGGATCAAATCAACAATTCTGCTTATGACTGCTCACAATTCTACACGAGGCCACACTTGCTAAGCTGGCACCTGCGGTAGATGCAAAAGCCTAGCATCAGATGGGCCTCACTTTGTGGATGACCACTCACTGCCCAAAATTAAGGCAGGTCAACTCATCAGGTGTCTAAATGTGCATGTCAAATGTGGATTTTTGGCAAATATTCTTAAAACACTTAAGTCGTTTTTGTACGTGTAGCCCCACCTGATGAGTTGACCCGCCCCTTCTGTGCCAGAGCATCTATGCACTGTAGCACACCTTGCAGAATGGCTCGGATTGTCATGGCATTTGCAAGGTAGGCATGCCTGGCCGCATCTAGAAGCATGTGGCAACTTAGCAAAGCCCATCAAATCACCAGATAGTTGTTCATTGAAGGTTCCCATCTCACTTGGGCTGTACAATTCCCATAACCAAATAAGAGGTTTGCTAATCCCAAGTACATGAATAACTTGCACCCATATACACACACCATATATATTAATGCTGCAAATGGTTCGAGATCAAAACTGAACATCAGGTGGGTCCCACCGTTTAGTTCCCAAAAACAACCCCGTACAGTCTTTAGGTAGGCCACAATGTTAGAAACAAATGGCTGGGTTAGAAAAACTTTGCTAAGTCTTTTTTAGCTATCCATTCATTCCAAAAAAATATGTAGCCTACCAGATCATTTGATTAGCCTGACCTTCGGCATGGGCATGTAAACAACAGGAGCCACCTGATGGACGGTTTCAATCTTGAACCCATGTGCCATGTTCACACATGTGGTACCATGTATACGAGCTGTCTTGTAGGCATGAGTCGGATAAGCATACCACACCAGTGAAAGTGTCTATTATCGCAGCCATTAATGTGCACATGGTTAGCTACGTGTCTGAACACCAGGGAAGACATTTCCAAGGCTATACCAACATACATGCTAAGAAAGTGTGGCGCAGAATTACAAAAGGATGATGAGGAAAAGGGCGCCTCTGCTGCCTATGACGCTTTGATACATGGGCAGTCATAAATCGTATACATGGCATTTGACTCAAATAAAACTGGCTAAATAGTTCAGCCCATTGTTTCAAAGTCACAATCTCAGGATTGGATTGATCAGAGAATCGTATAGCCTCTGAAGGGTGGACACTTTTTTTTGTGGAAAACTGTTGGCTATTTTCATTTTTAATCATCCAATAAATGTCCACCAATCCAATAGTTAAACAATGAATTAAGCTTCTTCTTTTTTAATTCACCAGACGGTTTAATCTTACTACTTATGTGCTACGTGTGCAATTTCTAGTTAATTTCCAAGGGCATGCATACCATCCAACACTCCTCTAGAGTATCAATAATTTTCCTCTATGATTGTCTTACTCCTAAGAATCTAAAGTATTTAAAATAGTCAGGTTTTTTTTTTTAAAAAAAAATAATTCAAATAGAAAGAATCAAACAATAGAAACCTGATTGTAGGCAAAATGATCAAAACCAAAATCTATAGATATTTGGGGGAAAACATAAACTAAGGAAAATCATGAAAATGTAGATTTAAATGCAGATGGACAATTGTGCATCAATCTCTGGAAAATACCTAACCGAGCGCACCTTATGGATGGAGATCCCTAAGCATACGGACTAAATCCAAACTCCAGCCACTCCACACCTGTGAAATCTGATCGTCGAAAGCCCGATCAAATCAATGACTTGAAGAGCGCTGTTTTTGTTGAAGGGAGAGGAAGAGGGAGAGGGAAATAGAGAGAGTAAGAAAGAAAGAGAGAAGGGAGCTAAGGAGAGGACTAATTGAGACGGAGGGAGATCGAGAAGGAGGGTTGGGAATGGGGAGCGGGAGATAGATGGGGAGAGAGATATCAAGAGGGAGCGAGTGACAGAGTGAGGGAGAGATACCGAGAGGGAGAGAGATCGAGAGGGAGGGTTAGGAATGGGGACGGGAGAGAGGGAGAGATCGCGTGAGGGAGTGAGGGAGAGATTGCGCGAGGGAGTGAGGGAGCGGGATGGAGATTAGGGTTGGAAGGGATTTGTGTTTGGTTCTGGCATGTCTTAAAACAGTTCCACATTTGGCGCGAAGGAGTGAGGGAGCAGGATAGAGATTAGGGTTGGAAGGGATTTGTGTTTGGTTCTGGCATGTCTTAAAACAGTTCCACATTTGGCACGGCTTAAAGCCGTGCCAGAACCAAAGATGTACCCGTTCCTAAATGGCCTTTTTGGTGTAGTGACGACTCACATGATTGACAAATAGAGTGCAAAAATTAGTGCACTAACAATCTTTACTTTGTAAATTTGTTTATTTACTCATGGTGGGGCCAAGAAACTTTGGATCACATCCATTTTGTGTATCTTTACCATCCAAGTGTGCTTACACAATCAATTGGTTTAAATAGAAAATAAACATCACGGTGAGCCACACAAGGTGGTCTACGCTATTATAGCGTGTGGGACACGCTCTCCAACAACATGACCCACTCATGGGTCTCACAACACCATGAAAATAAGAAAAGAAACGGAAATAGATCTGGCCATCAGGGTGGACCCCCTCCACTATGGGTCCACCACATACTCAATACATGATCAATGTGGGTCCCACCCTTATGGGCCCACCAAAATAGATAAATCACAAAGAAGAGGATGATTTTGACCCTCCCATGCACTCACTTGGAAGGATGGACGATTGGATCGGGCCGGACCATCGATCGGACGGCTTGGATGGTCCACCAACCTCCTCTTCACCCCTGATCTTCTTAAATCTTACTTTTCTCTTAATCTCTCTCTACTCTTTCTTTCCTTTCTCTCTTTCTCTCTAAATCTTTCTCTACTCTTTCTTTCTTTTCTCTCTTTATCTACTCTTTCTAATATTTTTCTCTCTTTATCCTTCTCTACTCTTGTTAGAAAAATGATAGAAATGAGAGGAAATTAGAGAGTTTTTGTGGTAGAGATTTTAGGATAGGGAAGGAATAAGGGGAAGATAGATGGGTAAAATGGAAAGAAAAATAAGAAAAGAATGATGACTAGCATATGTAGGAGTATGGGTTGCATGAGAAAGACATGTGCTTATTTGACTAATGAAGAGAGAGAGTGACATGAGTGATGAATGACTTGATTGAATTGTCAACAGGATTTTATCAAGTGGGGCCTACGTGCATTATGTGACCTACCTCGGATTATGCTAAAATAGTAACTTTTAATCTAAGAGTCGAAATGGGGCATGCCGTATGGTTTGGAATCGTAATGCTTGTAAGGTCGCTAGGGTACAAGTCTCGGGGTATTGCAGTACTAAAATGAGTTTGCGATAAAAACTCATCGATTTGATCCGTCGGGAATATGCCGTTATTGAATTAGAAGTGTACCGAAGGTCTCGCAAAGTTACGGATCTTACAGCTGAGCTAGACTAGGGCTGAGCTCTCTCTCTCTCTCTCTCTCTCTCTCTCTCTCTCTCTCTCTCTCATTCTCACTTTGCTTGGTGAATGGATGGCTAAGGCTAAGAGTAAGGGATTTATGGATATGAGAGTGGATTGGAATGAGAGTGGATGCCTTCCGAAGTTTTTGAGATGCTTGAAATGAGAATGGGAGGGGGGCTAATTATAGTCTCCCAACCTGATTTTCTAGTAATTCCTGGTGATCATAAGGACAAAGGTGTTTGAATGGCAGGGATTGAAGATTACTACTCTGCATCATCTTATAGGTTGGATGATGTGGTAAAATGGTAATTTTATTTAAGGAGATGGGTATGAGAGTAAATGCACATCAACCACACACTTAAGGTTCGAAAAAGGAGAAACCCACATGCTTGAGAGATGTTGCCCAAAAGAGGGGGAGTGTCATATGGCTGGTAGCAACCAAATTGCTGTCGGTCTTCATTTACACTCCCTGTTTTGGCAGGTAGCATCTTCCAAGTGTGTGGAGGCTTTATCGTGAGGTATGTTTTTTTTGAGGTTTCGGCTATTTCTTCGTTGAGCTTGATTGTGGGCTTGGGTTCGAGCTTGGTTTTGGGCTTAACTAGGTGAATTGACTGGGTTATGGGCTTAAGTAGGTTGAAGGGGTGAGTTGATCGGGTGAGTCGACTTGTCGAGTTAACTTAAGGTTCTAGGGTTTCATGTTCTTAGGGTTCAAGGTTAGGCTGACTAGGTTAACTGGGTTGAATGGGCTGAGTTTAGGGTTTATGACTGGATTTCCTAGGATTTAGGCTTCTAGGGTTAGGATTTAGGATTATGGTCCAGTTGTTCATCCATCCGTTCAAACTTTATCAGCTTATTAGCTCGGGGTGAGGTATCTACAGCTGAAAATCCATATGGATTTTAGTTCACCTCGATCGTAAGACTGGAAGAATCCCAATCGTTCATCTTTCACTCGTAGGGATTGTTGAGCAATGTGTAACAAACACAACTTCTATGACATTTTTCCATTCGATCGTTAGAGTAATGGGGTTTAGAGCGCATCTGGACCATTTGTTTCCCATCCAATGGTTGTGAGAGAGGTAGAGTTTGTTATAAAAGAAATAAAAAGTAATATACAATGCCTCTTCTTTGTTTCTAATGGCAGCCCTAGAAAATCACCCCGAACTCATTTTCTTGCGAACCCACCACCCAAACGCACTTGAAGCTTTAATATGAAGCATCCACAAGCTCCTATGGATTGATTCAAACCCTCTGCAAGTGCCGGCTTGAAGAAATACACACTGGACATCAATCCACCATTAAAGGTCACCTTCTTCCCTGACAAAGAAGCTTAGCTATTTGTTCTTACCACGGACCTGATCTCATATCTATTTTATTCATTTGGGGGGCATGAAAACATCATCCAGTTGTTGTGAATCCAACGAAGAAGCATGTCAAGTACTATGTCCAGAAACGCAGTGAAATCATCACCGAATTGATTGCTGCATATTATTTGCATGACTCATGCATGTTGCATTACCTTAATGAAGAGAATCTTATCATTGTCACGTTTGCGATTGTGTGAATTGTTGGGTTGAGTTGACTCATCAAGAGTTTGGTCGAGTTGTTGGGGGGTTCCAGGTCCAATCTGAGCTTTCTAGCAAGAGAATGGAAGAAAGGAAGGTGAAGAGAAAGGAGAAATCAAGAGAAGGGAAGGAGGTTCTTTATATTTTTCAGGTCTGTCGAGTTGTGACTTGGTCGACCCAGTTTAGATCCAAGTTGGACTAGTGCTGATGCAATCTGGACATAGTCAGTTAGGTTTGGGTGATTTTCTGGTTCGACGGTATCGTTGCATCATCATCCAATTGCGAGTTAGCTCGATTAAAGACTAGTTGGGACAACTCTGTTAGTACACTAATTTTTTAACCCCATTGATCGAACAAACCCCAAGTGCAGGGTTTTGATGTAGTAATAACTCAGTGAGACCGATATCAAATTCTCAAGGAATGGAAAACATAACTAAAACTAATCTAAAGCTAATAATTTGTTTAGGTTTTTAATCTAACAAATGAGTTAAGAGTAAAAATAATAAAAATAAAGCATTATAGATCCAGTGATCCACTTTTAGTAGTTACAATGCATAATTCATCAGTTCATCTTCTATAACTTAACTAGAATTGTATTTGAATTCTTTCTAATTAAATGATCAAACAGTTAAACCAATCTTAACATCTAATAAAATATGATATTAATTGAACAATTCTCTCATAAAACATTGAGACATTAATCACAGGGAATTCAAGCATTTATTATGCCCGAATTTTACAATAGATCAATGAATTTTGCAGATCAATTTCTTCTCTAATCAATCATTGTAATTGCACTTCCAAGTATGAATTCATAAACTAAAACATAGAAATAAATTACAAGCTTGACCCCTTAGCTTTATTTAAGAGATTAGCTGGTCATATCAAACTTTTTTTAAAAAAAAAAAACTAAAAACTAAAGATCTACTGGAATTCGTAAAGAAATCGAAGTGGAAGAATGTTGTCAGTGCTCCACCCAAACCTTCTCTCTCTCTCTCTCTCTCTCTCTCTCTCTCTCTCTCTCTCTCTCTCTCCAAACCCTAGAAGCTGATTTGGGACATCCTAAGGATCCCATTTTATAATTTTGGAGATTCAACTTTCGCATTCCTTAGAAAAATCACAAACAGACTTTAAATTTATGCAGTTACACGCACCTTTGATGACATCTCGATGGTATCGAACTCCCATTAAACTTCTGTCAATTGCATCGAAGAACGTATCTAGTAACTAAATTGAAAAAATCATGAATTTCTTGATGGGATCAAAGACTGTTCGATATGATCGAAGTTGTCTTTAATAACATCGAAACTACTCCCGATGACATCGAATGGTTGTTTTTGCAATTTTCAAAATTTTATCTTTTTAGCCCTACAATTTCAAAATTCAATTTTCCTAGCCTTAAATTTTTAATACTCATTTTCCTTGGTTTCTTCTCTTGATTTCAAGCATTGTTCGACTTCCTCTTGATCTTATTTCATTCACATGCTCGAATATGCTTGATCTTCATCTCTTGAGCTTTTAAATCTTCAAATACTCTACTCTTGATTATCTTTAGACTATATATCCTCACCTTGAACTTAAATTTGGTCTTGGACTTCAAATCTCTCTTTGAACATGAAACACACATAATTAGGACTAATTAATTTGATGGATATATAAAAGAAATACCAAATATGGAATAAATATATAATATTTAGACGTTATCACACCCTCCAACCAATATTTTGCTAATCCCAAGCAAAACATGCAAAAACATATGAATAATTTTTCTATAAACTCAAACAATTCCAAAAACAATCCAAAAACTCATTACACAATTCACATCCAAATACTCATCATAATATTTATTTGCCATCGAACTTGTTGATAAGGTACTCGAAAAGCGAAAACACAAATATTATTTATCCAAAACTTTTAAGCCCCTATTAAGTTTTTAATGGTGTCTACTCAATCCTTATTGTGTGGTCCACCTAAGATTTGGATTTGCTACAATTTTGGGAGTGTGCGTTAAAATTAGCTGCAAAATGAATAGACTTCCTGAATATACAACATATACATCAAGGTGGGCCCCACGCTTAAGGAAGGAGTGGATTAGTTGTTACTCGGGTAACACCTTAGTGGTGGTTACCCTAACAATATTGACCCCATCTTGATGTATTTTTTGTATATCCATGTTGTCCATCTGTTTTAACATTTCATTTTCAGTTGAGATGTAAAACCTTAAGAAGATCTAAATCTCATGGGAACCACACCACTAGAAACAATAATGAATGACAGTTAAAAACCTTTTGTAGGCCATGAAAGTTTTGGATCAAGCTGATCAATTTATTTTCCCTTCAACCAGGTCCTCTTAAAATTATTAACAGGTTGGATGGAAAAATAAATGTTACAAAAGCCTCACAATGGGCCTTTCAGAAGTTTCAATGTTGAGGCACTCGATCAACACTGTTTCCAATGGTATGGTCCACCTAAGATTTTGATATGATTAATTTTTGAGACCACTTCCTAAAATAGGTTGGATGGATGGTATGGATAAACAACACATAATCTAAGTGGGCTCATAATAAGGTGTCACCGGTGTGACAGCTAATCCACACGCCCACTTACCCAGGTAACACCTCAGTGGGTGTTACCCTTAGCATGTGGGGCCTACCTTGATGAATGTGTTTCATATCCACGCTGCCCATTCATTTTTTCAAGTTATTTAAGGATGTTTTGATAAAAATTAAACAGATCCAAATCTTTGATGGAACACAGTTTCAAAAGGTGGTGAATAAACATTAAAAACTTTATGTAGGCTACAAATTTTTTGAATCAAACTAGTCTCTCCAATTTTATTTTATTAAGTTTTGATTGACCTTATCAACAAGTTGGATGTCAAGTAAACATTACAGATCTTTTTAAAGTGAGCATCATGGAGTTTTTAATTGTAAGAATTCAACTGTTAGCATTTTCTGCAGTGTGGTCCACCTGAAATTTGGATACGGTTAATGTTAAGGACAACTTCCTACATGGTCTAATAAAACGAAATAACGGAATGCATATACAACAAATCATGAAGGTGTACCCTACCGTAAAGGTGAACCCGTTAAGGTGTTACTCGGGTAACACGTAATCTACGTTCACCCCGGTGTTACCGGGTAACATCTAACCCGCTCACATCCATGGCTCGCCCACCACATAAATATCCCGGCTCTAGCGTTAAACGTAGCCACAGTATCAAATAACTCCCGAGGGAAGAAAACCCAAGGAGGTTACCCTATCTCTCATCTTCCTCTTGCTGTCTCTTTTCATTTTTCTCCATTCTTCGTCAAACCCTAACCAAAGCAACAAAGGCACCCAAATCCCTCTCATTATTTCCCAAAATCAGGTAAAATCCCCCTTAAACAGAAATCTCTCGTTCGAGCCATGGATCCGAAAGAGATTTGGCATAGCAGCTCTCTTCCATTAATTTCCCAACGGATCTCTCTTCTCCTCTATGATAACCAAAGCAAACATATCTTGCAGACACATAAATTGCCTTCCAAACTCTACCTGTTATTATTATTATTATATTTTAATTCTTTTTCATTCCATCCATCACTGAAATCCGCCGGGGCAACTCATTGTACACAGCGGCATCCTCATCAGTCCTCAAACGTGGCCCATTTGTATTCTATGACGGATCTGACGGTTGCGTCTATGCCAAACTATAATAAAGAAATCCTTCGAAGCAATTCCTCACGGTCAACGAGTGGGTTCAGATTCGACAAATCTGGGGAAGTTTTCATATTCAACTTTATTATTTCATCTTATCATTATATTTTTTTGATCATTTAAGCTAATCATTTTTTATTTAGTTCAGTGTTGTTAATCTCTTATTTATTTATTTTTTAAATTATGATTGTTAATGAAAGATTATTCATTGTTATCAAAACCCCTTTATAGTCTTCAGAAACGTCTGGATCGAATGGGCTATCTGATCTGAAAATTGAACCATTCAACCACTCTGGTTGGGTTCATCATTCATTCTTCCCAAATGGTAGGCGTACAAGTTCTAATAATAAATAACTGCTCTCCAAATGGTAGGCCTAAACTTATATCGATTTTAAAACAATACTTGTGGTGATTCTATTTTCTAGCTGATGATTAGCAGGCATCTAAGAAACAGTTAGAATTAAAAATAATCTTCAGTGAATTGAATAAACAAATGTTCATTAATCTTAGTTTAAGATTGTTCAATCTATCTTTATTGGAATTTGAACCTAATTGTTTATAGCTTGTTTGATTTTTTTTTTTTTTTTTTAGTAATTTTCAGATCCGTCTGAATTGATGGGTTTCCAGTCCTAAAGTCAACTTGGCTATGCATCTAGTTGGGTCGAGTTTTTAAACTATGCCGAGGACTGGGCATTAAAAAATTGACTATTCCTTTGCAAGAGTAAACAAAATGGTTAAGCCGGAAGAGAGAATTCTAATTTCATTAAGAACAAAGAGGAGACTAGAGGGCTCTGAGCCTCGTGTTGCCGGGTGGATGACTTTGGCTGATTGCCCTTTGACGATGATTGGAAATTCGAAAGTGGCCCCATTAAAATGCAGTGCCTATCTCTCAATGCTATGGCTAAGCTTCAGGCAGATTGCAAGGGGACATTGGACCTGAGAAGGATAAAAAAATTTTAACAGAAGAATTTCTCAAAATCCCCCCAATGCCAGCTGCCGATTGAACCCCATTGGAAATACACTCTAGCACACTGATCATCACCAACCACTGTCATCCGGTCTTTGCAGATATCTGTGGGGGCTGATCCTTGGATTTGGATGTGTCTGCCCATTCCAGCACCGTTCCTATCACCGTGACGATCAACTCCTGGATCGAGACTTGCATGTCCTTGAATATCCAGCTATTATTCTCTTTCCAGATCTCCCAACAAATTTTGAAAGGGAGAAGACTCACAGAAGTCTCCCATTTTTTCAGTAGGATCTACTGCCCCTACATGTGAGTTCCTCCTCTATTGATTGGTTTAGAACCCACTTGATTCGAAACTTCCCTAGAAGGTGATTCCATTCCTCAGATGCCAACGGATAATGGAAAGAAAAGGAGGATTACCACTTTTCTCAGGCTTCTTACACATGATGCACTGATTTGGAAAGGCATACCTCTTTGTTGCAACTTGTCCACTGTAAGAGTTTTTCCATGCTTCACCAGCCATGTGAAAGCCACTACTCTCGGCATGACGATACCATTCTGGAGCGAGTAAGCAAATGAGCAAAGCTTGATAGAGTTCTTAAAATTAAGATCTAGATGAGAAGGTGCCCGAAGCCTCCTATTTCCAACCCATGTGGTCTTCTTCCCTTGGGTTTAAGCAGGCTTCCTCAAGAAAACTCATCAACACCTGAAAGGGGGTCATCTTCCTGCCATTCATCTTCCAAAAAATGGACATTGTCACCTTACCATTATTCACCATAAAACTAAGGCCATCAATCATCACCTTTCCCCATAATTTTAGACTGATTTCTCATGGGCATTATTCCCTTCCTTACTTGGGAAACAGGGAGCCTACCAACTATAACAGGATCTCATCCATTGTTTGTTGCTCCATATTTTTTTAGAATAACTCCTCCAAAGTGCCTGCTTCTCCACAACAAACCCACATCACCATTTACAGAAGGGAGTTTAGTTCCGTTCTTTGATCCTGCCTACTCCTAAACCCCTCCTCTGGTTTCACTACCTCTTTCCAATTGATGAGATGTAATTTCTGGATCTCATCCCAGTAACCCCACAAGAAATCCCTTTGGATTTTTTTAATCATTTTTGCAACCATGTGCAGGATTTTAAGAATGGAAGTGTATTACACCAATTACACAGAAGATTCGTCATTTTCCTGCGAGTTTTCTTGCTAGTTCTTGCATCACAATTCACATCCTCCATGTGGACAGAGATCCAAGCCATTCATAAGGTTATGTGCTCATCTGAACTTTCCATCTGGTTTTAACAGTGGTTAGATGTTCTGCCTTGAAAACTAGTCTGTTTTACTCAGGTGGGTTACAATGAAAATTGTAAAATACTAGTCTTTCTAGCCTTCCATTTGCTTTTTAATTTCATGGCTCACTTGTTTTGTATTCCAGATATCTAAACAGCATAACCTGATGGAAAGATCTGACCTCGCACATGTTACATAGTGGCACATGTTTTTGCATCTACATGGTTTGGGCTCCTACACACTCATGGAATTATCAAAGCCAACATGATGTTGAGTAAAATATGTTTACGTCCGGTTACATTGCTATAGTATTTGTGGTGACAACATCTCAATGATTTGGGCCATTTATAAGGTCGGCCCAACCTTGGATGGGGGATGCACAAAAAACTATCAGACTAGAATATTCCAATTCTTCTAACATTTATATCTTTGACTTTGAACATGTAACGTTTACTTAACCATTGGTTTGTGGGCCATTCGTCAAAATAAAAGATCTTCCCATCTTAAAGATTGTCAATGCAATTGCCATCAATTATCGGGTGCATCCTTCGATTACCCAAAATGACATCTCCAAATCCAACAGCTCATGGCTGTAGTCCTGATGTATCCTTCAACAACCCATGTTGTCACAAACCACACAAATACAAATACGCATATAGCTACTTTTATTATATTAATCTTCTCCCCTTCATCAATTTGGATACGGTTAATGTTAAGGACAGCTTCCTACATGGTCTAATAAAATGAAATAACGGAATGCATATACAACAAATCATGAAGGTGTACCCTACCGTAAAGGTGAACCCGGTAAGCTGTTACTCGGGTAACACGTAATCTACGCTCACCCCAGTGTTACCGGGTAACACCTAACCCGCTCACATCCATGGCTCGCCCACCACATAAAGATCCCAGCTCTAGCGTTAAACGTAGCCAGAGTATCAAATAACTCCCGAGGGAAGAAAACCCAAGGAGGCTACCCTATCTCTCATCTTCCTCTTGCTGTCTCTTTTCATTTTTCTCCCTTCTTCGTCAAACCCTAACCAAAGCAACAAAGACACCCAAATCCCTCTCATTATTTCCCAAAATCAGGTAAAATCCCCCTTAAACAGAAATCTCTCGTTCGAGCCATGGATCCGAAAGAGATTTGGCATAGCAGCTCTCTACCATTAATTTCCCAACGGATCTCTCTTCTCCTCTATGAAAACCAAAGCAAACATATCTTGCAGACACATAAATTGCCTTCCAAACTCTACCTGTTATTATTATTATTATATTTTAATTCTTTTTCATTCCATCCATCACTGAAATCTGCTGGAGCAACTCATTGTACACAGCGGCATCCTCATCAGTCCTCAAACGTGGCCCATTTGTATTCTATGACGGATCTGACGGTTGTGTCTATGCCAAACTATAATAAAGAAATCCTTCGAAGCAATTCCTCACGGTCAACGAGTGGGTTCAGATTCGACAAATCTGGGGAAGTTTTCATATTCAACTTTATTATTTCATCTTATCATTATATTTTTTCGATCATTTAAGCTAATCATTTTTTATTTAGTTCAGTGTTGTTAATCTCTTATTTATTTATTTTTTAAATTATGATTGTTAATGAAAGATTATTCATTGTTATCAAAACCCCTTTATAGTCTTCAGAAACGTCTGGATCGAATGGGCTATCTGATCTGAAAATTGAACCATTCAACCACTCTGGTTGGGTTCATCATTCATTCTTCCCAAATGGTAGGCGTACAAGTTCTAATAATAAATAACTGCCCTCCAAATGGTAGGCCCAAACTTATATCGATTATAAAACAATACTTGTGGTGATTCTATTTTCTAGCTGATGATTAGCAGGCATCTAAGAAACAGTTAGAATTAAAAATAATCTACAGTGAATTGAATAAACAAATGTTCATTAATCTTAGTTTAAGATTGTTCAATCTATCTTTATTGGAATTTGAACCTAATTGTTTATAGCTTGTTTGTTTTTTTTTTTTTTTAGTAATTTTCAGATCCATCTGAATTGATGGGTTTCCAGTCCTAAAGTCAACTTGGCTATGCATCTAGTTGGGTCGAGTTTTTGAGTTTTTAAACTATGCCGAGGACTGGGCATAAAAAAATTGACTATTCCTTTGCAAGAGTAAACAAAATAGTTAAGCCGGAAGAGAGAATTCTAATTTCATTAAGAACAAAGAGGAGACTAGAGGGCTCTGAGCCTCGTGCTGCCGGGTGGATGACTTTGGCTGATTGCCCTTTGACGATGATTGGAAATTCGAAAGTGGCCCCATTAAAATGCAGTGCCTATCTCTCAATGCTATGGCTAAGCTTCAGGCAGATTGCAAGGGGAGATTGGACCTGAGAAGGATAACAAAATTTTAACAGAAGAATTTCTCAAAATCCCCCCAATGCCAGCTGACGATTGAACCCCATTGGAAATACACTCTAGCACACTGATCATCACCAACCACTGTCATCCGGTCTTTGCAGATATCTGTGGGGGCTGATCCTTGGATTTGGATGTGTCTGCCCATTCCAGCACCGTTCCTATCACCGTGATGATCAACTCCTGGATCGAGACTTGCATGTCCTTGAATATCCAGCTATTATTCTCTTTCCAGATCTCCCAACAAATTTTGAAAGGGAGAAGACTCACAGAAGTCTCCCATTTTTTCAGTAGGATCTACTGCCCCTACATGTGAATTCCTCCTCTATTGACTGGTTTAGAACCCACTTGATTCGAAACTTCCCTAGAAGGTGATTCCATTCCTCAGATGCCAACGGATAATGGAAATAAAAGGAGGATTACCACTTTTCTTAGGCTTCTTACACATGATGCACTGATTTGGAAAGGCATACCTCTTTGTTGCAACTTGTCCACTGTAAGAGTTTTTCCATGCTTCACCAGCCATGTGAAAGCCACTACTCTCGGCATGACGATACCATTCTGGAGCGAGTAAGCAAATGGGCAAAGCTTGATAGAGTTCTTAAAATTAAGATCTAGATGAGAAGGTGCCCGAAGCCTCCTATTTCCAACCCATGTGGTCTTCTTCCCTTGGGTTTAAGCAGGCTTCCTCAAGAAAACTCATCAACACCTGAAAGGGGGTCATCTTCCTGCCATTCATCTTCCAAAAAATGGACATTGTCACCCTACCATTATTCACCATAAAACTAAGGCCATCACTCATCACCTTTCCCCATAATTTTAGACTGATTTCTCATGGGCATTATTCCCTTCCTTAATTGGGAAACAGGGAGCCTACCAACTATAACTGGATCCCATCCACCGTTTGTTGCTCCATATTTTTTTAGAATAACTCTTCTCCAAAGTGCCTGCTTCTCCACAACAAACCCACATCACCATTTACAGAAGGGAGTTTAGTTCCATTCTTTGATCCTGCCTACTCCTAAACCCCTCCTCTGGTTTCACTACCTCTTTCCAATTGATGAGATGTAATTTCTGGATCTCATCCCAGTAACCCCACAAGAAATCCTTTTGGATTTTTTTAATCATTTTTGCAACCATGTGCAGGATTTTAAGAATGGAAGTGTTTTACACCAATTACACAGAAGATTCGTCATTTTCCTGCAAGTTTGCTTGCTAGTTCTTGCATCACAATTCACATCCTCCATGTGGACAGAGATCCAAGCCATTCATAAGGTTATGTGCTCATCTGAACTTTCCATCTGGTTTTAACAGTGGTTAGATGTTCTGCCTTGAAAACTAGTCTGTTTTACTCAGGTGGGTTACAATGAAAATTGTAAAATACTAGTCTTTCTAGCCTTCCATTTGCTTTTTAATTTCATGGCTCACTTGTTTTGTATTCCAGATATCTAAACAGCATAACCTGATGGAAAGATCTGACCTCGCACATGTTACATAGTGGCACATGTTTTTGCATCTAGATGGTTTGGGCTCCTACACACTCATGGAATTATCAAAGCCAACATGATGTTGAGTACAATATGTTTACGTCCGGTTACATTGCTATAGTATTTGTGGTGACAACATCTCAATGATTTGGGCCATTTATAAGGTCGGCCCAACCTTGGATGGGGGATGCACAAAAAACTATCAGACTAGAATATTCCAATTCTTCTAACATTTATATCTTTGACTTTGAACATGTAACGTTTACTTAACCATTGGTTTGTGGGCCATTCGTCAAAATAAAAGATCTTCCCATCTTAAAGATTGTCAATGCAATTGCCATCAATTATCGGGTGCATCCTTCGATTACCCAAAATGACATCTCCAAATCCAACGGCTCATGGCTGTAGTCCTGATGTATCCTTCAACAACCCATGTTGTCACAAACCACACAAATACAAATACGCATATAGCTACTTTTATTATATTAATCTTCTCCCCTTCATCTTCTCTCTACCGTCCATAGGCTATACTCCATACTATACCAATCCAACCCCCCCCCCCCCCCCCCCCTCTCTCTCTCTCTCTCTCTCTCTCTCTCTCTGCACGTGCGCTATGTGTGACTATAGGTTACTGTTCACTCAGGTACATAACTTCCAACCTTTCATGTATGCGTGACTGCCAACCTATAACATATCCAATAGTTTGGCCCTATCATGAGGATCACCTTGTGCAAAAATCAGCCACATCCACTATCAAGTGGATGAGACTTGTATTTTGCTATTTATCAATGTCTAGACATTGTTTTATATGGTGTGGGGCACTTGATGAATAGATATGATTATATTTGTACAGGTGATCCTCATGGTGGGCCAACCTATTGGAAGGGTTGGATGTCACATTCACTTAATAGACTTGAGACCTATTATCTATCTATCCATGCACACGTGCAGAGAGGGAGGGAGGGCAGCGCCATAGGGGACTTATGTGGGAGCAAAAGGAGCACTAGCTCATATGGGTCCACTGGATGTGCCTCCTATGTTAGGCCCAAGGCCGAAATGTCAGGCCTGTATGCTATGAAGGTGGACCATGTGATTGGGAACAGTGAATAGGGGAATGCCCACTCTCCAAACCATTTCCCTTGGTGTGGCATGCCCAAATCATGGAGGGGCCTGATTTTTCGCCCCTGGGCATAACATGGGGTGACACATTTGATGGTTGTAGTGGATTTCACAGACACAACACAGTGGCTTCATTAAAAATAAAAATAAAAATCAAAGATGGACATCCATTGTTACCAAGGAAATAAGTTTGTGTAGTTTTTGTGACCTAGGCCAGACCTGCCGGTTGAAATGGCTTGGATTGGGACTTCCCAGTAAATGAGTCAGTCCACATGAAACTCCACTTTTGAATCCAACTCACCCAGGCTTGATAACTTTTTACATTCCAAATGCCAACATGGGTGGTTTTGAGAGAGTTGGTTGGGTCATGCATAATCCAATTCATAAGTCAGGGAATATGATGCTTGATATTTAGCAAAAATATACACATTGCATGTATTAAATCAAGTTAAACAAATTAAATTGTGAGAACCACCATTGCCAAGTTATAATCCAAAAACTAGATTTGTTGCACAATCCCAGCCTCTGATTTGAGGAAACTTTTGGTCTTGTCCAAAAATCAGAATTGGTTTCAGAATCCCAACCTCTGATTTATGGAAACTTTGGGTTCATTATACACAAACTTTCATTATATGCCTAAATTGGTGCCTAGAGTTTGGACAGCATAAATTGAATTACTTGTGTTATTCCATCACACCATTATAGTATCAACGTTTTTCTCTTTGTGAGTAGAAGGAAAAAAACTCACATACAATTTTTGAATCAAAGTTATGATACAGCTATCATGTTGCTGCTAACATCTTACAGGTCAAATTTGTAGGACATCCATCCGAAAAAAGATAAGCGACTTGAGGGTGACAACTTGGGATGCTTCAACACTTGTGTCTTTTAGATTTTCTTATGGAAGTTAAGTTTGCTAGCAAGAAAAATAAGTGGTTCAACTAAATCCTCCATTATTCACATCTCTAGGCACCACAAATGGAAAAGAGTAGATAACTCTACCCAATCAAAACATCAAGATAGTGGGATCCAACTTAGATGGTGTATGGATGAAAAATTATGGAAGAATTGATGGTCATGACCCTTGATTTCAAGATCTTGGCTCTTGATTCCAAAAGGAGAGGCAACCCATGATGCAAGGGCCCTGCTAACACATGTTTAGCCCAATTCCTCTATCACGAACCATGCATTCCATTTCCATGGAAAGATGGAGTTGCCATTCCCTTCATTCATTTCTCTCTCATTTTCCTTCTTCATGCATTCATGCATATTCTCTTGAGTTGAGCATATCTAAACCCAAAAGATTTGGTGAATCCAGTGATATTTCTAAATTGCATTTTCCTTATTATTTTTGCATTTTGATAATATTTTGAAGTTCATAGGAAGTGTCTTCCATTTATCCTTTCACATGTAACATAAACTTAGGTCTTTTAGAAGCTAATAAACGTAAAAAGAAAGTACATCACTAAGTAGATGTCATATAAATGATGAGTAATAGCTAACAAATTAAAACATGATAATAAGATCCGATATTTGCATTTTAAATGAAGTGTTGCAACCTCAAAACATGATATTAAGATCCAATATTTGCATTTTAAATGAAGTGTTCCAACCGTGGATAAAACTTGCATATCTAATTTGAAGAAACCAGCACAGTAGCCATTTCGGCCAATGCCCACTCGCCTCAAATTGAATATAGGAACTCATGGAAACACTCCCAAAAGCATTTATCGCATCTTTTGCCTTGCATGGAATGTGAACATTGTGGATTCAAAGCTTTGATGCTCGATTTTGGACTTGGATGTGAGTGGATGCAACTGTAATTTTTTAAAAATATAATGAAGAAATGGACATGATACAACTGAATACAATGAAATCATAACTTATGAGTATCCATGCATTACCTATTACATGTAATGATAAAATATTAAAATGGGAACTTAGCTAATACATGTGTAAATACAAATATGTAATTGAAAGAGAATATGAAAACTATCAAACTTTTCATGAACTTCAATGATATTGTATCAAACTTTTTGGAAACAGAATGTGACCCCAAAACCCACGGCCAATGCCATTGATACTATGGCAGCGTACATGAGAACTTTAATAATAACAATAAAACATTGTGTGTTTGGGCATATCCTTTTGAGTACAAGTATGCAGCTCCCAAAGATGAAAGTGATGCACAATTAAATTAAGGATGCTTTGAAGAAAAACTTGTGGCTTGAACCTGTTGTTTGATTTCCAAGAAATCCTGCCAAAACTGCAATAACTCCGCAGGCGGCAATCTGACTAGCCCAGATTGCAACCGTTAATCCGGTCTTTAGGTCTTTTGCTTGTGTCTCATTTTGTGATGGTTGCGATTGACCAGCTTCAGAATTCATTCCTCTTACTCCATCAGCTTGTTGGTTTATTGCAATCACGGTGCTGGTTTCATGGCCCTTACAAGATAGGGAGGGTTTAAATTTGTTGTTCCACCAAAACAAGATGCTAATCGCGTAAATAATTACAAGAATAAAATTAAGATGCAAACTTTCATCCATGAAGCTATATGTCCATTGCATGGACCATCCATGATGGGACACGTGGAAGAATGAATTGTCTATTTGATTTGTCAATTTAGGAGCCCCATAGTTGATCAATAGTCGTCAAAAGCTTATGCCCATGGTGCAATCCCATCTATCTGATGACCAGTTTAAATCGGATAGTTCAGAAATGTCAAGGGAAAAAAAAAATCACTAGACCTACATTTATGTAGGAAAATCACTTGCCAAGAATTGTCTACCATTCATGGTTTTGTACAGTTTGCATCTTATGTGGGTCAAAAGATGAATATTCTGGATTGATATACTAGTAGAATGTGAAACTTTTTGCTAAAAACGTTTATAGTGCTCAATACCTGAGTTTGATTTGGTATATGAGAATTCATGTTCTGCATGTCTATTTGGGTTTGTAATCCTGTGCTAATCTCAGCATTGGAATGTACATGTTGCTGTAAAATGAAAAACAATAGGAAAAAAAAATGTGGATGTTATAAAGTAGCATCTGCATCAATAAATTCATTTCAAATAATAAAACAGGATTTGAAAGCAAAAATTTCAGGAAGTAAAAGGTTTTGCACCTCTATTGTTACATCATCCATCCCCAACATCTGTATCTTATTCAGCAACTCAACAATGTACATGTATAATGAATAAATGTATGAAAATATGCGACAATGTCCTGTTAAAGCCATAACTTGTCCCTGAAATGAAAATAATGAAGAGAATTAATCACTAGGGATGAGAAATAATGTGTCAAAACTGAAGTTCATTAGTACTAAAACTCAATTCTATTTGACGTTGAGTTGGGTCAGGTTGTGTCGAAGGGCTGAAAGAGCATAATTTTACTCGACTTGATATTCTAATATATAAATGAAAAGCATTTGAAGTGCAATAAACACCTGAAATACTATATATATATATATATATATATATATATAAAACTAATCATTTGCTAATGGTGTTGTTAATGTAGAAAATTGAGTGATTAGGTATCAATAGATCAGCAACTTTGATTGTGCACCATCATTCTATGGGTATCGTTATTTTTTTAGTTTAATTATTAAATATTAACATGAGTTCTCGCCTACTTGACTGACTAGGCATGATTTGAACCGAGTGAGGATGAGTGGCGATGAGTAAGTTGGGATGTTAACTCGCAACCTCAAACAAATAAAAAAATGTGAGGATGAGTGACTATGAGCAAGTTGGGATTTCACTACAACCTCAAACAAATAAAAAATTCAAAGAATAGCATTTAACGGCTAACTATGCAAAGCTTTTGTGACTTTTGTTGCCTTTTTTTTTTTTTTAAATTTTAATTTTTTATTTTAACCCATGCCATTTAAATACCAGGTCGACTTGAATCAAGAATTCTAGTTGACCCAACCTAGATTAAGAACGAGTCAATTCTAGTTTTCGAGTTTTAACACTATGGTTTGAACTATGCTCTGGACTTGATGTCTAGCCAGGTCAACTTGTGGACTAAACCAAGCTAGGACTTGACTCAACATTTAAATAATTAAATTGCGATTATGTAGTGATTCAATTCCCTGCACACATCCATGGACGGATATGAGCTTGGTGTCAGTGGCTAAACTATATGCTTGAGTCACAGTGATTTGCATCAAGTTGACCAAGTTTTCAAGCTGACTCAATGAGACTTGTCCCTGCCTGTGAGTTTCCAAGAGACTCAACTCGAAATTTAAACGAGTAAAGTCAGAGAAGTTCTGAGTCAATGCAGTATGTTTTAGTGTTCCGATTGAAACCAGATAGACCAGATGACACTATATGTGCAAAGAGTCAAGGCATCTAAGATGATCTTTATGCAGGTATCCTTAGTAGAGGTGCAACCTGGATGGGTTGGGTTGATGGTTGACTCGAGCCCAGCCTCTTTTTTTTTTTTCATAAATACATACACGCACTCACACCAGAGTGGTTTTTCACCGCAATGGGTACTCCAACGCTTGATCTTGTGTTGAAACTCTTGTGAGTCTACTACTAGGGAATGAATAAGGACCCAACCTGACCTCAAGAGGAACCAACTGACAATGTGACCCGGCCTGACTCGAATTCCAACCCAAGATGCCCAATCGATACCCAACTCTAAGTCCTCTATTCTTGACTCATTCTAACTTTACCCAATCTCAACCCGAGTCAAATGCATATGGTTATTTCCAACCTGGCCTAACTTGGCTCAACTTGACCTGACCCAAATATGCATGATTATTTTTGACCTGACCCAAATTCGCTCAACCTGAATTCAAATTGGGTTGGCATTTTCCAACCTGAACCCATATGATTATTTACAAAGCAACCTAATTCGATCCAAATGCGTGTGATCCTTTCCAACCCAATTTAACCCGTCTTGAATTTGCTCTACCCAAACCCAACTCAAATTCAAATGGGGTAACCAACCTGACCCAAATACATATGATTATTTCCAAGCCGACCTAACCTGACAGAATTCGCTCAATCAGGTTGGTGTTTGACAACCCAATCCAACTCAAGGACCTCAACAACCCAACCTAAACTAGGTTGGATCAATCGGGTTTGGTTTGTGGCCCTAATCCTTAATTATAGGTGTTTTGATACGATTAAAAGATTTCAATTATGAAACGACTAGCTTTAAAGAGTAAAATGCAGTTGCTTACCGCAGCCACAGAGCTAGGCCCCTTAATAGGTCTGAACCAACCTCAGACGAGCCCTTTTTATGCTTTGGTGTGCTGATTTTCGTACCAGACAAATTATAGAAGTGGACTCGGGCAAGCATCTGGCAGAAAGCCCAACAAGCAGCTCAACCCAACCCAGAGGTAGACTCACGTGAGTTTAGAGACGAAGCCATGGGTTCGAGTACCCATTGTGGTGAAACCTCGCTATGGTGTGAGTGAGTAGGTTAAAAGAAAAAGAAAAGAAGAAAACAAAATACCGAACCCAACTTATATGACTATTCCTTGTTGAGTAGTATTCTTTAATGGGCTTGCCGAGCCATATTCGCAGTGGGCTAGGCCTTGACTCAGATACTTAACAGAAAGGTCCAATTATCCATCTGGACTAACGAGCCCATTGATCTTTCGATTACTGAGGTTTCGGTGGTACGTGCAATTCTAACCATCCAAAATCTCGGACAGAACAGAAGGTCCACTGATAAGTCGTCGGATGATTAGGTTGATGTAATTTTTGAAGAATGTTCAATTGACACATTATTAAGAGAAACCATGCCGAGCGAACTATTCAGAGGGTTATCTCATATTCGGGCCCACCTGCTCCGTCTTTTCAGTTTTTTGCTATCTCCATTCGCTGACGTGTGTGTGAGTTTAGGCTTCCCCGTATGCATGCCAAACCAGCACGTGTGAGGATTTAGGTCCATTCATCTTGTGAACATGCCCTCCGGTAAAATCTGTCAGGTTCACTGCGAACATGTGGTAATATAAAAATGGACAGCTAGAGAAAAGGACTGACAGAGGATTTTATATACACATGTACCCCCTTATGTGCGTGTTGGGCTGATCTTTCGGCCAGAGCATGTTTACCATGGCTGCGCCTAATGAATGGGCACAGATTGCGCACAAGCGTGACTGTTGGCACGTGTGCCAAGAACCTCTGCCTCTATCTCAAGTGAGGAAGTGCCATTAGCGTTCTTCATTGAGAAAAAATAAAAATAAAAATGCAACATGGATGGTTGACGGCGGGGAATTTGGTAGGGCCCCTCTCCAAGCAAACTCGGGAGGGGCATGTAGCAAGTAGGATCGTTCATCTAATATCCCACACCATGAATGGTCCATAATTGAAAAAAAAAATCAAACCAGTCGGGGTTTTTTTTATTAAAATTTTAAAAAACAAATGCTGGGAAAAATTAAAGTAGAATCAAAGAAGAAAAATAATTGAAGAAGAAGAAAAAGAAGATTCCAAGAATCAAAGAATCGAAGAAGAAGAAGAAGAAGAAGAAGAAGAAGAATGCTAATTGAATCAAATGAATAAAGAGCCACTGATGAAACGAATTCGTGTGATGGTAGGATTAGCCAAACTATAAGCAAAGAGAAGGAAAAACTTACTTAATTGAAGTCTCTCACTTCGTTTTAAATAAGAGATAATCTTAAGACTCGGGAAGAAAGATGGGTAATTAACAGCATACAAGGAGTTGGGACCAGTTGCCCTTTTTATAGCAATGGATGGGGGAACAAGACAAAAGAAAGTGATAGGAAAATCAGTTCGGTTGTAGTGGGGCCTATGACAACAGAGCAACTCCATGGTTTTGCAAATGCCCTTTGCAAAAGTGCTCAAGGCAACTTTTCATTTGCACTTTTTACCTCTTCGATTTTGCATGCATAAGACCTAAGTCCTACTGGTTGCGTCTTTTGATTTGCACTTATGGGCCCTAGCTTTTGCAAGTTGTAGCCGAGTTCCCAAGTCCAACCGATTACATGTTTTGATTAGAAATTTGGGGCTTTTCTTATTTGCACATTTGACCTTATGTCCCAAGTCCAACTGGTTACATTGTTTTATTTGCACTTTTGGGCTGTTTGAATTGGACGATTGGGGATTTTGATTTTTAAATTTGAGCTTATGTGACAGGTTACATGTTTTGATTTGCAACTGGACACTTTGATTTGCATGTTTAAGCTTAGGTTTTTTATTTGCAACTTTGGACTCCATTGATTTGCATGTTTGAGCTAAGGTCTCAAGTCTTACCAGTTTCATGATTTGATTTGTACTTTTAGGCACCTTGATTTGCATATGTGAGCTAAGGATCCAATTCATACCAATTACATTTTTTATTTGTCACTTTCTGGATCTTTACTCTACACCTTTGAACTTTGGTTTCATGTTCAGATTCTTACATATTTTGATATGCCCTTAAGGGGTCTTTGATTTATTTGTGCCTTTTCGGTTGTGGAAAGTTTTGGGGGCTTTGCACGAAACCTTAGGATCTAGACCTCCAGAACAAACCAGAATTATGGAATAATAAAGCGATGAAATAAATCAAAGCATTAATCACACACCACACAAGAGATTTTTACGTGGAAAATCCTCAAAGAGGTAAAAACCGTGAGACCTCGTCCAGATCAACAATTCACTATGAAGCAGAACGTTACAACCTTCATCACTCACGTAGGAGTGGATGAACAATAAGAGAATAAAAAAAAAAACAGAGGGATCTCACCGATCATGAGGACGTAGAAGTGCTGAGACGACAGCTCCCTTCCACAAGCTTCCTCTCTCTCTTTTCTCTCACTCTCTCACCTTTGATATCCCTAAACCCCATTAGGAAACCTTCTTATACTTTTCCTTCACACAACATCATACCCTAGAAAAATTCTAGGGACCCCTTTTTATAGTTTTAGGAAACTCCCTTCCGCATCCCAGTTGCGAAAGGACTTGCGAAACGAAATCCGTGCAAAATTACGGAACGAATCTGCATAGGTTCGACCGGTCGCGGACCTCCTATGACCGGTCGAGCACCTCCTACGACTGGTCGCGGACCACCTATAACCGGTCGAGCACCCTCTGAAAAAAAAGTCCACTCGCTGGATTTTGAGTCGATCTACGACTCGACTCCCACGACTGGTCGTACCAGCCCTCAATCGGTCGAACACAGGGCAAAAATCCTAACAAATCTTTCCCTTTTTGACCAGGGAGGGATCCTCCTTCTTCAAGCCAGCTAAGTTTCTACAAACCTCAAATTTGCCCTTGAGCAAAGCCTTGGTCATCATGTCTGACCCATTATCGTCCGTGTGGACCTTCTCAAGCTGTAACACCTTCTGTTTCAAATTATCCCTGATCTAGTGATACCGAATCTCTATATGCTTCGACTTGGAATGCTGACTTGGATTTTTGCTCAAGTGTATAATACTCTAACTATCGTAATAGACCACGTGCTCCTCCTGCTTCCGGTTAAGTTTCTATAGGAACCTCTTCATCCAAAGCATCTCTTTACATGCTTCTGTAACTGTAATGTACTCGGCTTCTGTTGTCGACAATGCTACGACTTTCTGTAGCTTACTCTGCCAAGAAACCGCTCCCCTTGCAAACGTGAACATGAACCTCTATGTAGACTTCCTGGAGTCTATGTCACCTGCCATATCTGCATATGTGTAGCCCTCTATCATAGGTTTACCGTCACCATAGCATAGGCTCGACCTGGATGAGCCTCTTAGATACCGTAGTATCCACTTCATCGCTGCTCAATGCTCTTTGTCAGGATTGACAAGATACCGGCTAACAACACCAATCGCATATGCTATATCTGGGCGTGTATACACCATAGCATACATCAAACTTCCTACAGTTGACGCGTAGGGTATCTTTTACATCTCTTCTACCTATGCTTTTGTCTTGGGATACTGCATGTCGCTCAATCTGAAGTGACCATCCAGTGGAGTACTGACCGGCTTCGCTGCATTCATATTGAGCTGTTGTAGGACTTTCTTAATATACCGCTCTTGTGATAGCCAAAGCTTCCTGTTACTTCTGTCACGGGTTATCTCAATTCCTACGATCTGTTTAGCTGGGCCCAAGTCTTTCATCGTAAAGGATTTGCCTAACTCCTGTTTCAGCCTGTCGATCTTCTTGATGTCTTTTCCCATGATGAGCATGTCATCAACATATAACAGAACTAAGAAATCACCACTTGAGAACTTACGCGTGAACACAGTGGTTTGACTCCGTTCTGTCATACCCATACTGTAACATGAATGAATCGAACTTCTTATACCATTGCCGTGGAGCTTATTTCATCCCATACAAGCTCTTCCTCAGCCTACACACCATATGTTCTTTGCCCTTGACTTCGAACCCTTCTGGTTGGTGCATGTAGATCTCTTCTTTTAGGTCACCATGGAGGAAAGCAGTTTTAACGTTCAACTGCTTTATCTTCAGATTCATGCTAGCTGCCAACCTAAGAAACACTCGTATGGTTGTCATCTTCACCACTGGTGAGAATATCTCCTCGAAGTCTATACCTTTCCTCTAACCGAACCCTTTTACCACAAGTTTGGCCTTGAATCTCGTCTGTGAATTCTTCTACTCATCCTTCTTTCTGAACACTCACTTGTTGCTCATAGCTTTCTTGCCCTTAGGCAGTTTCACCATGTCATAGGTGTGGTTCTTATGCAAGGATTTCATCTCCTCTTGCATAGCTTTCAACCACTCCTCCTTATGTTCGTCGGTTAGGGCTTCAGAATAATCTTCTGGCTCTCTCCCATCGGTTAGCATAATGTACTCATGCGGCGAGTACCTCTTGGATGACTGTCTGTCCCTAGATGACCTCCTCACCTGTGGCTCAACAGGTGGATCAAGTGGGGGCTGCTCCCCTGGTCTATCTTCTGAAGGAACTCTCTCGTCCTCTTCACCTTGCTGTACTCCCCCGTCATCAGGCACCACGGGAGGAATAATCAGATCCATGTCCTCTAGCTCACCTGAACTAGGCTGGTTCTTCTCTGGCTTATCAATGTCTTCTATACACTTATCTTCAAAGAAAACCACATCTCTGCTCCTGACGAGCTTCTTCTCGATCGGATCCCACAATCTTTAATCGAACTTTTCATCACCGTACCCTAAGAATACAACTGCCTGATCTTCATATCGAGCTTGGACCTCTCGTCCTTCGGTACGTGAACGGATGCCCTGCATCCAAACACCCTGAGATGACTGTACGATGGATCTTGTCCAGTCCACACCTTCTCAGGTACTTCTCCATTTAGTGGGGCTGATGGAGACCTGTTTATCAGATACACCGCCGTGTGCATTGCTTCTCCCCAGAACATCTTGGGCAACTTCGCATGGGATAACATGCATTTGATTCTCTCTACAATGGTGCGATTCATTCGCTCAGCTACACCATTATGCTGGGGGTCTTGGGAACCGTCTGTTCATACCATATACCCAGGGACTTGCAATACTCATGAAAGTCGCCAATATATTCACCACCATTGTCAGTGCGGATGCACTTCAATGATCTACCTATCTCTCTCTCGACCATAGCATAAAACAATTTAAACACACCAAGATCTCGTCCTTGGATTTCAAAGCATAAGCCCAAACCCTCCTAGATGCATCATCTATAAAAGTAACAAAATACAATACCCCACCCAAGGTTTTTGTCCTCATAGGAGCACAAACATCAGAATAAACCAAATCTAATGCATGCACTTTATTAACATGAAAAGCATATTTAACCAATGAAACTCTATATTGTTTCCCTGATAAACAATAAAGACAAGTTTTGAGAGGTGTACCTATCACGTTTGGAAGGAGCCGCTTCCTCGCTAGTAGCTGAAGCCCTTTTTCACTCATATAGCGTAGACGCCTATGCCACATGTCTATAGCTGAATCTTCCGCTACGTTCAACCCACCCTTGTATACACTGACACTTACCTTGTATAAGATGCAACACTTCTTTCCTCTGACTGTGATAAACGAATCCTTGATGAGCTTCCAGCGCCCACCAGCAAACCGGCTTTCATAGCCATCATCATCCAACCTTCCCGTCCACATCAAGTTGAGGCGAAGGTCTGAGATATGCCTCACATCCCTGAGAACCAATGTGCAGCCCATATCGGTCTTCACACAAATATCATCAACTCCCACAATCTTCGATACGCCAGAATTTCCCATCTTCACGGTCCCATAGTCACCTGACTTGTAGCTTATGAAGAAATTCCTATGTGGAGTCGTATGAAAAGAAGTTCCTGACTGATAACCGTGAGACATACATCATGATCTGCAGAAAGAATAACTACAATGTCACCATCTGAAGCGACCGCAGTGGAATCTGATCCATCATCCTTCTCCTTTCCTTTTCCTTTTTTGTCGTTCATAACCTTACGACATTCATGCTTATAGTGGCCCTTCTTGCCACAATTCCAGCATTTAATATCTTTTCTGTTACTTGACTTGCCTCTTGATTTTCTCGGGCCATCCCGCCCTTCCTGTTCTTTTCTCTCTCCCGTTCCTGTGTCACAAGTGCCTCTTGCTGAGTAGACTCCTAAGACTTCCTCCTTGTCTCTTCATTGAAGAGACAGCTAGTAAGCTGTTCCATGGATATCTTTCCGTCTGGCGCGAAGTTACTTAGAGACACCACCAATGTCTCCCAACTGTCAGATAATGAACTAAGCAAAAGCAAAGCCTGCAATTCATCATCCAGGACCATCTTCATAAAAGATAGTTGGTTCATTATCTTGCTAACCTCATTCATGTGCTCGGCCACAGAACCACCATCCTTGAACTTGAGATTCACAAGTCGCCTTATTAGAAAAATCTTATTACCGGCTGTCTTCCTCTCATACAGCCCTTGTAATTTCAGCCATATGCTAGCGGCTGAGGTTTCCGTAGACACATGGTGGAACACAGTATCATCCAGCCATTGTCTAATAAATCCCATCGCCTTCCGGTCCAACTTCTTCCAATCTTCATCAGACATATCCTTGGATTTTGCTGATATGCCTAAAATTGGAGAATATAGATCCTTGCAATAAAGCAAGTCCTCCATCTTAGACTTCCATATGGTCCAGTTAGAACCATTGAGGCTGATCATCCTTGATGAGCCACCTTCCATAATTCCAAACTGATCCTACCCATTCAATGAACTCAGCGCTCTGATACCACTTTGTTGGGGGCCTTACACAAAACCTTAGGATCTAACCCTTCAGAACAAACCAAAATTATGGAATAACAAAGTAATGAAATAAATCAAAGCATTAATCACACACTCCATAAGAGATTTTTACGTGAAAAACCCTCAAAGAGGTAAAAACCACGGGACCTCGTCTAGATCAATAATCCACTATGAAGTGGAACATTACAACATTCGTCACTCACGTAGGAGTGGATGAACAATACGAGAATAAAAGAAAAACAAAGGGATCTCACCGATTACGAGGACGTAGAAGCGCTGAGACGACGACTCCCTTCCACAAGCTTCTTCTCTCTCTTTTCTCTCACTCTCTCACCTTTGATATCCCTAAACCCCTTTAGGAAATCCTCTTGTGCTTTTTCTTCACACAACATCATACCCTAGAAAAATCTTAGGGACCCCTTTTTATAGTTTTAAGAAACTCCCTTCCGCATCTCAGTTGCGAAAAGACTTGCAAAATTAAATCCGTGCAAAATCACGGAACGAATCTGCGTAGGTTCGACCGGACTTGGACCTCCTACGACCGGTTGTGGACCACCTACGACCGGTCGAGTACCTTCCGAAAAAAATAGTCCACTCGCTGGACTTTGAGTCAAGCTACGACTCGACTCCCACGACTAGTCATACCAGCCTTCGACCGGTCGAGTAGGGCTTATGACCGGTCGAACATGGGGCAAAAACCCCAACAGAAAGAGTCATCATCTATTAAAGATTCGACATTCAATTGAATGCTCCACTTGTTATTACAAACAAGCAACCTGAAGTCGACTTTTTAGAATTCACACTACCCAAGTAATCTGAATCAATTTATCCAACTAACTTAGCCACTGTCTTCTCAAAAGTTGAGACATAGTCATTTTATACCTCGAATGTATCGAAGTAACCATTTCATTGCTTCCCAGTGTTGCTTGCTAGATTTAGACATATATCTGCTCATAATACCAACTGACTATGAAATATCCAGTCTTATATAGACCATCACATACATTAAACTGCCCATAACATTCGAATAAGGCACACGAGACATATCCTGCTTTTTCTCATTTAATTTAAGACATTGCTATGAGGAAATCTTGAAGTGAGCCATGGGGGGAACGCTAATTGACTTTGTCTTGTTCATCATATACTTGTTTAACACATTCTCAAAGTATTTTGCATGATATAACCAAAACCTACTTCTCTTTCTGTCTATATGAATATTTATACCGAGAACCCTATTTACAGCACTCAGATCTTTTATCTTGAATGTCCTTGATAACCAAGTCTTCAGTACATCGATTTCAGACATGCTATGACTGACGATTAATTAATATACAATATTATGATGATGAACTTGTCATTACTCAGTGTCTTGTATTAGACACATTGATCATATTCACTCTTGGTAATTTTTTGACTCAATATGAAAAAATTAATTTTTTATGCCACTTCTTAGGTGACTATTTCAAGCTGTACAACAACATTTTTTAATCTGCAAACCTTATTCTTTGCCCCTTTAACTTCGTAGCCCTTTGGTTGCTTCATGTAGATCCGCTCTTCCAATTCTCCGTGAAGGAATGCAGTCTTCACATCCATATATTCCAATTTAAGATCATATTGGGCAACCAATGCCAATACGAATATGATAGATACTTGCTTTACAACCGGTGCAATATATCTGTGAAGTCGATTAATTCTTTCTGAGCATATCCCTTCGTTACCAACCTTGTCTTGTATTTATCATATTTTTTCTTGAAGATCTACTTGCACCCAATCACTTTTCGACACATGGAAAGCTTTATTAGCTTCCACGTCTTATTCTTGTACAAGGATTTCATCTCATCATCCATTGTTACTTTTTACTTTTCTCATCAGGATCATCAAGAGTATCCTAAAGAGTAAATGGATTCCCCTTATTTGTAATGAGGGCATATACGATATTAGAGTTATTCCTGTATCTTATCGGTAACGTGCGATCCTGCGACGGATTCCTTCTCACAGGTGACTATTCACCTACTCATGTACCTGTAACACCCTGAAAAAATCCGTACTTGGACTCGAGTACCAACTCTGCTAGAAATCGCGTAGGATTAATTCCTTTAGAAAATAAGTGTAAGTTAGCTAGCGCAACGCTAGAGTAGCTGAGAAATAGTCCCTGATCACTTTAAATGCGTTCTACAAGACCCAAAGCGAGTAGAACCAATGACGCTATAATACTCTAAAACCTCGGATCAAACTCTAAACCGGTTTGTTCTCTGGACCTCTTTGAAACTTTGTATTGGATCTAGACCGCGCATCGAAAGTCCGATACCTACAATCTTAGACCGTTATAACCGCCTAACTGGACTTAACAATCATTTCGAAAATTAAGTCCAACCGACATTCGCAGGCTATTTCATTGAGCCTGGACTGAAGAGAGTGAGAATAGGGTTAGATTTGGAATTTGAAATTCAAATCTGGCACACGACTTGATGCGTCAGTATTAAGCGTTCTGACCGTCAGAATTCAGCCAAATTACACCCTCGGATCAGGAAAAACTTTTTATTTCATATCATGAGACTTGTAGACCTGATCTACGTGCGGTGACCGCTGAACTGAAACTGGACCGCCACGTGCGATCTACGGACACTGATGGTCTAAAAATGGGATGTGAGCGACATCCGACGAGCATGAACTTAAGTCCGATCGCGTTCGGCCAGGGGACCACCAGAAATGGTCTTTTGGACCGAAACAACCCCAATTTGGTTAGGTATCAAGTAAACCTTGTTCCCGAGCCTGTTTTGGGCATGTTTAGGGTTATAAAAGGGGCTTAAACCCTCTCATATCTCTCCCATACGAATTTGGAAAAAGTCCTAGATTGAGTGAGAGAAAAGGTGAGAGATTGTGAGAGAGAGTGGAGGAGAATTCCCTGCTGCTTGTGCTACCTGTTGCACGTGCTTAAGCAACACGCTCCAATCACTTTGCCGGTGATTTTGCCGCATTTCTAGGTAAGAAAATACCCTAAATAGTTACTGATTTGAGGTTCCTTAGTTTCCATAGCGAAGTAGCTGATGCATCTTGTGTATTAGGTTGCATATTCGCCGTAGACGAAGAGTATACGCTCCATTCGAATCAATACACCTATAAGAGAAAAGGTGTGGATTTTAAACGCTTTGATTGACTGTTTCCAACGCTTTCAATGTCGTTTAATAGTAGATTATCGACGGCAATGCCGTTTGACATGTACAACATGCTGTCCGTTTCCTGTTTCGTAAGCAGACGAAGAATATGAGATTTAGGGCATTTTAGTCATTTGTAGAAAATACTGTTTTCATCCATAATTTGCTGATGTGATTAACATAGCTTCTTGTCGCATTAGGATACTAGGAATGCGTGCATAATTAGTTTGGCGAAGAGATTCGCCTAAATGCGCACTTTGAGTCAACATACTATATGTAGACTTAAGTGTGTAGTGTAAGTGTTTGTATAAATGCTTGTATTAGTATGTATTGAATTAAATGGTGTTATGAATTAGTTTGAGATTGATTTCTCAATTAATATGCTGATGTAAATGATTTCCTACGTGTTAGCTATATGCATGATTTCATTATATGTATGAAATGCATGTGCTTGATGATTCACTTAAGTTGTATGTTATAACATGTGTTAACATGCTCACATTATTGAATTTCATTTCCAATACTCTCATATGATTGCTGATGTGAATTCATATATGTTTGGGACTATACCTAGTCCAGGCAGTCGGCAACTGAGCAAATTCGTGGTTGGCTTATCTTTGCCACGAACGACGCGTCGATGAACGCGAGCCGTGTTTTGGAGTTGGCGGCAGTGGTTAGGCCACGCGAGGTGTTTTACGCACTTCATGTCGTACGACTTGAGATGCGATCGTGCTAGTCGAGCCCGTCAAGTAACCCGACTGGCCGTTGTATGTTCACCCTGTATGAGTCATAACTGCTTGAACTTAGGGTACTGAACTTACCATTGTAAACCCTGTCAACCATGGTACCTTGATCCATAAAGACTCATGAGCTGGACATGGTGGTATGGGATACCGTGGTCGAGCTGTCGGCCTACGCTGGGGCCACAAACCTTTCCGTAGTGACCAGTGAGCACCTATGTCTTGTGAGCAGATTATGGTGGTATGGGACACTATATTCTTGCTGTCGGCCTACACTGATCAGGCGACGAGTCCTTTATAGTGACCACGAGCGTATTCTGAGTCTACGGGAGGCGACGACCCTTCCGTAGCAGTGAGAGTGCAGTAGGCCTGTATTGATAAGGTGATGAGGGAGCGGTGCAACGAGTGCGAGCAAAAGCCCTGACAGCCCTTGCAGCGACCTACAAAATATACATCGTATGAGATTACTAGGAGTAACGACCCTAGACAGGATCTGTGTTGGGATTGATATAAGGAAAGTACCTTAGTTTTCCAATCCTGCTGTTTGAATGGACTAATAATAACTCGGCAATCATATCACCATCACATTGCATGTGCCTGAAAGATATGGAGCACTGAGCGGTACGCAAGCATGCCGCGGGCGTAAGATGGTGCCGTATGAGGGAGAACGTCGGTGAGGGCATCCATCATGTTATGTCATATTGCATTAACAACAGTATTAGGATTGTTTGATTTACTGCTTTACTATTATCGCATGATTGATTTGAGAACATGTTAATCCTTGCTCTATTATTCCACTGAGTTAGTTACTCACTCCCACGTTAAGGGATGGTGTTTGCAACACCCACCAGACCCTGTCTTAGATGCAGGTGAGGCGGTGATTCAGGAGGTAGAGTCGGACTATGATGAGGACCAGGACGAGTTCTCATACATGCAGTACCACGACGGCTTTGCTTAGGTGGCCTGGATTGACGGGACTTCTCAGTGGGACTCTTTTTGGACATTTGATTTTGTTTATTTACATGTATATGAGACTCAGAGATGTATTCATACTTTGGAGACAGTTGAGATCTACTTTGTTTTCCATACATTGATATATATATTCTTTAGTCTTCCGCTTGCTTTTATCACTGAATCTGGAGTATGAATTGCAGTTTTGGTATACTTTTACTCATGTGAATGCTTTAACTCAGACAACATTGAATCATAATCATTTTTGTTGCATAAGTGACGGTCTGAAACTCGGGAGTTGATTTTATACACGACCTCCGATTTTCAGGGTGTTATAGTACCTCTGTCTACGCATTTTTCTCAGCCAGAGTATCACCTGTGTCAACCTGAACGTCCACGTCCAACCTTTCTATTCTTTTTGTTCCTCTTGATCATTCTTGCAAAATAGGGAGCCTTTGTCGAAACAGACATCACGGCTAATAATGATTTTTCATGTCGTCGGATTGTACAGTATGTAACCCTTCACACCACTACCATACCCAACAAAGATATACCTTTTGACTCTTTGGTCTAGCTTATCTCTCTCAACTGATGGTACGTGAGAGTAAGCTTCACAACCAAATATACGTAACCTTGAGTAGTTTATTTTCTGACCACTCTATACTTCCTCTGAAATTTTACATTCAATAGCCATATAAGGGAACTAATTTACCAAATAACAAGTCGTATTAATGGCCTCAGTCCATAGTTCCTTGCCCAACCTAACATTATTAATCATGCATCGGGTCCTCTTTATGAGAGTTTGTTCATCCGCTTAGTCATACCATTTTGCTCTGGTGTATGGTGTACTATGTTGTGCCTTACGATCTCTTCATCCTTACAATATTGATTAAATTCACATGAAATAAATTTACCACCATTATCTGTCCTTAATATCTTTACCTTCTGCCCTGATTGTTTTTCCACTATGGCCTTCCATTATTTAAAATTGGTGAAAACATTGGATTTATGTTTCATTAAATAAATACATACTTTCCTGGAGTAGTCATTAATGAATGTGACAAACCATGATGACCCTTCAGCGGAAACCACGAGTGACAATCCCCATACATCTGAATGCATATAATCAAGTACACCCTTACATATATGATTACCAGACTTAAAAGATAACCTTGAATGTTTATTATATATACAATGCTCGCATATATTAAAATCAATGCTTTTAAAGACTGAAATTAAACATCGATCAGAGAGTACTTTCATGCCTCGTTCGCTCATATGGCCTAGACGTGCATGCCACATACGTGCAGACGTGGAATTCACTATAGTTGCTACAACTTCACTTATTAAAGTGCTCCCAACCAACCTATAAATATTCATGCTCCTCTGTGCTTTCATGACCATGAGTACTCCTTTTGAAATCTTAAGGACCCCATTAAAATCAGTAAATTTGCACCCAAGCACATCGAGTGCTCCAAGAAATACGGAGCTCTCCCTCATGTCAGGAACACGTTTCACATTGGTCAAGGTACGCTCCATGCTATCAAATGTCTTGATGCGCACAGATCCAACACACACAATTACAGACATTATCATTGCCCATAAATACCTGACCACCATAGCACTCTCTGTAGCTGGTGTACCAACTCTGGTAGGAAGTCACGTAGTATGATGTGCCAGTATACAGAATCCACTTGTCCCTATGATCATCGTGTAAGTGTCTGACCATAGACACTGACAGCACATCACTTCCACTTGTACCCTCATCTAACTTTGTGGTGTTGGCCTCCTTAGAAGAAGCCTCTGAGTTTTCTTTCTTTGCTTTAGGATTTGTACAATCCTTCTTCATATGTCCTGACATCTCATAATTCCAGTACTTTTAACTTTCCCTTGCCATTGCCCTTGGATTTGGATCTCGATCGAGAAGATTCTATGTCCCGCTCAGAATTTTGACCCCCATAAACAATGCATCAGTAGATGCCCCTATGCTACTATTTTTCTTTCTCATAATCTTTCCTTGAAAGGCTGAGATAACAGTGTCGACATTAAAGGACAAGTTATCGGTGCACAACGTGTCTTCAAAAGACTCATACGAAGTTGGGAGTGAATTTAATAAGATACATTCCCAATCTTCATCTTTGACCACTTCCTCCATATCCAACAATTTACATATCATCTTGTTAAAATTACTAATGTGGGTCTCAATAACTCCTCCATCTTCCATGTTAAAGTTGAATAAATGCAACTTCAAGTGTAGACGATTTTTAAGGGATTTCTTTACACATATATCCTCTAACTTCGTGCACAAATTCGCTACAGTTTTCTCTTTCATGACATTATAGAGAACCTCATCTGTTAAATACAGTTGGATGGATGATTTCACTTTCTTATACAGTTTCTTTCATTCATCATTATTTATAGATTCCAGTCACTTTTCAAGGACCTCATCCAATCCTTCTTGAATTCGTAGGCTAATCATCTTCACCTTTTATAATTCAAAATTATTTTTCCTAGAGTATTTCTCAACAATGAACTTAAGATTGACAGTTATTATTACTCACTTTCAGATTCAAGCCTGGGCCCTAACGTTATCTTTGATACCACTTGTTGAGGGATCTTGGAAGTACACAGAGATGAATCAAGTGAAGTAATCCAATCAGACCAAGTAAGCACAACGCAAACATACGAAATTTAACGTGGAAAAATCCTTTTGAAAAAAAATCACGAAACAAAGCGACTATAATCACTATTTACAAGGAGAAAGAGGAAATACCCAATTTCAACAAACTTCAAATCTCCCTTACAAACCCTTTGAAACCCTAAGAACGAATTAGAAAGCTCTTGATACCTCCCAATCCTGATTATACTCCTATATATAACTTTTAGGAGAATTCCAATTAAAATCGGAAACAAATTCCGCGAATTCACAGCTCTGCGCAAATTTATGCATAAGTTCAATGACACCTTCAATGACATTGAATTGAACCTTTGATGACATTGAACCCACTTTGATAGCATTGCAATAATACCAAAATGTTCCGGCGACCAAACATGAAAATTTGAATTTTACCGATGGAATCAACTAGGCCTTCGATGGCATCGAACGACCTTCGAAGGCATCGGAAACAGCACCTAAAGTGTCCAACAACCAATTCGATTTATTCTGAATATTCCCAATGGCATCAAGCTGACTTCGATGACATTAAAGCCTGCTCGATGACATCAAACCTATCATCGACAGACTATTGAGTTTACAGATTTAAGACTTCAATTAACAAGTGGGGCCCATATAATGAACAATCTACATCAAATGTTAGCCTCACATAATGGAAACTAGATGTGAGAGGACCACACAAACTTCCAGGATAATTACTTACTATGTTGGAAACCAAATATGCTTTTCTACTTTTTAGATGATAAATATGTTATTTAACAAACATACTTATTTGCTGATTAAGTAAAAATCAAAATAAGTTACTTGTAACTTAAATAGCTTAAGTAACTTATGATCTAAATGCTTCCTTATAGATCATTTAACCTTTCAAAAGTCAGCCCAAAATAGTGATTGGGGTTTGAACAACACATTACATGGTCTCACGAAAATGCTCATAACTCTCTCATTACAAGTTGGATGAGGCAATATTCGGCTCATTGAAAAGATGGTTTGATAAACTTTTGAATGACTTTGGAATAATCTTATTTGAATACCATTTGACCTTTTTAAATGTGGGTACAAAATCTAACTCTTAGCAAAAAATCAATTTAAGGCTAATCTTTTGAAAAAAGAAGAAGAAGAAGAATTTATTTTTTAAAAGTAGAGTTTGTAATATCTCCTCTTTATATCAATTCCTTTCCAAGCATACCTATCTTAGCATAATTTTTATACAAAAAAGAACTCATTTTTTAAAAGTGTAGTTTTCTTTTTAACGATTATCTTTTCTTTCATCTGTTTAAAGATCCATTTAAGCAAAATCTTTTGATAAAAGAAAAGAAAAAAAATTAAAAGGGAAATATTTACAAAATTTTCCATCTAATTTCCTTTCATTTCTTCCTAAATAAGTCTAGTTCACCATAATAAGTAAAAAAAGAAAAGAAAAAAAGAACCCATTTTCCTGAGATGAAAGATTATATCAAAGAGTAACAAAGAAAAATAGTATGAGGTACATGGAATATTGAGAAAAGTAGATATGAGTATATTGTTTGAGAAAAAGATAAATAATGCCCTTATTAAAAAATTAATGATTTGAAAAGTAAAGTCACGTCGCTGCTCCCATAAAACTTTGTGTAATTGAAGTAAAAACCCATTCCCTAAACACTTATAAAAGAGTTGGGTATGTCCATACTCCAGCGCACTAACGAATCCAGATCCAGTGCATTTTGCACGCCTGGTGTCGCTGATACAGACGGCGCTCGAGTGATATGTATACCAGAGGAAGGTTGAGCAGATGTGGGGCTCATCCAACCTGTTAATCATGCGCACCACCTCAGGAAATTTCTGAGACAGGGCGCCATTTGATTTCCAAACAACCTTAATTATGACATTCCCATCGTTTGGATTGGCGGAAGGGTTTAGGGTTTAGAACGGCCTTAGTGGCCCTGACGCTAATCAATGGTGGCGTTCCTCTTACTATTTTTTCTGTGATGTGGCTTATCTGAATTCTATAGAGGGTCTGTACACCACATCCACTCACAGAGCGGAAAACAATTTTATTTTCTTATTTCTAAATGGCTAGGAATTCTTTTCTGTGATAGGGCCTATCTGATGAGTAAATGACACTGAATTTTTTATCGAGTTGATCCTCATGGTCGGGTCAACCTATTGAAAGGGTCGGATGTGGTCCAAACATGATAGAATAGAAGATATTCACTTGGGTGAAGCGTATATTGCGGTACAAATTACTGGACTTGAGAACTCAGTTCAAACATGCAAAATCAAAGATCCCAAAAATGAACAAGAAAAGTTTTCTTGAGCACTTCTGCTAAGCGAGTTTGCAAAAGTGGAAGTTCTTCATTCGTCTCAGGTCCACCTAACCTGATTTTCCAATCACTTTCTTTTGTCTCAGGTTCTCCCCCACCCATTATTATAAAAGGGCATAGTCCTACCTCCTTCCTTTATACCGTTAATCACAACCATTTTTCTTTCTAACATTTTCAATTGTATCTTAGGATTATCTCATATCTGAAACAGAGTAAGAGACTTCAATCAAGTGAGTTTTTCCTTCTCTTTGCTTATAGTTCTGATATTTTATGTAATCCTATCATCACCTGTATTGCTTCTATCTTAGCAGCATACATTATTGATTCATTAGTAGCCATTATTCATCCGATTCAATTCTGATTCAATTAGCATTACTCTTCTTCTTCTTTTTTTTCCTGCATTATGTAGACGCAATTAAAGTGGAATTTGGAACAGCGTCATCTCACACTCTACATGTGGTGAGGTGAAGCATGAATGAAGTGGGACTTTCCATCTGGTGAGGCCAACAACGGGTCCATTTATTTCAAACAACATGCCCATGGCATGATCTTAGTAATTGGTTCTTCTTTAATTTTACCTGGCAAATCTCTAATTATTATTTTTTAAATCAGACTGGTTTGATTTTTCTCTATTATGGATCATTCATAGTATGGGACATTAGATGAACGCTCCTACTTCATACAAGCCCCTCTCAACTTTGCTGTCTAGAGGGGCCTACCAGATTCCTCTTAGAACATACATGTTGCATTTTTTCTCAGGTTCTTGGCACACGTGATAACAGGTCGCACTTGTGCACAATCTGAGCCACTCATTAGTTGCAGCTATCGTAAACATGCTCTGGCTGAAAAATCAGCCCAATACGCTCATTAGAGGGGCGCACGTGTTTATGGAATTCCATGTTCGTCCTTTTATCTAATAATCCATTTTTATATTTTGGCTTGTACCCTTCCCAGTCAGTGGACCACCCAGATTTTACCCGAGGGCATCTACACAAGATGAATGGACCTGAATCCTCACACATGTGCTGTTTTGGCATGTGTGAGGTGAGCGCAGGTGGACCCTAATAGGGGAGAACCCTTTCTGCATACTTGCTAAGCAGGGTTTCCCCTAATAATGGGTCGATTGAACATTTTTCAAAAATTAAAACAACCTAATGATCCTAACCTCGATCATTAATTTGGTTACTATCCAGCAGGGAATCTGCGGGATAGACGACCCAGATTGGTTACTTTACTAATTCATTAATTTGGTTTAGATTTTCCATTTTATTACATAATAGTTGTCTCAAGATGGGCCCAACTTGGGCCTAGGTAAGAAGATGGGCTGCTATGTGCAAATGCCTACTCATGTTCAAGTCCAGCATAACAAAGGAACTAAGCAGAGGGCTACTCAACTAGGAAAATCTTAAATAAGTTGGGGTTGAATCGAGCTTGCTTGTTGGGCTTTCTGCCAGATGCTTGACCAAGCCCAGTCCTATTTTTATCTGGTCAGAAAATCAAAGCCATAGGCCAATCCAGGGACCTTGTGGCTCAGCCTACCATGAAGTACTAAGAGACCTGGTATAGGATTGGTCCGGACCTATTAATCTTGACTAGCTCTGTGGCTGAGGTAGGCAACTGCATTTTACTCGTTTAAGCTACTTGTACAGTACCTTTAAAAAAAAATTAATAATGATAAAAAATAAATAAATCTCCAGAGATCTGCTAAGGATTAGGGCTGCAACCTGAACCCAATTGACCAACCCAAGTTCGAGTTGGGTTGGGTTAGGTTGTCAAGGTCCTCAGGTTGGGTTCAGTTGGAAACTGCCAACTCAATTTGAATTCGTGCTGGGTTCGGGTGGAGCAAGATTAGGCTGAGTTGGAAATAATAACATGTATTTGCGTTGGGTTCGGTCAAGTATAGAGGACTTAGGATTGGGTATGGGTTGGCCACCTCAGGTTGGAATTCTGCTCAATCAGGTTGTAGGTTAGGTCCTCTTGTGGTTGGGCTATGCTCGGGTAGATCCTCAAGCTAACCCTACCTGCGCAAGTTGCAGCCCTACTTGCGCAAGTTGCAGCCCTACTGAGGACACCTGCCCCGAGAAGATGTTAGATCCCTTCACTCACTTGTACATGTATGGTGTCATCTGGTTTCACTCTAAAATCAGTGTGTTGACTCAGAAGTTGTCCGAGTCAACTCGACAAGATTTCAAGTCGACTCTCTTAAAACTCAATAGCAAGCATGATTCAATCAGGACTCGACAAAACTCATCGAGTCAGCCTGAAAACTCGGTCAACTTGATGCTTCTCAGTGTGACCAAAGCATATAAGTTAGGCACTGGCACTAACTCCAGATCCGTCCAAGGGCATGTTGAGTACTTTGTCGCTATGAAATTAAATTTTAATCATTTAAATATTAAGTCAAGTAAAGATTCAAGTGCGTAATGAATTAACCTAAATTGGAGATGGACTCCAAATCATAATTCAAAGCATATGGTTTTAAAACTTGAAAGCTGGACTCAATTCATTGTCCAATCACATGGCTTCCACTCAAAGACTTAACTCGATATTTAATATATAAATTGGGAATAATAATTTAGTGACAATGGATATATAAACAAAAAAGACCACAAATTTTACAGAAGTTTTGCATAGCTTGATGGTAGGTGTTGTTTTCTTAAGTGTTAGTGGAGTCACTGGTTCGAATTATTCTAAGTTTGCCTAGTGAGACTCGATGAGTCATGCCAAGTCTGAATTAAGTTAAGCTTGTCAGCAAGTTTCATATAAACTCAAACTTGATTTCTAATTGAGTCACTTGATTCGGCTCTCCAAGTTTTATAACTGTGGTTCAAACAATTGACTTGATCATATCCAACTTGGTCAGGTCAACTCAAATTCTTAACTGAGTCTTTACTTGACTCAAGTCGATAATTAATAATTAATCTAAAAATTACAATGTGGTATAAAATTGTATGTATTTAAAGATGGTTAATTTCAACAATTCACAATCTACCTCTAATTCACAAGATTTTTTGTCAAGAAATAGAGTTTGCTTAGTTCACTTCCTTTTAAGCATGAAAGGTGTGTTGTTGATGTCTCAAATCTGTAAGTAATATGGTCTGTTAATGCCATCAACAGACCACTAGATGCCATCGATAGATGCTCGATCCCATCAAAAAAATTCAGAAAATCCATGCTGGTTATTGGACTGTTTTAGATGTGATACTCGATGGCATAGAAGGAGTTCGATGCCATCAATAGGTCTTCGAAGGATGTCGATACCATTGAAGGTCCCATCGAAGATGCGGGCAGTGCAAGTTGTTTCCTATTTTAGTTGTGATACTATATATATAAAGTATAATCAAGATTAAGGGTAGATTAATGTGTATAAGGGCTTTTTAAATCGTTCCTAAGAGTTTAAGGGCATAACTAGGGTTTGAAGGAGATTTGATGCTTGTTCGAATTGGTAAGAACACTATCTCTTGTAATTTTTGTTTTCATAGTGCATTATTCATCGATTTGTGCTGTGGTTTTTTTTTTTTCTACAAGGATTTTTCCACATTAAATTCATATTGTTCTTGTTTGTGCAATTGCATGTACTTTGCTTGATTCTGCTTTGTATACTTCTACGGTTCCTAACAAATGATATTAGAGATAATGTTGGGAAATAGGTCCAATTTGAAAGAAAAATATCAATGACATCTAACATGATGTTTGATGTAGAAAAGTATTCTGGTAAAAATAATTTTGAACTATGAAAATTTAAGATGAACGACATCCTACTTCAGCAAGGATTGGATGAAACCTTCATTGAAAAGCGACTGGAATCTATGATAGAAAAAGAATGAAATAAGATAAATAAGAAAGCTAATATATCAATCTAATTGTGTATAACAAATGATGTCCTCTATAATGTTATGAGAGAGAAAATTACATCAAGTACTTCGGTGAAACTAGAGAACATTTATGAGAAGAAGTCTCTTAAGAATTGCTAGTACTAGAAGCCACGATTGTTTAATCTGAAGATAGTGGAGGGGGCTGATGTTGACGCTCACATAGTAACTCAATAGGATGGTTCGTAAGTTGTTGGATGTGGAGGAGACAATAAAGGATGAAGATCAATCATATATATTGTTGAGCTCTCTTGCAGTATCGTATGAGTCGTTCAAAGGCTCTTTGTGCGTCGGTAGAATGACCATTAGCATTGGGACCATTATAGCAGTCTTTCAATTGAAGGCGATGAGAAAGAAAAACGGTGATGTGAGTGCTTCTACAGATGCACTAGTTACGAGACAGATAAATTCTGAGCAGGATTGTGGATCTTCACAACTGAGATGTAAATCCAAGGGCAAGGGTAAAGGAAAATTGAAGTATTGAAATTGCAGCATAACTGGATATATGAATAAGGATTGTAAGAATCCTAAGTTGAGAAAGGAGAATTCAGAGAGTTCTTTTAATGAGGCTAACACTGCAGAATCTAGTGAGAGGATGAATGGTAGTAACTTGCTAACTGCATCAAAATTCGGGTACATCAACGCATACTGGATTTTGGATAGGGGCCTTCATACCACATGACACCTCATAGGAGAATTTGAATCGACAAGAACACCTCTTTTGTAATTCCTACTTTCATAGTGCATTATTCATCGCTTTGTGCTATGATTTTTTTTTCCCATAAGGATTTTTTCATGTAAAATTCAAATTGTTTTTATTTGGCTTTATTCGTGCAATTGCGTGTACTTTGCTTGATTCTGCTCCATATGCTTCTACGATTTCAAACAATGCTTTTGCAATTCTAAACAACGTGAAATGAGAGGAGTGTCAAACTCATAACCTTAACTTTATAAGAGAATATTAATTCACAACATTCATTAGTTGAGGATGAGTTTATATATATATATATATATATATATATATATATATATATATATATATATATATATATATATATATAAAATTCTTGATTATACTTCACATAAATTTCATTTATATATATTAAAATATGAGTTAAGTCATCTTAAGACTTTTTTAAGCCTTCAAATTAGCCCAACCTGACTGGACATCAAGTCGAGTTTTTATATTATTAAGCTATGGTTTTTACACATTATTTCTCAACTTTAGCCATTTAATTTTTTTTCATTATTTTCATTTCAGGAACAAGTTATGGCTTTAATTGCTTATTGACACATATTTTCATACATTTACTCACTACATAAATACATTATTGACCTGTTGAATAAGATACAAATGTTGGGGATGGATAATGTACCAATAGAGGTCAAGAAACATTTACTTTTCTTTGGTAATTTTATTTTCAAATGGTATTTTATTATTTGAATTGATTTTATTGATAATAATGCTACTCTAATATTCATGTTTTTTTTTTTTCTTTTCTTTTTCAGCAACATAGACATTCCAATGTTGAGATTAGTAGAGGACTACAAATCCAAATAGATATGCAAAACTTGGATTCTCATAAGCTAAATCAAACTCAGGTATTGCATAAATAAATGTTTTAGTGAAGTGGTTCATGTTCCACAAGTATATAGTTGTTAACTTGTGGCGAACCAATTAATTCAGGATATCCATTTTGTTTGACCCACATAAGATGGATTATCATTTTTATATATAAAAAATACATGACTACAACAACACCCCCCCCTCCTCCCCCCCCCCCCCCCCCCCCCCCCCCCCCTTAAAAAAAAAAAAAACACTATGAAAGGGGGTTGATTCCAGCCAACCGATATTTCTAAATTAACATAAAGCCTGTGACTTTTTTTTTTTTCAACTATCTAGTTTAAAATTATCCATCAAATGGATAAGATTGTCCCATTGACATAAATTTTTACAACTGTTTGATCAACTATGGGGCTCCCAAATTAATGGACCAAATAGACAATTGTAAGACCCGTATCTTAGACCGTACCGTTCCATAGACTTCCGCGGTCTTACCGGTCGAATTCCGGCAACCTTCGACCTTTAACCGATATCGACGCGCGACCCTACCCTGATTCATATGACGTCAACCTGTTTTGACTCGACCTAAGTTCTATACCATAGCGACCGCGTCGTCGCTGCGGTCCCAATGCCGTGACTCGCGCGCCGAGGCGATACCCTGGTCAAGAGATGTGGGCCAACGTTCGGTGCGAGAAAAACACAGCGCGTTACGAAACCCAAGAGAATCTTTACGATGTGTCACATCAATCACATCAATCCCATCAATCAATCATCCATCAATCCATCACATGTCAAGTACATGTCAAGTACATATCACTCTCACCCCTTTTCCCAAGCAACCATAAAAGTCTTCCAAACCCATACCTCTCTTACACAAAAAGCCACAAAAGTCAAGCTTTTCTTACAAAGCCCATACCTCTCTTACACAAAAGGCCTCAAAAGTCAAAGATTTCTTACACAACCATCACTCACCACATCCATCCATCACTCTCTCTCTCCCTTTACAACTCCTCTCTTTCTCATTTGTAAAAAAAATCTCCAAGCAACAAATCCCTCCATACGTATGGAATTCTCCAAGCATTCCTAAGCTCCAAATGTGGCCCACTTTCCTACCCCACCATCTCCCATCTCAACCCTCCATTCCTCATCTCATTCAATGAAGTTGAAGCTAAGGTGCCAAGGAACCCCTAGGAGCAAGAAGATCGGACGGTGGGTGCCTCTATAGGATAGATTTCTTATTTTTATGATGGGCCAAGTGAGGCCCATCGATCCATGGTGTGGATCTTATTTGGACCCTAAAATGTGGCCGATGGCCCACTAGGATCATCATGATCATTCCATGATGGGGCCATTCTCCATGGACCCCATCGTGATGTTTATTTTCTTTTCAAAGGTCATCTAGACCGTCCATGTTGGTGGGGAAAGGATCTCCACTGTTGATTTTAGATTTCGGTAGTCCCACATGCTTTAAGGCCACTTGATGTATGATTCATTGTAAGGGAGGGCCCATAATGTCGGGGTCCCTCCATCACAAGCGTGTCCCACTCTCTATCTCACTCTCTCTACTTCATTTTCTTTTTTTATATATATTGTGTTTGTGTGGCCCACTTGAATGGACCCCACCTTGAGGTATTTATTTTGTCCAAGTGTCCTTCAAGTGAGGCCCACCTTGCATGTTCTACCCCCATCATCCATCAGTGGTGGCCCACTTCAATAGGCCCACCACAATGTATTTTTAAAAGAGGTCACACCGTCCAGCGTTTGGGACGCTGGACGTTCCTGTATAAAGAAAAAGAAAAGGGGACTTTTGGGATGAGTCACTTGCTTGGACCCCACCTTGATGTATATATTCGATCCAAGCCGTCCATCCTCTTACCCACATCGTTTTAACCGTCGAGTAAAAGAATGGGGCTGATCCGAATATCTGGTGGGCCATAGCATGGGGAACATTGGCGGTTACCATTGAGAAATTTTCTGGTGTTTCTATGCACCCAAAAAATTTGAACTTTGGACTCTCTTTGTCTGTTGCGAGCCGTAGAACTCTATGGCTGGAGTGGATTTCCAGGTAGCGGGCCCCACACATGATTTTCGGCAACAATAAAAAATTAAAGGAGAGAGAGGAAAGATGAAGCAGCAAGCTGCTGCTTGCGTCAGGTAGTGCTGGCAGCGCCTGCGCTGCTACCAGGCGGGCGGGCGGATGACTGGGACCCACGGCCTCCAGCCGTGGGCTCCACCCTGATTTTTATATGCCATTTAAACCGTTCATGAGGTGGGTCCCCTCCTCAGGTGGGTCCCCTCCAAATTTCAGCTCGATCAAAAACTCAGGTGGCCCACACCATAGGAAACAGTAGGATCGTACCCATACCATTGAAATTCATTCTTGGGCCCAAAAAGTTTTGGATTAATCTGAAATTTGTATCTTCACTCCATCCAGGTCTAAGTGACCTTATGAACGGGTTGGATGGCATCCTAACATTGTAGTGGGCCCCACATGGGACCCACAATGATTTATGTATTCTAAGTCCACCGTCCAGGCGGACGGTGGCACCCACCTTAATGTATTTGTACTCCCACCGTCCAGCAGACGGTGGGGCCCTTGGTGAGATTTGTGTTCGGTCCTCACTGTCCAGCGACAGTGGGATCCGCCATGATGCGTGTGATGCATCCAGACCGTCCATCCACTTGGTGAGATCATTTTAAGGCATGAGCTGTTGGTTGGGTGGGCCACTCATGTATGGGTTAGGCACATTTGATTTATAACAGGCCTATGGGCTAGGCCCATTTGAATTACAAAAGGTCTATGGGTTAGGCCTATTTGATTTATGAAAGGCTTATGGGTTAGGCCCATTTGATTCATATAAGGCCTATGGACTTGGGCCCACTTGATATGTAAAGCCTAAACCCATATGTAAAGCCTATGGGTTTAGGCCCACTTGATATTTAAGGCCTATGGGTTTAGGCCCACTTGATATGTTTCAAGTCCATGGGACTAGGCCCATTTGATATATCCCAAGGCCCAGGAGATTGGACCCATTTGATGTATTCCAAGGCCCATGAAATTGGACCCATTTGATACATTTTTAAAGCCCATGGAAGTAGGCCCATTTGATTCGTATAAGGCCTATGGGTTAGGCCCATTTGATATATGTAAGGCCTAGGGGTTTAGGCCCACTTTGATATGCATGCAAGGCCTAAGGGTTAAGGCCCATTTGGCGTACATATGGGGTTCAATTGGTGTGGCCCATTCGTTACCTTTAAGACCCATGAGTTAAGCTCATTTGATGTAATCCAAGGCCCACGGGTTTTGACCCATTGCAATGCACATAAGACCCATTGGTGTGACCCATTTATGTGGCCCATCTGATGAATAAAAGGCCCATAAGATATGGCCCATTTGATATATATATGTAAGGCCCAATGGGATAGACCTACGGTCCATTGCAATGTGTAATTCCAATATAGACTAAGTAGCGATGTTTACAAAGATCGTGCCTTGGGAGCAATGTTGGTTTAACGTCCACATTGCGAGTGTAATGTTAGTTGGATGTCCACATTACGACTCTCCTTAGGGCCCATTACTGGGCCGCACTTGCTGTGTATAGGCCGTCTAGGCCCATTTGCGTTGTAAGAATGGTTCATCACTCATTTACATGTTTAATATAGTTTCATGACTCATGATCATACGCATCATATGTATGCTTGATATGAGGATTGACTGATCATAGCATATGCCTTCGGGCAGGTTGTTTATGGGCTCTTGGTTAGGCGGTGTTGCCCTACATGAGCGCACGATATGCGCAGGATTTGTTGCATGACTGGATAGCATGAATCATGCATTTCGCATTTGTGTGACATGGTTATTGTACGCCTTAGCGACATCAGGGCCGTAGCCTCCACAGACGCATCGTGGTTGGCAGGATTGGATACCAAAAATCTTGTTCTATATGGGGTGCTATAGATATCCCTGGGTGAAAGTTCCTAAACCCTTATGGTACCAAGAGGTTGCTCCAACGTCTAGACCGAGTGGGTAGATGAGCGTTGAGTGCCGACTACCAGACGGTCGCGCTCTCCACTGTGTCGTGGTCGGTTGGAAGGGGGTGCGGCCTTACCCGCCCGAGTGTAGGGGACAATCTTAGGCTGAGTCTGACCAGCTCGAGGAATGGGTCCACTATCGACGAGTCGCGCCCGATATTGGCAGACGGATAGTGAGGTCTCTTCCACTTACCTTATCACGCGCGATGTGGTGGCAATCTGGTTTAGAGTATACTAAACCTCGATGATATCCCATATTTGAGCTGTATTGATGTGTGGACATAGATGAGGATCTGTATGCTTGAGTTACATTGCACATCGCATGGCCTTGGGGTGGCCGATACCATTCATGTCTTGCATCGCATAGCCTTGGTACGACTCATGATATTATGGATCCATCTGCATATTTCGCATTACTCTAACATTACATGATCATATTACTACCTTGCGCACACACTTTCACCACCCTCTAAGCTTTCTATAAGCTTATGCACGACTGTTGTGTGCAGGTGACGTTGGTTCGCAGCAGCACTGAGGCAGGAGCACGTTGCAGATCGTTTTGAAGTTTTTATTCTTTACCATTGTATTTCCCTTTATGCTCATTGTACTTGTAAAGTTTTTGATTATAGTGGAAATGTAATGGAGTTCTTGGTTGTTGTTTGTGGGTTATGCCATTGGTTATGCTTATTACGAATCAAACTGACGTTGAAAATCCTCCTCGTAGCATCCCAGGATCGGAACCTAGCGAATGAGAGCTAGGAGCCGAGAATGAGGTTCTACGGAGGCTGTCGGCGCCGGATTCGGCGATCGAAAATTTTGTGAGCCCGGTTTCCGAGTTTGGGGCGTGACAACAATCCATTATTCCATGTCCCATCATGGATGATGCAAGCAATGGATGTGAGGCTTGATAAATGAAACACCATCTCTTAAAGTTTCTTCTTATAATTGTTTATATGATTAGTATCCTTGTTGTGGGGGAATAATGAATTTAAATGATTAATCTATTGTAAGGGTCATGAAACCAGCATCGCGGTTGCAATAAACCAACAAGATGATCAAGGAGCAGGAGGGATAAATTTTGATGTTGGTCAATCACAACCATCACAAAATGAGACATAAGAAGAAGACCTTAACAACAGATTAACGATTGCACTATGGGCTATTGAAATTGCAGTTTGTCGAGTCATTGCAATTTTAGCAGGGTTTCTGGAAAATCAAACAATAAATTCAACCCACAAGCTTTTCTTCAAGGCATCTTTGATTTCATTATGCATTACTTTTATGTTTGGGATTTGCACACTTGTACTAAAAAGCATATGCTCAAACACCCAATGTTTTAGTGTTATTATAAAAGTTCTCATATTTGCTGCCATAGGATCAATGGCATTGGTTATGGGTTTTGGAGTCGCATTCTGCTTTTGAAGAGCTTAATACAATATCATTGAAGTTCATGGAAAGTTTGATCTTTTCATATTCTCTTTTAATTACATATATGTGTTTATAAATCTATTAGCTCGGGCTCCATTTTAACATTTCATCATTACATGTAATAGTTAACGCATGAATACTTAAAAGCTATGATTTCATTGTATTCAGTTGTATCATGTTCACTTATATCTAAATTCATAATTGGGCATCGGAGTTTGAATCTATAGTGTTCACATTCCATGCAAGACAAAAAATATAATAGATGTTTTTGGGAGAATTTCCATAAGTTCCTATGTTCGATCTAACGAGGGTGGGCATTGACCGAAATGACTTGCATATGCCCCTTACCATTTATATGATTTCTACTTACTGACTACTTTTTCTTAAAAGTTTATTGGCTTCTAAAAGCCTTGAATTTATGTTACATGTCAAACGATTGTAGACACATGTTAACATTGAATCTCCAAGTGTTCTCCTAGGCATGGTAGGTGTTTTGGGTGATACAGTGTTGTGGAGTCACTTAGGTGTACCTTGGGTGCACCTAGCACCTTTACTGAGAAGTCCAATCCTGACGTAGGGATGAAAGTGATGAGGTCAAGCACTATCTTCCTCAGGGGATAACTGTTCTGAATCTACGAAACTTCTCTGGACTCCTCATAGAGACTTCTCGAATCCACAAGAAAGAAAGCAAACAAAATAAAAAATAAATTCAATAAAAATTGAAATTGATTAATGATTTGACCAATATGTATGTGCCTATTACATTATTAATATAGGGAAAAAAAATTAAAATTCGTAATTACCAAAAATAGCAAATTTCTAATTGTAATAAAAATCCTAATTCTACTAAAACTCTTCTAAAGCCTAATTTCTAAAAATAAAAATTCCAAAAAAAACTTTTCTAGAAGAGTCCTAACATAATTACAAGTTATTTCTAAAAAGGAAGAAAATCTAAAAATCTAAACATAAGAAAATATAAAAAAAATCAGAATTACTAAAAACAGTATTTTTTTTTCTAAAAATTCATTTTTGAGCTGAAAGTGCATTTTTTGATGAAATGGACCGATGAGATCCACCTTATGGGTGGGTTCACCTCAGATGGCCTGTTTCGGTAAAGATTGATAGGTAGTGTGCCCCGTAATGATACCCAGATCAAAAGTTATTGTCAATTTATGTTCCACCTTCTTTTGGCCCAACCATGCTAAGAACATATCTGTGACACATTCTACATGATAAGATTCCTTCACTTGAAAAAAACTTGTCCTCGAGTTACTCAAGGGACTTGTCTCATGATTCTGAGATAACTTCTAACGCTGATGTTTATTAGCCCTTTTCTTGTACTTGGCATTAGGCTCTTGAGTTGACACAATACATATACTCATGCTTTCCTTGACTTTACTAGTATTGATTAGTACCTTCACTTCTGCTTTCAAGATCTTACATTTTTTATAATAATGTGGGCAATTAGGAAGACTTGCCCCTAAGACAGGATCAATGTGGTTTTATATATCTCGTATGGGTGGCAATTTATTGAGGAGTTCATCGAGTACAACCGCCTTGAACTCCTGTAACACCGGTTCCAAATCCTCTGTGATGTTCATAAGCTCCACATATTTTTTTCTTTTTAACTAATGCATATATATCTCATGTTTCTTCAAATTGTTTGACAAAGACTTGTTTAATTATGAGAGACTGTCCCTCCAATTTAGAAGTCTTGGGTTGGTTCTCCATTCCCATAGGGGCCATATGTTTGCCAATGATAAATCCTGTGGCTTGCTGCAACTCTGTTTCGACACGATCATCCCTCGCCGACAAATAATGGGATTTCTCTGCATATCTTCTTACTGATTGGTTATCTTGCCAATAATTTTGGTTTTGTTGGAATAATACCTTATTGTAGTTTCTAAGGAGGAATCGCATGCGCAATAACTTCTTCATTCGTGACCACGTGCAGATTGATGCCTTCATCTATCTGGTCTACTCGAGTTAAATTTGTTCCCACCAAGCTGAAGCTTTGCCCGTCAACTTGTAAGCCACATGTTTAACTTTTTTTTTCTTCCATGAAGTCCATGTAGTCGAAGAAATGTTCAACTTTAACTAACCATTCAAGGAAGTCCTTGAAGTAAAGTTGGCTATTGAAACTAAGAAAATCGACTTTCATATTTAATTCTTGATCTATTCGATCTATCTAATCAATGCCTCATCTAAGATGTCGTGGAATCATGTCGCTAGATCCCACCTTCTCAAGAGTGATCTTGTGGTTCACTGCTAGCATCGCCCTATTATCAATGTGATTATCAATTCCAGCAATTGCAGGTAGTGGATCACCACCATAAACATAGAGTTGCCCTAGGGCCTCCTTATGCGATCCACCATGCGATCTTCCATGCAATCAATGGAAGCTTGCAGCCCTTACATGGCTTGCCGATTCTCTCGCTACGGAGCTTTGAAGGTTGTCGCTGTTAAAGGTGAACTTTGTATAGCATCGTCCATGGGATTGTTACCCGACCCGTCATTAGAAGCCATAGATCGAAGGAAAAGCCTCGCTCTAATACCAAATTGACGCAGTGATGAACGTGATGAGGTAGAGCACCGTCTTCCTTAGGGGGATAACTATTTCGAATCCATGAAACTTCTCTGGACTCCTCATAGAGACTTCTCGAATCCATGAGAAAGAAAAAAAGAAAAACAGAAAATAAATTCTATAAAATTCGAAATTGATTGATGATTTGACTAACCTGTATGTGCCTGTTGCATCATTAATATAGGGAAAACTACTAAAATTCTTAATTACTAAAAATAGCAAATTTCTAACTCTAATAAAAATCCTAATTCTACTAAAACTCTTCTAAAGCCTAATTTCTAAAGATGAAAATTCCAAACAAACTTTGCTAGAAGAGTCCTAACATAATTATAAGTTATTTCTAAAAATGAAGAAAATATAAAAATCTAAACATAAGAAAATATTTTAAAAATCGAAATTACTAAAAATAGTATTTTTTTTCTAAAAATTCATTTTTGAGCTGAAAGTGCGCATTTTTTGACTAAACAGACCAATGAGATCCACCTTATGGGTGGGTTCACCTCGGATGGCCCTTTTGGTAAAGATTGATAGGTAGTGTGCCCCGTAATGATACCCGGATCAAAAGTTATTGTCATTTTATGTTCCACCTTCTTTTAGCCCAACCATGCTAGGAATGTATCTGTGACACGTTCTACATTAGACCCCTTCACTTGAAAAAAACTTATCCTCCAGTTACTCAAGGGACTTGGCTCATGATTCTGAGATAACTTCTAACGCCGATGTTTATTAGCCCTTTTCTTGTACTTGACATTAGTCTCTTGAGTTGACACAATACATGTACTCATGCTTTCCTTGACTTTACTAGTATCGATCAGTACCTTCACTTCCACCTTCAAGATTTTACATTCTTTATGATAATGTGGGCAATTAGGAAGACTTGCCCCTAAGACAGGTTTAATGTGGTTTTGTATATCTCATATGGGAGGCAATTTATTGAGGAGTTCATTGAGCACAACTGCCTTGAACTCCTGTAACACCGGTTCCAAATCCTCTGAGATGTTCACAGGCTCCACATATTTTTTTCTTTTCAACTAATGCATATATATCTCATGTTTCTTCAGATTGTTTGACAAAGGCCTGTTTAATTATGAGAGACTGTCCCTCCAATTTAGAAGTCTTGGGTTGGTTCTTCGTTCCCATAGGGGTCATATGTTTGCCAATGATGAATCCTGTGGCCTGTTGCAACTCCGTTTCAATGCGGTCATTCCTCACCGATAAATAATGGGATTTCTCTGCATATCCCCTTATTGATTGGTTATCCTGCCAATAATTTTGGTTTTGTTGGAATAATACCTGATTGTAGTTTCTAAGAAGAAATCACATGCACAATAATTTCTTCATTCGTGACCACGTGTGGATTGATGCCTTCATCTATCTCTTTCGCTCGAGTTGAAGTTGTTCCCACCAAGCTGAAACTCAGTCCATCAACTTGTACGCCACAAGTTTAACTTTCTTTTCTTCCACGAAGTCCATAGGACACTTAGGGCCTGTTTATTAAATCTGAAATCTGAAGTCTGTATCTGAAGTTTGAATCTGAAATCCGAATCTGAAGTCAGAAAACTAATAGTGAATCTAGAATAACTTGTTTGTTAACTAACGTCTGAAATGTTTGAAATATATTAATTTGACACATTTACCCATATGAAACAATTGTGATTAAATCCCTATCTTTAAAAACTTCATGAATTTCACTGAAATGTTTATTTGTCATCCAACCTATTGAAAAGGTCACAAACAGCTAGATGAAGAGATGATACAAATATCAACATGATTCAAAGCTTTTGTGGCCCAAAAGAATTTTTAAATGGTCAATCACCACTGTTTTCCATATAAAGGTCCCTCTACGATTTTAAGTTAATTTATTTTTTGGATCATACCCTAAAATAAGCTTTCAATATAGATGGACAATATGTATGTACTCACATATATCACAATAGGCCCCACAGTTAGGGTCCCACCCACCTTGGTGGATCTAGGATCACTCCAAGGCAGATTGGCTAGTTACACTGCCATTACTTAATGGCTATTGGTCGGTGTTATGTAGGCTCCACCATGATGTATTCACTTCATCCGCTCTGTCCATCCATGTTTATAGATCATTTTATGACATGATCCAAAAAATGAGGTATATCCAAATCTTAAGTGGATCACATCATAAGAAACAGTGTTGATTGATTGCCCACCATTAAAAACTTATTGGGCCCACAAAAGTTTTGGATCAAGTTGATATTTGAGTTCATCTCACCAGGAATGATAGTATGAACGGTATTGATGGCATGTAAACATCACTGTCAACTTGGAGAGGTTTCAACGGTAGGAATTTTCCTACTCACCTTTTCTTTTAATGCGACTCACCTAAGTCTTGTATCATCCTCATTTTTTGTCTCAAGTCCTAAAATGATCTCAAAATACGGATAGACAGATTAAATTTATCACAAACAGGACAGTGGGCTCCCCTTAAGATTTAAACACAGGAACTTCATGTGAAAGGCATTCGCACATAATTCGCACCCCAAACCTGGGAAGGAATTATGTACCACTACACCAAGATCTACCTAAATATGAACAATTAAGGGCTCTATATGGCTTACCATGATATATATGTTTTATCCATATCGCTCATTCATTTTTTCATATTATTTTAGAAATTAAGACAGAAGAATGTTCACACCCGAAGTGTAGGGTTGTGATGTAGTAATAACTCGGTAAGACCGAGGTCGAATCCCAAAGGACTGAAACTTGTACGTATTCTGAAACTAACTAGAACTAAAACTAGAATGAGATGAAATTTAAATCAACTAGAAATTAAGGGATAATTGTGAAACTATTATTTAAAACTTAAGAACTTCAGAGGAAAGGAAACTAGAGATTCAGAGGATCCACTTGTATAGATCAGGGAGATCTTATGCCTGTTTCATGAATCATGGAAATTAACTGAATTGTCATTGATCTAGTTTCCAAGAGATGAAAGGTATATGAATTAGAATGGACTCCATCACCAAACCATGCCCAAGAGACTATGGCAAACAACAGAATTAAACTAATTACCAACCAATCGCATGTATGAAGGTTAGAAAGGGTACCGACATCCGACCATGCCCAGGAGACTATGGTGAACAATAGTGCTTCCTGACATCATAAACATAAAGGAAGAAAAACATGCTCAAAGCCATTGTAGACCCATTGTAATTTCAGTCACAATAGACCATTAAAGACTAAAAAAACATGCCATTTATTAAACTACAATCAATGTCAATTCAGTCTAAACAAAAGGCACAAGCAAATCACTCCCATCACGCTACAAGCTTCACCTCTTAGCCCTAGCTAAGAGGTTTAGCCAAACATGGTGTGGCTAAATCTCATGAATTAATAAGAAAGAAAAGAAAAAAAAACTAAAAAAATCTCCCTGTCTCTCTCTCTCTAAGCCGACCCACGTCCAAGCCCCAGCCTTCCTCAACTCCAGCCGTGGATCCTTTCTCTCTCTCTCGTGTCTCTCCTTTTATATAGCACCAAGTCGGTGCTGGGAGTGCGTAAGACGGTGCGAAGCAGCTGCAGCGAAAAACTCTACGCAACCAGTTTGAAGAAGTCCGGAATTCCATCTCCCTGTTTTCGCGTATCAAGAAAACGCAGAAAAATCCTGCGTTTGGCCTAAGTTTAGGGGGCTAACCGTCCAGATTCGTCAAAACCAACTTCTTGGCTGTGTTTATGGATAGCCGTTGAACGGTCCGGATCATGGATTCAGACTTACCACTGATCACGGAACGGCCTACTACTGTCGGTTTTCGCGGAACTACGTAACAGAGGGTGCGTAGCCGTTACGCTGATGATGATGGTGGGCCCACTTCGATGCTATTTTGATAAATCCACTCCGTCTATTAGATTCACATCGAAGTTTTGGTCGAAGAGGAACTGTTTTGAACAATTTCTGATATGGCCCACCTAATCTTTCATTCCGCCGTCTATTTCTGCGTTTAACGAAGATTCACGTGCGTACACGTGCATGGGGCCAGAAGACGAGCTTGGCGAGGGTTGTAGCTACCCCCTTGATGCAATGGACGGTTCGGATCATCGAACCGGATGATGAGTGGGGCCCACAATGAAGCATCGCAGCCTTTGTTGCGAAAACAGAGCTTTTGCATCGGCATTGTGACATTTGGTGGACCTCACAACAATGTTTTATGGAAGTTCCATGTCGTCCATTGTCTTTATGACGAAAATCCGTCCGGAAATGGCAGTTTTTTAATTGGATTCGATGTGGCCCACCAAATTTCTTATTCCACCGTCCGACCTAGTCTGAACAGTGGAAATCAAGTGGTCGAGTGTATAAGGAAAAAATTCCACCTTGGCGAGGGTTATTCCCCCCTTACAGAATGAATGTACGGTTCAGATCTTGCGAAATGATGATGGGTGGGCCCCACTGTATGAAACCGGCGGTCGTGCAAAAGAACGCTGTTGCGTTCGTGAAGGATTTTTGAAAAAAAAATTTGGTCAGCGCCTGTTTTGACCGGGCGGTCTGACCGGTGCAATGCGCGTGTACGTGCACTATATGCACACCCACCCTCATATGGGGTCCAATGTGATGCATGTGAGAAATCTGTTCCTTCCAACCAATCTGTCATATCTTTTGAACCGTCCAGAGCATTTTTTAAGCATATCCATAACTCAGGTCGGCCCCAATTCACTGATTTATAGGCTGATCTATCCATTGGGTCACTTGCAGAGGGATCCAATGGCTGAAAATTGACTTGTACGGTTAATTTCTTATCCTCAGGCCACATATGAAGTTTCGAACCGAACAGATGGTGGAAAACATATGATCTTGCATTCTGGACCAATTTCGGGCCACTTGAGCTTCAGTTTCTCGCTTTTCTCAGATATTCGGCGTATAAATCCATCGATCTTGGTCCCCTGGAGTCCATCCTTTGCCTTGGTGATCATGAGAGTGTTAAATCCAAGCTTTTAGCATCCTTTTTCAACTTAAGCTCCTAAATTCAACCTGCAGCATAAACACGATTAAATCGGCCTTTAAACAGTATCTTATGCGTAAATTCAGGAAATAATCGGGGTCTAATATGCAATATTTGACCCTCAACAAAGAACAAGGCAAATCTAAGGCTTAAGTGGGCCACACTATAAGAAAACGTGAGAATTGGGTGCTTATCTTTGAAAATTTCTTAGGGCCACATAAGGCTCTGATCAAGCTGATTTTTGTATTTTTCCTTCATCCAAGTCTGTGTGACCTTATAAAGAGATTTGATGGAAAATAATTAAGCTTCACGGTGGACATCAAGAAGGTTTTAATGGTAGTCATTCCAATCCCACTACTTGATATGGTGTGGTTGACTTAAGCTTTGGATGTGCATCTTTTTTCAAATCATGCTTTAGAATGATATAGTAAAGTTGATAGACACTGTGGATCTAACACGTAAATCATGGTGGGTTTAGAGAAGTGCTCCATGTTAAAAGTTGGGTTGTGTAAAACGTAAGGGAGAATCTTTGTCGCAAATGACAATTTTGAATTAAAAATAATAATAATCACAGAGTGCATTAATTCTTGATTACCCATTAACTTAGACTCCTATCACAGAAAAATTTCATCATAAACTGGAGCGCTTTCCTTATTCCACATTAACAAACACCACTAAATATGAAACATTTTCCAAATTCCACGGTAAGTACAAAATTTCAGTGTTAAAAAATGGGCCCATACTATAAATAGTAAATTTGCTGTTTATAGTGAGTTATGAATTTTAGAGAGTTTGAGTTGGAGTTTGAATCTGGAACTTCTTAGAAAGAATGTTTGGTATCACTATTTAAAAGATTATAAATTCATTTTTTTTTTATATATTAATGAAATTTAAAATTTATTAGAATTTATATATATTTTCTTATTTTTCCTCGTAGATCCAGGGTATTTCTATGAAGAGTCTAGAGAAAGCTCCGTAGATACAGAATAGTTATCATTGAGGAAGACAGTGATAGACCTCATTACGTTCATCACTGCATCAAATATGTACCATCCATTTTACATCCACTTCCAACCATCATAAGTGGGTACTACATGAATTGTGTTTAAAATATTGATTGGATCAATTCTCTCATAATGAATTTGATCAATCAATTCTTAAGAAACATGTGCAATCAAAAGTGGGATGTACAAGACGGATGGTCCAACTTGATGATTAGACTCATTCCTACAATCAATATGGATCCTTAATTTTCCTAGCAACAATCACTGTGTTAAAATAGTTGTCTCAGAACAATTCTAGACGAAGACACATGCAATAAAAAGTGGAGCCCACATGGTCCAAGATGTAGATTGATGATTAGAACACTTTTTCCTATATGAAACATGGTCCCTCCATTTTCATAGCTATTGAATGGTTACAATTTATGTTGGTTTAAAGGGCAATGGTTGTATAGCTAAAAATCATCCAATTTGGTCTGATTTTTTAACCATGAATGGGTCACTGGATGGATGGTCCTGACTCATACATACCTCTACACATCCAGGGCGATGAGGAGCTCTACCATATTCCATGAACATCATACCCCACATACTGCATGGAAATCCATAGACAATGCAAATTGTAGGCTTAAATGTGGGTGGTGCAGAACTCAAAAGAGCACATTAACTAGTTAATGATCATAACCATTTTGTTTAGTCTATTGAATTAGGAGCCCTAATCATCCATTTGATAGCCTTCTTCCCACTAAATGGCTGGGATTGTTTGATCAATTTGATAACACGCTATGTGCCAGCCTGGGTGGCCCACTATACGGACGGTCGAGAGAGTCAGTAAGACACATAATGAAAAAGAAAGAAAAAGATCCCAATCCATAACATAAGGGACGCATTTTATTTTGCTAAAAGAATACCTAGTCTTGCAAATCAATTTGTTTAAAGAGGATTTGGCCCCATTTCGAAAAAGGAAAATTGATTAAAGAATGAGAAGTCTGTCATCTTGACAACAAACAAAACCGAAACTACAAAACACCCGGAATCTGTTTGCATTTGTGGACATACCAAACTATTTTATTTTTTTAATCAGGTTTTCTCTACTTTTCCAAAGTTTCTCGGAAAGTTCCTTTCTGTTACGTCTTTGAAATCCAGCTCCCGTTTACAACACAGAGAGAGAATTTATCCACTATTGGGCCCACCACGAAAACTATCTTTATTTATATATAAAAAAAAAATCAGAAAAGGGGAGGGATAGGATCATGCCCTCGTGGCAATATACACGTGAAATGGTAGGGCTAATGACGGATGGGCCATGTTCAATAAACTATACCAATTGGATATCCTAGCCATTACCAATAGAATCTCGACCATATTCTCTTTATTGGCATGATTTTTTAACCATGTAAACGATATATGATACGGCCCACTGATTCGTATTTACTCTATAGGCTACATATATGCTAGTGATGCGCTCTACCATATTCCACTTCAACTGTCTTGAGAATGTGCTGGTGATTGCGCTCTGCATCATGTTCTAAAGTTGGGACAGTCATCTTTATGTATGACCACTTGATGTATTCACAACACCCAATCCGTCCATCAGATCCATTCCCTAGACTATCCGTAGGGTTCACAAATCAGCCTAAAAGGAAGCTCAGGTGGGCTGCAACACAGGGGACAAGTTTAGAGGGGATGCTCACCCCTAATTTGTGTGGGGGCCCACCATTTTGTGTATATGGCATCTAGACCGTCTAGATACTTCATCTGCCCTGGATGAAATTTCAGGACAAAACTCGGGTTGCTCTGCAGCTCAGGTGGGCCTGGTGAGAACCCAGTGTTAGAGTGGCCTTCCACCTTGTTCCCTGTGCTGTGGTCCACTACAGTTTTGGATAAGCTGATTTTCAAGCCCTGACGGTAACCTAAGGGGATGTATTGGATGGACGGTTTGTACGTGATACACGCACTACATAGGCCCACTTCTACCCAGTATCACTGGAGCCACCTCCTCATCCATTACTAGCAATCAAGACCATACAAATTGTAGGCTCAACCATAGATGGGGTAGAGCCCGAATCACATGATGAACTTATCTCATCCTAACAATTTTGATGAATTTGGACCCCTGACCATCGATGAAGTTATGGTCTACTTTACTGGATGGTTAGGATTGTTTGATCAAAATATAATTTCATGCTACCCACCCTCCTCAATGGCCCACTCATGAAGATGGTCCAGATAGCCAGATATGCATGCGTATGTGCTCAGTCAATGGTCATCACAGCTCTAAAAAGGTCTCTATCGGTCGCAAATCCTCAACAACAACATTTGCAGAAAATAGCAAGAGGGTCTAATGCTGCGAACAAGTGAATGACGTGTCTTGGTCAAGTAGGACGCGGATTGTGTCGTACCCCAGCCCAGACGGTAATCTGTCCGGGCAGGGCTTTGTGGGGCCCACCGTGATGTAAGTGTTTTATCCACACCGTTCAATACTTTTTTCAGATAATTTTAATATGTGAACTAAAAGATGGGGCCAAGTCTAAGGCTTACATGGACCACACCAAAGGAACCTACACTGATAATGACACTCACCGTTAAAACCTTTCTAAGGGCCAATGTGATTTTTTCTACCATACAACCTATTTATAAGGTCATGTAGACGTGGATGAAGTGAAAACACAAATATCAAATCCATTCGGAACTTCTCTGATTCCCAATGAGTTTTTAGTGGTGGATGTTCAATCCCCACTATATGGTCCACTTAAGCCTTGGACCTGCCTCATTTTTGGGTTCAGATATTAAAATTATCTGAAAAAAGCGTTGAACGGTGTGGATAAAACACTTACATCACAGTAGGCCCCACCGAGCCCTGCCCGGACGGATTACCGTCCGGGCAGGGGCAGGACGCAATCCGCGTCAGGTCAAGTAGGCCTTTGTTTGCAAAATCTATTGGAATTTCAAACAGGAAGTCCATTGCTGCAAAGGAGGGTAGACTTTCAAAAGAACCGTGTTAGCCTCATTCTATGGCAGGAGGGAGCCTGTAACCAATGAAGCGGCATTTGTGGATAACGTACATGAAATCCTCTTCGTCAATCAGGTTTGTGGCATCGTGTTCATCCTAAAACTCAAAAATTAGCTCATTCCAAAACTCAGGTAGGCCACATGGATGGGGAAGAGTTACCATTAGTTGAGTGTGGGACTCACCATGGTTTATGGATGCCATCCAATCCATTCAAATGATGCGAATCACCATGATAAAGAGATGTATCAAAAACCATGCTGTTCCGAAACTCAAGAGAGCCACACCATAGGAATTCAGAGGTTTTAGTAATGATTTTGCTTTAACTACTGCTGTGAGGCCTACTTGAGTTTGAATCGGTCTAATGTTCGAGTCAAGGTTAAACATTAGGTGGCACGTTCGATGGGTGGTGTGGATCTCATTCTCATGAAATTGTTTGCACCATAGAAGCAATGAGTATCATCTTGTATGCACACCCGTGGTCACGCCAGCTATTGTCTTTCCAAGTGGACTCGTTCCTTAACAAAACCTTCGTGATAAAAGGCAAATGAAACGGCTAAAAATGCAAATGAAAAGGCTTAAAATGCATAACCCGGTAGTCTCTTTGGATCGTAAGTCCCCTGTCCTCTTTATGTCGTGTCTTCTATGCTCTCTCACCTCTTCCTATAAAAAGGGCTTGACTGTGGCTCGATGCTTTCATACCTGTTGAGGAACCGTAGAAGCACAAAGAGTTGAATTAAACAAAGTAATCACAATCACACAATTAAGTCCAAACCCAAACTATCTGAATTTTACATAGAAAAATTCTTTCGAAAAAAAATTACAGCACAAAGCGACAAGTATGCACAATGAAAATAAAAATTACAAGAGATAGAGAGTTACCGATTCAAACAAGCCTCGAATCTACTTCATGAGACTAAGTTATACCCTTGAAACTCCTAGGAATGAATTATAAAGCCCTAAAACTCCTTTACTCCCAAATCCCAATTACACCCGATATATATAATATCACAACCGGAATTGAAAACAAATCCTGCACTTATGCAACTTTGCATGCTCGTTCAATGAGACTTCGATGGCATAGACAAACCCATGGAAGACTTCGATGACATCGAGTAGCAATATCAAAATATTCCAGCAACCAATATAGATTTTTTGAATTTTTTCAATGACATCGAGCACCTATTGTGACATTTACTTCATAGCATTGAGTGGTCTGTCGATGACATCGATAAAGCTTGTTGCTTACAGATTTAAGACATCAACAGAAATCTATACCATGTCTTTAATCTTCATTCCTCATAACTCATTATCCACATTTCTAATTTCGCCTTGCATCATAGCTCAACTATCGATTCTCGTGCATACTTCGGCTTCCATTTACGCCTTCGTCAAGCCCAAAGAAGTTGCACAAAACTTAAACTTCTCCGTGGAAACTACCTTCGTAAGCATGTCAGTCGGATTCATCCCCATATAAAACATCTAGATGATCGCTCCACTCGCTAATACAAATGAGTAATTAGAAGTCAACTTTCTATTATCCACACTGCCCGTGTAATTAGAATCCACATAACCTACTAGTTTGTCCCCTGATTTATCAAATGATAAGATGTAGTCTTGCGTACTTCGAAAGTATCAAAGTACTCATTTCACTACTTCCAAGTGTTTCTTGTCAGAATTAGACATGTATTTACTAACAACACAAACCGCATGTGAAATATCTGGTCTTATACAAACCATGACATATATCAAGCTACCAATTGTGCTCAAACAAGGCATACGAGACATGTCTTACTTTTCTTCATATATTTTAGGACATTATTTTATAGGTAACTTGAAGTGAGCTGTGTCGGGAACACTGACTAACTTAGCCTCATCCATCCTATACTTCATTAATACCTTCTCAAGCTATTCCATTTGAGATAACTATAGCCTGCTCCTCTTCTAGTCTATGTTTATACTAATGCTAAAAATCCTCTTTGAAGCTCTCAGATCTTTTATTTTGAATGTCCTTGATAATTAAGTTTTTAGTAAGTCGATCTTAGACATGTCATGACTGACAATAAGTATGTCATTGACGTACACAACTAGGATAATGAATTTTCCATCACTAAGTGTCTTGAAATACATACAATGATCATACTCACTTCTGGTAAACTTCTAACTCACTATGAAAGAACTAAACTTTTTACACCACTGCCTAGTCGACTATTTCAGGCCGTACAATGACTACTTTAACTTGCAAACCTTGTTCTTTGCACCTTATATTTTATCACCTTCTGTTTGCTTCCTATATATCTGCCTTTTCAATTTTCTATGTATGAACGCAATCTTCACATCCATCTACTCCAACTCGAGATCATATTAGGCAACCAGAGTCAACATGAATTTGATAGATACTTGCTTCACCACTGACACGAATATCTTAGTGAAGTTCACACTTTCCCTCTAAGCATATTCCTTTGCCACTAACCTTGCCTTGTATCTATTATGTTTCTTCTTAAATATCCACTTGTACCTGATCGCTTACGGCCGAATAGATTCTCCACTAGCTTCCATGTCTTATTCTTGTACAAGAAGTCTATCTCATCATTCATCACTGCTTTCCACTTTTCGACATCTGCATCGTCAAGCACCTCCTGCAAAGTAGACGGTTTCCCCTCATCTGTAATGAGGGTAAAAGCGATATTTGAGTCATCCATGTATCTCATCAATAACCTTTGATCATTTGGTAGATTCCTTCTCACATGTGACTGCTCCACCTGCTCTTATGCATGTGTCTGCATCTCTATATTATCCTAGGTCTCATCTCTGTCTACTTGAATGTCCATAATCAACTTTTCGCTTCCTTATACTCATCCTTATGGAAAAAGGATCCTTTGTCAAATTTGACGTCATGACTAAGAATAATTTTTCGTGTGACCTAGTCATACAGTCTATACCCCTTCACATCATTACCATAGCCGACATACTTTTCAGCAATTTGATTTAGCTTATCTCTCTCAACTAACAGTATATAAGAGTAAGTATCACAACCAAATACATGTAGTCCCGATTAGTCTACCTGCTGACCAGTCCACACTTCCTCTGAAATTTTACAATTGATGGTCGTATAAGGGGACTGATTCACCAAGAACAAACAGTGTTAACGACCTCAGTCCATAGCAGCATTACTGATCATGCATTGAGCCCTTTCTAAGAGAGTCTGATTCATCCACTCAGCCACACCATTTTGCTTTGGTGTGTGATGCAATACGTTTGCCTCACGATCTCTTCATCCTTACAATAGCCATTAAATTCCCCAGAAGTGAATTCCCAACCATTATTTGCCTTCAATACTTTCACATTTCGCCTTGACCATTTTTCTACTATTGTGTAACACCCCAGGTTTTCAGGAGCCATATAGGAACTCAGCTCCCGAATTCCCAGGTGTCATGGGTGCCCTAATAGGCTTTAGATTTTAATTACATTTGGATGATCTCATAAATAATGAAAAGTTTATCAAGACATGAAGTATAAGTAAGTCATAAAGCAGTATCAAGTACTACTAAATATAAAAATATCCAAACCATAAATCCAAAATCATCTAAATAGGAAACTAGTCCCATCCATATATGACCCAAAGTGATTAGAGCCTTGACCCATACCCCACGGTAGCCCGAACTCGGACTAAAAGGATCCACCAAAATTCTGAAAGCAAGGAAGCTCCTCTTCCTCATCCATGCTCACCCTGCTCAGCTCGTCGAGTTCCACCTCACCTGCATCTAATGATGTGTCTAGTTGGTGTTTTAAAACATTATTCCAGAGTGGAAGTGAGTAGATAACTCAGTGGGTGCTATTAGTCATAAGTTACATCAAATAACAATTCCATGATGAATTTAATGAAAACTATAAATTCATAAATCAGTAACTAGTCTTTGTTAATGCGTATGCATGAGTTATGCATGATGCATGATCTCACTCACAACTCTCCTTCGAGTGACTTCGTCTTAAGGTCGCACATGACCAACACTCCCTCATTGTGACCTTAAATGCCGAGTTGTTAAATTCTAACTAATGTGATGTGTGAATAATGTATTAGTCAACTTTTTATTTAATTTCATTCATCTAGCAAGTTGGGGAAACTGGTATACCCTGATGATATCAATACTTTCATCCATTTGTGAGGCCAGGACCCCTCAACGTGCGAGGCCAAGACCTCACGTTCCTTGATCGCTCGAAGTCCCCACCCCCAATTATAAGTACATGGGGAGTGCTGAGAAGTGGAATCATTCACGGTCACTACGGGGAGGCTTGCCACCCTAGCGTCACTACGCCAAATGACTAATTTGCGATGTATTTTTGTGACGGACTTCCTTCATCGCAAAAATCTCTTAGTTTAATTGAAAAAGTCCGTTGCTCCGCTCGTCCTTCTCGAATATCTATAGTCCGAACGTCGCGGAATTTAGCGACGAACTAAAATCCGTCGCTAAAATCTGTTTTACGATGGATTTTTGTCCATCGTAACTACACGACGGACGAAATCCGTCGCAAATTTTGATGGGCGATGGAAAATGAATAGTTGCAAATTCCCGCCCAAAATATCAAATGGTGCACTTTTCAGTTGATTTTGCGATGGATCAGGTCCATCGTAAAAGGACTTTTGCCTTAACATTATTTAAAATTTTTTTTTTTTTAGAATATGGTGGAAAATTAAGGTTTTTTGTAGTCTAATAATTGTTTTTTAATAGAATTTCAGTGGTTTAATTGTATATATTTGTATCTAAGATTATTTTTTAACAATTGATTAAATGCAAAAAGAAAATTTATTTTGTTTTTATATCAAATGAGTGGAATTTTTATTTTTATTATTTAATTCAAAACTAATATTTAAATGATTTGTAATATCACATGAAAAAGAATATTGAGAAGTTTAAAAAATTTAACAATGATTGAGGAAAAAATTAGATTTTTAAAAAAATAAAAATCATGATTTAATAAAAATATATTTTGTGGGAACAAAAAAGAATATTTAATAAAGTTGATAAATTTGAAAAAAAAAGCATTTTATTTTGAGAAAAAATAATATCCTGAAAAAGAAAATTAAAAATATTTAAAAAAATGTGAAAAATTTCAATGTTGAAAAATGAAAATATTTTAAAAAAGAAAATGAGAGTTTGAAATTTGAAAAATAAAAAAAATAAAATTGTGAAGTTCAATAAAAATTGACAAGTTCGAATAAAATGCTTTTAAAAAAAATGGAGAAGTGAAAAAGAATTGAAATTTTTTAAAATAAAACGATATTAAAAAATTGATACTTTATCAAAAAATAAACATTTTGAAATGAAAAATAAATAAGTTAAAAAATTTTGTGATTTTGAAAAATAATTGAAAATGTTCAAAATTCGAAATTAAAAGAAAAAGTTATTTATAAAAACACTAAAATTTTAAAAATATATATATAATTTTTTTAAAAAAATTTAAAAGTCGATAACAACATGATGCTTTTGAAGAAGAAAATTGGCATTTTGGAATTTTTGGGAAAAAATTAAAAATTGTGAAAATTTAAGATATTTTGAAAATAAAAATTCAGAATTTGTATTTTAATATATTTTTTTGAAATATTTTATAATAAAAATGATATTTTGTTAAAAGTTTTCAAAGAAAAATTAAGAGAAAAAAAATAAGTACATTTTGAATTTTTTTTTTTCATGTTTAAATGGAAATTGATATTTATCTGTGAAAAAAAAATATTTTTTAATAAATTATTTGGCACATCTACTAATTGAACATTTAACCGTTTTTGGCCAATCGAATTAGTCCAGATTGAAGAGTAAATAACTTCATATGTTTAAATCAAATTTCACTCAAACTGTTGATCAATTTTGTATTCCCAACACCTTTCTCACATGTAGCTAGCCTGATTGGGGCGAGTAATTAGTCAAATTGAGAGTATTGATCAATAAAATAGAGTGAATGGACTATACATATAAAATGGGCTAAATATTATTGTCAAAATTGTGACCCAACTTATTGACCTTACGAGAACCTACGAATTGATGTTAATAAGTTTTGTGGGCCCCTTCATGATGTGTGTCGAACATCAACACCGTGCATTTAATGTGTCCCCTTTAGGTTATGAGGTATCTCAAAAATCATCCGTAAATGAAACTCAGGCGGACCATACCATCTAAAACCATGTCAAGACATCATAAAAAATATAAAAGCACTTGGTGGGGCCCACATGAGTTTTGGATGCGGCTAAAACTTGGTCTGACGCCTCATCCAAGTGGGACACACATAATGAGTGGGTTGGATATGTGAATCACATTAAGGCAAGCCCAATATATGATTATGAATATTTTAAGGAAACCCCTCTATATTTAGGTGAGTTAGTCATTACCTTTAGCAAAGTAAGCTTTGTTGGGTCCACCGTTATTTATTTATTTTATTCATTCTGTTTATCCATGTTAACAGATAATTTAGGTCTAAAGAACAAAAAGGAAGCATTTCCAAAGCTCAAGTGGACCACACCACAAGAAATAGTGTGATTAAACCTCTACCATTGAAAAATTCTTGGGGGCCATAGAAGTTTTGGATCAAGCTGATGTTTGTGTTTTCTCTTCAGTCATATCTTTTTTATATTATGAACAGGTTGGATGAAAAATAAACATTACTGTGGGCCCAAGGAAGGTATCAACGGTGGAAATCATTATTCCACACTGTTTGGTGTGGCATGGTCTGCTTGAGTTTTGGATTTAACGAAAATTTGGGATTAACCTACACCGTTCATCCATTTTTCAAGATCATTTTAGAGAATTATCCAAAAAATGAATCATATCCAAAGATTAAATGGACCACATCACAAATAAAGGGAACAGATTGACTACTCCCCCTGACACCAGCCAATGGCTGGTGGTCAGTGCTCTATGGGCCCCACCATGATGTATGTGTTTCATTCATGCCGTCCATCTATTTTTAAAGATCATCTTATGGCATGAGACCAAAAATGAGGTATATCCCAATCTGAAATGGACCACATTACAGGAAACAATGTTGAATGAGCGTCAATCATTAAAAACATTTTGGGGGCCATGAAAGTTTTGGATCGAGATGATTTTTGTTTTTCCCCTTCAACTAGGCCTGTATGACCTAATAAATAGATTGGATGTCAAATAAACAGTACATTGGGCCTTAGGAGGATTTTAATGATGGATATCCAATTACTATTATTTTCATGTGGTGTGGTCCACCTAAGATTTATATACCTCTCATTTTTGGACCCTAAAATAATCTTTAAAAATGGATGAACATAAAGGATGAAACACATACATTATAGTGGGGCCCACAGAGCACCAACCACCACCCATGGGGCTGGTGTTAGGGAGAGTAGTGAGACTAGCTACTGAAGTGACGTCAGCAAGTTCCCTGGGCCCCACCATGATGTATGTTTTATATCCACACCTTCCATCCATTTGCGATGTCCAAAGAATGAGTTAAATCCACAGCTCCAGTGGACCCCAACATAGTAAACTGTAGGACAGGGAAGCCCACCATTAAAAACTTTTAAAGGCCACAAAAGTTTTAGATCAAGCTGATATTCGTGTTTTCCCTTATTTCATGTCTTTTTAAACTTTTGAGCAGGTTGGATTTCAAATAAACATTATGATAGGCCTTAGGATAGTTTCAATGGTGGGAATCACTCTCCCGTTGTTTTCTGTGGTGGGGTCCACTATAGATTTTTATCTGCCTCATTCTTTGGCTCATAACTTAACATGATATCTCAAAATGGATGGATGGTGTGGATATAACACATACATCATAGTGGGGCCCACAAAGCATCGACCAGCATCACTGGCCAAACCCGTCCGTAATGGAAACATAACTGGTCATTCGTAGTCGTGGATATGATGTAAAATGGTGGTGATTTTTTCATATCACTTGTGGCAATGATTTAGGGTTATCCAGACCATCCAAATAGTGGTTACACTTGTAGATTGTTAATATTGATAATTTTACCATATAATAAGATTATAAACAACTATTAGGTGGTCCGTTAAATGTACGGATGATAACATATGATATTATTTAAATGACGTAAAACACACATTGTGTGGATTTGAATGCAAATTTCATTTTCGAAGAGGGATTTCTAAACCCTCTTTCGAATTCCATTTCCCCCTCTTTTGAATTCCATTTCTGTTTTGTTCTTCGTCGGAAACGGCCTCCCTTTCGCCTTTTTCAAGCTAAGGTCTTCAATCTAGGTATGTACTCATTTATCTAATTTAGATTCCCAAAACCTAGTTATATCTCCCTTCCATCTTTCTATTCTTGTTTGAAATTCGATTGCATTTGTTATTGGATTCTGATATCTGGGTTTTTTTGGAGTGTCAGATTTATGGATTTCTTGATATATATATATATATATATATATATATATATATATATATATATATATATATATATATATATATATATATCTATTTCTGATATTTGATTGTTTGCTTTATTTTTATTGAAATGGGTTTTTCTTTTTGGATATGTTGCTTTTTGGAATTGGGTTTTTCTACAATTTGTTTTTTCTTTTCTGGGGAACAGGTGTTTGATGTTTGGTTATCACTGTTTGTTTTTTTTTTTTTTTTTTTTTTGTGAAACCAGTAGTTTTCAGATGTGAGTTTCTTTTACCTGGAATTTGGGTTTTTCTGTAGTTGGGTTTTTGGTATGTTAGCTTATTACTCTTTGCAGTGGTGGGTAATATCTGGATGTTGGATTTTTGCAAATTGGGTTTTGGGTTTGGGTTTTCTGCTTTCAAGCTTGGCTGTTTGGAATTGCAGATGGTCGAGGGTTCTTTCATGTAATGCGTTCTTCTGTTCTTGGCTTATTTCATTCCTTTTTTAGATTTGTCAGTTTCATCCTAGAGGAGAAATGGGAATGGCGATAGTCTAATATTCATCTAACTGGAGTTTCTTTTGGCTCGGGTTTTTATTTTTATTTTTCGTTGGAAAACATTAGAAGGTTGAGAGCTTTTTCAATGGTGTATACATTTTGAGTAGATCGAGACTATTTTGGTTTTCGGAGTATAGGCTTGAGTGATTATGTTTATTTATTTATTTCGAAGTATGTTTCAACATTAATCTGGTGCCATAATCAAACCAAATATGCAATCTCTTCTCTACATACTAACAACTGACTTGTTAGAAACTGAAAGATGAAGAGGACATGACATAGCTTATGTGTGTGTGGAAATGAGTCTCTTTGCATTTTGTTATGTACCGGCACTGTGCATATTGGTGCCAATCGTGGACCCACCCAAATTGTGGAATAGAGCATGGCTAAAATTGCCACCGTTTTTGCAATAAAATAAATTAAAATGTTTCAACATTAATCGCTGAAACTTGCTAAGATTTCTTTTCTTGAAAGATAATATGCCATTACTCGTTTGTGATTCGTATACATTTTACCATCGCATCTGAAGTTTAAGCCATCCTTTGCTTCATTCATACAAAGAAAGTTACCTTTTACACTGACCACCGCCAACTTCAGAATACTCATCTAGACATCAACATGCATTGGCTATGCATTTATCTGAGTTGGTCTGCATTATTTCACTTTGTATTGAAGTTTCTGATCTTGGCTTTGTATCTATTAATGCTTCAGCAGTCTAGTTTCAGTCTGTTGCATTTGAAACCTTAAAACTCATATGATATTCCATTATGACAATAGAAATGGACTTGGTTGTCTCTCAAGAGCTAGATGTCTTGACTTTTTCACCCCTAGTTTATTATGAAATAGTTCATCCTTAAATAGCTGTGGTAGTACTTAGTTTAAGGTAATTGGAAATATCATTGGTTGCAAAACCCAACGCTTTTTAGCCCGTCATTCTTTCAGGCTACTAAAGGGTCAACTTGACTATTCCTGAACTGAATCATGATCTCAAAAATTATCTATGAACTAAGGGAGATTTGGAAGGAAACAAGAAGAACAAGATCTAGTAACATGTTCGCATGATAAGAGACAAGCTCAATTCACACAACCAAAGCATAAATGTGAAGAAAGAGTGTGCACTGAACTGAAAGGTCAACATTAAAAGAGATAACCCAACACTATAGTACATTATCTTCATTCGTATAAAAGATTAATCAGTACAAAAGATGGGAATTGCTGAGGAAAGCATCAACTTCTATAGAATTCAATGCACTTGTAACGCCATTTTCTTCTTTTGAAAGTAGAGTATTGTATTGCTCTTATTGTGGTTGTTGTTGTGGCTATTGTTTTTGTGATGGTTATTGTTGTTGTGGTTCTTCAATTGAAGGAGAGAATGGTTTGTGTGATGGGGTGAATGCCCATCTTCTTTAACTTCTTTTTAATGTGGGTGTTCCAATGGTTCTTTATTTCATTGTCAGTTCTGCCAGGCAAATGCGCAGCTATTTTAGACCACCAGCAAGAAAAAACAAATATAGGAGATGAGACACAATGAAAATAGGTAGAATATATATACTAATGTGCTAAAAAAATGTGGTCCAAATTGGAAAAAAAAAATGGGAATCTAAGATGGGGCCCAAATGTGTTGAAAAAAAAAAAGACAAAAAAGAAAAAAAAAAGAAAAAAAAAAGGAAAAAGGGTTGAGATAATGGGAAGAGTACCTATTGCCAAGACTGGCATGGAGATCAATGACCATCTTCTCTTCAGATTCTGATAAGAGGCCTCTCTTCAAATCAGGCTTGAGGTAGTTGGTCCACCTTAATCTACAACTTTTCCCACACTTCACCAATCCTGCAACAACACCCACAAGCCAAAATTCAAAAACTACTAAATAAATAAGTAAAATAAAATAAAAGAAATGAAAAAAAAATGCAAAACACCCAAGCTAGCTTTTCATCTTCTTATTTGACTAAATCTTTATCTTAAATTATTTAGTAGTTTTGCTTGACTAATCTAGTAATTTGTTTAAGCTTTTCATCTTTTTATACGTGACAGAAGGTACACATATTTCTATTATGATTTGTTTTGATTTTTTTTTTTGCTTATGCGTAAAATGTTTTGATTTTAATATTAAGAACTATGTAGTGGCTTGATCCCAATCTTCCAACATTGGTACGTAGGCAGCCGTTCATACTAGACCATATCGGTGTGGCTACAATTTTTTTTTTCCCTTCTCGTAGTGTGGATGCATTTTCGTCAGGACTACTTGGCAATAAGAGTGAGGTGGATGTAAGTTCTCGAAACCTTACAAGGCTTTAACATAAACATTCCTCATGACTAGTTTTTTGTGCATCATCATTCTACCATCAAGTTTCCTTGTATGATTGACTGTTTTTCTTTAGATGTGCAAAACATCTTTTGCAGTTTATATGTGAAATCATTAATGCCATTATTATAAACACAGCATGCATAACATTATATTATGTGCATGCTACCGAATAAAGCAAAGTACAAAATCTCTACATTGTAAGTATAAATTTGCATTACAAATTAATCAACAATAAAGGCGTAGAACCATAAATTCGGGTGGTTCAAAGTAGCAACAAGTCAAACCCATGCACAACCCATTTACTAAATGGGCCGAGATTCAAACTAGAGCCCAAACTAGAACCCGTGAACTGCAACCCAAGCAGACTTACTATATAGTCTAGAATTTAAGCCTGAGGCCCAACTTGAAACAAATTATTAGGCTCAAGTTTGACTCAACTTGACCTGTCTACTCTAAGGGTTTGGGATTGAAGCTATCTATTACTATTTATAAGCTTCTTAAAAGTGGGCCCAGTTGGGGTTAGAGAAAACTCCTACCTATCTACTTAACAAAACTCATTTTATGGCCAAACCTGACCAACGGTCCATTAAGTGTGGCTCAAACTTTTCTAAGAAGTGGGTTGGACTAGCTCAACCACTAACAGATTTGACCCATTGCCACGTATAAATCTCAGTCTCATTTTATTTTAACATCACAAACAAAAAAATCTTCACTTTATCAGTTGCCATGTTAATGTTGTTCACTTTCTGCACTTTGAATATTTGAATATGATCGATTGTTTCTTTCATTTTGATGTTTTGCTTCTTGCAGCCATATTGGCATTCATTGCTGTTCTTTAATATTTTCGGCAAGAGGTTGTAATTTTCCCTGATTATCTTTCATATGAGTATAGTCTATTAACTCGGTCTCAAATAACTTTCTTTACCGATCACATCAAGCTTGAGGATTTGAATGAATGTGAAAGCTGCGGATCTGATAGTTTGGAATGGGCAACTGATAATATCATTCATATTGAGTGTCAGCAAAGTGAAAGCATAGGTTTCATGATTATATGCGGTTGAGATTTTTTAGTCTTCTTTATCTTATATAGTCGGAGCTTATTATTTCGTGGTGTCAAATATGGTGTTTCAGGTTGAAACTGCTCTGGTTAAACTTCGTCTATGACCAACTGATGTAGTGGGAGTCAATGAACATGGTACTTCAGGTCGGTGCACCTCAAAATTTATTGTTCGCTTTGGTACTTTCTCATTTGGTGTCCATTCCACACCACAGCTGGACATGTATCGGCAACTATTGGATTTATTTTTTTGAAAAGCTGGCAACTTTTGCATTCATTGACCTTCTATCATACCGTTCTCTGAATCACTCTTTTAAGATTTTATTCAAGCTGTATTGATCCTCCGAATCTTTTTTATTTTATTTTATTTTTTAAAATTATTTATTATGTTTGTCTGGTTCAAATTTTAATTATTAGCTTAAGATATGCTTTGGAATTGGGAAAATGGACTCGATTTTACCACTGTATTAGGTAATGTAAAGGGAATACTTGTATGCTAATTGAAGCTGTGATTTATCTAAAAACATCCTACTACTCCCAGAGCTGTCACAACAACCATACACCTTCATGTTTGCAAACCTTACTCTGGATTCCCTTCACACTATCAAAAATCAAAGATGCGTCCCTCTTTAGTACCAAAATAGTATGTTCCCATTTCAATCTGCTGGAAAGGAAGCTTTTCTTGTGACATAGAACATTGAGATCCATTTCAAGCTGGTTTTCTCCTCCTTTTGTTCAAGTCAGAAAAAGAAAGAAGATCCATTGCTACTTGTTTGATCCCTTGGAGATTAGAGCCAAACTCCATAAAACCTGTTTCCTTTTGTCTGTATTGTTTTCCCAACTATACTTTGTATTGCTTTTATTTGGAGCTTGTTGATCCTTAATTTTATCGTTTGAGTTTTTACCAATCTCCTCTGCAATTTTTGTTGTTCTTTGCTTATCAAGTTGCTATGTTACAACTTTCATTTTCCTTCCTGCTACAAAACTTATGATTCTTCTTTGTTAGTAGATTCCCTAAGATAAATTTCATTTGAGAACTTCTCTCTAGGCATTGTGAAGTTGGAGTTTGCTGTTAGTAGTCCTCAGTGGCAAGAGAAAGAGAAAATGATTACATCATTGGCTGCAATTTACAAGGCTAGATGGAATTCCATGCTTAAGTAAGTTTTTGACTGCCTATTTATAGTTTGCATCCTTGTTTTTGTTATTATTATATGCAAAGATGAATTGCAGCTTTCGTTGTTGGTTGGAAAAGAGACATGCCCAACCTAAGAGCCAAGGATCAAGGCTTGAGCCCAGCCTGGTCTGCAAGGCATCATCCAATGATGTAGCACTACTTGAAAGGATAGAACTAGGATACATTACTAGGAGATCAGAACCTCCAAGACAATACCAAAAAATTGAAGGCATACGATTAAGAAGTTTTGGAATCATAAACCTTCTTAATCCTATGTGGGATGCCTATCATTGATTTGGGTATTAAAGATATTTTTTTGGGTATGGTTTCATGGACCAAATGGTAATAGAGATGTAGTTTCATAAATGAAAGCAGTTACAAGCACTGACAAGTTGTTGCTATCTTCTGATTATGCAGGTGTATCTTGTTGGGAAATAGGAATTTCGTAGTTCCTACACTTTCATTTGGTCATTTTGTTAGACACTAGTGCATTAAGTGCAGATTGCATTGCGCTGTTGTGTATTGATTCCAACATCTAAAGATCTTTTGAAACTTCTTGTGCTCACACTGATTATCCAATTACTGATCTTTTGTAGATGATGGGTCATGCAAGCAGACCTCTATTGGACAATGCTGGGAAATGTGTCATCCTGTGTCATGCTCCCCGTAAAGAGTACCACAAGAAGTTTGTCTATGAGGCACTGCCTGTGGAAAGTCATCTACAACACTTCCTGCATGACAATTTGAATGCTAAAGTTGTTATTGAAACTATTGAGAACAAGCAAGATGCTGTAGACTACTTGACATGGACATTCATGTACCAGAGGCTTAACCAAAACCCAAACTACTACAATCTCCAGGACATTCTCCATAGGCATCTTTCGGATCACCTTTCCGAGCTCGTTGAGAACACAATAAGTGATTTGGAAGCAAGTAAATGCGTGGCCATAGAAGAAGAAATGTATCTCTCTGCTCTGAACCTTGGCATGATTGCATCGTACTATTACATCAGTTAAACTACCGTCGAGCGCTTCAGTTCATCACCGACTTCGAAAACAAAGATGAAGGGTCTTCTGGAAAATTTGGCTTCAGCTTCTGAATATGCTCAGCTTCCAATTTGACCAGGTGAGGAAGAGCTAAAAAGAAAATTGATCAACCACCAGAGGTTTTCTGTTGAAAACCCCAAGTGCACAGATCCGCATGAGAAGGCAGATGTGTTGTTACAAGCCCACTTCTCGAGACATATAATGGTAGGAAATCTAGCAGCCGATCAGAGAGAGGTTCTCCTCTCTGCTAACAGGTTGCTTCAGGCTATGGTTGATGTTATTTCCAGCAATGGGTGGCTCAATCTAGCTCTTCTCGCGATGGAAGTGAGTCAGATGGTGACTCAAGGCATGTGGGAGCATGACTCCATTCTTTTGCAACTTCCACACTTCACAAGGGAGCTGGCGAAGAGGTGTGAAGAAAATCCAGGGAAGAGTACTGGAACAGTCTTTGATTTGATGGAGATGGAGAATGATGAAAGGCATGAGCTGCTTCAGATATCAGAGTCACAACTGCAGGACATCATCCACTTTTACAACCGCTTTCCTAACATTGATATGTGTATGAGGTGCTGGATAGTGATGATGTTAGGCCTGGGGAAAATGTTACCTTGCAGGTCACCCTTGAGCGAGACTTTGAGGGGTGCTCAGAGGTTGGACCAGTTGATGCACCCAGATACCTGAAAGCCAAAGAAGAGGGATGGTGGTTTGTGGTTGGTGATAGCAAAAGCCAGCAGCTGCTGGCGATAAAGAGGGTGTCGCTGCAACGGAGGGAAAAAGTCAAGCTTGACTTCACTGCTCCTATAGAGGTTGGAAAGAAGTCATATATGTTGTATTTTATGTGTGATTCGTATCTAGGATGTGACCAGGAATATAGTTTTACAATTGATGTCAGAGATGCAGTAGAAGGTGATTGAGATGGGAGAGTGAGTCAATTGCCATGACAGCCTTTTGATCCTAGGCGATGAGGGCATGCTTGATGTACAAAGTGGGCCTCTGTTTATCTGCTAATTTTGCACTTATGTTCTGGTATTATCTCTTTCCATATGCGGTTTTTTCCCTTGCATCAGGTAAACACTGTTTCTGACGTTGCTTTCTGTTTTCCTCAATGATTGTAACTTAACACAAGGAACAACGTTAACATTAGCGTTTAGCAGCCATAGACCAAAGTTATCTATTGCTACTTTTTCTTTGGATGCTTTAGAACATAACTGTTTTCACTCTTTCCCTTTGGATGAGAATAATTTTTCATTGTGAAAAAAAAAAAAACTGTATTGTGCTCTCCTAGTGAATGCTATGAAGTTAAGAAATGCTCTTACTTGAACCTCTAATGGCTAAGATGAATTCTAATCTTTTATTTTGTTAAATGGTTTCAGTTGATTAAACTATTCACTTTTCATGGATTTGAACTGGTTATTTGTAATATATGAAGGGTTGACTAAACTAGTCTTTTCTTGGATTGAATCTAATTGTTTGTAATATATATATGAAGGGCTCAAAAGAAGGTTGAATAAGAGAAGATACCAAGTAGTTAATTCAAGGTAAGGCATAGCCAACAGATGAAGTTCCGGGTAATTTCTTTTGTATGGGTCCTAGTTTAGGGGGAAAAGTGTTTAGTTAGGAGGGTTAAAGTCAATTTTTGTTGGAGTGGGCCACTTGGGTCATTTCCTCTTTTATTGAATTGAGTTGTTACCAATTTTGTGAATAGGATTCTTATTAAATAATAGTGTGAATTATTTTTTGAATGACTATCAGGTGCAAGATAAAAATAATAATAATAATAATAATTTATCAATATTTTTTTGTATTCATAGATATTTTAGCGACGGACCAAATCCGTCGCTAATTTCTGAACATTGAAAATCAACGAATTCAAGGTGTCGCTTACTCATATTAGCGACGGATCTTGTCCGTCGCTAATTTTTGACTCTTGAAATTCAACGTATTTGAGGTCCGTCGCTTAGTCATATTAGCGATGGACCTTATCCGTCGTTAATGTTTTTAAGTGACGGCTAATTTTTTGAATTTTACCGACGGATTTTTTTTATTTTTTATGACGGATTCTATCCGTCGTGATGATGTGACTGATCTTATCCGTCGCAGATTAAACGATGGATTTTATTCATCAAAAATAGAAAACAACCTAGTAAACAGTGACGGACCAAGCGACGGACGAAGTCTGTTGTTTATTTGGTTTTACGACGGATTTGGTCCGTCGCAAATCAGCGATTTTGGCGTAGTGCGTAGGCTGACAGCTTTGACATAGTGTCTCATTCCACGATGTTCATCTCACGAAACTATGAATCAGTTTCTATCTGTTGTTAGTGGGCGTCAATGGGCGAGTGGTGTTCCACGTTCCAAATAGGTGTGAGCAAACATAGTTAACAAACATGGTTGGTCAGTCATTGGACTAAACCGCCCAAGTTCAGGCAAGCACGCAATGTACGACATCAGGTGTAAGCAACCCATGTAGTCCCACTACCGTCTCCTGTTCGCGTCCAAATTATTAGGACTAGTCACAGGATGGCTCAACCAGCAGGACTGCCCTCACAAATCGTAGATTCCTGACCAACCTAGAGAATGGACTACATTCAATAACATTTCTAAGTAGATGAGATTCATCTTTAAGTACAGATGGAAATAAACATATAATAAATCAAGAATAATTTCAAGATATTAAAATGAATTCAAACTACTCTTAGCAGCAGAAATTAGACATGTGTGCATACGGTGTCGGATTGCCTAAGAGAGAAGAAGATCACAAGTCAACCATACAGCAGGAAATACAATCATACATGCAACAAGGAAGAATATGTAGGAAGTAAGATGCAAGAATGAACATACAACATAGTTTTCAGGTCCAAAACAAATTGAAGACTAATCTAACATCAATTTATTAATACATGCATGTTAGGTAGACTTATCAGACAGGATCCTAATTAGGTTTTCCTCTATATTACACATGCACATCAATCTAACATCACAATCATTAAATTTATCTTAGAGTTGGTACTTGGCCACCTAAGGATAATGGTCCACACCTTAAGAGGAGATTTCTATTCTTTGAGATCTTACGATTTGAGGATTTGGGTAAAACCACCAATTCTTAAATCAAAATAAAGAAAAATAACATTGTGATTAGAAATCTATACTAGGTTGCTTAATTGAAGGAAAAATATACCATTCTTACCTCTGATTCTTGGTATGGGTGGATTTGGTGGAGGTTTTGTAGTAGCCAACGGTTTGGTTGAGGAAATACCAACCTTATAAGCATCAAGATTCCTCTCTCTCACACAAACACTATCTCCCTTATCTTTCTCTTCATTTTCTGTCCATCTCTCTTTCTCTTTCTCTTCTCCTTCACCTAAGGCAGGGCATGAAATTCGTATAGGAGAAGGGAGGGCCCAAATGAGGCCTTTTTTATAGTGTCAGATTTGGTATAAATGGCTTCAAGGGTTAATTTTTTACTATACTAGCCCTATAGGAGAGTTTTTCTAACCTCTAGGGCCCACTATGGGGTGTACATATTGATATACATTGTAGGATAGTTAGCCCTAATGATGATCTACGTATGGACATGATTCGCCAGCAATATGGATGCGTTGATCGACAAATATGATTAGAAGTTTGTTCAACGGTCATTGATGGTCGATCGGGGCTGTGGCTATACGGATATAAGTAAGAAAATATCCTTACTCTACATGTGAAGTTTAGTCGTAAACCGATGGTCTGAAATTCTCAACTTTGCATAAGAGTGGACGAATTCACTTTAGTTTCAGCTTCTTCCTTTAGGGTAGTTGCACTTCTCATGCACTTGTCCATTGGCTCAAGTTAAGTGGTTCTAGATACTACCTAGGTCTGACTCTCGCGATTGACATCAAGCCCAATACGACGGACATTATTCTATAGTTTTGGAACTAGTGGCCCACAAACGAGCGGTGTAAAACTTGTTCAGAAAATTAGGGCATTTCTGGAATAATTAGGTATTGAGATTTCTCATGGGTACTGATTAGGATTTAGATTAACTATGTTCATTGTGTGGCCTATTTATAATTAATGAAAGTGGAGATTTAGTCATGATTACTTTAAACCGTCGGTTTTAGGCTAAAAGAGTAATGGGGTTGATTTGTTCTATTAGTTAAGATACGGGCCTTATCTGACTCAGCTTCGGTTAAATCTTTAATTTAGTTATAATTATCTTGATTAGTTAGAGATTAGTTGGTTAGATTTGGGCTCTATGTGAATAAATCATGGGACTAAACTTGATGTTTAAGTGATCGGTTGGGTTCATTGGTTTTTCGGTTGATCAAGCTTATTTGTACGGTTCTTTGTTGGCCACGTATAAGCTCACCTTGAATGTTAATGGTCTGTAAGTAATGATGTGACTAGTTATTAAAAAATTTTAAAGGATTTTTGGCAAACCCAAAATAATAAAAATTCGAGGTGTAACAATCTACCCCCCTTAAAAATAATTTTTCTCCAAAATTACCTAAGGTAATTAGGTAAAGGTATTTTAATCATGTATGCTTAAGTTACGTTAATTTCACGTTCATGCACGTGGTAGGGAGCATACTATTTGTGCTAGTCTGGCTTATTGTAGTATACCCCCCTTAAAACTTTTTTACCCCAATAGTTTGCTATAAATTTTATTTTATTTGCATATAATATTGTTGTAAGATTTGGATTCATGATGACTGTTCCCCTCTATGTAGAGTAAACTATGTGTTTTTAATGTTCGGTAAATACGGAGAGATGGTTGTATTGGACTTAAACCCGATACATCGATCATCTACCTAACTAGGGTAGAAGGCTCATTGTATCCCTTCTTAGTTCTGGTGGTTCCTAGTCTTCTGCTCGGTCAAAGCAGTGAGTCCATTGGTAATCGCCTAGGATTGAGAATTGGATCAAGTTGCGAATGCTTCGCAAGTGTATACTTCTGTAATTCCGTAGTTTGATTAATCTAAATGTTTAGGGAATGTCCATCATTGAAAAGTTCAATTCTCTCATTTATAAGTTCGTCCTTTGGGTCTTGGTCGAAGAGAGTTCTCATTTTAATTCATGTCCGACTCGTTTATTGTTTGTAACATTCTCGTCTCCTTTAGTTACTTAATTAGATATAATGATAATAATAATAATAATAATAATAATAATAATTATTATTATTATTATTATTATTTGTTATTATGTTGACTTTTATTTCACAAAAATTCATTTCATTTGAAGTTACTTATTATTATATTTTATTCTAAATTATTATTATTATTATATATATATTTTGATAGTTTAATGTCAAGTTTAAAGTCATCTCATAAAATTCCATTCCATTTGGATTCGTAGAAAAATTATTAAAATTCTAAGGGTGACCAGCAATTTTAATCAACTCTATATATATTCTCATTATAGCTAAAATGTCATTTAAGCATAGGTTATTACATCATTTGTACGAGAAATATGGGAGTTACTATTCACTTAGATATTAGAAAATTATAGCCTAGTTAAAATAGAACTAACCATTACATGTCAAGCAAAAAGAAGCAAATCCTCACTACTTTAGGCAACAAGTAAATAATTAACGTCGGCACTAAACTAGTGATTTTTTTAATTTTTTTTTAAGTCGGGAGAGGGAGGGGGTGCTCCCTCCTCTTAAACGCAGCACAATATTGCCTTCATTATGCGAGATAGTTTCTTATTCCTTCTTTTCAAGCTCCCTTGGTTTTCTTTCGCCCTGCTCGTTTTAGCGTTGAGCTCATCCAGGTGCTCATGTATGCCTTGAGCAGCGAGTGGCTCTACGTTGGTTTCCTCAACTCCCTCTTCACTACCGTGCTCATCATTTTCATCATCTTCTTCTTCTTCATTGTATCCCTAAATTCTTCTATGTGGGCATGTCATTGTCTGGGGCCTATTCCCATGCGATTCATTGTCTCATCGCCAAGATTATTTTTTTCAGCATGCGGTTTCCATTTGATTTGCCGATTCCATGTTGGCGGGCTAACCTACAGACCCGATGACCAAAAGGGAGGCCTGTGCCCTTACGAGTTTCCCTTCAGGCCCTCATGATCTGGCGGAGCACCATACTGGGAAGGCACGAGCGTTTCATGCTCGAATTAGAAACCCCTAAATATATGCCCTTGGGTTTTGAGGAATAGTTAGAATGGAGTAATGTGATTAGGGGGAAGAAGAGGATTGATTGTTGAAAGGTGGGTTTGGGGATTGAATGTTTTAGGATGGGTTGTTGAGGGTAGAGGTTTGAAGTAAGAGAGTGGATGTGAAGAAGAAGGGATGGGTTTAAGGGTTTGGTGAGGGAGAGAGTTTCCTTTGGTTTAGAAAAGGATGGAGTGTAGTGAGACGGAAAGGAATAGGATTTAGGGCTTTAAAGCGGTAAAGAAAGTGGGCCCCACATGTATTTGAATCCCAGAAGGGACCCCCATTTGTCGACCCGGCAAGGGCCCCTTCGGCTAGGCGGGGGCCACGAGAAAGTCCCCGGGCGGGGGCCCCTCTGAATTCTAGCTCCTCGGGTGGGGGCCATGCCTGTTGGGCGGGGTCCCCTCCATAGTCTGGTACCTCGGGTAGGGGCACCTCCGGCTGGGTAGGGGCCCCTCTAAAGTCTGGCTCCCCTGGCGGGGGCCCCTCCGAAGTTTGGCTCCCCAGTGGCAAAAACTTCTAACACGCATATCTTGCAAATTAGAATGAGTTATTCGACGTGCCATATATGAATTTGGGATAATAGAAGCTACTCTATTCAAATAATATGGTTATTTTGTAAGATTCCATCAGGTTAATGGTCAAAAGTCTATTTTATTTATATTTTTCTATTAATAGTAAATTTTCATTTAATTATAGTTCTTCATCCTTGAACTTTAGGATTTGTGTCTAAAATGAAGGTACATAGAAAATTTAGAAGAATAAAGTGGTGGAAGGTGAGATTTTTGAAGAAGATGGGTTGGAAGGGGAGATTCTAAAGGTTAATGGGCTTAGGAGGAAATGAGATTTGAAAGATTAGCTTAGAGAGGGGACTTCTCATGGAAAAAGAATGGATTTAGAAGAGAGAGTTGGCGGCGGCCCTTTTTGGGTTCAAGCAGCCATTCACTTGGTGCTAGGTAGGTTAGAAGTCTCTCAAGCTCAAGGTGGAGATGACTCGGCCCGTTAAAACAGAAATGGGAGTATGTCTTACCTCGGATCAGATTATCAGACATGAAATGCATGTGCCTGGGGTAACGCGTGCTACTTGTGCCGCTTGACTCCTTAACATTGGGTCGTATTGCCTTAAATCTTCAAATTTCCAACTATAAGTGATTTAGATCATTGCTTATAACCTAAGTCCTGTCTATACATGAACCTTATGCTAAGACTTCAGTGTTCAGATTAGTTAGATGGCTTGGTCTTAACGTCATATAAGTTTCGTTAAGTTTGATCGCTCCCTCCTACGTTAGCAAATGCGTTATGTCGAGTTCATAATCCACAAACCAATTTAATTTAAACCATTACTCTGATATTATCTCTAACACCCCAAGTTTTCAGTGGCCGTGTAGGAACTCGGCTCCCGAATTCTCAGGTGCCATGGGTGCCCTAATGGGCTTTAGATTTTAATTACATTTGGATAATCTCATAAACAATGGAGAGTTTAGCAAGGCATGAAGCATAAGTAAGTCATAAAGCAGTATCAAGTGTCACTAAATATAAAAATATTCAAACCATATATCCAAAATCATCTAAATAGGGAACTAGTCTCACCCATACATGAACCCAAAGTGACTAGAGCCCTGGCCCATACCCCACGGTAGCCCAAACTCAAATTAGAAGGATCTGCCGAAAGTCTGGAAGCAGGGAAGCTCCTCTTCCTCATCCATGCTCACCTCACTCAGCTTATCGAGCTCTGCCTCACCTACATCTAATGACGTGTCTGGTTGGTGTTTTAAAACACTATCCTAGAGTGGGAGTGAGTAGCTAACTCAGTGGGTGCCATTAACCATAAGTTAGATCAAGTAACAATTTCATGATGAATTTAATGAAAAGTATAAATTCATAAATCACTAACTAGTCTTTGTTAATGCGTATGCATGAGTTACATATGATGCATGACTTCACCCATAATACTCCCTCGAGTGACTTTATCTCACGGTCGTGCATGACCAACCCTCTCATTGCGACCTCAACTGCTGAGTCGTCAAATCCTAGCTAATGCGATGCGTGAATAATGTATTAGGCGAGTTTTTAGTTAATTTTGATCATACAGCAGGTTGGAAAAATTGGTATACCTCAATGATATCAATGTCCTCATCCATTTGCGAGGTCAAGACCCCTCAACAAGCGAGGACAAGTCCCTGTAATCCTTAATCCCATCGGAGTCCCCACCCCCGATTGCATGCACGTGGGGAGTGCTGGGAAGCGGGATCACTTGTGGTCACTACAAGGAGGATCGTCACCCCAGCATAGGCCGACAGCTTGAACATAGTGTCCCATTCCACCATGCCTGGCTCATGAGACTGTGGATCGGTTTCTAGCTATGGTCAGTGGGCGTCAGTGGGCGAGGGGTGTTCCAAGTTCCAAACGGGCATGAGCAAACATGGTAACAAACATGGTTGGTCAGTCGGTGGACTAGACCGCCCAAGTTCAGGCGAGCACACAATGCACGATATCGGGTGCAAGCAACCCATGTAGTCCCACTACCGTCACCCGTTCACATCCACCCAAATCAGTCAGACTAGTCACAGAATGGCCTAACCAGCGGGATTGCCCTCACAAATCGTAGATTCCTGACCAACCTAGAGAATGGACTACATTTAATAAAATTTCTAAACAAATGAGATTCATCTTCAAGTACGGATGGAAATAAACATATAATAAATCAAGAATAATTTTAAGATGTTAAAATGAATGCAAACTACTCTTAGCAGTAGAAATTAGAGATGTGTGCATGCGGTGTCGGATTGCCTAAGAGAGAAGAAGATCACAAGTCAACCATACAGTTGGAAAATACAATCATACATGCAACAATGAAGAATATTCAGGAAATAAGATGCAAGAATGAATACACAACATAGTTTTCAGGTCCAAAATAAACACATGCATGTTAGGTAAACTTATTAATTTATCAACACATGTATGTTAGGTAAACTTATCAGACATGATCCTAATTAGGTTTTCCTCTAAATTGCACATGCGCATCAATCTAATATCCACAATCATTAAATTTATCCTAGAGTTGGTATTTGGCCACCTACGAATAATGATTTGCACCTTAAGAGGAGATTTTCATTCTTTGAGATCTTAGGATTTGGGTAAAATCACCAATTCCTAAATCAAAATCAAGAAAAACAACATTATGACTAGAAATTTACACTAGGTTGCTTAATTGAAGGAAAAATATACCATTCTTACCTCTGATTCTAGACATGGGTGGATTGGGTGGAGGTTTTGTAGTAACCACCGGTTTTGTTGAGAAAATACCAACCCTATAAGCATCAAGATTCCCCTCACTCACACAAAAACTCTCTCCCTTATCTGTCTCTTCATTTTCTCTCCATCTCTCTTTCTCTTTCTTTTCTCCTTCACCTAAGGTAGTGCATGAAATTCGTATGAGAGAAGGGGTTGCCTAAATGAGGCCGTTTTATAGTGACAGATTTGGTGTAAATGGTCCTAAGGGTCGGGTTTTTACTATACTAGCCCTATAGGAGGGTTTTTCTAACTTCTAGGGCCTACTATGGGGTGTACATATTAATATACATCTTAGGATAGTTAGCCCTAATGATGATCACATATGGACATGATCGACCTGCCATTTAGACACGTCAATCGATAGATATTATTAGAAGTCTGTTCAACAGTCACCAATGATCGATCGGGACTCTAGCTTTATGGATATGAGTAGGGAAATATCCTTACTCTACGTGTGAAGTTTGGTCGTAAATCAACGGTCCGAAATTCTCAACTTTGCATAAGTGTGGATGACCCTATTCACTCAAGTTTCAGTTTCTTCCTTTCGGGTATTTGCACTTGTCATGCACTCGTCCCTCAGCTGAAGTTGAGCGGTTCTGGACACTATCCAGGTCTGACTCACGCAATGGACGTCAAGCCCAGTAAGATAGACATTATTTTATAGTTTTGGAACTAGTGGCCCACTAACGAGCAATCTAAAGCTTATTAAGAAAATTTGGGTATTTATGTAATAAATTAGGTATTGTGATTTCTTGTGGGTAATGATTAGGGTTTTGATTAAATATGTTCATTGTGTAGCCTATTTATAATTAGTGAAAGGGGAGATTTGGTAATAATTACCCTAAACCGTCGATTTTAGGCTAAAATAGTAACGGGGTTGATTTGGTTTATTAGTCAAGATTCGAGCCTTATCTGACTCAGCTTCGGTTAGATATTTAATTTAGTTATGATTGTCTTGATTAGTTAGCGATGAGTCGATTAGATTTAGGTCCTATGTGAATAAATCATGAGGCTAAACTTGATGTTCAAGTGATCGGTTGGGTTTATTAGTTTTCTACAGTTGATAAATCTTATTTGTACGGTTCTTTATCGGTACCAGACGCGGATAATCTCACTTCGAGCATCAATGGTCCGTAAGAGATGACGTGACTAGTTATTAAAAAATTTTTAAAGGATTTTTGATGAACACAAAATAATAAAAATTCGGGGTGTTACACATTGCCTTCCATTGCTTGAAGTTGGTGAAAACATCGAATTTATTTTTCATAAAATAAACCCACACTTTTCTATAATTATTGTTAATGAATGTGACAAACCATGATAAACCTCCAGGAGAAACCTTGAGCACCGACACCCATACATCATAATGAACATAATTATGAACGCCCTTACAAACATCCTTCCCAGATTTAAAATGCAACCTTGAATGTTTACCTTATATATAATGCTTATATATGTTCAAATCAAAACTTTTAAAAACTGAAATTAAACAATAGTCAGAAAGTACCTTCATGATCCACTCATTCATGTGGCCCAAGTGTGCATGCCACATGTATGCAGACATGAAATTCGCTACAGATGTTATAGCTCCACTTGATGAGTACTCCTGATCAACTTGTAAAGGTTTCTATTCCTCTATGCCTTCATGATTACAAGTACCCCCTTTGAAACTTTAAGGACACGATCGAACCCAATGAATTTACACCCCTGTGCCTATATGCTCCTAAATATATCAAACTCTTCCTCAAATTAGGAACGTGCCTCACAACGGTTAAGATATACTCCATGCCACCAAACATCTCGATGTACATTGATCTAACACCTACCACTTTATAGGCATTGTTATTGCCTATAAACACCTAGCTACTATCATACTCATTATAACCGATGAACCAACTCTGATGAGGGGTCATGTGCTACGAAGCCCTTGTATCCAAAATCTATTCTTTGTCAAAGTACTTAGATTTTGATGCGGTCAGGATGTCACTACCATTCTTCTTCTCACTAGATTTTACAGTGTTGGATTCCCTGGAAGAACCTTTTGAATTCTTTTTTCTTGACTTAGGATTTTAACAATCCTTCTTCATGTGCCCGGACATGCCACAATTGCAGCACTTCAACTTGGTTTTTCCATTTCCCTTGGATTTAGACCTCAATCGTGAAGATCTATTGTCCCGCACAAAATTTCTCTCCCTCGTAACCAATGCATCTATAGAAGCACCCACGTCACCACTTTTCTTTCTCATCGCCTTCTACTGAAAGACTGAGATAATGGTCTTGAAGCTAATGATCATTCTACCTGTGCACAACGAGTCCTTAAACACTCATATGAAGCTGTGAGAGAATTCAATAGAATGCATGCCTGATCCTCATCTTTCATCATTTCCTCCACATTCAAAAATTTATAAATTAATCTATTGAAGTTACTAATATAAGCTTCAACATCTTCTCCTTTGCCATATTTAGATTGAACAATTGAAACTTCAAGTACAAACGATTTTCAAGATATTTCTTCTCATAGATATTCTTTAATTTCGCACATGTACTTACTACAGATGTTTCTCCCATAACATTATAGAGGACCTCATCTGTTAAGCTTAATTGGATAGAGGTTCTAAATTTCTTATCCATCTTATTTCATTCATCTTCAATCATAGATTTCGGTCTCTTTTTAAGGAGGACATTGTCCAATCCTTGTTTAACTAGGACACCGGTCATCTTAACTTTTCACAGTTCAAATTTATTTTTGTCTGAATATTTTTATACATCAAACTTTGAGTTAAATTCTATTAATAAGTTTCTTTTATATTCGATCTGCACAGCGAAGTACAAACACAAATGTGAGACCCATATCCTAGCTCGTACCGTTCCATAGGTTTCCGCGGTCCTCCCAGTTGAATTTCGACGACCTGTGATCTGTTATCGGCATTTGTGCGTGATCATGAGTCGTGTCCCGTATATCAGAGTTGGCTTAACTCAAAACTTGTATCCTTATGACCGCGCCGTCGCCGCGTCTCGTATGCTGAAGTGATACTCGGGCCAGAAGATGTGGGCCTGCGTTCAGTTCGAGGAAAATGCCACACGTTGTAAATTCTAAGAGAATATGTCCCATCAAATGTCAAGTACATATCCCATCACTCCCATAACTCACACCCATCCCCAAGTACCATACCCATTATCACGCTCCAAACTCGGAAATCGAGCTCACAAAATTCTCGATCGCTGAATCCGGCGTCGACATCCTCCGTAGAACCCCATTCTCGGCTCCTAGCACCCATTCACCAGGTTCCGATCCTGGGATGCTACGAGGAAGATTTTCAACGTCAGTTTGATTCATAATAAGCATAACCCACAAACAACAACCAAGAACTCCATTACATTTTCACTATAATCAAAACTTTACAAGTACAATGAGCATAAAGGGAAATACAATGGTAAGGAACAAAAACTCTAAAAATGATCTGCAAGTGCTCCAGCCTCAGCGTTGCTGCCCCAACGTCACCTACACCTTGCACGCAACGATCGTGCATAAGCTTATAGAAAGCTTAGAGAGTAGTGAAAGTGTGTGCACAAGGTAGTAATATGATCATGCAATATCAGAGTAATGCGGAATATGCAGATGGATCCATGATATCATGAGCCGTACCAAGGCTATGCGATGCAAGATGCAAGTAAAGTATACAATCCTCATCTAAGTCCACATGTCAATACAGCTCAACTCTGGGATATCACCGGGGTCTAGTACACTCTAAACCAGATCGCCGCCACATGGCGCGCGATAAGGTAAGTGGAAGAGACCTCACTATCCGTCTGCCAATATCGGGCTCGACTTGTCGATAGCGGACCCATTCCTGGAGTTGGTCAGACTTAGCCTAACATTGCCCCCTACACTCGGGCGGGTAAGGCCGCACCCCCTTCCAACCGACCACGACACAGTGAAGAGCGTAACTATCTGGTATTCGGCACTTAACGCTCATCTACCCACTCGGTCTAGATATTGGAGCAACCTCTTGGTACCATAAGGGTTTATGAACTTTCACCCAGGGATATCTATAGCACCCCATGTAGAATAAGATTTTCGGTATCCAAACCTGCCTACCACGATACGCCTGTGGAGGCTACGACCCCGATATCGCTAGGGCGTACAGTAACCATATCACACGATGCGAGATGCATGAATCACACTATCCAATCATGCAGCACATCCTTGCATGTAATGTGCGCTCATGTAGGGCAACACCGCGTAATCGGGAGCCCATAAAAAACCTGCCCGAAGGCATATGCTATGATCAGTCACCTCTCATATCAAGCATACATATGGTGCGTATGATTATGAGTCATGGAACTATACTAAACATGTTATAATGAAATGAACTACCCTTACCATGCAGATGGGCCTGGACGGCCTATACACAATAAGTATGGGCCTAACAATGGGCCCCAGGGAGAGTCGTAATGTGGACATTTAACCAACATTAAACTCGTAACGTGGACGTCAAACCAACATTACTCCCAAGGCGCGGTCGTCATGAACATCATTACATAATCCGTGTTGGGATCACACATTGCAATGGACCTTAGGTACTTCCCATTGGGCATTAAATACATCAAATGGGCCATGTCATATAGGCCTTTTATTCATCAAGTGAGCCACATAAATGGACCACACCAATGAGCCTTATGTGCATTGCAATGGGTAAGAACCCGTGTGCCTTAGATTGCATCAAATGGGCCTAATCTCATGGGCTTTAAAATACATCAAATGGGTCCAATCCCATGGACCTTGGAACACATCAAATGAGTCCACTCTATGGGCCTTAAATTACATCAAATGGGCTTAATCCCATCGGCCTCGGAACACATCAAATAGGTCCACTCTATGGGCCTTAAATAGTTCAACAACTGGCTACATTCATGGACCCAATTAAATTCAACTGTGGTGGGCCTCAAAAGTGCATTCATTAAGCCCAACATTTAAGGAACTAAAGGTATAAATCATTTTCTTTAAGATCTTTATAATATGGTGGGCCCCACTGCTCAAAATTTCAGCCCAAGGCCAGCATAATTATAACATGTTGTTGTCCTAAATTTGGACACTCCATTGGAGTGGGTCCAAGGCCTCTAAAACTCTGAAAATTGAGGGCCAAGGTCCCTCATCATGCATACAATGAGAGAAAACCTAAAAAGGTGGCTCGCCATCAGAAGAAATACTTTTGAATTATGTTTTTTTATCAAGGCATATTGCTGGACTGCACAGCAGAAAAAAAATCTGCGAGTCCAACCATCTTGGCCCATTCTTTTGGATTCCCAAACGGGGTCACTTGAGGCTAAAATTTCACAGAGTGATACTTCCATAGGTGGGCCACACCCCCACAAAATTTTATAAGTTTTATATATCTCTAAGTATTTTAATTAATTTAAACAAAACAGACTGTCCAGAAAAAAATCGGACAGACCTGGACGTCCCAACGTGGTGGGCCAGTCCGGCCCTCACCACGGTAGGTGGGTTCTAACATAAGTGGAACACGCTCTTAAAAAATTTTAAAATTTTTGGACATCTTTAAATATTTTAATTCATTTACATAAATCAATCTGTCCTGAAAATCGGACTGATTTGGACACCATATTATAATGGGCCGGTCCCGCCATCACCATGGTGTGTACAAGCGTTCATTGGCCCCAAAAGTTTGTAGTGGGTCCTACCATAAGTAGGCCACCCCATGAAAATTTTTATAATTTTTAAACACCCATAGGTATTTTAATAAATTTTAAAAATCCAACTGTCCATGGTGGAATGTTGCTGGAACAGTACAGAAAATCCAGACTGTCCACCTCACTTGGACCACACCTTTGGGACTCTAATGAAGGTCAGTTGGGGCTGAAATTTCAGAGACATTAAGATGAGATTACCACCTTTCAGAAAAGTATATTTAATAAGTATGAATAGTCCCCTAAATAGTCTCAAAATCTGGTCCAAAAAAAACCAGAAACTGTCCAGAAAAATCTGGACAGCAACATGTACTTAGATAAAATTTATTAAATAAGTTAAATAAAAAGGAAAATACATTAATGGGCCACACACATCAGAAAATAAAATGAGGAAAAAGAGAGATAGAAGGACAATTCGGCCATAGAAAAAGGGGCTCCGCCACTATTGAGCCTTCCCAAGATCAATCACACCCGCACATCATACCTAGATTTACATTTACAACATGGATCTTACACATGCATGGCCTATAATTAAAATGCATGGGGAGGATGCCATCCCCACCATGGTTATAAGGTCTGGATGACCTAAACATAATATGATATGAAATAAAACTACCATGATGGGGCCCATAGAGAAAGGCCCCATGCATGGATCATGCATGCATAAGGTAGGCCATTAGGCCACAACCATGGGATTATGTGGGATCTCCACCATTGATTGGTGGGTCCTACACTTCCCTCATGAAAGGAAAAAAATATCTAGGCTATAAAAATCAGATTTTTACATCTAGGGGAGCACCCACCGTCCGATCTTCTTGCTCCTAGGGGTTCCTTAGCACCTTAGCTTGGATTTTAATGGAGGAGATGGGGAATGAATGGTTAGGATGGAGAGATCATGGGGTAGAAAGTGGGCCACCTTGGAGTTTTGGGAATGCTTGGAGAGCTCTCATACGTATGGATTTTTTTTCTTGAGAGAATGAGATGAGAAATGAGAAAGAGAGAGAGTTGTAAAGAGAGAGAGAGAGTGATGGATGGATGTGGTGAGTGATGGTTGTGTAAGAAAATCTTGACTTTTGTGGCCTTTTGTGTAAGAAAGGCATGGGAGGTGTAAGAACTTTTTGACTTTGATGGCTTTTGGTGTAAGAGAGGTATGGGCTTTGCAAGAGATTTTTAACTTTTGTGGTTTCTTGGGAATGGGTGCAAGGTGATGTGTACTTGAATTGTGATGGATTGATTGATGGGATTGATGTGACATCTCGTAGAGATTCTCTTGAGTTTCACAATGCGCGGCTTTTTCCTCGCACCGAACGTTGGCCTACATCTCTTGACCAGGGTATCACCTCGGCGCGCAAGTCGCGGCATCGGAACCGCAGCGATGGCGCGGTCGCTATGGTATTGGTCTTGCGTTGAGCCGATACAGGTTGACGGCATATGAATTAGGGTCGCACGTCAATATCGGTTAAGGGTCGAAGGTTGCCAAAATTCGACCGGTAAGACCGCGAAAGTCTATGGAATGGTACGGACTAAGATACGGGTCTTACACCCATCCCCAAAAGTCAACTTTTCATCACTTCACCCATCCCTCTCCCCATCACTCCATCACTCACATCACCTCTCTCTCTCTCTCTCATTTTTCTCTTAAGCTTCACGAGAGCAATCCAACGCCCACCTTCTTACCTCCCATCCCCACCAGTCAAAGTCCATCTCGATCGTTGAATCGCACCCCTTGGAGCTCTAGATCGCATTGGCGGAAGTAGGAAGAGGAGATCAAAGGTGGGTGTTTTTTTAGGGTTTGATTTGTATGATTTTGATCGTTAGAGGACCCACTTGTGGTGAGACCCATCTTGATGTATGCATTGTAAAGAGGGGCCCATAGTGGCGAGGTCCCTCCATCTTGTCTCTCTCTCTCTCTCTCTCTCTCTCTCTCTCTCTCTCTTTCATTTTTCTTGTTGTGATGATGAAGTCGTGTGGTCCACCCGAATGGACCCTAACATAAAGTATGTATCATATCTATGTCGTCCATGCATTGGGCCCACCTTACTGGACTGTCCAGCGGATGGGATTGCTCCTCGTCCGTCTGGACAGGCCCAGATCAAGAGAAAATACAAATATCAGCCCAATCTCGAGCTTACCTGGGAGTGGATTGGCTGGTATACCTCAACCAGCTATATAGCTACTGTATTGGGTTGGCATGCCCACAGGGCTGCTGTGATGTATGTGTTTTATACACACCATCCGTGAGACCCACACATACTAAAAATCTAGGCCGTCTGGTCTATGTGGGGCCTAGAGTGATGTAATGTCTTATCCACGTCTGTCCAGTGGACGGCGGAGTGGAACCTACCATGTTGTATGTGCCTTATGTACACCATCTGTCCATCCATTTGGACGCTAGACATTGTTTTTTTTTAAAGCTATATATTTATATGTATATATAATAATAATGTATTATATTATATGGGGTGGGCCACATGTGGGGCCCACCTAATATGGAAGTGGATTGGTTGGAATATCTCCCACTAGCCACCATGATGTATGTGAAGTATATCCACACCGTCCACCAGCAAAGGATGGTGGGACTCCACCTAATGTATATGTTTTATTCATACCATCCATCTGTTTGATGGAGTGGGCCCACCCCACACATGTGACACATGTGGGCAGGTGGGACCCACCTTGATTATGTAATGTATTCCACACTGTCCGTCTGCCATGGAGCACACCTTGATGTTATGTATTTTCAGCCACGCTGTCCATTCCGTCTGCTGGATAGGTGTGGCCCACCATGATGTATGCGTTGTATTCTCACCATCCATTTGACGGTGGGACCCACTTTGATGTACTTCACAGCCACGCCGTCCATCCATTTTGGCTGCCACGTGAGGCCCAGATGATGTGTATGGAGCCCATTTGGAATGTGTAGGGCCCACCCTGATATGATAAGGCCCTTGTGCAAGGCCCTTCATGATGTATTTATGGCCTTTGAATCAGGCCTATGTGATGTATTTATTCCCATTGATGCAGCCCACTTGATGTATATTTAAGGCCCATATGTGAGGCCCATATGTGGTGTATATCAGGCTCAAGTGGTGAGGCCCAATGTGATGATATGCAGCCCATATTTGAGGCCCATTGTGATGTCTATTCGGTCCGTGTTTGAGGTCCAATGGGATGTATATGTGACCCGTATTTGAGGCCCATTGAGATGTGTATTCAGCATGTGTTTGAGGCCCAATGTGATGTATATGTGGCCCGTATTTGAGGCCCATTGTGATTGTTTTTGGCCCGTGTTTGAGGCCTAATGTGATGTATATGTGACCCGTATTTGAGGCCCATTGTGATGTATATTAGTCCCGTGTCAGAGGCTCATTGAGATTGTATGTGGCCCATTATGTCATGTATGACGCCCTTGTGTGAGGTCATGATATGTTTGGTCCAATGTCTCCTTGGGAGTAATGTTGGTTAAATGTCCATATTGATGGGCAGTGATGGTTAAACATCCACATTGTGACCTTCCCTTAAGCCTGGTTAGGCTCATTCTTATCATTCTCTAATAGGTTAACCCAAATGAATGAGTCCCATTGATATTGCTTGGACCATCATCAGTCGTCCATCTATGGACCCCGCCTTGCGTTGAGATCGATTACCAATTCTGATTGTCGAGGCCGATTATTGATTTCAATTCTAATTCCGATTGCCAAGGCCGATTCTAATTATCGAGGTCGATTGTCGAGGCCGGTTCTGATTGTCGAGGCCAATTATTAGGCTGATTGTATAGGTTGATTCTGATTGTCGAGGCCAATTTCGATTGCTGAGATCGATTGTCGAGGCCAATTGCATAGGCCGATTACCAAGGTCGATTCTGATTGTTGAAGCTGATTTCAATTGTCGAGGCCGATTCCGAATTATTGAGGCCGATTTCGATTGTCGAAGCTGATTTCGATTGTTGAGGTCGATTCCAATTGTTGAGGTCGATTCCGATTGTATAAGCCGATTATCGAGGCCGATTATTGATGCCGATTATTGATGCCGATTATCAATACCGATTATGAGTATGTGATAGCATAAAATCATAATACATGCCCATACGCTCATCTGCATATTTATTATGAGATTGGTTGACCATTACATATATCATTAGGCAGGTTATTATGAGACTCCTTGATAGGCAGAGATTGTCTCATATGAGCGCACGGTATGCGCAGAATTGATGCATGACTGGATTGTATGACTCATGCATCTTACATTATGTATCATGATTATTGTATGCCTTAGCGACATCGAGGCCATAGCATCCACAGGCATATTGTGGATGACCAGATGGGACATCGAAAATATATTATTAGCATCAGGCCGCCATAGATGGCCTTGGGTGAAACTTTCTAAACCCTCTAGGTACCAGATGACGCCCCAACGTCGAGACCGAGTGGATATATATGAGCACATGAGGACCGTATACCAGTAGACCGTGTCTACCATTGTGTCGTGGTCGGTTGGGAGGGGGTATGACCTTACTCACCTGAGGGAGTAGGCAATGCTAGGCTGAGTCTGAGCAGCTTGAGGAATAGGTCCGCTATCGACGAGCCAGGCTGGATATTGGTAGGCGGATAGTGAGGTCTCTTTCACTTACCTAGTTGTGAGCTTGATGGGGCGACAGGTGGCGTAGTGTATTAGACCCCGGTGATGATTCCAAAGATGTACAGTACTAATTTGTGGAGCAGGAGTTGCATACTCATTCATTCATTCATTCAATATCCACTCGGTCTAGTGGTGCGCAACTATTTATTACGTGTACCTTCGCAATGGTCAGGATTTCAATTGGGGCGCGCGACCAATCTGAGATCAAGAGCCTACCACATTAAGTCTAGCTATCCAAATTTAGGTATGAGACTGGTTTGGATAGAAGTCTCTTGTGATGGACCCCATAGCCTGCGATACTACGTACTATCATCCCGTCTTCACTCTAGCTTGGTCATTTCATTCGCACCTCATATTGCATTACATCTGCGGCATATGACATTTTGGGTTGATATGTTTTTTGTACTTATATGGCTTAGATGAGGTTGATGGTATTCGTGGCTCTTCAAGATTTGTATATTGCATTATATCATTGACATCGGATATTTGGCTCTCTATGATTCCGCATTTGCATAGCCGATCCGCATTGCATGACTCATGTACTTACTGGTATATTTCTGCTCACTCTGATATCGTATAATTCATGATCTCGCCAGTATTTTTGACATTGTATGATTATGACGTTGTATTTGTATGCTTGACACTTATCATGCGCATACACTTTCACCACCCTCTAAGCTTTCTATAAGCTTATGCACGATAGATGCGTACAGGTGGCATTAGTCGCAGCGGCATTAAGCTTAGAGCGTGCAATTGTCTTCAGGAGCTTTGATTTTATTTTTACATATGTATTTCCCTTTCGACATTGTATTCAAAGTTTTTATTAGTGGATATGTGATGATGATGTTACTTTTGTGATTTGGATAAACTTGTGGTTATGCTTCTTACGAGATAAATATATGTTGAAAAATCCTCCTAGTAAGATCCAAGGATCAGAACCTGGACACAGCGATGATCATGCACAATGAAAGCATAAATTACAAGAGATAGAGAGTTACTAATTTGAACAAGCCTCGAATCTACCTCACAAGCCCAAGTTATGCCCTTGAAACACTTAGGAACGAATTAAAAAGCCTTAGAACTCCTCCTCTACTCCCAAATCTTGATTTCACCTGATATATATAGTATCACAACCAGAATAGGAAACAAATCCTGCACTTACGCAACTCTACGCTGCGCTTGATGGGACTTCAATATCATCGATAGACCCATCGAAGATGTCTTCGATGGCATCGAACTTACTTTGATGACATGGAGTAGCAACACTAAAACATTTCAGCAACCAACATGGATTTTTTGAAATTTTCTAATGGCATCAAGCACTTGCCAATGTCATCGACATCCGCTCCATGGCATCGAGTGTCTAAAGCCCTTATCCAAATTTAAGATATCAACAACAATACCATCACATTTATGTCCATCCTAGAACTCTCTCTGTCTCTCTTTATCTCTCTCTCTAAAGCCCTTCTCCAAAGAAAAAAGATAGAGACTCCAAGTTAGTACAACTCCTCTACACTTACATTTGGGCTTAGTATATGTAATAATCATGGTACTAAAAATGGTTACAAAACGGAAACGACCATAACCACCTTTGTGTGGTATGGGCCATAATGCTCAATTTAAATAAATTAACCCTTAACAAGTCTTTAATGGCCAGATGCATGTTTTTCCTTTAAGAAAAGTTTCACGTATTACAAGGAGCTATGGCCACTGTTACATTTATTTAATATATTAATGATAATACTACTATTTTATGCATTTGTTTATGTTGCAGCAGGCACAAGTGTTTCATAACTGTCCCATCATTCATTTGATCAAATTAGCATTTGGTTTCTTCTCCCATGAAGTTCCACAACTGTGATTTTTCATATGGTGGGCTCTGTTGTGGGCCTTGTAGTTTCAAACAACCCACTGATGGCAGTATCCCAACAATCGATTCTTCCATAACTTTTCCCCTAGAATTTCAATATAACTTTTTAAAGGGATTTTTCTCATAGGCTACCTCTATTTCAGCCAATGGATTAATTACTTTTAAACTATTTTTTCAAAACCACCTATTGTTTTCATATACTGACCTTTTACCTCTTGGATAGATTTTAATTAACATAAAGTCTTAAGTGCCAAAAAGACAAATTTGTCCTCCTCAAGAGTGAATTTTAATTTATTTATTTCAAAATCTCTTATATTCCATTAGAAAGAAGCTATACAACCAAATGGACAATTCGGGCTACCCCTAGTAGCAAAAAAAAGTGGGGACGCCTATCATAATGGGCAGCCGAAAACGGCCACCAATATACAAAACCCCTTAAGATCCCATTAGATATGACCTTAAAGAACCCAACCCAATTTTATCTAAGAAGATCAGCCCCCACACTTTCATAGGGAGGCCATTCACTTGGATGTAAAAGGATACGGACTGGCTTTTGCTCCCTTCACAGGTCATCCCATCTGCCGGCCCGTTGCCTTCCCTTTGAATAAGCCTGTAAGAAAACGTCCCTTGTTAAGGGTCAAATATTGCGTATTAGACTGCAGTTATTGCTTGGTTTTATGAACATGATAATGCTTAAACATTCCATTTTAATCATGTTTTTGTTTTAAGGTGAATTTAAGAGCTTGGACTGAAAAAAGGATGCTAAAAGCATGGACTTGATACTCAAGAATCACCAAGGTAAGAGACGGATCTTAAGGGACCGAGATTGAAGAATTCATACGCCAAAGATCCGAGAAAATCAACTGATTGAAGAAAAAGAGGGCTGAAAATTGTCTTGAATGCAAAATCGCAGGGTTCTCACCATCCGTTTACCTCGAAACTTTATATCTGGCCTGAGGACCTTAAATTAATTGTACATGTCGAAATTCAGCCCTTAGATCTTTATGGAAGTGGCCTAATGGACAGATTAGCCACTAAATCACTGATTTAGGGCCCACCTGATATCTAGATATACTTCAATTTTGGCCTCAACACCTTAAATTAGATGACAAAACGGATGGCTGGAGAGGATTTCTCATAAACATCATAGTGGACCCCACTTTAGGGTGCATGCACATATAGTGCACGTAATCGTGCAGTGCATTGTACTAGAAGACTAGTCAAAGGTTGGTTGACCAGACCCCATCTTCGCTTACGCACAGCGTCTGCACATCCGAACGTTGTGGCGTGTAGTGGGCCACCATCATCGTACCAATGGATGATCTGAACCGTCCATTCGATCCAGGGGGCGCCGACCATAACCATGGTGACCTCCTGCTCCCATCCACGTGTACACACGCAGATCACCATCAAACACAGGATGAACGGTGGGAACAAAGATACAGTGGGCCGCACTAAAACTCGATTAAAACCACTCATTTTTTACCGAAATCTCGCCAGGAATCCAATGAATGGGGTGGATTTCTCTGAAAAAATCACTGTGGACCTCCTCGATCATCACAGTGCAAGAAAATTCACATGGCCTGCGTCTAGGAAAACCATATTTTCACGATTGTTCTGCGATCAAGATCACTACCGGATTTATGATCCTTATCGTCCAAATCACTTCCATGGGGTAACCAACCACCACCAAGGAGCCTAATGAGTCAGATGGCCAAAACGGATTGGCTATCCACGCCAAAACGGGTCCAACACAAGTCATTCCGGGTTTCGCTGCGCATGGTACGAAAGCTGCTGCGCACACCTTCTTCACCAACTCCAGCATCCACCGACTGACTCTAGCCTCCCAGCCGACTTCATTTATCTATAAAAGGAGAAGAAAGAGGAAGAAATGAACATGAGAAGAGGGGGGGGGGGGGAGAGAGAGAGAGAGAGAGAGAGAGAGAGAGAGAGAGAGAGAGAGAGCATGGAGAGGCTGACCATCAATAAGAGTTTTCTTTCCCTTTGTTTAATTTCTGTTTATGTTGTTTTTTTTTAAAGAGATTTTTACCTTAATCATGTCTATGATGGGCTAAGAGGTGAAACTTGTAATGTGACGGGTTATTTTTTATGCTTTGATTCATATTTTAGTTGAACTATCTTTGCTTCTAGTTTGATCATAAGGAATGCTTTTAGTTTTTAATAGTTTGTTGTAACTTAAATTACAATGGATCTGCGATACCTTTGAGCATGTTCTTTGCATTATTGTGATTAGGAAATTTGGAACCCTATTATTCACCATCGCCTCTTGGATATGGTTGGATGATGGAACCCTTCCTAACGTTCATAATTCTCTCAGATTGGTTGTGTATTGGTTAAAATTTTGTTGTTATCTTTGTCTCATGTGCATGGTTTTTTGATGGAATCAATTCTAGTTCTCATACCTCTCATCTCTTGAAAACTAGATTAAAGGAAGTTCAGATTTGGATTTTAATGAATTATCTTCCAATTAGATGAAGATGAGACTCTGATTCTAGTTGTGTTCTTAAATTAAGTATAGATCTCCCTAATCTCTACAAGTGGATCTTTGGAAACCCTAGTTTCCCACCTTTGAATTTTACAAGTTTGAGTTCAGTAATTCACAATTATTCTCTTAAAATTTCCTAATTTAGATAACATCTTCATCTAGTTCTGGTTACTTTTAGATTATGTATAAGGTTTAGTCCCTTTGGATTCAACCTCGGTCTTATCGAGATTATTACTACATTACGACCCTATACTTAGGGTGGTGAACATCCCTCTCAGATTTAATTTATTGATCCTGGAAACCCACGATCTCCACTGCCAGGGAGTGCGGGACTTCCTTGATAGGAGGTCAACCATGACCTTTGAATTGGAGTTAACCTCTATCTTATCCAGCCCACTGTACAGACACTGAATGAGGTCATCATAAATCGCATGGAGTTCGGCTCTGTTGTTGGAACCCACCCTTTAACTAGTCTAGAAAGTGAAAGTAAAGTTACCTTTGTCCCCTGTACATATGCCACTACCTCCTAACATACTCGGGTTGCCTCTCACCGAAACATCAACATATAACTTGACCCAATCCCTTGCCAATTTCACCCATTTGATTATCTTTTTCCGATACCTTTGTTGGGGAGGAGCTAAAATTCCCAGCCCTTCCATGATCTGATCTCATAGGGGGCTAAACATTATCTTGTCATCGAGTAGCGTCTTGACCCACCATTTGATAAGGGCAATAGAGACCGTAGCCTTCATGGGTCTTTGGTCATATCTAGCTTCATTTCTGATGGATTGGGGAGGAGACTGCGGATGGGGGAAGGAGAGCTACCGAGTGCCGAAGCACACTGCCATTGTATCATTCTCCCTTTTATCAATTGGTGTTGCAGGGGGGAGATCCCGAATAACGTTCCAAAATGGTTCTAAATTTTTTTCGCCTGCTACTCATTGAGGAAGAGGTGCGATAGCGATTCTGCGATAGCGATTCTATCTCAGGATGAATAATGGGCCCATGTTCATAGTGAGTACATCTGGAGGCTAGTGAAATCCCTTTGGACTAAACTCTGTACTCCACTAGGATCGCTTCCTGCAATAATCTCCACAAAAACTGTAATCTTCGGTGGCATCTTACCATGCCAAATCCTGTTCGACCACCTCATGGCAGGGGACCTATCTCTACTTAGATTCCAAGCCGACTTTAGAGTGAATAAGCCGGAGGAATCGTAAGGCCAAAAGCACACGGATCTGTCCTCTGACATGGCAAAGCCACCATGAAAGATGAAGTTTAGGACTTCCTAGGATAAGAAGGAAAATACCGAGGATGGAGGGAGTGGCCCTGTTGTGCCTGGGAAACCACTGACCTTCAACAACAACAATGAGTCTGGGATTGGACTGACGACTAGATGCCGGAGGGAGCCTAGTCCTATCCAGTAGACCTTTCACAGATTCTAATCCCCTTATCCCAGATTCTGGATTGACATCTGGACCAACAACTAGCTGATGGAGGGGGCCCATCCCTCCTCAAGAGTGAATAACTATGTTCTAGCTTACTGTTGAGAAAAGTCTTAAATCTGAAGTTTTTTGAGGTCGTTCGACCGGTCGTGGGACAGCTTCGACTGGTCGTGGGAGGCGCTTGACCAGTCGTAGGTTCAAGCCCTGGCACGACTCAAAGTCCAGTGAGTTTTTGCTATTTTTCTTCGCGGTCTTCGACCAATCGAAGGAGGCTAAGACCAGTCCTAGAATTTCCAGGACTAGTCGTAGGTTTCGCAGTTTGTTTCGAGATTTTGTACATCAAGCACCCTTGCCTCGTACTTTACAAGGATGAGAATGAGGTACATCAAGCACCCTTGCCTCGTACTTTACAAGATTATTTACAACCGGTGGGGGTGAGCACGCCCTTATGCATGGTTTTATTAGAGAATGCCGGACACATGGATATCATGCCAGGGGTGATCCAAATCCTTCCTAAATTTCATGAGCTTCAGTCAGAAAATCCATATTTACATCTAAAAGAGTTTGATGAGATCATAGCTACTTTATACTTTCCTAATGTGTCTGATGACATGGTCAGGTTGAAACTCTTTCCCTTTTCTTTGAAAGAGAAAGCTAAGACATGGTTACATTCATTACGTCTTCGATTTATTGGTAGATGGAATGACATGACAAGGGTGTTCATAAAGAAAATTTTCCCATACCATAAGACGAACACCCTTAGAAAGTCTATCATGAACTTCGCCCAAAGGGAAGATGAAACATTCTTCCAATGTTGGGAGTAGTTCAAGGATCTTATCAGCTTATGCCCACAACATGGTTTTGAAATGTGACGCATCACGAACTTTTTCTATGGGAAAAGGCTAAGGAAACTATTTGCAGTAATTGTGCTTACAATATTCACACTACTGAAAATTACCCAATTATATCTGCCTTTCAAGAGGTACTGAATGAGCAATCTAATGTTGTAAGCAATTACAAAAGACCTTTCATTGGGCCCACCTCTAATACATACAATCGTGGTTGGAGAAATCATCCAAACTTCAGTTAGAGGAATGGACAAACCGCTACACCTCAAGGTTTCCTAAATCAAATTCTAAATCAAGAGAAACCTCAAGAGGATTCAGTTGTAAAACACTTTCAAAAGCAAAAGCATTTCAATCAGGGTATGCTACAAGCCTTTCAAGACCTTATAAAAGCAATACAAAGACTTAAGGCTGAAAGTGCGATTGGGAATAAGGGGAGCCTCCCAGCTCAACCTCTTCCCAATTCAAAATCGCAATATGAAGGTAGCGACTCAAGCTCTTCAAATCAGATGGAGTAAGCTAAATCTATCACTACTCCTAGGAGTGCGAAGATCATTGACAAAACCATTCCGGTTAGGGCTAAAAAGCCTAAAGACCTAGAAGTTGACAAAGATGATGGATCTAACCATGTTCCATAAGAATTAGAACCAGAACCTCAAGGAAAGCCAATTGCTCTATTTCTCTAACGGTTGGTTGCACCAAAATCTCTCTCTAACTCCCAGGACATTCTAAAGGTGTTAAAATAAGTGAAGGTTAACATTCCTCTACTTGATGCCGTGAAACAAATACCTTCATATAATAAATTTCTGAAAGACTTATGTACAAACAAAAGGCAGTAAAATATTCAAAAGAAAGTCTTCTTAATTGAGAAAGTGAATGCCATCCTAAAGCAAGTTGTACCGCAGAAATTCAAAGATCCTGGTAGTCCAACCATACCTTATGTAATCAGAAACTACTGAATTGAGCACACACTTCTTGACTTAAGAGCGAGTGTAAATCTAATTCCCTACTCTATGTACAAACAGTTAGGTTTGGGTGAATTAAAACCCACTTTAACCACAATATAACTTGCTGATTACTCTTTTCGTGTACCAAGAGGGATAATTGAGGATGTGTTGGTCTAGGTTAACAGATTCTACTACCTTGTAGATTTTATCGTCCTGGATACCGAACCCATCAGTAACATGAGCACTTAGATTCCCGTCATTCTTAGTTTCTCATTCCTTGCCACTTTAAACGCAATTATCAATTACAGGAATGATGTCATGAGTATATCTTTCGGGAATATGACATTGGAGCTAAACATATTTTTCAACACAAGTAAACGGTTAGAGGATGATGACGATTTTCACGACATTAACATGATTGACTTTTTCGTGGAAGATAGGACACCTTTGAGCTTATCCTTTGACCCTCTAAAGACGTGCCTGACCCACTCGAATGATTTTGATGATGAAATGATTAGGGAGACGTGTGTCATGCTTGATGTCATGCCAATACTTGAAGTTAACTGGTGGAGGCCACAATTTGAATAGTTGCCCCAGACTGATGAAGTGCCTCTATCGGCTAATCTAAAGCCACCGAAGCTTGACCTAAAATATTTGCCTTCTTATTTGAAATATGTTTATTTAGTTCAAGATGAAACATACCCGATAGTGATTTTTTCCCACCTGGAGAAAGAACAGGAGAGTATGCTCATATCTACTCTGATTGAGCATAAGGAAGCCCTTGGATGGACAATCACGGAACTCGAGGGAATTGACCCCTCGATTTGTACTCACTGTATTTATCTTAAGGATAATGTGAAGACTTCTCGGCAATAACAACATAAACTAAATCCAAACATGAGGAAGTAGTTAAAGTTGAGGTTCTTAAACTATTGGATGTGGGTATTATATACCCTATATCCGATAGTCAATAGGTGAGTCCAACTCAGTTAGTTCCTAAGAAGTCTGGATTCACTATTGTAGCCAATGCCAATAACGAACTCGTGCTAACTAGAGTTACTAATGTTTGGAGAATGTGCATTGACTATAGGAAGTTGAATCCCGTCACGAGGAAGGACCACTTTCCTTTGCCCTTCATCAATCAAATTCTGGAAAGGTTAAATGGTCATTCTTATTACTCTTTCCTTGACAGGTATTCGGGCTACAATCAGATAGAGATAGCCCCTGAAGATCAGGAAAAGATTACATTTACATGTCCCTATGACACCTTTGCTTATTGAAGGATGCCATTCGGACTATGTAATGCCCCTGCCACCTTTCAGCGATGTATGATGAGTACCTTTTCTGATATGGTGGGGCAATATCTATGGGTCTTCATGGATAATTTCTCCGTCTTGGGTCCAACTTTTAGCGAGTGCTTAGAGCGTCTTAAATGTGTGCTGAAAAGATATGAAGAAAAGAATTTGGTACTCAATTGGGAGAAGTGTCATTTCATGGTTCGTAAGGGAATTGTCCTTGAACATATCATCTCGTCCGAAGGAATCGAGGTAGATATGGCAAAAATTGATCTTATCTCTAACCTACCTCCACCCAAGAACATACGGGACGTGCGATCCTTCTTATGACACGCTGGGTTTTATAGACGATTCATAAAGGACTTTAGTCTCATCTCTCATGCTCTATATAATCTACTTCAAAAGAATGCACCATACGAGTAGACTGAGCAATGCCAAGAAGCTTTCACTAAGCTAAAATGCATGTTGACCACTACACCTATCATACAACCACTCGACTGAAGCCTTCATTTTGAACTTATGTGTGGCATGTCTGATTACACTTTTGGGGCGTTTTAGGCCAGAGAAAAGAAAAGAAGCCTTACGTTATTCATTACACAAGTAAAATGCTAAATCCTGCCCAAGTGAACTACTCGACTATGGAAAAGGAATTCTTAGCCGTAGTATTCACTTTGGACAAATTTAAGTCCTACTTGATCAGATCCAAGATCATTTTTTACACAGATCATGTGGCACTCAAGTATCTTCTTGCTAAGAATGATGCTAAGCCCCGCCTGATAAGATAGATCTTTCTACTCCAAGAATTTGATTTAAAAATTAAAAATAAAAAGGGACTAGAGAATGTAGTGGCTGACCATCTTTCCCTCCTTAATCCCTCTGATTCCCTTGAGACGACACATATTAATGATATGTTCCCTACAAAAAATTATTCGGAGTCTCTCATTCACCTTGGTTCGCTGATATTGCTAATTATCTTGCCACAGGTTTCATACCGACACATTGGACTGCGCAAGATAAGAAGAAATTTTTCACCGAGGTGTGTAAGTTTTTTTGGGATGATCCATCTTTATTTAAATATTACCCAGACCAAATCTTAAAGAGATGTGTGCCAGGCGATGAGCATCAGAGTGTCATCTCCTTCTATCACTCACAGGCTTGTGGTGGTCACTTTTCTGCTAAAAAGACCACGGCCAAAATTCTGCAGTGTAGCTTTTACTAACCCACTGTGTTTAGGGACACTTATGAGTTTTGCAAGGCTTGTGAGCATTGTCGAAAGTTGGGAGCATTGTCCTCTTGAAATATGATGTCTTGAACCCCATTCTTATTATAGAGGCATTTGATTGCCGGGGCATTGATTTCATGGGACCATTCCCCCAATCCTTTGGAGATATATACATTTTACTCGTCGTATATTATGTCACTAAATGGGTTAAAGTGATTTCGTGCCGAAACAATGACCATCACACGGTCATTAAATTCATAAAAGAGAACATCATTTCCTAGTTCTAAACACCTCGAGACATCATTAGTGATGGGGGCTTACACTTTTGTAATAAACTATTCAAGAGTTTAATAAAGAAATATGGTATCTCTCATAAGGTGAGCACCTTGTACCACCCACGAACAAGTGGGCAAGCCGAGATTTCTAATAGGGAGATCAAACACATTTTGAAAAAGATGGTTAATCCTGACCATAAGGATTAGTCAATCCGATTGACCGATGCCTTATGGGCTTACCGAACTGCATTTAAAACCCTATTAGAATGTCTCCCTTTGACTTATCTATGGGAAAGCTTGTCACTTACCTATGGAGTTGGAACATACAGCCTACTGGGTGATCAAAAATCTGAATTTCAATCTAGACAACGCTGGCTCGCTGCGCAAGCTTCAATTGAATGAACTCGAAGAAATTCGAAACGATGTGTACGAGAACTCGAGAATTTACAAGGACAGAATGGAAGCATTTCATGACTAATACATTCTTCGAAAATCATTCATGCCAGGTCAAAAGGTCCTTTTGTACAATTCTCGATTACATCTCTTTCCGAGTAAGCTCCAATCTCGTTGGACCAGCCATTTTATTGTCATCAATGTTTATCCTCATAGGGCTATCAAGATTCAGAATCTAGACAATGAAAATGTGTTTAAAGTAAATAGACATCAATTAAATCTATTTGTAGAGAAATTTGATTCAGAGGACATGTCCATGCCCCTGAATGATCCTGTTTACCAGGATTGATCTCCTAGTCTGATGGAGGTATAGATAGGTTTACTGCTTTTATAGGACTAGGGTAGTTTATTTTTTGTTGTTCTAGGTTAGTCAGCTTTATGCTGTTAGGATAGTTTGCTTTTGTTGGTTAACTCTTGTGCCGAGCCGCCTTCATGCTGAAATCTCTTTAGAAAAAAGTTGTACGACATCGTCGTCAGGTATTATCTTTACATCGCTTCTCCTTCAATTTCGTTATCTCATGTGCATTGCATGCTTTTATCTTTTACATTAAGGATAATGTAGATTTTAGGTTGAGGAAGGGAGATTAAGTTACCTAATCAGTATTTTCTTGGTCTTAAGCAAAAAATTATAAAAAACATTTACAAATTTTTTTAAAAATTCTTGTGAATTCGAAGTGATTTTAAAGGCCATCTTTGATTTAGAAGTATAAGATATGTAATATTGGTAAAACTCTTGAATTTAGTTACCTGTTAAACGTCACAGTTAAGTTCAAATTATTAATCCATGTTTAAAAGTTTTAAACATTAATTGAGTCATGATTTCACATGTCACACCTAGCTCACACATTATAGCTTTAGTTCGATATTAAATTGTTAGCCTGGTAATTACTAGGCATGGAAGGAGCCAACCTGGGGAATTCATCCATCATGTTCATTGAAAAAAGGAGAATACCCAGCTAAAAAACATTTGTGTTCGAAAATGGCTACCTATTAAAGATCTTTAAAAAGGTTGACACGGCATGAAGCCATCAATGGGAAAATCAAAAGCTGAAAGAATAAAAAGGATGAACTGTAAGGCAAGTTTTGGTTTAGGTTAGGTTATATGGAATGCTCTGTTTGATTATCAATGTTATCATGAAAATTGATGTTTGACTCTTAATGATGATAAGCTGAGGTTATACTATACACCCATGAAACTCAATGTTTAAAATTGTTCTAATCGATGAATTACTATTTGAACTTGGCCATGAAGCTTACTGTGCGCTTGAGTCTAGGAGAAAGTAATGCCCAACTTTCATGAATCTTAGAATTCTAGTATCTAGATTGTTTTTCAAAAATCACTTAGGTTTATAGAATTTATCTCGTAATTCTTAAAATATTTTTCACATACTTTGCTCGGTACTAGCAAAATGCTAGTTGAGGATTGTGTTGAAGGTCAAATATTGCATATTAGACCCCAATTATTATATGATTTTATGAACATGATACTGTTTAACATCCTGTTTTAATCATGTTTGTGTTACAAGGTGAATTTAGGAGCTTGCGCTGAAAAAGGGTACTAAAGGCATGGATTTGATGCTCACAAATCACCAAGGTAAGGGACAGATCTTAGGAAACTGAGAACAAAGAATTTACACACCAAAGATCTGAGAAAATCAAGTGATTGAAGTTAAAGGGGCCCGAAAGTCATCCTGAATGCAAGATCATAAGGTTCCCACCATCCATTTGATTTAAAACTTTATATCTGGCCTAAGAATCACAAATTAACCGTACACGCCAAATTTCAGCCATTGGATCTTTGTGACAGTAGTCCAACGGACAGATCATCCCATAAATCACTGATCTGGGGCCCACCTGATATCTAGACATGCTTCGATTTTGGTCTAAACCTTTTAAATGGGATGGAAAAATTGATAGATGGAGCGAATTTCTCATAAACATCACAGTGGACCACATAGGGAGATGTGTGAGCACACAGACAGTGCATTCCCGTACCGCATCGGACTAACCAGCCCAGTCAAAGTCGGGCTGACCTGACCCTTCTTGCGCAAGAGTCCAGCGCTCGCACATTTCTTGCCAGGCGTGTGTTATGGACCACCATCAGGGCCCACATGCATGATCTAGACCATCCACTCGATCCAAGACGTGGGGCCGATCGTACCCATGTTGAGTTTTTAGTCCCATGCACGTATACACACGTAGTTCACCGTCAAACGTAAGATGAACGATGAGTTGATTTAATACAATAGATCACACCAAAACTTGACCAAAATCACTCCTTTTCAACCGAAATTTCACGAGGAATCCAATAAACGGGGTGAATTTCTCTGAAAACATCACTATGGGGCCCATCGAGCATCTCAACGCAAGATTTTTCGCGTTCAACGCACGTCCAATTTTCCCAAACGTTACAGGGACTTGTGGCCCACCGTTTGTGAGATCCGAACCGTCCAAAAGCTCTGGCAAGGGGTCTTTACCCCAACCATGGATAAAAAATCAATTTTTCGGCACTCCATTTGCCAAAAACAAGATCCAAAGCTGGTTTCACCCGGGTTTCTTGCGAAGTCAGGTTTGCTGCGTAAACGCATGACCCCACCGACTCTAAACGCCACAACCGTCCTTGCTGCCATAAAGAGAGAGAGAGAGAGAGAGAGAGAGAGAGAGACAGAGAGAGAGAGAGGGAGAGAGAGAGAGAGAGATGTTGATGTTTTATTTAAACCAATCTGATTTAAATGATTTTAAACTCGCAAGTATATGAATCAAATGTAGATACGGTACATATTACAAGATCATTCCCACGAGGACTGGTTATCACAATTTAAAATTTATGATTCTTCTTTACTAATTCAACAAATATTTGAGCTAATGATTAAGTAAAATAATAAAAATCTATGAAAAACATCTAAGAGCAAGGAGAAAAATTCAGTCAAAGAGAACACTAGGACTTTTGAATCCACCCCTAATTATCCTGACCCTTATTTTACCTGTTGATTTACCCTAATTCAGATTGATATAAATTTAATGAATAAAGCACACTCTATGTCCTTGGTCGTGCACACAGAATGTATAATCCCTTAAAGCATATGAATCACATCTTTCCATCCATGGTCAGGCATGGAGAGATGTAGATTCCTATTTCCTTCTCTATAGGAAACCTGTTCATGGTCTGACACAAGCACCTAGAATAAGATTCCAAACAACATCCACATCTAGACTTTGGTTAAGCTCATAGAATGAAGAAGTACAGAAATTTTAGTTAAGCACACTAGAGAAAGAAACAAACTAATCAAATTCAGATAAAATCAACACATACAAGAGTTATTCAAATTAGGGGCTTCATCTCATCCCTAGTTAAGAAGTTTAGCACAATCTAAACATGATTAAACTAAAAAACACAAGACAAAAGGAATACAAAAAAAAAACTCTATGAAGAAAGCTACTCCACGTTCCGGCTCCCAAAAGATCAGATCCCAGCAACTCCTCCCTTTTTCTTCTCCTTCTCACATCTCTTTATAGCCATGTAGGATGGTGGATAGGATTGGCGGTGATGTTTAAGAACATGCAGAGAGTCGGTGGAAGAAATCTTTACGCACTAGAGTGCATAACTCCTTTACGCAGCAACGTGAAGTGTGTTGCATTTGGTGTAGATTGCTGACCAATCTGATTAGTTTGACTTCTTGGTTGTGCATATGGATACCTGTTGCAGCCTGTGAACGATCCGGATTACAGATTTGGAAGCCCCTTTGATCACAGAATGGCCCCACAGTGCCGGTTTTCACGGACGCTGAAACAGGGCAATGGATTTCGTTCGTTGTGGCTTTGGTGGGGCCCACTTCTTTATTATTTTGAGAAATCCACTCCGTCCATGAGATGCGCCTCAAAATTTCAGTCAGAAATGGGTGATGGGGGTCAAATATTGCATATTAGATCCAGTTATTGCCTGAATTTACCAACCTGATACCATTTAATGTTCTATTTTAATCATATTTGTGATGCAGGGTGTATTTACGAGCTTGGATCGAAATAAGGTGCTAAAAGTATGGAGCTTCGAATTCACCAAGTCCATGGATAGACTCCAGGGGACTAAGATCGACGGAATTACACACGGGGGATCTGAGGAAGTCAAGCTGTTCACATTAAAGAGGCCTAAAAGACGTCCAGAATGCAAGATTACAGGGTTCCCACCATCTGATCAGCTAAAAACTTTATACAGATCCTGAGGACCATAAATTAACCATACAAGTTGAGTTTCAGCCAATGGATCCCTCTAGAAGGGGCCCAAAGGATAGATCAGCCCCTTAAATCCTTAAGTGGGGCCCACTTGATCTTTAAATATGCTTCAATTTCAGACTCAACGCCTTAAATAAAGTGAAACAATGGATGGATGGAGCGAATTTTTCAAGAACATCATGCCGGACCTCACACATACACTGTGTACATAGGGTACAAGTACACTAGTCGTGCACAGCAATGAAGAGTTGGTCAAACCGACTCTTGACCGACTTCTTTTTCCAAAATAAAAAAAAGCAATAGCGTTTATGTCGTTTGACGCTGATCTACATTGTCGGCCCATCTTCATCATCTGATTCAATGATCCAAGCCGTCCAATGCATCCAAGGGGGGGCGTTGACCATAGCTATGGTGATCATCTACAACCATGCACGTACACACAGGAAGAAGGCAATCAAACGCAGGATAGATGGTGAAAATATTTGGTATGGTGGGCCACACTAAACTCAACAAAAAGTATAAATTTCTAATTGGTTTTTTTCCATGAGTCGAATGAATGGAGTGGATTTACTTGTTAACATCGTTCATGGGCCCCACCAACTTTTTTTCTCACGAATTCAAAAGACGGCAACTAACATTACAACGAATTTCACATAGGGGGTTGGTTCGTAGTTGTGGGCCCCATCCATTATCTAAATGGACAATCCAAACCGTCCATTCGAATCCCACTGCCCATATTACCAACATGTAGGTGACTAAATTTCAAGAGAAAGCGAGTATGGATTTCCGATCACTCAAATGTAGGATTAATGACCATAAGATTAATCAGGTGGACCGCACCAAAAGCAATCAGAAATCACCCATTTCTGACTGAAATTTTGAGGCACATCTCATGGACGAAGTGGATTTCTCAAAATAATAAAGAAGTGGGCCCCACCAAAGCCACAACGAACGAAATCCGCAGCCCTCTTTCAACGTCCATGAAAACCGGCGCTGTGGGGCCATTCTGTGATCAAAGGGGCTACCAAATTTGTAATTCGGACCGTTCACAGGCTGCAACAGGTATCCATAAGCACAACTAAGAATTCAGACTGATCAGATTGGTCAGCAATCTACGCCGAACGCAACACACTTCACGTTGCTGCGTAAAGGAGTTACGCACTCTGGTGCGTAAAGATTTCTTCCACCAACTCTCTGCATGTGCGTAAACATCACCACCAATCCTATTCACCGTCCTACATGGCTATAAAGAGACGTAAGAAGGAGAAGAAAAATGGAGGAGTTGCTGGGATTTGATCTTATGGGAGGCGGAACGTGGAGTAGCTTTCTTCATAAAGTTTTTTTGGTCTTCCTTTTGTCTTGTGTTTTTTTAGTTTAATCATATTTAGATCAGGCTAAACTTCTTAGCTAGGGCTGAGATGAAGCCCCTAATTTGAATAACTCTTGTATGTGGTGATTTTATCTGAATTTAATTGGTTTGTTTCTTTCTCTAGTGTGCTTAACTGAAATTTTTGTACTTCTCCATTCTATGAGCTTAACTAAAGTCTAGATGTGGATGTTTTTTGGAATCTTATTCTAGGTGCTTGTGTCTGACCATAAACAGGTTTTCTATAGAGAAGGAAATAAGAATCTACATCTCTCCATGCCTGACCATGGATGGAAAGATGTGATCCATATGCTTTAAGAGATTATACATTCTTTGTGCCCGACCAAGGACATAGAGTGTGCTTTATTTATTAAATTTATATCAATCTAAATTAGGGTAAATCAACAGGTAAAAAAAGGGTCAGGATAATTAGGGGTGGATTCAAAAGTCCTAGTGTTCTCCTTGACTAAATTTTCCTCCTTGCTCTTAAATATTTTTCATAGATTTTTATTATTTTACTTAATCATTAGCTCAAATATTTGTTGAATTAGTTAAGAAGAATCGTAAATTTTGAATTGTGACAACCAGTCCTCGTGGGAACGATCTCGTAATACGTACCGTATCGACATTTGATTCGCATACTTGCAAATTTAAAATCATTTAAATCAGAATGGTTTAAATAAAAGTTCAAGTTTTTGGCGCCGTTATCGGGGACTGTTTTGGATTTAGGATTCTTTCTTATCATAATTCATAGCTTTAGGAATTTTCTAGCATTATTTTAGGAAATTTAATTTATTTTTATTTTTATTTTGTTTACAGGAGTTGAAGAAGGAAGCTTCTAAATAAGATTGTCTTCAAAAGGAGGAGCTCCCAAATCTTTAGACATCCATCATCTCCTTTTTCGGATTCTTTCTTCCAATTCTTATTTACATAGTTTTATCTTATTTTTAGGAATTTATAATTTTTAGTTCTAATTTTATTTCTCTTAGGTTGCATCTTAGTTTAATTTTCTTTCTTACATTGCAGTAACATAGTTTATGCTAGGACGTAGATCTCTGAACATAGAATTAACACCTTTCGATCCTGAAATAGAAAGAACCTTTCGTCGAAGATTCAGAAACATCCTATTTGAAATAGCGGATGAGAATGAAATTAAAGCGCTTAGAGATTATTTAGCTCCTGTCCAATTTAATGCGCCTTCATACATAGGGTTGCCAGCCACCACGACAGCACACTTTGAACTTAAACCAGGGGTCATACAGTTGTTACCGTCTTTCTATGGTCTAGATAAGGAGGATCCATATCATTACGTGAAAGAATTCCTAGACATTTGCTCTACCTTTAGGTTTCAAAACTTTTCAGATGATTCGATCCGTTTGTGCCTTTTTTCTTTTTCTTTGAAGGATAAGGCAAAAGCATAGTTGAATTCTCTAGGAGTTGGGTCTATCATTACATGGGACCAACTGTCTAAGAAGTTCTTAAACAAGTTCTTCCCGGTTCACAAAACTAATGCTCTTTGTAGGGAAATTACTAATTTCACACAAAAAGAGGGGAAGCACTTTCATGAATGTTGAGAAAGATGGAAGGACTTGCTTCTTAAATGTCCACACCATGGTTTTGAGAAGTGGCACCCAGTTCAATACTTCTATGATGGTTTGACACCCCAAAACTGTCGCATGGTTGATGCCACCAGTGGAGGGTCATTCATGACCAAAAGTGGTGTCGAAGCTTGGAATTTCTTTGAAACCTCGTGTGAAAACTCCCAACAATGGGACTATTCAAATAGAGGTGAAAGAAGTCCCCAACTACCGAAGAAAGGTGGTATATATGAGATAGGAGTCACGCCAGATCTTTATGCCGAAATTGATAGCCTGACACAGAAATTCGATGCTTTGATGTTAAATAATGGACCTCCTCAATCAACTCAAATCGAGTCATGTGCCATATGTTCCAGTCTTGCCCATCCTATGCAGTATTGTCCATCTGGTGCAACGTTTTTAGAATTTCTATCTGAACAAGTACATGCTATGAACACTTTTCAGAGACCTGGGAATGATCCTTACTCAGACACCTACAACCCAGGGTGGGCTAGGCATCCAAATTTTTCTTGGGCAAAAGGACCACAGTAAGGAGGACCATCTGAAAATCCTCCTATGCAACCTTACCCCTAAATTGGTAGTCAACAATTTTAGCAATTTTCGCAGTATCAATAAGTACCTCCACAATCTAGGAAACCATCTCTTAAGGATACACTCAATCTTTTTATGCAGAGTTCACTTCAATTTTAAAAAGATACCCAATAAACTTTACTAGCTAACTGGCAAAGCTTACATGCAAATGCGCAATCCCTTGCCAAGTTGGAAGTACAGTTGGGTCAACTTGCTGCCACATTGAGTGAGAGAGAGAAGGGCAAGTTCCCTAGTCAACCTGTGGTAAATCCAAAAGGACAGTATGAGATTGACTTTAATTCAAACCAAGAATAATATCATGAGCAAGCCAAATCAATCAGATGTGGAGAGGGTATCCAGAGACATGTGGAAGGAACATTGGAAGAGAGAGAGAGAGAGAGAGAGAGAGAGAGAGAGAGAGAGAGAGAGAGAGAGAGAGAGAGAGAGAGAGAGAGAGAGAGAGAGAGAGAGAGAGAGAGAGAGAGAGAGAGGGAGGGGGCCGGGCAGGGTTTTCTTCTTCCTTATTTATTTATTTATGTTTTTCTTCTTTGATGTTAGTCTCACCATGCCTATGATGAGCTAAACCTCTTAGCCAGGGCTAAGAGGTGAAACTTGTAGTGTGATGGGAGACTTTTCTTTATGCCTTTGATTTGTGTTTAAATTGAATTGATTTTGATTTTAGTTTGATTATAAGGAATGTTTTTAGTTTTTAATGGTTTATTGTGACTTAAATTACAATGGATTTATGATAGCTCTGAGCATGTCCTTTTCACTATTATAGTTCTGACTTGGGAGCCCTGTTGTTCACCATCGTCTCACGGGCATGGTTGGATGATGAAACCCTTCCTAACATTCAAAACCCTTTTAGATTGGTTTTGGATTGGCTAAATTCTGTTGTTTGCTTTGTTTCATGGGCATGGTTTTGTGATGGAATCAATTCTAATTCTCATACCTATCTTCTATTGAAAACTAGATCAAAGGAACTTCAGGTTTGGATTTTAATGGATTATCTTCCAACTGGATGAAGATGAGACTCTAAATCCAGTTGTGTTTATGAATTAAGGATAGATCTCTCTGATCTCTACAAGTGGATCCTTGGCACCCTAGCTTCCCACCTTTGAATTTTACAAGTTTTAGTTAAAGTTATTCATCATCATTCCCTTAAATTTCCTTGATTTAGATTACATCTTCACCTAGTTCTAGTTCTAGTTATTTTCAGATTACGTACAAGGTTCTGTCCTTATGGATTCGACCTTGGTCTTACCGAGATTATTACTGCATCGCGACCCTATACATGGGGTAGTGAACATCTCACCATCTATCAATGATTCGCTTACTAACAATCAGAACTTCTAGCATGTCTTAAAGAAGACAAATTGAATGTGTCTTATGATTTAGATTAACATAATATTCAAACTATCTCTTAATCAATTGAGCACAAGAACTTAGGTGATAAATTACTTAGTTGATCAAACTCCAACAATCCAAAATTCAATCTCTATTTTTATCATACCTAATGCATTCTTAATTACACAATCATTGCTTCCCAAACAGATTTCAACTTGAAACATTGAAATTTTTTCAAAATTTTGCTTAAATTTGAGAAAACACTGATTAGTTCACCTAATCCCACATCCCTAACTGAAAAATCTACATTGTCCTCAATGTAAAAGAAATAAATATATAATGTAAAGGAGGCATTGAAAAGAGAAGGAAAGTAATGGAAAAGTAATACCAGAAGAAAGAATTTTGAGGCTTTTCGAATAGTCTCAGTGTGAAGATGGGTTAGCACAAGAATTAAACCAACAAAATCAAACTATCCTAAATAGTGTAAAAGCAAACTATCCTAAATATTGGAAAGCAAACTATCTTAAATAGTAAAAAATAAATTTCCTAATCCTAAATCATATTAAAGAAAATAAATCTACTTATACCTCCGTCAGACTAGGAGGTTAATTCTAGTAAATAGGGTGAATCAAAGGTATTGACATGTCCCCTGAGTTAAACTTTTCAACAAATGGCTTTAAACGATGTCCATTTACTTTGAATTCACTGTCATTATTTGGATTCCGAATCTCAACAGCCCCATGAAGATAAACATTAGTAATACTAAAAGGGCTGGTCCAACAAGATCAGAGTTCACCCGGAAAAAGGCATAATCTAGAATTATACAAAAGGACTTTCTGACCTGTGTGAATGATTTTCGAAGAATGTATTGGTCATGAAACACCTTCATCTTATCCTTGTAAATTCTTGACTTCTCATATGCATCATTCCGGATTTCCTCCAGTTCATTCATCTGAAGTTTACAGGGTGAGCTAGTGTTGTCCAAATTGAAGTTCAGATTTTTGATCACCCAGTAGGCCCTACGTTCCAACTCCACATGCAAGCGGCAAGCCTTCCCATAGACAAGTCTAAAGGGAAACATTCCAATAGGGGTCTTAAATGTAATATGGTAAGCCCATAAAGCATTGGTCAATTGGATTGATCAGTCTTACGACTAGGGTTAACCGTTTTTTTTTCAAAATATGTTTAATTTTCCTATTAAAAATTTTAGTTTACCCACTTGTTTGTGGGTGGTATGGAGTGCTCACTTTGTGGGAGATGTCATATTTCTTCATTAAGTTTGCAAATAGCCTCTTATAGAAATGTGAACCTCCATCACTAATGATGGCTCGAGGTGTTCCGAATCGAGAAAGGATGTTCTCTTTTAAGAATTTAATGATCACCTGATGATCATCTTTTCGGCACGAGATTGATTCGACCCATTTAGTGACATAGTCTACTGCAAGTAAAATATATAAATTTCTAAAATATTGAGGAAATGGTCCCATGAAATCGATTCCCCAATAATCAAATGTTTCAATGATCAAGATGGGGTTCAAGGGCATCATATTTCGATGGGACAATGCTCCCAATTTCTGACAACGCTCATAAACTTTGCAAAACTCATGAGTATCCTTGAACATAGTGGGCCAGTAAAAGCCACACAGTAAAATTTTGGCCGTGGTCTTTTTTAGCAGAAAAGTCACCACCACAGGCCTGAGAATGGCAGAAGGAGATGATACTTTGGTGTTCATTATCTGGCACACATCTCCTTAAGATTTAGTCTTGGCAATATTTGAATAAATACGAATCATCGTAGAAGAATTTTCCTACTTCGGTAAAGAATTTCTTTTTATCTTGTGCAGTCAAATGTGTCGGCATGGAACATGTAGCAAGATAATTAGCAATATCCATGAACCAAGGTGATTGACAGACTTTAAACAATTGTTCATCAGGGAACATATCATTTATATGTGTCGTCTCAAGGGGATCAATGAGATCAAGGCGGGAAAGGTGGTCAGCCACTACATTTGCTACTCTCTTTTTTATCTTTTATTTATAAATCAAATTTCTAGAGTAGAAGGATCCATTTTATCAAGTGAGGCTTAACATCATTCTTAGGAAGAACATACTTGAGCGTCGCATGATCCGAGTAGATAATGATCTTGGATCCAATTAAGTAGGACCTAAATTTGTCCAAAGCAAATATTACGACTAAAAGTTCCTTTTCCGTAGTAGTGTAATTCACTTAGGCGGGATTTAAGGTTCTACTTGTAGAATGTATAACGTAGGACCTCTTATCTTTTCTCTGACCTAATACCACCCTAAGAGAATAGTTGGACACATTGCACATAAGTTCAAAAAGGATGCTCCAATCGGGTGGCTGCATGATAGGTGCGGTGATTAACTTACCCTTAAGCTTAAAAAAGCTTCCTGGCATTGCTCAATCTACTTGTATCGTACATCATTTTGAAGTAAATTACATAAAGGATGAGAGAGGTGACTAAAGTCCTTTATGAATCTCCTGTAAAATTCGGCGTGTCCTAAGAAGGATCGCACGTCACGTATGTTTTTAGGTGGAGGTAAATTAGAGATAAATCAATCTTAGCCTTATTTACCTCAATTTCTTTAGAAGAGATGGTATGTCCCAAGACAATTCCCTTAGGAACCATGAAGTGACACTTCTACCAATTAAGTACCAAAATTTTTTCCTCATATCACTTCAACACATTTTTTTAAAATTTTAAACATTCGTTGAAGAATGGACCAAAGACCGAGAAGTCATCCATGAAGACCTCCAAATATTGACCTACCATATTAGAAAAAATACTCAACATATATTGCTGAAAACTGGTGGGAGCATTACATAGTTTGAATGACATCCTTCAGTAAGCAAAGGTGTCATAAGGACATGTAAATGTCATCTTTTCCTGATCTTCAAGGGCTATTTCGATCTGATTGTAGCCTAAATATCCGTCAAGGAAACTATAATAGGAATGACCAGCTAACCTTTTCAAAATTTGATCGATGAAGGGAAAAGGAAAGTGGTTTTTCCTCATGACGGTATTCAACTTCCTGTAGTCAATGCGCATTCTCTAATAGGTAGTGATCCTAGTTGGCATGAGTTTATTGTCAACATTGGATACGGTGGTGATTCCTGAATTTTTAGGAACCACATGAGTTGGACTCACCCATTGACTATCGGATATTAGGTATATGATACCCACATCTAATAGCTCAAGAACTTAGGCCGTAGCCACTTCCTTCATATTTGAATTTAGTCTACATTGTGGTTGCTGGGAGGTCTTCGCATTATCCTTTAAATTAATGCGGTGAGTAGAAATCAAAGGGTTAATTCCCTTGAGGTCTACAATCGACCATCTAAGGGCTCATTTGTGCTTAATGAGAGTAAAGATAAGCATACTCTCATGTTCTTGGTCTAGGTGGGAAGAAATCACTATCAAGTATGTCTCATCTTGACCTAAATAGACATATTTCAAATCAGAGAGAAAAGTTTTAGATTAAGCTTCGGTGCCCTGAGGTTAGACGGTATAAGCATTATATCCGTTTGGGATAATTTTTTAAATTGTGACCTCAACCTGTTAACATCAAGTACCGGCATAGTATCAAGCATGACACCCATCTCCCTAATCATATCATCATCTAAATCATGAGAGTGGGCCAAGCACGTCTTTAGAGGGTCAGACGATAAGGTCATCGGAGTTCTATCTTCCATGAAAGAATCAATCAAGTTAACATGATGGACATCGTCATCATCCTCTGCCTATTTGCTCATATTGAAAAAGATATTGAGCTCTAATGTCATATTTCCAAAAGACATTCATGACTCTATTCCTACAATTGATGATTGCATTTGATGTAGCAAGGAATGGGTGACTAAAGATGATAGGAATTTGAGTGTTAATATCTATGATGGGTTGAGTATCCAAGATGATAAAATCTACTGGATAGTAAAATTTATCAACCTAGTCCAACACATCCTTAATTATCCCTCTCAGCACACGAACTGAGCGATCGGCCAGTTGTAATGTGGTCCAGGTATGTTTTAATTCACCTAGACCTAGTTATTCATAAATCGAATATGGGATCAGATTTACACTCGCTCCTAGGTCAAAAAGTGCATGCTTAATCCGATAATTCCCAATTACACAGGCGATGGTTGGGTTACCAGGATCTTTGTACTTCTGTGGCACATTTTGCTTTAGGATGGACTCACTTTTTCTGTTAAGAAGATTTTCTTTTGAATGTTTTGTCATCTTTTGGTCATACATAAATCTTTCAGAAATTTGACATATGAAGGTATTTGTTTTACAACATCCATTAGAGGAATGTTGACCTTCACTTGTTTAAGCACCTTCAAAATATCCTGAGAGTTAGAGAGAGATTTTGGTGCTATCAACCGTTGGGGAAATGGAGCAATCGGTTTGCTTTGAAGTTCCGGTTCTACCTCAAGTGGAGCATTGCTAGGTCTATCAGTCTCATCTACATCCGGGTCCTTAGGCTTCTCAGCCCTTACCAGAATAGATTTGTCAATTATCTTCCCACTCCTAAGAGTGGTGATAGACTTAACTTTTTCCATTGGATTTAAAGAGCTTGGCTCACTAACTCCATATTGTGGTTTAGGATTGGGGATACGTTGGGCTGGAAGCATCCCTTTCTCCATAACCGTAATGCATGAGTCTATCTTTTGTATAGCCTTTGTGAGTTCTTGTAAGGCTTGAAGAGTACTTTGCTGGATGAGCTCTTGAGGATTTTGAACCAATTCCTCTTGAGGTTTCCCTTGATTTAAGAATTGATTAGGGATTCCTTGAGGTGTAACAGATTGTCCATTCCTCCAACTGAAATTCAGATGATTTCTCCAGGAGTTGTATGTGTTTGAAGTGAGTCCCTTGAAAGGCCTTTGGTAATTGTTTATGACATTTGATTGTTCATTCAATATTTCTGGAAATGCAGGTATTATTGGACAATTTTCAGTTGTATGAATGTTACAAGTACAAATACCGTAGACAACTTCCTTATCCTTATCCTTCCTAAGTTTAATGGCTTTGAGTTTCCTTGTGAGATTGGCCACTTTAGCATTGATATTATCTTCCTCTTTCAAAAGATATATTCCACCTCTCTCCTTTGATTGATTAAGTCCCATGATTGTGCAATTTTAGCAAGTTTATCAAAGTAATCCCACACTTCATCAACATCTTTGTTTAGAAATTCTCCATTGCACTTTGTCTCAACAAATTGGCGCATGGAAGATGTCAGTCTTTCATGAAAGAAATTTGTTATACGCCAGGTTTCAAAACCGTGTTGTGGACATGAATGAACAAGATCCTTGAACCGCTCCCAACATTCAAAGAATGCTTAATATTTCCTTTGGGCAAAGTTCATGATCGACTTTTTGATGGTGTTCGTTTTATGATATGCTAAGAATTTCTTCATGAACTCCCTTGTCATGTCATTCCATCTACCAATAGATCATGGGCGTGGTGAATGTAACCACGTCTTAGCCTTTTCTTTTAGGGAGAAAGGAAAGAGTTTCAGCCAGATTGTGTCCTTAGACATATTAGGAAAGTATAAAGTGGCTATGATCTCATCAAACTCTTATAAGTGTAAATACGAATTTTCAGATTCAAGCCCAAGGAACTTTGGAAAGAGTTGGATCACTCCTAGCTTGATGTTTATATTTCCTGTATTTTTTGAAAAAACCATACAGGAAGGGGTGTTCATCCTTGCCGGTTGTAAATAGTCTTGTAAAGTATGAGGCGGGGGTGCTCGATGCACCTCGTTCTCATCCTGGATTTCCTCTACCCTAGGTTGGGGTGGATTTGGAGGTTGATTGGCCAGTTGATTTGTAACTATAACTTCGGTTAATTCTGTGGATCTCGAGTGGTGTCTAATCTCGTGATGGATAGATAACCCCTCAACCAATCCTCCTTCACTCAAGAGACACCGAGTGTTGTCACGGACCCACTTCGGCATGAAACACTCTCAGCCCTCAATTTTAGAATCTAACCTAAACCTAAAAAGAAAAAGGGAAATATAAATCTAGAAAAAGAAAGAGAAAGAATTTAAAAGAAGTTACCAAATTAGAAGTTTCTATGTTAGGATCTTTCAAAAGAAAAAGGAAAGTCAATTAGTTTCTAAAAAGATAAATAAAAACTTTTTAAAAATAGAAAGATGAGTTAGTTTCTAAAAATAAATTTGAAAAGTTTCAAAAAAACAACAACCAAGTTTTCAAAAACGAAAAAGGAAAGTTTCTAAAAAAAATTAGGAAAATTTTTAAACCTAGAAAAAGGAAAGTGAGTTAGTTTCTAAAAAAAGGAACTAAGAAAGCAACCTAGTTTTTCAAAAAAGAAAAAGGAAAGTTTCTAAAAATAGAAAGTAAGTGAGTTTATAAAAAAGAAAAGGAAAGTAAACTAGTTTCTAAAAAAGAAAAAGGAAAGGTTAATTTTTTAAAACAGATTAAAAAGTTTCTAAAAACAAATTAGAAAAGTTTCTATCCTATAATTAGAAAGTAAATTAGTTTCTAAAAACAGAAAAGGAAAGTTTTTAAACCTAGAAATAGAAAGCTAATTAGTTAATTTCTAAAATAATTTAGAAAAAAAACCTAACCTTAAAATAGAAAGTAGAAAAACCATAATCTTAAACTAATTCCAAAGCTCATTAATCTCAGAAAAATGCAACCATTATTCCCTAGTAACAGCGTCAAAAACTTGTTCACAACCCCAAGTGTACGTTCACGATGTAGAAATAATCTCGGTAAGACTGAGGTTGAATCTACAGGGGCTGAAACTTGTACGTTTCTAAAATCAACTAGAAGAAGATGTAAAACTAATTTTGAAGTATTTGAGAGAGTAATTATGAATAGAGTAATTAAAACTAAGAGTTTAAAGATGAGAACTAGGGTGCCAAGGATCCACTTGTAGTGATCAGGGAGCCCTCTTACTTGATTCAAGTAATACAATTAGAATTAGGTCATATCCTATCCAATGCGAAAATATATCGATAAAACCAAATTTGAACTTCCATTGACTTAATTCTCAATGAAGGAGAACAATGATAATTGGCAAGGATTCCATCACCAAACCATGCCCAAGAGACAATGACAAACAATAGGATTTACCAATCTCATAATCTCAAAGCAGGAGAACTATGAAGATTAGAAAAGATTCCATCACCATACCATGCCCAAGGGATGATGGTGAACAACAGGACTTACTAATTTCACAATCTCAAATCAAGAAAAGAATATACTTAAAGCAATTGCGGATCTACTGTAATTTGAGTCACAATAAACCATAAAAAACTGAAAGTATTCCTTAAATATCAAATTAGAATCCATAGAATTCAATATAAACATAAATTAAAGCAATAGAAACATCCCATCATGCTACAGGTTTTACCTCTTAGCCCTAGCTAAGAGGCTTAGCCAACCATAGACATAATTAGACTAAAGTCTCTTATAAAAAATATGAAAACAACTAAGGAAGAAGAAGAAAAATTCTTGGTGACGGCTTCTCCACCCTTTTGCTCTACTCCTTAAATCCTAGAAGATGCCTAGGGAGTCCTATTTATAGTTGTGAAATTTTAACTTTCGCACCTAATTGGAAAACTCTAGAAACTGCCTCAAATTTACGCAGTTTTTCAAAATAAACTTCACTATGCATAATTTCACAGAATGACCTAGAGTTTCAGAATATGCTTCTTCAGAATAATTTCAGGAATATGTTTATTTTTAAGATAATTTTAGGATTCCTTTTCTTCACTTCAAATATTTAATTTTCTTCATTTCTTACTTGATTTTCTTGGATCTTTTGCAACACCTCGTACTTTCCAGTACTCGGGTATTACTGTATAACCAAACTTAGTATAAATACAAGTCAAGCTTAACTAAACATTCATGTTCATCCTAGTTTAAATCCAACCGTTGAAAGCAGTCTGCACCTATGTATCAAGCTATCCATCCAGTAATCTTCGACACAAACCATCATGTCATTAGCGCAACCCATTGTTAGGACTTCGATCACCTCGATAGATGAATCAAACCATCCAGTGATATTTAATAAGTATATAATTATTATTTTTAATTTATTTATTATATTATAAATGTTACACAAATATAGATCAAAAAATTATAGAGGGATTTTGATAATTTAATTATCATATAGAAATGTATGAAAATGTATTGTAATAGGGTGACACTTATAAATTTAATGTATATAAAATATTACGACAATAATATTATATTAACTAAACATGATGGATAATAATTTTATAATATATAATTGAATTATAAATGCTAATGTAGTATTAAATATCTTTTATAAATATGTATACAAAATCATTAGACATTTTAAAATTATATATTATTTAATAATGTGATTTTAAACATGATATTGTACAACTTTCAATTCATATATATGTATAATATGATATTGTATATTATGAATTATATATTAATAAATATGTGATCAATAGCACGTATATAGTAGTATGTTAATATTTAAAATTATATTTACATATGTATATGAGATTTTAAACATTGTAATTATAAGTAATATACAAAATAATAAAAATTATACTAATATTAGTATCAGTTAGTAATATATGATGAAAGTCTTACAAATAGCCCACTAGGATCTTTTAACCGTTGACATTCAATTTCGAGAAGATCCGACCATTAGATTGATGGGAATCCTCAAGTAGGACCCTAAACCAAGATGTTTGGCCCACCCAAAACCTTGGATCTGTCCCACCTTTAGTAAAACACTATGGAAAGGCCCACCAAATAGAATGGACAGTGTGAATTTATCACAAACATCATGGCGGACCCCACTTAATGGGGCGCATGTACACAGCTGATGCACACCCGCTGCGCACCATACATGCTAGCCCACCCGACTAGCGCTGACCTGAAAACTTCCTTAAAATGGAGAGATTTTTCTCTATTTTTTTCTGTCAACAGCAGACGGATGAGCGTCCGTGATTTTGATCTGTGGCCCACCATGATGATTCCATGGGATAATCCAAACTGTCCATCTGGTGCGCAACAGAGGCCTGACCAAAAGCTAGTGGGTCTCACAGGTAGATGTGATGGTACGTACACATAAACGCCAGCGCAAACTGATCCTACAAACACAATGTTTTCAAAAATGGAGACTGCCACCGTACGCCAGCTTGGCCATCCACGTGAGGGATATTTGGCATGATCTAGGCCATCCCAAACGGAGCATTTTCAGCTGTCTGTTCCTACTAAATGGTACAGGTTTTCTTTTCTCCACAATAAAAGCTAAAACTGGCCTAGGCTCCACCCTTCGAACCCACCGCCTAAACATTAATGGAGCTTCATTTTCCCTCTTCCTTGAGCTTCATGGAATTGTTCTGAGTCGTCCAATTCCCTCGTTTCAAACAAACAGATACAGATTAAGAGCCTGCCATTATCTTCCCTGTTGGAGAGAAACCATATACCATTGAGTTGGGGTGAGTTCGAGCAGGTTGGACGAGTTACATATGAGTGTGGTGTCGTCGCTGGACCTTTAAAATTGAAAGAAAATGAAGAAGGAAGGGATGAAGAAGAGAGAATCGAAACGAGAGAGAGAGAGAGAGAGAGAGAGAGAGAGAGAGAGAGAGAGAGAGAGAGAGATCGTGCTTCTGCACCACCAGGACTCGGCCATCGTACGTGAGTTAGGCCAAGTCACGGCTCGAGTGGATGTGTGGGGCTGGGTTCTGATCCGACTCTAACACTCCAACGGTGTTGCTGGACCCACCAACAATGAAGAAAGAAAGGAGTCTGTTGATGTCATGCCACACTCGGACTCAGTTCGAGTTCAGGACGAGTCCAAGTCAGGTTGAGCATGGCTCGGTCTAGGACGTCCCAGGGAGGAGTGAGAGAAGAAAAGTGGAAGCAGAGAACGAAGAAGATGTTGAGAGGGAGTGAGCTAAACCGAGTCAGGATAAGCTCTGCTCGAGTGCGGGACTTGTGAAAATACAGAGAAAAAGAGAGAAGGTGAGTGAGGAAAGTGGAGACACGCTAAGAGTTCCAACAGCATGAATCCCCTCCCTCTGCTCATCAAGATGTTGTTAGAGTTGTAGCCATCCTCAGAACTCGGGTTTGGACTGACTCGGTAAAACCTTTTTTTTTTTTTAAAAAAAAAATTTTAAATGTTGTTGAGTAAGACTCTAGGATTGCTATGTTCGAGCCATATCTAAATTGGGTTTAAATGCATTCTAGTTCGGTAGGTTAGTGTCGGTCGAGCTGGGTTAATTCAGTTTTGTGGGAGTTCAACTCCATTTCTCTTAGTGCACTCCCAATCTAGTAACATAGTTCCTAATTAAGTTTGGCCCAGTCATTAGTTGCAACACCGTCGGTTTGGAGTATACACAGTTGAACTTGGGCTTATCAAGCTAATCGGGCTTAAAGCCAAGATTATTGGTCTGCTCCACTTCACTACTGGGTTAAGTCGGTTCAAGTTCATCAGAGTTCAAGTGAGCTTAATTGAGCTCAGTCAAGTAGCATTGACTTGTGGGTTCGAGTCCTTTCATCGAGTTTACTCAGTGGGTTACATTAAGTTAGTTAAATTCAAAGAGTTAATTATTAGTTATTGCGTCTAATATTTAGTGTCTTTTGATTTCTTCCAAGTTAGGATCACTTAGGAATTAAACTGAAGCTAGTAGGCCTAGTTGGGCTAGCTCAGATGGGTTAGGTGAGTTGGCTAAGTGGGTCTCAATTACTGTTTTTGAAGTTAACTCATTGTTGGTCCTTGGTAGTTCTTACCGAATTATAGTCACAAGTCAACCCAGCCAATCGAGTATATTAGGGCAGGATGGCATCGACATTGAGTTTCACCTAACCTACCAGTCGTGTAAGCTTGAAGATTCGACTCTAAGGGTGCACGCAGTTCCTAGCAACACTAGTGGTGATCCGATTGTGAGGTGATGATTTCTTCCCCTTGAGCTTTCTATTTTCCCATTAGCTTAAGATTTAGTTTATTTTAATTTATAAATGATATCTCCATTCTATAACCACATGTGTTAATTGTTGGAATTGAGTTGCTATATCACATGCTTAATGTTTATCCTGTATATTTAATTCATGTTATTGGATTACTTGTGGATTGCTTTTGGAATTTAAACCGGTACATTAGTGTGAAACCCCCACTTATAAATGTACACCCATACTTGGGATGTAACTCGATTGAAGGTGATTGCAATGGACCTTCAATCTAGTGGTTATTGAGTGGTAGTCTAGATGGATCATTGATGTGGGCCTACCATCCAGGATTGTCACATCTAAGTGATTTTTAAGGATGGTCTTTTATCGCATGGTTTTGATACTCGCCCTATGTGGCTTATTTTGATATTTGCCCTTGTGGCTTGCTTTGATATTGGCCCTTCGTGGCTTTATTTTGGTATTTTTCCTATATAAGTTTGATGTTTTATACTGTGCAACCATGCGATGGTAAGCCCCACGTGTTGAAAAATGATTGGCCATTAATCGACGGATTTCCATTAAACATCCTGAGGTGGTAGCCTCGTGAGCCGAGAATGGTGGTATAAGACCTATGCTCGAGCTGTCGGCCTATGCTGGTGACAAGCCCCCGTAGTGACCTTTCAGCTTATTTAAAATGGCTGGTTGTAATTGGACTAATAACGGGTTGGTTAATCATGCATATATGGCACAGACCAGCATCTGTTGCTATCGTACGTGATGTACATATTTGTCCGAGTGGATGCTTTTCTCAAGTCAATGATTGAATAGTTGACGAGCCCACTGTCCATATGGATGAGCATCCCCGGGGTGATGATTGCATTCACGCATCCATGCATATAATAAGACCTACATCATGTATTATTTTGTATACTTTATTTTTAACTATGCATACCTAATGCAGCCGTGTGTAATTTTGAGGAGAATTCACACTAAGTTGGCCACTCATCCATTAAATATATAATCGTACAGGCAGCATTGATGGCTTAAGTGATTTTCAGGTTCAGACTAACGAGGAGTCGGGTACAAGTGCCAGGGTCGCATAGCTGTATCTACCTCGAGAAGCTGCAGGGTCTTGCGGCTCAAATTTACTTGCATTCTACTACTTCTCAAGCATTGAATCCTGTAATTCTTGCATTTGTTAATTTTTAAGACATCAGTTAGTATAAGTCATTATAGGCAACCTTTTATATACTTCAAATGTAAATGCAAACTTTTCTTTATATTGATTTATCCATCCTACACTCATCTGCTTACTCAAAATGCTATCAAAAAATTTATATATTAAATTTGACCATCCTTTAAGATTAACACTCGAATTTTTGGAAAACGAGTCATATACTCGGGTCCTGAAAAGTCGAGGTGTTACATCTTTGGCATGTGAATTCTTTAATCTTGGTCTCCTAAGGTCCATCTCTTGCCTTGGTGATTCTTGAGCATCAAATCTATACTTGTAGCACCATTTTCATCCAAGCTCTTAAATTCACTTTACAAGATAAACATGAGTAAAATAGAAAATTAAGCATTAATATGTTCATAAAACCAAGATATAAATGGAGGATAATATGCAATAGTTGACCCTCAACACAAAGATCGTAGAATGTTTACCTCATACCAAGTATCAGGATATGATAAACAAATGTTCATGTGTAATGCTAGAATATCTCCAGTTGTAGAAAAATGAAAAGTATTTCTAAAACTCACTTATGGAAAGACTCTAGTGTTAAATGATATCCTACATGTGCTTGTTATTAGAAGAAACTTGGTCTCCAGTTCGCTCCTCAATAAGGCTAGTGTCCAGTTAGTATTTGATTCGGACAAACTTGTAATGACTAAAAATGAAACTTTTGTTAGTAAGGGATACTGTAGTAATGGTTTATCCATTGTAAATATATCCAATGATAATAAGAAGACATTCAGTTCTGTTTATATTATTAAACTATTTTATTTATGGCGTAGTACATTAGGTCATGTGAACGTAACATCTTTGATGAAGGTGAAAAGAATATGTTTATTACCTAATATATCAAATGAAGAATTCGATAAAGGTGAAACATGTATATAATCAAAATTCATTAAAAAAATGATTTAAATGAATAAAATGATCCTATATTCTATTAGAGTTTATACACAATAACTTAAGTGATTTTAGAAATCACACGTCTAGAAGTGCAAAAATATATTACATAACTTTTGTAGATGACAATTCTAAGTTCACTAGAGTCTATTTGTTAAGGAACAAAGATGAAGCTTTAGAAGCATTCTCTAAATATAAAACTAAGGTTGAAAATAAGTTAAATATAAAAATTAAAAGAATTAGAATAGATAGTTGATAAGAGTATGAATCTTCTCAATTTAGAGAATTGTGTAAAAGACTGAGATAGTTCACAAAACTACAACTCCTTATACAACAGAACAAAATGGAATAGCAGAGCGTAAGAATAGAACTCTTAAGGAGACGATGAATGTTATGTTAAACAGTTTAGGCTTACTCGCAATTATGTCTGCTTGTTATATCCTAAATAGAATTTTCACCATACGAACTTTGGAAGAACCATGTTCCTAATTATAAATATCTTATAGTGTCTTGATTGAGCGAAATTAAGAAAATGAAGCTGGGCCTTAAAAAGATTGACTGTGTATTTATAGGATACGTACAAAACAATACAATTTATAGATTTATAGTTCTAAAGACTATGGATTATATTCTAGATCTTAATACAATTATAAAAGCAAGGGATGTAGTGTTCTTTGAGAACGTATTCCCTATGAAATCTAAGTCTATAGAAATAGAGGAAGTTAATGAATCATATATCACATCTACTAGTAAAAGTACCTATGAATAGGAATTATAAGATATAGAACTAAGAAAAAGCATTAGAGGTAAAAGAGAAACTAACCTATGAGATGATTTTTTCACATTCTTAGTATAAGATGATCCTACAACCTATATATATAGAAGCGATTAACTCTTCAGATGCAACATTTTAAAAAGAAGCAATAAATGATGAGTTAAAATCTATTATATCCAATAACACTTGAGAACTTGTAGACTTCCACCTAGAAACAAATTAATAGACTATAAATGGGTGTTTAGAAAGAGACTAAAACCAAATGGTATTGTTGTTAAGTTTAGGCTAGGTTAGTAGCAAAATGCATTGAACGAAAGAAAGATATAAATTGTTTTAATACCTATTCCCTTATAACTAGGATTACAACTATTAGGGTTTTAATAGTAATAACTTCTATATATAAATTGGTGGTATACAATATGGACGTTAAGAAGGCATTCCTAAATGGAGACTCAGACGAAGAAATATATATGGAGTAACCTAAAGGTTATAAGATTTCAGGTAAAGAAAATAAAGTGTAGACTAATTAAATTACTATATGGTCTAAAACAAGCTACTAAACAATGACACGAAAAATTTGATGGTATTTTGAAATCAAATGGTTATCATATAAATGATGCAGATAGATGTGTATATAGTAAAATTTTTAAAAAAGATTGTGTTATTATTTGCCTTTATGTTGACGGTATTCTTATTTTTGAAACTAATATTAAATTAGTTGATGCAAAATTCTTATCATCTAAATTTAACATGAAAGACTTAGGAGAGGCTAGTGTATTCTTAGGTATTGAAGTAACCAGGAAAGATAGTGATATTATATTATCACAATCTCATTCCATTGAAAAACTACTGAGAAAGTTTGACCATTTTAATAGTTTACCAGTCAATACTCTTTATGATTGCAGTGTAGCTCTTATGAAAAATACAAGTAGCAGTATGTCTTAATTAAAATATTCCAGGATAATTGGTAACCTTATGTATCTAACAAACTGCACTAGACCAGACATAACTTTTATAGTGTGAAGGCTAAGTAGATATATACATAAGTCTAAAAAAGAGTATTAAATGCATTATCTAGGATTTTAAAATTCCTAAAAGGTAATATGACCTATGGTTTACATTATAATGGTTATCCTACTATATTAGAAGGATTCAATAATGGTAACTGGATCACTTATTCAGATGAGACAAAATCCACTAGCAGATATGTCTTTACTTTGGACGGATGAATAGTTTCTTTGAAGTCTATTAAGCATATATATATATCGCTCGGTCAACTATGAAATCCAAGTTTATTGCCTTATAAAAGGCTAGATTAGAAACCGAGTGGCTTAGAAATCTCTTGTCTGATGTACTGTTGTGGTTAAAACTTGTATCAGCCGTATATATTCATTGTGATTATCAATCTCATATAGAAAAAGAAACAAATAAAATATATAATGGAAAGAGCAGGCATATTATACTTAAATACAATATACGAAAATACATATTATGTAATAGAGTCATATTTATTGACTTTGTGAGGTTAGAAAAGAATTTGACAGATCCTCTGACCAAAGGACTATCTAAAAGATACACTAAAAAAAATATAGTTATTAGGGACATTTTTAGCACAGGCGGCCACAATAAATTGCTACTGTAGATGAAATGAGAGACGTTTTTATGTGGCTGCCCGTGTATAAAATGGGCCACTGCCGCTGATTTGAATTTTTTTAAAAAAGACCCAAAAGCCCTAAAATGCACGCCCTATCCCCAAATAACCAAAACGCGTGCCTATCTAGAAAAAAAAAAGCCCTCCCTCTCTATGTTTTCTCTTTTGACGTGCGCGCGCCCTCCCTTTCTCATCTCTCTCTTCTCGTGCACTTCTCCTATCTTGGATTCGAATATTCAATCTCCCATCTTACTTCCAAATCTCATTCTCTCTTTTATTTCTCTTCCTGTCACACTCCAAACCTAGAGATCGGATTCGCAGGAACCCCAATCGCCAAATCCAGTGCCAACAGCCTCCGTAGTACCCCATTCTCGGCTCCCAGCGTCCATATGCCAGGTTCCGATCCTGGGATCTTACAAGGAAGATTTTTCAACGTACATTTATCTCATAATAAGCATAACCACAAGTATACCCAAATCACAAAGGTAACATCATCATCATATATCTACTAATATAAACATTTGAGTGTAATGTTGAAAGGGAAATACATATATCAAAATCAAAACCCTAGAAGTCAAGTATATGCTCCAAGCTCCATGCTGCTGCAACCTAACATTTCCTGCGCACATCTATCGTGCATAAGCTTATAGAAAGCTTAGAGGGTGGTGAAAGTGTGTACACAAAGTAAGTGTCAAGTATATAATATAATGCCATAACATACAATATCGAAAATACTGGTAAGAACATGAATCATACGATATCAGAGTAAGAGAACATACTGACAAGTCCAGAAGTTAATTAATATTAGAATATGTAATACAGATCAGCTATTCAAATGAGGAGTCATAAAGAATCAAATATCAAATGCCGAGGATACAATGCAATATGTAATTTGGAAGAGCTAACGAATACCATCAGTCTCATCTAAGTCACATGAATACAGAAACATAGTAACCCAAAATGCCATATGACGAGGATGTAATGCAATGTGCAATGTGTGGTGCAAATGAAATGACCATGTTGGAACGTGAAGTCAGGATGATAGTACGTAGTATCGCAAGGTATGAGATCCATCACAAGTGACTTCTATCCAAACCAGTCCCATACCTAAATTTGAATAGTCAGACTCAACACGGTAAACTCCCAACCCCAGGTTAGTCTCGTACCCCAACCGAAATCCTGACCATTGTAAAGATACATGTAACAAATAGTTGCGCACCACAATCCCGAGTAGATAGTGAATGAATGAATGAATGAGTATGCAACTCCTGCCCAATAAGTCCACATATCAGTACTGTTCATCTCTAGGATCATCATTGGGGTCTATTACACTCTACACCAGCTTGCCGCTTTATCAAGCGCACAACTAGGTAAGTGGAAAAGACCCCACTATCCGCCTGGCCAATAGTCGGCCAATATCTACCAGGCATATCGATAGCGGACCCATTCAAGAGCTGGTCAAACTCATCCTAGCTATGCCCACTCTCTCAGGCGAGTAAGGCCACACCCCCTCCCAACTGACCACGACACAGTGGGAGACGCGGCTTACTGGTATACGGCCCTTATGCGCTCATATATAACCACTCGGTCTTAATGTTGGGGCGTCCTCTGGTACCAAGAGAGTTTAAGAATTTTCACCCAGGGCTATCTATGATAGCCCGATGCTAATAATATATTTTTGGTGTCCCATCTGACCATCCACGATATACTTGTGGAGGCTAGGACCTTGATGTCACTAGGGCATATAGTAATCACAACACACAATGTCAAATGCATGAGTCATACAATCCCGTCATGCATTAATCCTGCGCATACCATGTGCTCATGTGAGATAATCTCCGCCTATCAGGGAGTCTCATAACAAACTGCCTAATGATATATGCAATGGTCAACCACATCTTATAACAAACATACAGATGATGGGTATGGGCATGTATCATGATGCTATGTTGTCACATACTCATAATCGGTATCAATAACCAACATCGACAATCGGCCTCGACAATGTGGACATTTAACCAACATTGCCTCCAAGGAATGGACCACATAGAAATTAACATATAGTGAACCCATGGCCTCACATAAGGGCCTAATATATAACACCATGGGCTTCACTCAAGGGTTTCATATACATCACGATGAGCCTCTCTAACGGGCCTGATATACAACACAACGGGCTCCATCACCTGGCCCTCAAATGCACCACAATGGGCCTCATCACATAGGCCTCACATATATTTCGTAGGCCTCAAATGCATCAAGTTGAGGCTGAATGCTCATCAGAATGGACCTCAAATACGGGTCACATATACATCACAATGGGCCTCCGCAATTGGCCTCGATATCCGACCTCGACAATCGGAGTCGGCCTCGATAATCAGAATCAGAATCGGAATCAGTCTCAACAATCGGCCTCGATAATCAAAATCGGTAATCGGCCTCTACACAAGACGGGATCCATGGATGGACAATCGATGATGGACTAAGAAATATTAATGGGGCCCAATTGTTTGGGGTAACCCACTAGAGAATGACGAGAATGGGCCTAGCCAGGCCTAAGGGAAGGTCACAATGTGGATGTCCAACCATCATTACCCATCAATGTGGACCTTTAACCAACATCGCTTCCAAGGAATGGTGCTCATAAGGCTAATCGTATAATGGGCCCACGGCCTCATACAAGGGCCTAAATCACATCAACATAAGCCTCACTTCTGGGGCATATACGTATCACATTGGGCCTCACTTATGAGCCAATATATATATCACATCAGGCCGAATCAATTGGGCCGAGTCAATGGGTCGGTGCAAATGGGCCGGTACAAATGGGCCGATCAAATGGGCCGAATCAGATGGACTGGTACAAATGAGCCAAATTAACTAGGTCGAATCAATTGGGCCGAATCAGATAGACTGTTACAAATGGGCTGATTAAATGGGCTAATCAGATGGGTCGGTACAAATAGCCTGATACAAATGGGCCGAATCAATTGAGCCGATTAAATGGGCCGAATCAGATGGACTGGTACAAATGGGCCGAATCAATTGGGCCAATTAAATGGGCCGAATCAAATGGGTCAAATCAAATGGCCGACTTGAATAAGCCAATTCGAATAGGCCGAGTCAAATGACTGAGTCGAATGGTCTGAGTCAAATGAGCTGAGTCAAATGGGCCGAGTCGAATCGGCCGAGTTAAATGGCTGAGTAAAATAGGCCGAGTTGAATGCACCATTCATCCAGCGTTAGAGATCATTATAGAGCATACAAAAAAATGAATCATATCCAAAGGATCATCTGGACCATACCACAAATGACAATGGTGGTAATGATTTCCACAGTTAGATTTCTAATGGGCCCACCATAGTATTTATTTTTCCATCCATATTGTTCATAAGGTCACAAGGACCTTAACAAGGAAGGAAAATAAATATTATATTGAATCAAAACTTCTGTAAGGGTGGGCGTTCAACACATTATTTTTTGTGGGGTGGTCCACTTGATATTAGATCTGCCTTATTTTTAGTCTTAAACCGTGAGACGAAGTGGCCCAAATAGGTGGACGGTTTGGATGGATCACATCCATCAAAGTAGGGCCATGAAACTGGTCAGATGGATGAACGGTTCACATACATCAATGGGGTCCACATACGTGGCCCATCACACAAAAGGGATGAACGGTTGGATGTAACACGCAGCATAGTGGGGTCCCATCTGTCCAGATTACTAGACGGCATGGAAAAGATACATATACGGTGGGGTCCACAGAACTGGTGACGTCAACAACAACTTAATAGCTACTGTGAGACACATGTATTATATATATATATATATATATATATAGACGTCCTTAGGCAATGGGTCAACCATAACACTCTCAAAGCTCAATCCCAAAGCCAAAGGAATCGCTTTTCAACCCATTTCCTTCAAATCTCATCTTTCACCACCTCATTTTTCAAACTTCTCCAAGTACTTTTATATTAGACACGAATCCTCAAGTTTAAATAGTGAAGAACTATACTTAAACTAAAACTCACTGAAAACGGTCGTCGAGATTGAGTTCGTGCACACTCCTGATCACACACAACGATCCCAAATCACTTCTAGACCGTCAATCTAAGGGTTTAGACCATGTTTCATTCCATTCCAAACCTAGAAATGAATGTCATTAGGTGGTAGGTCAACCCCAATATCTTACACTCAATCTCAAAGCCTAAAACCTCTTTTTATCCAATTCCTTTAAAATCTCACCCTCCACCACTTTAAAATCAAGCTCAACTAATGTCCTAAGGCTATTTCATTGAGCCTGGAGCAAGGAGTGTGACAAAGAGGAGAATTCTTTGGAAATTAAATGTGATTTAAATAAATCTGGCACGTGACGCTTGCGGGTTAAGTATAAGCAATCAGACCGTCAGAATCTGACCTAAATACACCCTCGGATCAGGGAACATTTTCCACTCAGGTCAGTGTACTTGGAATCCTCGATCGAGTCTAGTGACCGCTGAATTGAAACTGGTCCGCCACGTGCGATCTGGGAACCCTATCGAAATGAAAACTTAATGTGCTCAGGATCCAATAGCCATGAGCTTAAGCCCGACTGCATTTGGTCAGGGGACCTCCACAAATGTTCTTTTGGATCGAGAAAGACCCGATTTGGCTATAACCTAAGTATACCTTAGTTTAAAGTCTAAATAGGTGACTTTCTAACCTATTTAAGGACCTTAAACCCTCTCACATCCCTCCCATAAGAATTTGCAAAAACCCTAGAGAAGAGAAGAGAGAAGAGAGAGATTCTGTGAGAGTTGAGAGGAAAGGTTCCTGTCATTCGATCCTGCTACTACACGTACCTAATCACTGTGTTCTAATCACTCCTCCGGTGATTTCGTCTTCATTCTAGATAAGAAAACCCTAACCTCAACCTGTTTTAGGGATTCCATCGATACAAGTAGCGAAGTAGCTGACTTAACTTGTGAATTTGGTCGTCATATCGACGTTCACGAAGCGTAGAGTTCCTATTCGATTTGATACGCTTCTACGGCGAAAGGTGAGGATTTTAAATGCTTAGGTTAACTGTTTTTAAAGCTTTCAATGTTGTCTAATAGTAGATTATCGACAAGAATGTTGTTTGACATGTAGAACATGCTGTCTGTTTTCCATTTCGATTACGTACGGAGAATATGAGATTTAGGGCATTTTAGGTATTTATGGGAAATACTGTATACTTCCGTATTTTTTTAAAATGATTGCCATGTGTATTTGTCATGTTATTATATAAGTTATGCGTGTATGATCTGTTTGGCGAAGAGATTCTCCCTAATGCACACTTTGGGTTGACATACGCTATGTAGACAAATGTGTGTAGACTAAGTGTTTGTATAAAAGTATGTGTTAGTAAGTATTGAGTAAATGTTGTTGTAGAATAGTTTTGAGATTGGATTCTCAACTAATATGATGATGCACATGATTTCCTCCATGTTTGATATATTGAATTGATTTTCTTATACATATGAAATGCATATGTTTGGTTGATTTGCTTATGTTGTATGTTATAACATGTTGTTAACATGCTTGAATTATCTGTGCTTCATTTCTATCACTCTCATATGATCCTTGATGTAGATTATAAGTGTTTGGGGCTATACTCTATTCCAGGCAGTCGGTAACAGATTCAAAATCTTGGTTGGATTCTATTCGCCTTGAAGGACGCGTCGACGAACCCGAGTCGTGCTTTGGGTTGACGGCAGTGGTTAGGCCACACGAGGTATTTTATGCACTTCATGTCGTTCAGTTTGAGGTGCGCTCGTACTAGTCCATCCCGTCAAGCAACCCGACTGACCATTGTATGTTCACCTTGTATTGGTCATAACTGCTTGAACCTAGGGTACTGAACTTATCAGTGAAAACCCTGATAACCATGATACCTTAATCCATTAAGACTCATGAGTCAGGCATGGTGGTATGGGACACCGTGGTCGAGCTGTCGGCCTACGCTGGGGCCACAAACCTTCCCGTAGTAACCAATGAGCACCTTAGACTCGTGAGCCGATTGTGGTGGTATGGGACACTACATTTGAGCTGTCGGCCTACTCTGATTGGTGACGAGCCCTTTGTAGTGACCTCGAGCGTATTCTGAGTCTACGTGAGGCGACGACCCTTCCGTAGAAACAAGAGTACAACTAGGCCTATATTGATAAGGTGATGGGGGAGTGGTGCAAGGATTGCGAGCAACAGCCCTGACAGCCTTTGCAGCGACCTAGAAATATATCATCGTATGAGATTACTAGGAGTGACGACCCTAGACAGGATCTTTGTTGGGATTGATATAAGGGAAGTACCTTAGTTTCCCAATCCTTCTGTTTGAAAGGACTAATAACAACTCGGTAATCATATCCACATCGCACTGCATGTGCCTGGAAGATGTGAAGCACTGAGGGAAGAAAGCATGCAGCGGACGTAAGATGGTGTCGCATGAGGGAGTATGTCGGTGAGGGCATGCATCATTACTGCATCTCATACTTGCATTAATAACAGTATATAGGAATGTTTGATTGATTGCTTTACTATTATCACGTGATTGATTTGATAACATGCTAATCTTTACTCTATGATTCCACTGATTTGATCACTCACTCCCACATTACGGGACGGTGTTGTACACGCCAACCAGACTCTGTTTTAGCTTCAGGTGTTTGCGATGCTTTGAGGCAGAGTCGAACTATTTGATGATGAGGAGGAGCTCTCCTATGTCCAACTCTCTGGCGGGTCTAAGCAGACCTGGAGTTACACTAGCAGGACTATAGGGTTTGGATAGAAAACACTACTTTTTCTTATTACACATTTCATGTAATTATTTAACCTGGTGATAATCATACTCTGAGAGCTTACCATCATTTTTATATAATTTATATGCATACCACAGTCTTCTACTTGCATAATTTAATTGCCTCTGGAGTATGATTTGTTGTTTGGCTTAATCTCACTCATGTTTACTGTACTAACAGACAACATTCAATCATCATCATCATATATGTTGCATAAGTGATGTTCTGGAACTCGCGAGTTGGGTTTCTACCCGACCCCCAATTTTTGGGGCATTACAGATGGTATCAGAGCATGATTTGGATTAAACCGGACCTGTGTTATGGTAACACAACGCACACTAACGCACTCTGACTTAGGAAGGGGGCGATGGAATCTAGAAACCACATTAGAATCTCAAGTTTCACCGAAGAGTGAGATTAACTACCGTTGAATAGCCCATACGTAACCGAGAGTACGTAAAATGATCTCACATCCCCACTTCTTTTCACTCAAGCTTCCGTCTTCTTCTACATCTTACACCCATCCACCACCATTACCCAAAAACTACTTTGTATAACTCTCCACCTTCCTTATACCCCCCTCATGTGGGCATAAAACCTACACTTTTGTGTCCCATAACCTTCACAACCTCCAAATGATGGGACATTTAGGGCCCGTTCGACCAACTGCATTAGGTAAGTTAGGGCGGATGGAATTGTAAAAGGAACAATAGATGCATGTGTAAGGTATTGCCCCTAGATTAGGTGTATCTCATGATTTCTAATACCATGTTCAGAATGTATGCAATTAGAAGTAAATCCCGGGATCTTGGGATTTGGAAATCCCATCTCCTACTTCCCAACACAAGATTCATTTTCCAAAGTCTATGAATTGATTTTAATCCCATCCCACCCTCCTTCCAAACATGTCATTTCGAATCCCGCAGTGAGATTAGCAACGAAATCCATTGAATACAACTTAGAGTTTTAGACTTAAAGTTGGACTCGTAGACTTTAAGGATTTGGTGGTGTAAGAAATTCCATAAATTAATAACATGAACCTTAGGACCTTCTTAGCTGGTATGAGCACATGTGTAGTATTCGAGTGCAATTAGATTGAGGTCCGGGCAACTCAAATTCAACTAGACAACTTTGACCCTAAGTGATAAAACAAATTCCTTGTATTAGGAAGGGTATGAAATCATTTAGTGTATAAACATAGGTTTTAGGTTACAACTAGTGGATCACTGCTATTCCTAAGTTAAGACTATGCTACTAGTTATACTAAGGAATGTAAAAGACTGATTATGCTAAGAAAATTGGCAATTAGACTTAGTTAGTTAGCTTGATTAAGTTAGAGTGAGACCTCGTTCCTTTGTTGAATCCCCTTAATACTTATAGACCACTTTAGTAACTCTTTGACTTAGAAACTCCTCACGCTCAGAGGACACTTATAAATCCCTTAGAATTAACGTTAGGTCAAACCAACGTGCCCCCTAGAATTACCTTCCCAAGGACTTAGTACAACCAGGGACACGGAGTAGAGAAACTATATATAAGCGAAGTATTCATGGTTTGAATCGAATTCTTAATCCTTGTGGTTACCAATAAATCCAATGCTCTGATCAAGCAGAAGATCGGCATCGACTCAGATTAAGAACTGATACAACAAATTTTCTATCCTAATTAGACAGGAGGTCAATGTATCCGGCTCAAACCCACTACGTAACTTTTCTTCCGTGTTGGCCTGACCACCTACAACTAAAAGTTATTATTTCACCTTTGGGAAGTGTTAAGAACATATATCCAATAGGGTATAGGTATCTTACCACAAACTCACACCCGTCCCTGAAATTAACTACAACACTCATGATAGGTCCTAAATTACGTCTCGTTCCGACATACGAATCAGGACATAGATCCCTGACCTTTTAGAGTAGAAATATTTTTTAAGGAGGGTAGAACATTATGAGTCCAATCTAGTTAGGTCAGCTAATACAACCGTTAGATCAGAGTGACGCATCGAAAGCATGGTTGGCCCCCAGGATCCAAAGAAACTGGTCCAGGTTAGACGAAAAGATAGAAACCCTTAACTCCCACCATGGATATAAATTAAGACGAGGACTCTTTAGACCAAGACCCAAATAGAAAAATTGAACCTTGCAGTGATGGGCATTCCCTAAGCTTTTAGAGTGATCGGACTACGGAGTTACTGAATTATACAACTGCGAAGCATTCGCGGCTTGACCCAATTCTTAATCCTGGGTGACTACCAATGAACTCACTGCTTTGACCAAGCAGAAGACCAGGATCTACCAGGATTAGGAAGGGATACGATGATCCTTCTACCCTGGTCAGGTAGGTGATCGAAGTATCGGGATCAGGCCAACTACAACCGTCTCTCCGTATTAGTCGACCATTGAAAACATACATCTTACTTTATATAGTTGGGAATTGTCATCAAGACTCCAAATAGATAAAGAAATAAATTGTAGCAAACTATCAGGGTGTAATAAATGGATAAAGAAGTAAGTTTTTAGGAGGATAGACTAAAATGCGCCAGACGAGCATAAATAGTGTACGCCCTACCACGCATAGGAACGTGAAATCGATAAAGCTTAGGCGAACTGAATAATAGAATCTTTATTTATTACCCTTAGCCAATTTCGAGGATGAAATTATTTTTAAAGGGGGTAGATTGTAACACCTTGGATTTTTGCCAACCTGAAATTAGACGTCCTTAGGCAATGGGTCAATCATAACACTCTCAAAGCTCAATCCCAAAGCCAAAGAAATTACTTTTCAACCCATTTCCTTCAAATCTCATCTTTCACCACCTCATTTTTCAAACTTCTCCAAGTACTTTTATATTAGACACGAATTCTCAAGTTTAAATAGTGAAGAACTATACTTAAACTAAAACTCACTGAAAACGGTCGCCGAGATTGAGTTCGTGCACACTCCTGATCACACACAACGACCCCAAATCACTTCTAGACCGTCAATTTAAGGGCTTAGACCATGTTTTATTCCATTTCAAACCTAAAAATAAATATTCTTAGGTGGTAGGTCAACCCCAACATCTTACACTCAATCTCAAAGCCTACAACCTCTTTTTATCCAATTCCTTCAAAATCTCACCCTCCACCACTTTATTCTTCATTTATTTTTAAGCACATTCATAATACACACCAATCCTAGGGTATAAATGAGGAAGAACAATATCGAAACTAAAACTTACCATAAATAGTAAATAAATGGATAAAATGGGTTTTGACCCTTAACCTTTTGGAATATAACGAAATAAATGGGTTAGTTGGATAGATTAACATCTCCTACCTCCAAATCATATGCTACACATCGCATAAACTCATTCTGATTTGTAAATTGGCCCCAAAAACGTCACAAATGGAGTCGGGGGCCTACCCACGCCAATCCAGAGGGACCCAGGGTGGGCCCCACACTTTTCTGGGACCTAGGGGGCAGGAGGGCCTCGCCCAAATAGCAAGACCTCGCCAACCACTCCAGTGGACGGCGAGGCATCGCCGGTAAACGGGCTAGGCCGGGCGGGCCGCTCGAGCCGATTGCATGTGGGGCCTAGTGGGACCCTATGGTATAGGGTTCGACCCCTATTTCTTTTCCATTTTGGTACTTCCTTCACAAATCACCCCTCTAAGCTTTCCGTTTATTAAAAAATCTTTCGAATCTCCCCCAAATTCCTTCTCCAAACACTTGTTCATTTTCATATACCACTCACACTACCCTTCAAATCCCACCTCAAACAGAAATCATTATGGCTACTTTATAAATTAGATGAAATTAACTAGCGCTAAACTAGAAGACCTATGAAATTATCACCAATCACTTTAAATATGATCTGCTAGAGCCAAAACGTGTAGAATAGTTGACGCTACATTACCTTAAAATCTTGAATCAAACTCTAAACCCGTTTGCTCTCAGGAACCCTTTGAAACTTTGTATTGGATCTAGACCACGCGTCGAAAGTCCGATATCTACAATCTCAGACCAATATTACCGCTTAGTTGGACTTAACAATCGTTTCAAAAATCAAGCCCAACTGATGTCCTAAGGCTATTTCATTGAGCCTGGAGCAAGGAGTGTGAGAAAGAGGAGAATTCTTTAGAAATTAAATGTGATTTAAATAAATATGGCACGTGACGCTTGCGGGTTAAGTATAAGCAATCAGACCGTCGAAATCTGACCCAAATACACCCTCGGATCAGGAAACATTTTTCACTCAGGTCAGTGTACTTGGAATCCTCGATCGAGTCTTATTGACCGCTGAACTGAAACTGGTCCGCCACGTGCGATCTGGGAACCCTATCAAACTGAAAACTTAATGTGATCAGGATCCAATAGCCATGAGCTTAAGTCCGACCGCATTTGGTTAGGGGACCTCCAGAAATGTTCTTTTAGATCGGGAAAGACCCGATTTGGCTATAACCCAAGTATACCTTGGCTTAAAGTCTAAATAGGTGACTTTCTAACCTATTTAAGGACCTTAAACCCTCTCACATCCCTCCCATACGAATTTGTAAAAACCCTAGAGACGAGAAGAGAGAAAAGAGAGAGTTCCGTGAGAGTTGAGAGGAAAGGTTCCTGTCATTCGATCCTGCTTCTACACGTACCTAATCATTGTGTTCTAATCACTCCTCCGGTGATTCTGACTTCATTCTAGATAAGAAAACCCTAACCTCAACCTGTTTTAGGGATTTCATCGATACAAGTAGCGAAGTAGCTAACTTAACTTGTGAATTAGGTCGTCATATCGACGTTGACGAAGCGTAGAGTTCCTATTCGATTCGATACGCTTCTACGACGAAAGGTGAGGATTTTAAATGCTTAGGTTAACTGTTTTCAAAGCTTTCAATGTCGTCTAACAGTAGATTATCGACAAGAATGCTGTTTGATTTGTAGAACATGCTGTCTGTTTTCCATTTCGATTACGTACGGAGAATATGAGATTTAGGGCATTTTAGGTATTTATAGAAAGTACTGTATATATCCGTATTTTTTCGAAATGATTGCCATGTGTATTTGTCGTGTTATTATATAAGTTATGTGTGTATGATCTGTTTGGCGAAGAGATTCACCTTAATGCGCACTTTGCGTCGACATATGCTATGTAGACAAATGTGTGTAGACTAAGTGTTTGTATAAAAGTATGTATTAGTAAGTATTGAGTAAATGTTGTTGTAGAATAGTTTTGAGATTGGATTCTCAACTAATATGATGATGCACATGATTTCCTCCATGTTTGATATATTGAATTGATTTCCTTATACATATGAAATGCTTATGTTTGGTTGATTTGCTTATGTTGTATGTTATAACATGTTGTTAACATGTTTGGATTATCTGTGCTTCATTTCTGTCACTCTCATATGATCCTTGATGTAGATTATAAGTGTTTGGGGCTATACTCCAGTCCAGGCAGTCAGTAACAGATTCAAAATCGTGGTTGGATTCTATTCGCCACGAAGGACGCATCGAACCCGAGTCGTGCTTTGGGTTGACGACAGTGGTTAGGCCACACGAGGTGTTTTATACACTTCATGTCGTTCAGCTTGAAGTGCGCTCATACTAGTCGAGCCTGTCAAGCAACCCGACTGACCATTGTATGTTCACCTTGTATTGGTCATAACTACTTGAACCTAGGGTACTGAACTTGCCAGTGAAAATTCTGATAACCATGGTACCTTGATCCATCAAGACTCATGAGTCGGGCAAGGTGGTATGGGACACCGTGGTCGAGCTGTCGGCCTACGCTGGGGCCACAAACCTCCCCGTGAACACCTTAGACTCGTGAGCCGATTGTGGTGGTATGGGACACTACATTCGAGTTGTCGGCCTACTCTGATTGGTGACGAGCCCTTTGTAGTGACCTCGAGCGTATTCTGAGTCTACGTGAGGCGACGACCCTTCCGTAGAAACAAGAGTACAACTAGGCCTATATTGATAAGGTGATGGGGGAGCGGTGCAAGGATTGAGAGCAACAGCCCTGACAGGCCTTGCAGCGACCTAGAAATATATCATCGTATGAGATTACTAGGAGTGACGACCCTAGACAGGATCTGTGTTGGGATTGATATAAGGGAAGTACCTTAGTTTCCCAATCCTGTTGTTTGAAAGGATTAATAACAACTCGGTAATCATATCCACATCACACTGCATGTGCCTGGAAGATGTGGAGGACTGAGGGAAGAAAGCATGCCATAGACGTAAGATGGTGTCGCATGAGGGAGTATGTCGGTGAGGGCATGCATCATTATTGCATCTCATACTTGCATTAATAACAGTATCTGGAACGTCTGATTGATTTCTTTACTATTATCGCGTGATTGATTTGATAACATGCTAATCTTTGCTCTATGATTTCACTGAGTTGATCACTCACTCCGACGTTACGGGACGGTGTTGTATACACCAACCAGACTCTGTCTTAGCTGCAGGTGTTGGCGATGCTTTGAGGCAGAGCCGGACTATTCGATGACGAGGAGGAACTCTCCTATGTCCAACTCTCTGGCGGGTCTAAGCAGACCTGGAGTTACGCTGGCAGGACTATAGGGTTTGGATAGAAAACACTACTTTTCCTTATTGCACATTTCATGTAATTATTTAACTTGGTGATAATCATACTCTGAGAGCTTACCATCATTTTTATATAATTTATATGCATACCACAGTCTTCTACTTGCATAATTTAATTGCCTCTGGAGTATGATTTGTTGTTTGGCTTAATCTCACTCATGTTTACTGTACTAACGGACAACATTCAATCATCATCATCATATATGTTGCATAACTGATGTTCTAGAACTCGGGAGTTGGGTTTCTACCCGACCCTCGATTTTCGGGGCGTTATATATATATAGTTTAAATATAATATAATATATATTATATATGTATATACATTTTATATGCAAAGAGAGCAGGTGGCTGCCCACCGTCCAGATCCATCTGTACGGTGCAGATTTTCTATATTGAAGGTGGGTGCCACGTCGGAGGGTGGCCCATACATTGAATTATTATATTATATATATATATATATATATATATATATATATATATATATATATATATATATATATATATATATATATATATATATATATATATATATATATATATATCAGCAGCTGGCGGCACTGCCCATACTCACCGTCCAAATTCATCTGGACAGTGCAGATGCCATTTTTAAAGGTGGATCCCATGCAGGAGTGGCCCACCATATAATATATGATATATTATATTATATAGTATATATATTAAAATACATATATGTGCGTGTGTGTGGGAGAGTGGAGGTGTCAACACTGTCAGCGTCTAGACGGACGGCTGATGTTGGGCCCCACATTTTTGGATGGTTTTGATGCAACACATACATCATGTGATGGGGCCCACAGGTCTGGTTGACGGTCAAGTAACCACATGCTGCTGGACGTCAAAGTGATGGACGGTTGGATTCAAGTACACATGAGGTGGGTCCACACGTGTGGGACCCACCAGAATATCAAGCTCTCTCCTCTTTTTTTTTCTTGGTTAGCTTGTTAGTATGCACTCACATCAATACACACACTCCATATTAGCCACCCTCACTAGGGATCGATGTCAAGACCTCAAGTGTTGAAACGAGGCATCTCCGCTCAGTCTATCGATTGAGCTATGAATCTAAGTGTGTCAATCCCACCATCCATGATGGACGATGCAGATAAAACACAAATTAGTGGGGCCTACTTCATCAAAATGGATAGAAAGAGAAGGAGAGAGAGAGAGAGAGAGAGAGAGAGAGAGAGAGAGAGAGAGAGAGAGAGAGAGAGAGAGAGAGATGATAATGGAGGGACCCCGCTACTATGAGCCCCTCATGATTTCAACACATGCATCATAACGGGTCCCACGTATAAGTGGGCCCTCAAATGAAAATCGACGGTAGATCACCCACCTATTGCACTCCTCTTTGATCCCTTAGCCTCCTTAGCTCCTTGTCTTCACTTTTTGATGGAGGCTGATGGGTATTGGAAGGTTAAGATGAGAGATGAGAAGGTGAGCCACACTTACTATTTGAGAGAGAGCTTGGATATTGGAGCTCTCATGGGATTTTGAGAAATTGCTAGAGAATGAGAGGGAGAGATAGAAATAATGGATGAAGGGATGGGTGAAGTGGTGGTTGTAAGGAAAGGAGATGGGGATGCATGGGTGTGTTTGAAATTTTATAAAAGAGGGATGGGTAGGGGAGAGAGAGAGTTGACTTGTGGAAAAAGGAGGGATGGAGCTTGTACTTGAGGTATGGGGTGTATTGATTGATTGATTAATGGGACATGTTGTAGAGATTCCCTCGAAATTCATAACGTGTGACGTTTTCGTTGAAATGAACGTGGGCCCATATCTTCTAGCCTGGGTATCGGATCAGTGTGTGAGTCTCTGCGTTGGAACCACGACAACGGCGCGGTCGCTAAGGTAGAAGTTTCGGGTTGAGCCGACTTCAGTATGCAGGCCTTGGCTTAAGATAGCACGCAAATGTCGGATACAGGTCGAGGGTTGCCGAAATTTGACCGGGATGACCATCGAAGCCTACGGAATGGCACAGACTAGGATGCGGGCCTTGCACTTCGTTTCTTCTCATTATCGGGTTCTTAGATCAGATCTATAGCTACAGATCGAGTAGGGCTGGCAACCTGCGGATGTGGTCATCAACGGTGAGCAATCAATGACCCTAATCAACGGTCAGTGGTTAACGGCCAAGAAAATTGATGTCCTGCATCTTCTTTTTTTTTGGTTTGGATGTCCAGCATCTGATCCGAAGATCATTCTAACGAATCAAGGGTACTTTCTCTTTCTCAACGGTGAGCATCAAGGACCATAGCTCATTCTCTTCGAGGCACTCGAAGGTACTTTCTCTTTCTGTCTATTTTCCTCTTTTGATGACCAGAAATTGGGCAACAACCATGTCCACTGCCGTACACGGCCCCCTACATGTTTGAAGAAATGCTTCAACCAGACCTAGATTATAAACATCTCCTCTTCATCATGGACCCCATCATAATCAATATAGGTAAGGATGCCATGTGTCACACCCCAAACCCAGAAATCAGATTCACAGGAATCCTGATCACCAAACCCGGTGCCGACAACTTCCGTAGTACCCCATTCTCGGCCCCCATCGTACATACGCCAGGTTCCGATCCTGGGATCCTACAAGGAGGATTTTCCAATGTAGTTTTGTCTCATAAGAAGCATAACCACAAGTATACTCAAATCATAAAGGCAACATCATCATCACATATCCACTAATATAATCATTTGAATATAATGTTGAAAGGGAAATATATATCGAAATTAAAGCTCCAAAGGACAGCTGTACGCTCCAAGCTCAACGCTGCTGCAACTTAACGCCACCTGCACGCATCTATCGTGCATAAGCTTACAAAAGCTTAGAGAGTGGTGAAAGTGTGTGCACAAGATAAGTGCTAAGTATACCATAAAGCTCATAAATCATACATCATCGGAATAAATGGAACTACTGACAAGATCATGAATCATATGATATCAGAGTAATTAGAGTAAACAAAAATATACTGGTAAGTCCATGAGTCATATAATATCGAAATACACGATACAGATCAACAATGCAAATGAGGAGTCATAGAGAGCCAAATATCAGATGCAGAGGGTACAATGCAATATGTAAATCCTGCTAAGTCCATCTAGGCTATATAAGTAGAGAAAATATAATGACCCAAAATGCCATATGAATGCGGATACAATATGCGATGCGAGTGAAATGACCAAGCTAGAGTGTGAGGTCGGGATGATAGTACATAGTATCACAGGCTATGGGGTCCATCGCAAAGGACTTCTATCCAAACCAGTCTCATACCTAAATTTGGATAGTCAGACTCAATGAGGTTAACTCCTGGTCTCAGATTAGTCACGCGCCCAATCAAAATCCTGGCCATGCGAAGGTACACGTAAAAAATAGTTACGCACCATCAGCCCGAGTGGATCATGAATGAATGAATGAATATGCAATTCCTGCTCAATAAGTCCATATATCAGTATGGTTCCTCTCTGGGATCATTACCGGGGTCTAGTACACTCCACGCCACCTGCTACCCCATCAAGCGCATAACTGGGTAAGTGGAAGAGACCTCACTATCCGCCTGGCCAGTAGTCTGCCAATACCTACCCGGCTCGTCGATAGCGGACCCATTCCTCGAGCTGGTCAAACTCAGCCTAGCTATGCCTACTCCCTCGGGCGGATAAGGCTACACCCCCTCCCAACCGACTACGGCACAGTGGGAGATGTGGCCTCTTGATATTCGACACTTAGCCGCTCATGTATATCCACTTGGTCTAGATGTTAGGGCATCCTCTTGTACCAAGAGAGTTTTAGGAATTTTCACCTAAGGCCATCTATGGCAGCCCGATGCTCGAACCAAATATTTTCGGTGTCCCATGTGGCCATCCACGATATGTCTGTGGAGGTTATGGCCCTAATGTCATAAGGGCGTACAATAATCCTAACACACAATACAAGATGCATGAGTCATACAATTCAGTCATGCATCAATCCTGCACATACCATGCGCTCATGTAAGATAATCTTCGCCTATCAGGGAGTCTCTTTACAACCTGCCCAATGACATATGCAATGGTTAACCACATCTCATAACAAACATGTAGATGATGCGTATGAGCATGTATCATGATACTATGCGGTCACATACTCATAATCGGTATCAATAACAAGCATCGACAATGTGGACGTTTAACCAACATTGCCCCAAAAGAATGGCCCATATAGAGCCTAACATATAGTGGACTCATGGCCTCAAACAAGGGCCAAATATACAACACCATGGACCTCACTTAAGAGCTTAATACACATCACGATGGGCCTCACTCATGGGCCACATATACATCAAGTGAGTCGCATCTCACGAGTCTAATATACATCGCAATGGGCCGCTCACACGGGCCTAATATACATCAAGTTGAGCCTCATCATATAGGCTGAAAATATATCATAATGGGCCACGTCCCATGGGCCTCGAATACATCACAATGGGCCTCGACAATCGGAATCGGTCTCAACAATCAGCCTCGACAATCGGTACCGATAATCAGCATCGATAATCGGCACTGACAATTAGCATATAAACAAGGCGGGGTTCATAGATGGACAGCTGATCAATCATAATATAAAGATCGGCCCACGACCGTGGTTATATCAAATCTGATGGCATGGTGCTATCCGTCTATAGCGAATGGGGCCCACTTATTTGTGTTAACCAACTTAGATAATGGTGCGAATAGGCCTAACAAGGCCTAAGGGAAGGTCATAATGTGGACATTAAACCATCATTGCCCAATAATGTTGCCATTTAACCAACATTACTCCCAAAGAATGACTCATATAAGAGATTCATACACAACTTAACAAGCCATACATACATCGCACTGGGCCTCAACCATGAGCCTTGAATACATCATAATGGGCCTTGCCAAATGGGTCGGACATACGTCACAATAGGCCTTATCATATGGTCCTCATATATGGGCTTCGACAACGGGCCTCATATACATCACGTTGGGCCTCAATAACAGACCTTGAATATATCACAATGGGCCTTGCCAAATGGGCTGAAAATATACCATAACGGGCTACGTCCCATGGGCCTTTACCCATGAGCTCCAAATACATCAAATGGGCCTCAACCCATGGGCTCAAAATACATCATTTTGGGCCTCTAATAAATTATAATGGACCTCACTATTTGGGCTTCTAATACATCAAGGTGGGCCTCACGTGATAGCCAAAACGGATGGACGGTGTGGCTGTGAAGTACATTAAAGTGGGTCACACATCCAATGAACCGGACGACGTGGCTACAACACATAACTCAAGGTGTGCCCAGACAGTTTAGACAGGCCCAACTAATACAACAGCTATATAAATGGAGTGAGGTAAACCAACTTATCCTCTTCCCACCATCCAAAGATTGGACGGTGAGGATATACAATACATCATTTAGGTGGGCCGCACAGATAGGCGGTGTGGATCAAACCCACATGCTGCACACAGCAGTTATGTAGCTGGTGTACGGTATATCAGCCAGTCCGTTATTACATTAGGTGGGTCCCACATGGGGCCCACCATAATATAACATTATAATATATATTACATTATATTATAATATTTTATATATATATATATATATATATATATATATATATATATATATATATATATATATATATATATATATATATATATATATATATCATAAAGTGCATCCAGTGTCCAACTGTCCAGAGATGGACGGACGACCTCGTTAAAATGTAAATATGCAATGTGGGTCCCACGTGGGGCCTACCACATCATACACACACACACACACACACACACACACACACACACACTAAGTGGGTCACACCGTTCCACACAGTGGACGGCGTGAATAAAACACATTCACCGTGGTGGGTCCCAATGCTGGGGCCCACCATAACATTTATTTGTCATCCACCTGCTGATAAGGTCACACTGACTTGGATGACCATCCGAGCTCCACACATAGTGTTGATTATCAACACACATCATGGTGGGGCCCATGGCTAGGACCCACGGTCCCAATGTCAAACCAGCAGCGTCCTGCTGTAGACTTCAGCAATAGGCGCTACCTCTTATATATATATATATATATATATATATATATATTTCTATGGTTTTTCATAGTTGGGGTCCATTTCAAGAAAATCCAATCCAGCTATTGCATCCCATGGCTCAAGACAGACTAAATAAGCCTAATATGCGGTATATTTTGGCGTGTAGAAAATTTGAAGTGAATTTCAATGGTAAAAAATATTGTTTGCTATTCTATGGCCGGCAAGATAATCGGATTAGCCTCATACTTTGGCTAAACGTTTAAAATAGACTGAGGAATTGAATGGACGGCTTGAATTAGATCTATGTATCAAGGTGGGGCCTGTATGAATATCCCTTCCCAAAAGCTTTGAAACAAAGCTAATATTTATGTTTTTAAGTTGAGTTGGGCATATACGTATATAAGATGGGCCCTGCTTAGGTGGGCCACCAAGTGGTTGATGGTGTGGATTCAACACATATATAAAGTGGGCTCCACCTATAGATGGCTTGGATAAAATGCATGCCTCATGGTGGGGTCCATCCGGGTGGGCCACACGACCATATCATCACACACAATAATAAAAAAAAGAAAGAGAGAGGGAGGGAGGGAGAGAGAGAGAGAGAGAGAGAGAGAGAGAGAGAGAGAGAGAGAGAGAGAGAGAAGAGGGACACGTGTGATGGAGGGACCCCGAAACTATGGGCCTTCCGTTTTAAGCTCCAATCATACATCAAGTGGGTCCCATTGCATGTTGGCCCATCAAATCAAAGATCAACGGTAGAGATTCCTTCTCAACCAAGATGTAAGGTCTAGATGAACTTTTTTTTTAAGAGTAGAAAGTAAACATCATGATGGGGTCCATGGAGAATGGCCCCATCATGAAATGATAATAAAATCAAGGTGGGCTATCGGCCACATCTAGGGTCCTAAGTGAGATCCATACCATCAATCGGTAGGTCTCACTTGGCCCATCATCAAAACATGGAAAGATCTAGCCTAATAAGCACCCACCTTTGATCTTTTTGGTCCATTGGAAAGCCAATCTCCTTGTGTCCGACTTTGATAGTGGAAGATGAGGTTTGAATGGCTAGGATGATGAATTTGGGATGGAAAAGTTGGCCATACACAAACTCACTTTTCTCTCTCACATGAAATGCTTGGACGTGTGGTTTTTGGTTGCTTGGAATGGCTTGAAAAATGTGAAGAGAAAGAGAGAGAGGGTTATAAGAAGAGAGGGATGGGTGTAATGGGTGAAAAGGTAAGTGATGGGTGATGTGTATTTTGACATGTGAGGGATGGGTTGCTTTGACTTTGGGCTTACTTCGGGATGGAGTTTTGTACTTGACATGAGAGGTGATTGATAGAAGTGATTGATGGGATTGATTTGACATGTTGTAGAGATTCTCTTAGGATTGCAAATGCACGGCGTTTTCTTGAACTAATCGCGGGCCCACATCTCCTAGCCTGGGTATCGCCTCGGCGTGTAATACGTGGCGTCGGAACCGTGGCAATGGTGTGGTCACAATGGTATAAGTCTCGGATTGAGTCAGCTCAGATCTATGGAATACGACTTAGGGTTACGCGCAAACGTCGATCATAAGTCAGGGGTTGCCGGAATTTGTCGGGAAGGAGCACGGAAGTTGACGGAATAGTATGGACTAGGATATGGACCTTACACCATGTCCAAAGAATAACCTCTTGGGTCTCAAAATCAATCCACTGACCTACTGGACTCAGCCCTGTTTCAACTCTAATGGTGCTTCCCCCATTAGAGGTGAAACAGTGGTACTGTGTACCTCACTTAGGAAGGACATATAACAATGGTGAAACTTAAGTCACGAGTTTAACTAGTCTTGATATCTAAAATTATTGGAAACCCAAGGTATCAGTTAGGAGTCCTTTTAACTATGAAAATCAGTTTATTCTTGGTTTATTGTAAGAAAAAAGAAAGAGATTGTTTTAACAGTCCTTAGATATCCTTAATAAAATAAATAAATAAATAAAAGAGTTGAGATTAGATTAGATTGTTTGGAAAAAATGCATTAGAACCACAGAAGATGGAAATGTGTTTTGGGTCTATGTCAACTCTAACTTACGAATGTTGTTGATGAGAAAGGGAGCTTTATTTTTCTCTTGAGAATGATTTTTGAGATGTTTTTAAAAATTGCATGGGCTGAGATCTGGTTGATCATTGTGGCTGAACTATCACAGCATGCACCAAAGTGCATTTGGATTCAGATGAGAACTCGGGAATCAAATTAATTACCACGATTTTTTTTTGACATAGCTGAAGTTAACAAGAAATGAAAGTGTGGCATTTCCAATCTGTAAACATACTTCTGTTGAGTGACTGATGACTTGTATGCCATTGATGGTTTGTAGGAAACACTAGATCCTAGTCCATTGACTTTAACATACAATTTTTGTAAAGTGCCATTGACTTGAATGTTTTTAATATGTGCTTTTATCATATTTGTTGTCAATCAAAGAGTTAACACTCACACAAGCTACTAGCCTTACCCCTAGATAACTAAAACCATAGCTTGGGGTCTTTTTGTTCCATCATTAGGACAAAAGCTGTTGGAATTACTTCTAGTTGGTTGAACAGAAATACTCTAGCTACCAGAAAGGCAACATGCCAACTTATCTTTGCTTTCTGGTTTTGTAACTGATCTGAATGCTTGATGATACTTTTTGAATTGCAGTACGTCTATGGTTTCTAGACAATATATATTGATTGGGTGACTGGGTGTTGTTGTTCTGCTTATATATTTCTTATCCAGAGCTTAAAACACAACCCAAATGGGAGATTTGTTGTGGTTTGTGGGGATGGAGAATACATTATATATACAGCTTTGGCCTGGAGAAATAGATCCTTTAGTTCAACATTGGAATTTGTTTGGTCATCAGATGGAGAATATGCAGTTAGGGAAAGTATATCAAGGATTAAGATTTTTAAGATCACATATAACAATGGTGAAGGCTGTTGCTGTTCTTAATAGCAAGGAGGGAGTTAGTGGCACTGTGTACTTCACGTAGGAAGGACATGGCCCACCTACAGTGATCGGAAGCCTCTATGGTCTTAAACCTGGGCTCCATGGCTTCCATGTCCATGCTCTTGGTGACACAACAAATGGCTATTTGTCCATACTCTTTTACATTTAGTCTCTATATTATTATTTTTTTCTTTTTGTTGATTGTCCTATTGATGATTAATTACAAGTAATATATAGCCAATGGTCCTGTGTGCAATGGGAAGAAGTCCGATGTTACTTTTTAATGGTGAAGAGCAGTAATAATGGTCTTCATTTTTTCAATTGGTAAAAGTTTCATGCATTTTAAAGTTTTAGGAGTTTAAACTGACACCCTTTTGTTTTCTTTTTTTATTGATTTTTGGGGATGGATTTGCCATTGCAGCTGGAGGTAACCCAAATTTACTTCGTCTTCTTTTTTGGTTATACATAGGTTTGGGTATATGCTTTAGGTTATATATATATATATATATATATATATATATATATATATATATATATATAATGCTCACCTGTGAACCGGTTCGTACATACTACGTACAAACTTTTTTGAGAACCCATTATACGTGATGTCGATCCAAAATCTGAACCGTTCATGTGAAGCAGCACCACGTGAAACCCCCCAAGCCGAAGTTTTACTTTGATCTAAAACTTGATGGGCCATGAAAAATCAAAACAGTTTCCTCCCTTGATTTGCATTTCTCTTTGCTATGGCCCACCAGAATTTTAGATTGGGGTGAAAATTTGTCACATGGGGTTTCATGGGATTCCGCATCACATGAACCATTCAGATTAGACACCCATGGCACGTGTGCAAAGGTGCGTAGGTGCGCAGGGGAACATGACTCTCTCTCTCTCTCTCTCTCTCTCTCTCTCTCTCTCTCTCTCTATATATATATATATATATATATATATATATATATATATATATATATATATATATATATAATTCTTTAAGTGAAACTTTTGATAGGGTGATACTAAAGGACCTGCCAAGGTTGGCGATGGATTTGGCAAAAAGGATGTGGTTGCAGTGCAGCCTGGTCCTAGCAACCAGGTGGAGTTTAATAGATCCTTATGATTTATTATTATTATTATTATTATTTATTATGATGTTCACATCACATGGTTATAGTAGATTTAAGTGTTATTTGCATGAGCTTATCATAATGTCTTCTGATTGTTTCGGTGGTAAATGAATTTGCTAGATTGCTCATCAGGGTTCTTTTACTCAAGGAATGAGCTATATGCATTCTCAGGTAAAGATTTCTTCTCAATATCACTTGCTTACTGAAAATATAAATCTTGAAATTTGATATTGTATATACTATTCAGTGGCATTTTTGTATGGATGCAAAAGTTTTTTCTTCAAAGGGCATAAAGACTTCATTTTGTAGGAAGCCAAATCCTTGGAGAAAGATTCTATTTGTCACATTTGGGCATAGGAAATATGATGTTGTTGAATCCATAAAATTTGTTTGGATACTGGGAAAGAATTGGAAGGAATTCTATGGTGCAGGTACCTATTTATATATATATATATATATATATATATATATATATATATATATATATATATATATATATATATAATTCAAAGAAGTGACAGTTGGGAAGGAATCCATTTGCTTCGAATTTCGAATTGAACTTGTGGCTAGGAATAAAATAAAAAATAAATAAAATAAATAAAAAAAAACAATGTAAAATGCTGGAATTTCTAACTGGAAATCGTTTCTAGGCTGTCCCAATCCCAATCATGGGAATTTACCCCTACTTAGATTCTATTTCGAGGTGGGTACTTTTCCAAGGAGCCAAATGACCCCTTACGATCTTTGATTTTCTTTTTTTATTTTTTATTTTTTTAATTCCATTTTTTTTGAAGAAGGGAAGTAGGTGGCAATTTATGATATTGATTTCTAATGGGCTTATGTAAATTTTTTATTTAGCTTTGGTCTCTTCTTGTACCTGTGAAGTTTCTGACCATAAAGGATTGATTTCTGTTGGACTTGTTGATTGAAAGGAAAGCAGAGGTCTTGTTTTGTTGTTCATGCAAAGACACGCAAACTTTTCTCTATTAGTTTTTCTCTCCAGCCTCTTCTTGAACTCATAAAGCTACTCGTAAGAATCAACATCATAAATTGCTACCTACTGCTCTACCTACTAGGAATGGTTGGCGAATGACAAATGGTTTAAAATAAATGAGCAATCGCCAAACTTTAAAGTCAACCTCAGATGGGATCCTCATATGAACTATTAAGATGACCATGTGCATGTGTTGCATGTATGTTCTTGATAGCCCTACACACAATCTGTGGGCCCAAAAAATCATATAATTCCAACCTTTTCAAAAGGGTTTGTTTCCTATCTGCATGGATAGAAAACAGTCACCGTGGAATGTGTGATGATGTAGACTGTCCATCTAGTGGCCTACAAATGTACAGGAGATGACCCAAGGTTTTCACTGATTGCACAATCCTAACCATCCAAAGACCCTACTGGTGTTTGGACTCTGGTATCTTACTTTTGGATATTGGGTATTGCTGGTTTTTTCGATGAACTGGAAATGAGAGAGTCCAAATGGGTCTTGGGTCAAGTGTTTTTCTTGTTCATTTTGGTTTTGATTAAGTCATGATTTTTCTTCACAAGTTCCATACTCTCTTCCTCTGTGTTGCATTGCAGAACTTGTTCGGGGGAAAGGCCATCAAGTACTCCCGTAGGAAGCTCTCTGAACCAGGCCTTAATTAGACCAGCTAGGTAATGAACATCAATGTCATCAGGTACAATGCCCTTGTTCAGCTGGTCCCTCACATTTTCTTCCTTGCTGTTCTCGGGATTAATCACATAACAATGCTTTGTATACGGATTGACAAGTTATTGCATAGTATCTTTGTTTCTAGTTGAGATAGTTTATGTTATTTTTTGTGCATGTTGATATCATTGAGTTGGTAATAATACCATAGTGTATCCTGCAAGACCTTCATGAATTGTCTTGCAAATGTTATTCATATGTTTTTCTAATGTTAATGTGCATGCAGAGTCACAGATAGCGTATCTCCATTTATTCAAGGTGAAGCTTTTCTAATATCCCAATTGTCATGTTTTGTTGGCAAGCATAGGAAAGATCACCAAGAGATACAGTACCCTACCCTTTTTTTTCAATAATTCGTTTGCAGGCTCATGTACTAAACTAATGAGTCATAACTTACCTCATATTCCATGGTGACACAGAACATTGAACATCCTGATGTGCTCATTGAAGTTATATTCTGACGAAACTATGCGAGTTCACTAATTTGCTTCATATAACATCTTGTAGCCCCTTATAACCAAGTCAGATGACTGTCAGAGAACTGTGATTTCAACATAAATTGTCCTGGTAAATTTTTTTGAGACTTTCTTCTCTTGTTCCTTTGAGGCAGGCAGTGCATCTCTATCCGTAAAGATCTTATGTCTGAATTCGTCCTCTCTCCTTAATTGTTAAAACTTCAATTTTTTTTATTTTATTTTTTAAATAATTTTCCAAGGCACTGACTTTGAATAGTTCACACATGCATTGGATTACTTTCATATCTTGGTCTAGTCCTGCATCAATATAAAAGGTAAGTGATCCGTTTGTTGAATATTTGTATTTAATTATAATTAATATTTTTCTTTTTGGAAATGCTCCAATTGGCTATGTACATGGGAACCTTCCTATACACATAGTTGCAGTTTGGACACATCAGTAGTTCATATTATTGATCTAAACTGCCCATGTGGTCTAGCTTACTCTTCATTGACCATCTTGAAAAATCCATTCATCTTAATGGTTCTTACCATCCAATCCATAGCATGAAAAATGGATGGCCATGTTCATTTATAATAATTAAAAAAAAGGTCAAATTATCAATTTCAATCATCAATTGGTCGTGTCATCCTCTGTTTGAGTTTTGCTTATGGTTTTGAAACAATTGCTTTGGTTGGGTGATAGTAACCATCTCATCCATAGGTTGGAAAGTGGACATTTATATTAAAAGGGTTGATGTTATCCAGTTTGTTTGATTTTCTGAAAGGGGCCTAAGAAAGGAGCATTGGATAAAACAGAAGGTCCAGATTAATGTTATCAATACCTCATGTCTAACTGCAGCTATCTATAAGGACGTTCCCATACATACAGCCCACCCGAGCATTTCTCCATTTGTTTTTTTTTTTTTGGTAGCCTTTTGTAGTTTAGTGTATGGGTTTCCAAAGATGTATGTTCCAAGACCAAGAATACATTCAGCTTCTATATATTTGCCAACAAGTGATATTATGTACTTTGCCATGTCCAGAAACTTAGTTCGTATGCATATTTGAATTGGTTGAAATGTATGGAAAATTCAACTCCCAAAAATTTGCCACAAAGGACTTGTATTGGACTTGCAGTCTATGAACTCTTCATGAAGGTCAGGAAAAAATTAATATAACCTACCTTTTCCTTGTTCTTTATACCTGGTTCTCTCTATATGTTATCAATGTACTTTTATGAAGCTGGTTTTATTCTTTGCATTAATATATAATTCTATAAAAAACTGATCATCTACAACCACTTGTATGCAACGACCCTTTCTTCTTCTTCCTCTTGCCCTTTCAGTCCTGTATTATAATATGGCAAAGTATCTAGTGCTTAATGCTTACATTAAAGTTGGTTGCCAAGTACTCTTGTCTTGATACACAGCATACGTGGACGCCAAGGCAGTCATCTATCCCTAGTGCAGGTGGACCATTCTCCAACACTCGTAATGGTTTGGATAATCCTAACCATTAATTTTAGGGTTTTCTTTTTTCATCAAACTAAAGACTATTTTTCAGTTTTTTTTTTTTTTCCTAATCGTCCATTTGTAATCATCAAAAGCCTTCCTATCAATGCCTAGGATCCAACTAGTGTAATTTGTAACACATTGCCCATCATCTTTAGGGGCTAGCAGATGAACAGTCTTGATTTCTCAAGTGTTTGCCACATGTAAAGAGATACAAGTGCTTGATTATTAACTTAGATTAAAATAAGAGACACCACTAGCTATAGATGAGAAATTTGTGCAACTGTTTGCATGTGGGACCTGCTATGGCGTGTGATATTCGACTAACAGTGTTGCCCAACCATGAAGATCTGTGCATGCATGCTTGTGTGAGTATAGCTTACCTGCTATTAAAGAGGCATCTGTACGATGACCTATCTAGGAATGCTTTCTATTCTTTAGGTTGTCATAGCAATGATTATCAGTTGTGTTGTTGGCATTTTATTAGTTTTGTATTTTATATACCTAAGATACCTGACTTTGGTTTAGCAAAGCTTCTAGGATGGCCTTTGATGGTTGTTGTCCCAATTGCAAATTCCCAAGCAATGACTACCCATTAAGTGAGTTCATGATTTGAGTGCAGCTTACCTATTATATATGTATGTATGTATGCGTATGAAATGTAGGGATGTAAGTTGTCATGGTCATGAATAAAATCATTTTTGACTCATTTCTTCTTGGAAATGAAGTTGAAATGAATAAATCCTCTCTCTACATGTGAAATTGTGGTCCTGTTCCCATCCAAACAATCTGGATATACATTACATTGGCAATATTTCTACTTGTAAAAGCCTAGTTTGGGTTGTACCTAAGGTCCAAAACATGTTGTTCCTAAGTTTCACAAACAATCCAATTACCCTTGATTTTGCAGCGAACCAAACTTCAAGGTGAAAATTTAGGCTGATTTCATAGAGCACAAACTGCTATAGTTTTGTTCTGGTCTAGTAGGTGATCAATACTCAACTGCTATTATATCATTAGTTCTATGATTTTGCCTATGCTCTTGAGTACCATAAGACACCAATGCCCTTGAATTTCAAAGATGACCACCGTTCCCTTTCTTCTCAGCTCTTGGTTTGAGCCAATGGGCTGCACATTTTGTAAAAGTTTGCATGCAACTCTAACATTTGTTCTTTATGCTACATGATATTCTGCTAGTTGAGATCCACAACTTATTGATTGTAAATGAATCTAACTTGCAAAATGGAAAAAGGAGCCGTTGCAAGATTGAGTTAACTAAAGAAGAGAAACTAATCTCATCTTTTATATTAAATTCAATAGAAATTAAAAATGATAGAGTTATTTATCCATCGAAGTAAACCTAGGCCTTGTTTGGATACGAGGAATCTATGGAAAAGAATTGTTTTTTGTAGAAAAGTACTACTATTTTTTGTTTACACTGTTTGGATTGTAAAAGAGTTTATGTGTAGGTGTGATTGTGAATGTTTTCTGTCAAGTAGCATAATTTTGATATTTACAACCAATGCGGATGTTTCCAACACAATGAAAATGGCCATTTGGTAATATTCTGCAGATCCAACGCAGTTTGGTTGTATTCCCATCATCTTTGTATTTGACAATATTTCCTTAGTTTCATTTGTTGAACCTCTTCTTTTACAGGAGAGGCTTATCTAAATCAGAAATACATTTTCTTGAGGAACTATTCAGCTTACTTTTTGGCTGCGAGTTCCTTTATACTTTTTTTTTAGCATCTTTTTAAGTTTAGAGTCATGAATTCATTATTAGAATATGAGATAACTGTTTCAGTTTTCTAGAATTCTGATGAAAACTTTCTGCATGTTGATTAATTTGTGACATATCTTCAGATTAACCTAGAGACAAAATTGTATAATTCTTTTATAACAAAAATTAAAATTCTTAGATTCCTAACCTTGCCATCTTTTTGGCTGCCACATGACTGATAAATTGAGTGGAAGTTTTCTTGAGTATAATTCTTTTACCGGAAAAATTAAATTTCTCAAATTCCTAAGCTAGTCATCTTTATTGACTGCCACATGACTGAAAAATATGAGCAGAAGTTTTCTTGAGGTGTTTTTCTTGACCCCCATCTTTTCCTTCATTCTCCTACCTTGGAGGGTGGCCTCCACACTCCACAGTATTTGGAAAGCACCAATCCATATTAGGCTATCTGCGTTTAATGGGAATAGTGAGGTAGTGGATAGTAACTCATTAGGCGGGAATGAAATACCTAATCTAATTACCTCCGCCGAGATACCTCTTAAGGATTTTAGATTCTGGTACCTTCCATTAGATTGTTGTAATGAATGTTGAAATGGCTTCTTCTGTTTTTAATGACAAAAATGCTTCTCTCTACAAGGACAAACTTGAATAATTCGATACGCTGCATATCCATTAATCGAGTAGTTAATGTGCGCCTATTTATCACACTATGCCACAACTATTCCAGGGCCAGGGAATAAAAAAATGTCGACCTGCTTCAATAACATAACCTATTCTCAATCTCTCTCATGGCTATCAACTAGTTCCAACTTGTAAGAGGTTGTACAGAAAAAGTATACTTGCTTGACTTCATTTAGCATTCTTTTTGGTTACAACATAATGTGGTTGCTTGTGAACTTACATCAACTCCCTCATACAGCTTAGCCACCATGACATTTTTGCAACCAATTAATTTTTTTTTATCTTTTATTTTGCATGCTCCAAGGAAATCTATGTAAAAATGTAGAGGCAATGAGAACTCCGCTGCTTACTCTGTGATTAAATTAATTATCTAGTGATTCTGTTCTTCAATCTCTTAGGGAGTTGGCTAGAAAGCCAGCTGAACAATTATTTGTTTGTTTCTGCATCTTTTCTCAGCATGCATAAATTGATTCAGATCAGTTGGTACAAACAATAAGGTTCTAATCCTCATGTGGATCCTCAATTTACTTGCATTTCTAGATGTTTCTTTCAGATGAATACTTTCATGCTATACATATTTGTATGCATGTTGCATTAAATATTCATGAAAGTGCGCATGGATGCAAATGCATGATGTATAGGTGTGAGCAAAATGCACATGTTGCAGGAATTAGTGCATATATTGGTACAGATTCACTGTTGGAAAATCCTTGCATATGCACAATCACACCTACACATAGACGCATGTTGACCTACCTTTGCATATGTGAAAATTGTTTGTTTACATGCATGTAATGCACATTGACAACTATCCTGTAAGTACCATAATTCCACCAATGCCAGCTTTAATTTCTCTAGCTACTGTGTGGAATTCTACTCAATACATATGACGTCCTGATCTCATTTGTTTGATTGTTTTTCAGTCCTGCTTCAATATCTAGTGCAGAACTCAAGGTACCTATCATCCTTGATCCCTACTCTGATTAATTGTCTATTTGCTAAGTTTGGAGTTCCCAAAACACCAATTCACACAAGGAACAATGTAGTAAACAGTTCCACTGAAATTCTTATTCCATGCATATTCTATTTTTAGGCCGTTTGCACGGAGGGGAGTGTCACCCATATGCTAGCAATAGTTCACTATGTCAGAAGATCCAAAACCTTCAACTAGAGTATGGAAAACATATTTTCCAGTTTATGACTGAAAATTAGGCAATGTGTTTCCTGAACAGAGGATTCGCCGTGTGTGAAGCTCAGGTACATAGCTTACTATGAGCAGTCCTAATAACAAGGTAGAATAGTAAGCATAGCATCCAATGTTTGTATGTGATCGTTCCTCATTAATTAGAGAGAATTTTCTTATGATTGAAAGCAGGAATTGGGTCATGGGTTGGGCTATTGGGTAATCCAAATTCTTCTCATTCATTCATAGGGTTTTGATAGTTATGCAGATATTGATTTGATAGTTAGATTGATGGAGATTTGATTGTAGGACAGCAGTTATCGGAAAAGATTAGTCAAAATCAATAGGAATTTGTGTGAAAGGATTAGTAAAGAATCAGTAGGAATTTCTATTATTGTCACTTTTAGTGGCACTTTGTACAGCTTTTACTAGCGTTTTTTCAATCTCTTATTGGCGCTTGTTACAGTTTAGCGGCGTTTGTTGCTACTTTTAGCGGCATTTGTTACGAATTAAACATGTGTTTCTCACAGCTTTTACCCGCACTTTTTACAGTTTTTACCGGTAGTCACCAGAAGCGCCGCTAAAGGATAATAAGAGCCGGTAAAAGTTTGACTTTTAGCGGCGGGCATAAAAACGCTTGTAAAAAGGTGCGACCACCGATAAAAGATATAGCGACACCCCCCTTTAGCAGCACGTGTCCGACCATCGGTAATTCTTATACCGACAGTTTTTGGGACCTTTAGCCGTTGGTAAAAGCTATTTTTCTTGTAGTGATAATCAATGATACATTGAAGGGAATGAGGCTAAGCCTAATATAATAGTTGCCAGTGTGAGCAACCCAACCTATACAAGTGGAGATCTCATTAGATATGTTCAATTGGTAATCAATAAGACATGAAGTAGATTATTATACTAATATAAATGAGCCCATTCTATGGTGTAGCAGTGTGAGCAGCAATGCAAAATGATGAGTTTTTTAGAACTCATAATGAATCTATAGCTATATCTTTGGTGGTGTACACAATTGTTGCATACACTTGATGGAATTTATCTACATAGGTGTGGAGGTGGAAGTTGTTTCCTATGATAATTTAGGCGAATTCTCTATAATACTTATGAAATCCATGTAATGGTGTATGGCTGAAAGCACTGAACCACAAAATCACTTATAAAGAAAAAGTTGTATGAGTGACAGTACTTGCGATTTATACTAAAAGTATTCAAGTTCAAGACTATAGTGTCACGTGATTCTTGTAAGCATGTCTTGCTTATTCTAATATCGGTTCAAGTTTACGGTAGCAAAGACATCAATGTACAACTATTATGTGTTAATTCGAAAGAATTTTTTATTTTGAAAATTGTGAGGGAATGTTATATTTTATTTTAAATTTTATATTAAAAAATAAAATTTTAAATATTTTAGTTTCCTTCCAAATTTGAAATTTCTGTTACTTTTGAGTTGTAGGTTTAGTCTTACATCGATTTTACCCAAGAAAATTTTCTTGTATATAAAATAGATTTTTTGCCTTGGGGCTTGAGCCTCATTCGGGAGGCAGGTGAATTTGGTCCTATGAAGAGCTATGTCAATCTCTTTAATCCATACCATTGATCACATAAGCAAGCGTGTCGCATTGTGCCAGCCTAGTTAGAGTCCTAGTCCGTGTGTGTGATGGGACGAGCCGGGCCGCGGGTGCGGGTGTACTCACACAGGTGTGTGTGTGTGTGTGTAGGTACTTACAGGACTTTATTCGTGCGAGAGTATACTCGCAATTACGACGTTTCATTTTAAACCAGAGAAATATGACTGATCGATTGATCGCACCTATTGTGTTTAAATATAAAAGAACAAAATCTTTCGAAATGGTGCTTAATGCACCATTTCGAAGTCTATATAAGAACTTACATTCCATTTTCAAAACAATGAAAAATCTTTCTACTCTTGTGAAAACTCTATCTATTTTCTGGTTTACGAGTTTTGGTTGTTGATTTCGTTGCTAACACTTTCAAGTTAAACTATAAGTGGTTCGAGCTCTCATATAGTAAGTGCATTGCCGAGACCAGGCTATAGTCATTGTATCATGAAGGTCAATTGCTTTGGAAACTTATTGTACTTAGGACGTTGTCCAAGGAAAGCAAATTTGACCTAGTGACTCACTTCACGCCTCAAGTCCACTCTATAAGTTTTCTAGCTTAATTTTTATTTTCTTTTTGATTTTTGATCTTAAGTAGTCTATTTAATTCAACCAAATATTTTAACACTTAATTCATACACAATCCTATCACATGCTTGGTGATAAAGAGCTTTACCATATTCCATGCACACCATGACTTGCACACTGCATGGCAATCCTATATAGTAGGCTCCATTGGGATGGTGCATAAGTCACAAAAGCGCATTAATTGGTTGATGATCGTAATGATCATTTTATTTTGTTTGTTGGATTTGAAGGTCCGATCATCCTTTTGATAGTCTTTCGTTCAACGGTTAAGATTGTCTGATCAGTATAACAGCATGCTATGCGCAAATTACATACAACTCAAAAGAAAAGAAAAAAGTGTCTGCATGTCCATAACTCATAAGAGAGACTTATTGTCTAAGAATACTTTCTTAAGCAATGCACGGGCCGTCTACGAGCAATATGTGCCCCTTCCCTAATCGCATTTAATGGAATGGGAAAAGGCCATTAAAGAATCCATTGGGCCAACATGATGTTGATGTGGAAGCCACTTGGTTTGGCGATTTTTTGAGTTCATATTTGCATGGATCCAAAAATAAGATTGATATGAAACTCTAGTGGGCCACAAAAACGGCCAATGGATGCCCTCACCGTTGAAACTTTCATGGCCTGCCGACATCCAACTCATTCATAAAGCAAGGAAAAAAAAACAAAAAAAAAAACAAATATCAGACTATCTAAAACTTAATTAGGCACCTGAAGGTTTTCAGTGATGTGTGTTTCATTCCTATTATATTATGTGATATGTCCCACATGCATCTCTCATTGGCCTGATTTCGGGGCTAATGTACCAACATGACCTAGAACAAACGATGGACGGTCTGATTAGATGCAGTAAGGGGATGTATATTATTTGCAGAGCACGACTGATGTTTTGCAAAATTCGGTGTCATTATTCGGAATTGCAAACACAGCTGGTCCAACAGCTGAATGAAGGGGACACGTGTCATTCGCATATCGTTACTTTACCGGACGCGGATTGCGTCCTACCCCCGCCCGGACAGTAATCTGCTCGGGCAGAGCTCTGTAGGGACCACAGTTATGTAAGTGTTTTATTCACGCCGTTCAATAATTTTTGCAGATAAATTTAATATGTCAACCAAAAAATGAGACAAGTCCAAGCTTAAGTGGACCACAATAAAGGAACCTACACTGATATAACACCCACGCAGTTGAAACCTGTCTAAGGACCCACGTGATGTTTTTCTTTACCATAGAACCTATTCATAAGGTTATGTAGGCGTGGATGAAGTGAAAACACAAATATCAGCTTGATCCGAAACTTCTCCTGCTCCAAGAGGCTTGTAATGGTGTAAGCTCAATCCTCACTTTGTGGTCCACTCAAACCTTCGGCCTGCCTCATTTTTTGGTTGGCATATTAAAATTTTCTGAAAAATCATTAAACAGCGTGGATAAAATACTTACATCACGATGAATCCCACTGAGCCCTGCCTGGACGCATTACCGTCCGAGAAGGGGTAGGACGCAATCCGCGTTGTACTTTCCCATGGTTGGTGTCAAAGATCGAAATTGCAAACACGGCCAGCCCAACCGCTGAAGGATTTTTTCGATCACTACCTTCTGACGCCATTGTTTGGGATTGCAGACATATGCCAGTCCAACCGCATTAGGACGGGGGCACGTATCATTTGCAGATCCAAACTTTATTGATGTTTTGAAAAATCTAGAATCATTATTTGGAATCGCAAACACAGCCCGTCCAACTGCTGCGGGAAGAAAGGACACACGTGTTATTTGCTTATGTTTTGCAAAATCTGATATTATTGTTTCAAATTGCAAACACGACCAATTCAATCGCAGTCGTACGGGACATGTTATTTGCAGATTATTTACTCTATTAATGTTTTGCAAGATCTGGTGTCATTGGTTGGAATTGCAAACAGAATCCGTCCAACCGCTGCAAAACCGGAGCCTTTAAGAGCTTGCGGACTCACCTCAAAACCAGATGAGCGCCCGCACCTAAAAGATGAAAAGTCAGGGGCGTGCTCCTAACCCCGTACAAAATTCAGATAAGAAAAGAAAAGCCACCATTGATTAGTGTAGGGCCCACCAAGGCCATTCAAACCTTCGTCCAGTTCAGACGATGGAAATGACAAAATTAAGGTTGTTTGCAAATCAGATGGACCCCTGTGAAATGTTAAGGGTTGGCATTGCCTCCCAGCTTATTCCCTTTTCTGTGGCCAACCTTTGTCTTTCATCGCCTGATTTTAAGGTCGAAGATACTTCCTGAGCGGTGGTTGATGTAAATGCATCATGCGAGCCCCGCATCGACGCTTCAATCTAGTGCCATTGTTGGAAGGGGACACGTGTTATTCAGTGTCATCAAACGCAACGGGAACGGATTGGCTACTCCCCCTGATAACAACCCCGTGGCTGATGGTCGGTGCTCTGTGGGCCCCATCATGATGTATATGTTTCATCCATTCCATTCATATATTTTTAAAAATCATTTTAGGGCTTGATACAAAAAATCATAGTGATAAATATCTTAAGTGGGCCACACCACAGGATAAAAATAATGAATGGATATTCACAATTAAAATCCTCCTAAGGCCTAGTGTACTGTTTATTTGACAACCAATCTGTTTATTTGGTCATAAAGATCCAGATGAAGGGAAAAAATAAATATCAGCTTGATCCAAAACTTTTATGGCCTCCGGAACGTTTTCAATTGTCAAAATTCATTCAACATTGTTTCCTATAATGTGGTCCACTTGAGATATAGATATAATTCAATTTTTTAATAATATAAAAAAATATGGACGGCATGGATGACACACATACATCATAGTGAGCCCCACAGAGCACCGACCATCAGCCAATGGGTGATGTCTGGGGGAGTAGCCAATACGTTCCCAAACGGAACCAGCCCAGCCGCTACTAAACGGGAGGCATTAAAAGCCTCTGGTCAAGGGTGTACTCCAAATACCGTACAAAATTCTGATACCACAGCACCGAGAAATATAGTAAAAGAAAAGCCACCGTTGATTAGCGCAGGGCCCACCAAGGCCGTTCAAACCTTCGTCCAGTTCGGAGGTTGGAAATAACAAAATTAAAGTTGTTTACAAATCAGATGGCCCCTGTGAAATATAAGGGTGGGCATTGCCTCCCAGCTTGTTCCCTTTCTGTGGTTAAACTTAGTTTTTGATCAGACTAATTTTAAAGTCTCAGAAGCTTCCTGAGGTGTTACGCATGATGAACAGGTCGGATGTTGTAAATGCATCAGGTGAGGCCCACATCTGCTCAACCTTCCCGTGGTACGGGTATCACTAGAGCACCGTCTTTATCATCAACACTAGGTGTGCAAAACACACAAGTATTGATCCGTTATTACCGCTGGACTACGGACAAACCCAACTCTTTTGTAAGTGTTTATTGAAAGGGTTTTTACTTCAATTACACAGAGTTTCACGGGAGCGAGAAACTAGCCCCGCTTTACAAATCATTATTTTTATACCAAGGTGGGCACTATTTATCTTTTTCTCGGACAAATATGCCTATAATTACTTTTCTTAATTTTCTATACACTTGTACCTTTTGTTTTTTTTTTTTTTGTTTTTTTTTTTATCATTACTCCTTGGAATAATCTTTCATATCGGAAAAATGAGTTCTTCGTCTTTTTACTTATTATGTTAAACTGGACTTGTTTTGAAAGAAAATTAGATGAAATCTTTATAAATATTTCACTTTTGAAAATTGAGTTTTTCTTTTCTTTTTTTAATCAAAAGATTTTGCTTGGATCTTCAACCAAAAATTAAATGAAAGAAAAGAAAATAGATAATAAGAAAAGTACACTTTTTAAAAATGAGTTATTCTTATCTGTATAAAAATTATGCTAAGATAGGTATGCATGTAAAGAAACTGATATAAGGCGAAGAGATATTAAAAAACGAGTTGTTCTTTTTCAAAAGATTAGCTTTAAATTGATTTTTTGCCGAGAGTTGGACTTCAAGCCCGCATCTAAAAGGCAAACGGTATTCAAATAAAATGATTTCAAAGTTATTCAAAAGTTTGTCGAACCGTCTTTCCAATGAGCCAAAGATTGCCTCATTCAACCTGTAATGAAAAAGTTATGAGCATTTTCATGAGACCACGTAATGCATTATTCAAATCCCAATCATTATTTTGGGCTGACTTTTGAAAGGTTAGATAGTCTGTAAAGGAGCATTTGGATCATGAGTTACTTAAAATAAGCTACTTACGTTATAAGTAGCTTATCTTGGTTTTTACTTAATAAGTAGATAAGTGTACTTATCAAATAACATATTTTTCATCTAAAAAGTAAAAAAGGCATATTTGGTTTCCAACATAGTAAGTAATTATCTTGAAAGTCTGTTTGGTCCCCCCTCACATCTAGTGTTCATTATATGAGGCCAACCTTTCATGTATACCGTTCATTGTGTGGGCCCCACCTTTATGTAGGTTGTCCATCATGTAGGGCCCACCCTGGTTATGATTCATTTATCATTAGAGGTCGCCCTTTAATGTGTGTAGTTCATTAAGTAAGGCCCACCTTTCATGTTAGTCATCCATCATATGGGGCCCACCATCAATGTTATTGTTCATCATCTAGGGCCCATTTTCAATATTCATTGCCCATCATGTAGAGCTCACCTTTGATGTGGACTATCCATCATGTGGGACCGCCTTGGATATGGGTCACTCATCATTAGGCAGACCTTTCATGTGGACTATACATCATGTGGGCCCACCTTAAGGTGGATCATCCATCATGTGGGTCTCACTGTTATTAATTGCCCATTATGTGGAGCCCACCCTTTGACGTGGGTTGCCATCATACGGGCCCCACCTTCAATGTGGGTTACCCATAATGTGGAGCTCACCTAGGATGTGGGTCATTCATCATTAGTGGCGGACCTTTGATGTGGATCGTCCATCATGTGTGGCCACTTGGATATAGGCCATCATAATGTGAGGCCTAGTATATCATCTACTCATTCGTTAGATGAATGATTCTAATCTCATGAATTTAGAAGGAGTTCATGACCATAGAGAGCATATTAAATAATTTCCTAAGTTGTTGTGTCACCAATGAACATGAATATAATGAATTATTTTATGGTAAATTTTTATATACTACTAACTAATCATGATAAGATCATCACTTGATCGTGAGTTAGGTCACATATGTTAATAATGCCTAGGAAATAAACTCCACCACACTATCATAGTCGATTGATCTCAACTTTGATATTGACTAATCTGTTAGATTGTTTAAAATAATTAAATATGTTGTTCGACCTGAAGACTATGATCTTTGGTGGCCCCCAAATATTAATAGCATATAAAAATGGACTCCACCATAAGATCATGTCTATCAGATTAAATCATTTGTATTTCTCATATCTTGTATTATATTATAATCTTGTAAGTGGTAAATCCATCATAAGCACTTAGTGCGAAGGTAGGCCCCACATAAAATTAATTTAGAGATCTTATTCATTAAGTGTAAATATAGATTGAAGACCTCATAAATCTAAATCTAGACTGTTGAAATTATAAAAAAGATTATAATAATAATTTGGACCGTTAAATCAATGATCAAGTCAAATCCAACCGTTGATCAAAGGTTTAATAAACCAATTAAGGTATTAAATTTAAGAAAATTAAAAATCTACTTGATCTAATGTTATATCAGATCATCTAATCAAATATCAATCAGGACTATTAGACCAAAATCGTGAAAAATAAGGAAATAAATGGTCGGATTGAATGGATCTTAACATACAATTGTCTTTAAGGTAGATATTAATTCTAATTTAAACTTAACAAAGATTAATACCTTTGATCTACGGTTAGAAACATAGTAAATGGATGATCTACGACTTAGATCTAAGAAATTAGGAACTTAATTGACTGATTTAGTGGACTAATGTAACAATCTTAAAATCTTACTCCTTTGTCCAAGTGTTCTAAGAAAACTGACACTAAAGAAGAAATTAACTTAATGCTTGTATTCTAGGTATAACTCAAAAAAAGAAACTTTATATGAATCGTAAATCCTAGTGTAATCATCAGATCCATGAGGAAATGATCAAAATGTCAAAATAGTCAAATAAGGAATGAACGTTATGGGTAAGTAGTCACTATCACGGATAGATTTTTTCGCATGCATTGCATAACATTAAATGTTTACTTTTGCTTAACTTTTACAATTTGTTAATATTTGTGTCATTCTAAAAACACCGGACAACTAAGGGATCTAGTTATCCCTTAAATTCTCAGGCGGAGTTCCTAATAGAACCTGAGTTGTACTAATAGGGCATCCTCCTTGGACTACAATCGAGACTGGGGAAGGAGTTTGGCCATCTCTATAGTGGGCCACTCATTGCCAAACTATACAGTTACATACGGTACATGAGATACTTCAAGTCAGCATTCGCACTGGATGCTGTTAAACTCATACACGTGTTGGGCTTGTATGGTTTTCAGTTAGATGGGTGTTGATAGGTCAAACGTTGTGCATAGTTATGGCCCTGGTTGTTCACTAAAGAAATTGTTTATGTGGTAATGTGGCATATCAAGATTTATGTATATGCACTTGTATCATACCTATGTTGTGAATTATGCATACAACTAATTGTTAGGCTGTCAGCTCATTCTGTTGATTGGAAAACTATCCATTATAGGAAAATAAACTAGAGTCTTCATGTGTAGAGTGATGACTATGAGAGGTGTGCTCTTGGATATTCGTTGCGAGAATAAAGAATTTTTCATGTTATATTTATTACTTTAAATAATGATGTATGAATTTGGACTGGATATTAACTAATAGATAATTAATACTCTTGTATGAATGAATGATGATTAATTAAGTTTATTATTTTTTATGATTATCATGCTTATGTGTATAATATTACCACATCCACATCAAGTCACATAATTAACTTAGCGACTGAGTCAAGCGAACTTAGGTTTCCAGAGCAATGATGTGATAGTATAGGTGCATGAAAAATATTTTAAAATGTAATCAAGGACATTTTCGTCTGAAAAAACATAAGGCGCTCCCATAAAACCTTAGGTGTACTTGGGGTAAAACCCCTTATTGAAATATCAAAGTTTTACGTTTTCCTTCCTCAACATCTTAAAAATAAAAAATTTTGTTGTTACATTTTGACATCTGTCTCCTATCTATAATACTGAGGCTTCATTTGGCGAACATCATACAAATGTGTGGACAACATTATTTATAAAATAAAAGTTGTCGTGATAATTGACGCGTCGCATCTGGTAGAGGCACTAGCCATCCCTACAAGCATATATGGAAAATGCAAAGTGTTTAAATAACCACTTGCATCACATTCATTCATTGTTCAATGAATGACCCACTTAAAGAATTTTAATGCAGAGGCATGTTCACAACCCCAAGTGTAGGGTCATGATGTAGTAATGTAAGCCCCGTATCCTAGACCGTACCATTCCATAGACTTCCGCGGTCTTACCGGTCGAATTCCGGCAACCTTCGACCCTTAACCAATATTTGCGCGCGACCCTGATTCGTATGCCGTCAACCCGTATTGACTCAACCCAAAACCTTTACCATAGCGACCGCATCGTCGCTGCGGTTCCGATGCCGCGACTTACGCACCGAGGTGATACCTTGGTCAAGAGATGTGGGCCAACGTTCGGTGCAAAGAAAACGCCGCGCGTTGCGAAACTTAAGAGAATCTCTAGGAGGTGTCACATCAATCCCATCAATCCATCAATCCATCACATGTCAAGTACTTGTCAAGTACACATCACCTTTCACCCATTCCCAAGTAACTACAAAAGTTAAGAATCTCTTACAAGTCCATACCTCTCTTACACCAAAAGCCCTCAAAGTCAAAAAGTTCTTACACCACCCATGCTTTTCTTACACAAATGGCCACAAAAGTCAAGATTTTCTTACACCCATCACTCACCACATCCATCACCCATCTCTCTCTCCCTTTACAACTCTCTCTCTCTCTCTCTCTCTCTCTCTCTCTTTCTCATTTTCAAACTCAAAAAAATCTAAGGAGAGAAATCTCATACGTATGAAAATTCTCCAAGCCTCTCCCTCTCTTTCAAAACTTCAAGTATGGCCCACTTTCCTACCCCATGATCTCCCATCCTAACCATCCATTCTCCATCTCCTCCATTGGAATCAAAGCTAAGGTGCTAAGGAACTCATAGGAGCAAGAAGATCGAACGGTGGGTGCTCCTCTAGATGTAAAAAATTTGATTTCTATAGCCTAGATGTTTTCTTTCTTTCATGAGGGAAGTGTAGGACCTACCAATCAATGGTGGAGATCCCACACAATCCCATGGTTGTGGCCTAATGGCCTACCTTATGCATGCATGATCCATGCATGGGGCCTTTCTCTATGGGCCCCATCATGGTAGTTTTATTTCATATCATATTATGTTTGGGTCATCTAGACCTTATAACTATAGTGGGGATGACATCCTCACCATGCATTTTGATTATAGGCCATGCATGTGCAAAATCCATGTTGTAAATGTAGATCGAGGTATGATGCGCGGGTGTGATTGATCTTGGGAGGGCTCAATAGTGACGAAGCCCCTTTCCCTATGGTCGGATTGTCCTTCTATCTCTCTTTTTCCTCATTTTATATCCTGATGTGTGTGGCCCATTAATGTATTTCTCTTTTTATTTAGCTTATATAATAAATTTTATCTAAGTACATGTTGCTGTCCAGAATTTTCTGGACAGTTTCTGGTTATTTTTGGACCAGATTTTGGGACTGTTTGCGAGACTATTCATACCTATTAAATATACTTTTCTAAAAGGTGAGGATCTCATCTTGATGTCCCCCAAATTTCAGCCCCAACTGACCTTCATTGGGGTCTCAAAGGTGTGGTCCAAGTGAGGTGGACAGTCTGGATTTTATGCACTGTTCCAGCAATATTCCACCATGGACAGTTAGATTTTTGAAAAAAATACCTATGAGTGTTTAAAAATTATAAAAATTTTCAAGGGGGTGTCCTACTTATGATAGGACCCACCTATAAAATTTTTGGGCCAATGGATTCCTGTACACACCATGGTGATGGCGGGACCGGCCCATTATAATATGGTGTCCAGATCAGTCCGATTTTTAGGACAGATTGATTTATGTAAATGAATTAAAATATTTACAGATGTTCAAAAATTTTGAAATTTTTTAGGAATGTGGTCCACTTATTTTAGAACCCACCTACCAAATTTCAGGGCTAATGGACCCCTGTACATACCGTGGTGAGGGCCGGACTGGCCCACCACGTTGGGACGTCCAGGTCTGTCCAATTTTTCTAGATAGTCTGTTTTGTTTAAATTAATTAAAATACTTAGAGATATCTAAAAATTATTAAATTTTGTGGAGGTGTGGCCCACCTATGGAAGTATCACTCTGTGAAATTTCAGCCTCAAGTGACCCCGTTTGGATATCTAAAAGAATGGACCAAGATGGTTGGACTTCCAAATTTTTTCTGCTGTGCAGTCCAGTAATATGCCTTGATAAAAAATCATAATTCAAAAATATTTCTTCTGATGGTGGGCCACCTTTTTGGATTTCCTCTCATTGTATGCATGATGAGGGACCTTGGCCCTCAATTTTCAGAGTTTTAGAGGCCTTGGACCCACTCCAATGGAGTGCCCAAATTTAGGATAGCAACATGTTATAATTATGCTTGCCTTGGGCTGAAATTTTGAGGAGTGGGGCTCACCATATTATAAAGATCTTAGAGGAAATGATTTATACCTTTAGTTCCTTAAATGTTGGGCTTAATGAATGCACTTTTGAGGCCCACTACAATTGAATTTAATTGGGTCCATGAATGTAGCTAGTTGTTGAACTATTTAAGGCCCATAGAGTGGACCCATTTGATGTGTTCCAAGGCCCATGGGATTAGGCCCATTTGATGTAATTTAAGGCCCATAGAGTGGACCCATTTGATGTATTTTAAAGCCCATGGGATTAGGCCCATTTGATATGTATAAGGCCCATGGGTCGAGAACCATTTGATGCAATCTAAGGCCTACGGGTTATGACCCATTGCAATGCACATAAGGCCCATTGGTGCGGCCCATTGATGTGGCCCATTTGATAAGTAAAAGTCTCATATGACATGGCCCATTTGATATATTTAAGGCCCAATAGGGTGTACCTAAGGTCCATTGCAATGTGTGATCCCAACCTGGTTTATGTAATGTCATTTACTACGGGCTACACCTTGGGAGTAATGTTGGTTTGAAGTCCACATTGCGAGTATAATGTTAGTTAAATGTCCGTACTGTGACTCTCCCTAGGGCCCATTGGTAGGCCCGTACTTGTTGTATGCAAGCCGTCTAGGCCAGCTGCATTGTAAGGATAGGGCATTACTTTATAACATGCATAGTATAACTCCATGACGCACAGCCCATTTGTATCGGTACATTTGATCGGCCTGCTCGTATCGGCCATTTGATTGATTTAGCCCATATGATTGATTAGGCCCATCTTGATATATTTGTAGCCTGTTGCTAAGGTTATATATGAGGCCCGTTGTTGAGGCCCACCTTGATGTGCATGAGGCCTGTTGTTGAGGCCCACCTTGATGTGTATGAGGCCCGTTGTTGAGGCCCACCTTGATGTGTATGAGGCCCGTTGTTGAGGCCCACCTTGATGTGTATGAGGCTTGTTGTTGAGGCCCACCTTGATGTGTATGAGGCCCATTGTTGAGGCCCACCTTGATGTGTATGAGGCCCGTTGTTGAGGCCCACCTTGATGTGTATGAGGCCCGTTGTTGAGGCCCACCTTAAATATATATGAGGCCCATGTTGCAAGGCCCATTATGATGTATGCAAGACCTATGGGTCATGGCCCATTGCAATGTATGTAAGGCCCAATTGGTGCGGCCTATTTGATATATTTATGGGGTCCATGTCATTAGGCCCATCCTATTGTATTGGTGACCCGTCCATTGAGGCTCACCCATGGTATATATTTGAGGCCCATGTGTAGGGCCCACCTATTGTGTATTTAAAGCCCATGGGTTGTGGTCATAGTGATGTTTATTAGGCCTATGTGATGTAGCCCATATTGATGTGTATTAGACCCAAGTATGTGACTCACCTGCGAAGTATATTTGAGGCCCATTGTGATATATCTGAGGCCCATGGGTGCGACCCATCCAGATGTATTTGAGGCCTATGGACAAGGCCCATTGTGATATGTGTTAGGCCCATGACCAGGGCCTACCTGTTTCGTATATTTGGCCCTTGTGTGAGGCCATGTGCCCATTATATATTTGATTCTATGTGGGTCATTCCTTGGGGGCAATGTTGGCTAAAAGTCCACATTGTCAATGCCGATTATTGATACCGTTTATGAGTATGTGACATCATAACATCATGATACATGCCCATTCGCATAATCTGCATGTTTGTTATGAGATGTGATTGACCATTGCATATGTCATTGGGCAGGATGATGTGAGACTTCCTGATAGGTGGAAATTATCTCACATGAGCGCATGACATGTGCAGGATTGATGCATGATTGGATTGTATGACTCATGCATCTTACATTGTATTGTGATTACTGTATGCCCTAGTGACATCAGGGTCGTAGCCTCCACAGGCATATCGTGGATGGCTAGATGGGACACCGAAAATCTGTTCGAGCATCGGACCGCCATAGATGGCCCTGAGTGAAAATTCCTAAATACCCTCTTGGTTCCAAAGGATGCTCCAACGTCTAAACCGAGTGGGTAGATGAGCGTTGAGTGCCGATTACCAGATGGCTGCGCTCTCCACTGTGTCGTGGTCGGTTGGAATGGGGTGCGACCTTACCCACCGAGGGAGTAGGCATGGCTACGCTGAGTTTGACCAGCTGGAGGAATGGGTCTGCTATCGGTGAGCCGGGTAGGTATTGGCAGACTATTGACAGGCGGATAGTGAGGTCTTTTCCACTTACTCAGTTGTGCGCTTGATTGGGGCGACAGGTGGTGTGAAGTGTAATAGACCCCGGTGATTTTCCCAGAGAGGAACCATACTGATATGAGGACTGACATGATATTATGATACCCCGTCACTGTTGTGCATGTGGGCGGGCGCACGTGGGTAGACGCTGATGTGGGCGGGTGTGATGTGGGCGGGGCTGAGGCCTGGGCGAGCTATCAGCGGTTGGCAGGCTACTGTGCTGACAAGCTACTGAGTAGGAGTTGCATACTCATTCATTCATCCATTCACTATCCACTCGAGCTGGTGGTGTGTAACTAATTGTTGCTTATTTTCGTTATGGCAAGAATTTCGGTTAGGCGCGCGACTAACCTGAGATCACGAGTTTACCACGTTGAGTCTGACTATCCAAATTTAGATATGAGACTGGTTTGGATAGAGGTTCCTTGTGGTGGACCCGTAGCCTGCGATACTACGTACTATCATCCTGACATCACACTCCAGCATGGTCATTCTATTAGCACTATACACTGCATATTCCATTACATCTTCGGCGTGTGGCATTGTGGGTTGTTATGTTTTTGTATTCCTGTGACTTAGATGAGAGTGATGATATTTGTTAGCTCTTTCGAATTGTGTATTACATTATATCTTTGTCATTTGACATTTGATTATCTATGACTCATCATTTGCATAGTTGTCCTATATTGCGTATTCTGATATTGATTAACTTATGGACTTGTTCATACTTCCGCTTATTCTGTTATCGCATGATTATAATCTTGTCAGTATTTCTGTTTACGCTGATAATGCCTGCTCTTATCAGTGTTTTTGCTTATTCAGTCATTGTATGGTTTATGGATTAATAGCTTTTCGGTATTGTATGATTATGATATTGTATTGAATATTTGGCACTTATCTCATGTACACACTTACACCACCCCCTAAGCTTTCTATAAGCTTATGCATGATAGATGCGTGCAGGTGATGTTAGGTTACAGCAGCATTGAGCTTGGAGCGTGCAACTGTTTTCTAGAGCTTTGATTTTAACATATATATTTTCCTTTCAGCATTGTATTCAAATGATTATATTAGTAGATATGTGATGATGATGTTGCCTTTATGATTTGGGTAAACTTGTGGTTATGCTTATTACTAGTTAAATGTACAAAAAAAAATCCTCCTTGTAAGATCCTAGGATCGAAAATCTGGCATATGAATGCTAGGAGCCGAGAATGGGGTACTACGGAGGCTGTCGGTACCGGATTCGGCGATCGAGATTCCTGTGAATCCGATTTCTGGGTTTGGTGCGTGACAAGTAATAACTCAGAAAATAGAGGTTGAATCCACAGGGACTAAACTTGTACGTATTCTGAAAATAACTAGAACTAGAAGTAGAAAAAAATCTAAATATGAATTCTGAAATAATTAAAAGTGATTGTGAATAATGTGATTAAAACTTACAAATTTAAAGGTGGGAACTAGGGTGCCAAGGATCCACTTGTAGCTATCAAGATGCTACCTTACTTGATTCAAGGAATATAATTAGAATTAGAGTCTTATCCTATCCAATTAAAAAATAAAGGAATTTAAATCAAATCTGAACTTTTCATTGACCTAATTCTCAATGGAGGAGAATTGTAATGATTGGAAGAGATTCCATCAGCCTACCATGCCTAGGAGATGATGGTAAACAACAAGATTTACCAATTTCACAACCTGAAAATAGGAAAAAAAGATATCTAAAGTCATCACAGCATCTATTGTAATTTGAGTCATAATAAATCATTAAAAAAATAAAAATATTCTTTTAATATCAAATTAAAATTTAATGAAGTTCAATATAAACAAGAATCAAAGTAAGATAAACATCCCAACACGCTACAAGCTTCACCCCTTAGCCCTTGCTAGGAGGTTTAATTAACCATAAACATGATTCAACTAAAAACTCTTAAATAAAACATGAAAATAAACTAAGGAAGAGGAAGAAAAAACTCTTGGGAGGTTTCACAACCCTTTAGCTCTACTCCTTAAACCCTGGAAGATGGTTTGGGACGTCCTAGAGACTTCTATTTATAGTTGTGAAACACTATCTTTCGCACCACCTTGGAATTTTCATAAACCGACCTTGAAACTACCTCAAATTTACGCAGTCACATTACACTTTGGTAAGATAGAAGTCGAGTTTGAATCATGACAAGATTCTATTTTAGCAGTTTGTTGATTTTGGTCACACTGAGCTTGGGTTCGGTTGGACCGAATTAATCCTTAATCGAACTGAATTAATTTCGAAATTCATCGTTCTTTGCTAGAGCTTTTTATGCACTTTCGGTCACACTGAATCCTTCCTTTGATCAAACCGAACTTAGGTTCGGTAGGACCGAAGGTGATTCTTGAGCATCAAATCCATGCTTTTAACATTCTTTTCAATCCAAGCTCTTAAATTCACCTCGTAACATAAACATGTTTAAAATATACTCATTAAGCATTATCGTGTTCATAAAACCAAGATATAAACAGAGAAAAATATGCAATATTTGACACTCAACAAGGCACACTACAATGCTTTCTTAAAGACAATTTATGACTCCAAATGTACAATAGAGCTCTTTGCATAGTGTCCTTGGGATTTAATTGAGCTCAAACCTCGCAGAGTTTGTATTTGGTCTTAGTACCATAATAGCATTTATATTTTATCTAGTTTTTGTTTATACCACCAAGAAGCTAGACTATCGTCTTCTAACCTTACTCAAGAAATAAAAAGAACTTAAAAAAGAAAAAATGAGAAGAGAATATTTTCATACTCTTAGACATCTCATCCAAAGTGAGATTAAACTCCTCTTTGGACCTCAACTAGACTAATAAAATTATGGGTACCTCGAGAGCTAATAAAAATTCCAACTAATTAGATGGGTCGAACCCTCAGCGTGTCATGGAAACAATCAATAAACCTGATCAAAAAATTCATAATCGGATAAAGGCCATGGAGTAAGAGGTTGTAAAGTTCGAAGTTTTGGGAGTGTTTTGATGATCCTTGACATGCATAGGTTTTGCACCCACTTGAGAGACCTGGAAATCAAAGATGATCAATTGGTTCACTTGGTCATAAAAACTTAACTTCTCAATACAATATGTTCCTAGTAAATTATAATACACTAAGGGATAAATAGACGTTGGACGAACTAATTTCTCACTACGTCTAAGAGGAAAGGCTCAAGACACTAGGTAAGACAAAAAATGTTAATCTCATAACCTGAATACATAGGCGGGGACATAATGGAAGAAGAAAAAAGGAAACATGGTTCTGATAAGGGATCCTCAGGTCTTCTGACCGGCAATCAACTTGGGAATGCATTGAGTCATAAGTGGGCTAAAAAGAAAAATTATTTCTACAATAATAAGCTGGGCAATAAGAAGAAAGACTGCATAAAGTATAATCAGTGACTCATAAGGAAGGGCGATAATTCTATCTTAGTCTGTTTTGAATCTAATCTAACTAATGTATTGGGAGATTCTTGGTGGATAGATTCGGAAACAATTATTCATATCCGTCCTTCTGTGCGAGACTTTTTACAGTGTTGGAAACCAACTGATGCGGAATACTTAGTATACGTATGTAATTGTGTTAAAGTTGACGTGGAGGCAAGTCAGAGTCTGTAAGCTTCTGTTAGGATCAGGTCATTTATTGGATCTAGTTGATACGTTGTGTGTCTTATATATGACATAGTTTGGTTTTTATTTCTCATTTGGACAAATTAGATTATTCGTTTAAATTTGATAATAAAAAGTTAAGTGTTTACTTTGATTCAATTATTGTCGACATTAATTATATGGTGAACAACCTATACCAATTAGACTTGAATACCTCACATGTATAATATAAATGCCATATATGAAAATAAAGTAGGATCTAAGCAAATACTAGATTAAGAAAATTTCTCCATGTTGTAGAACAGACAATTAGGCCACATCTCTCGTGAGAGATTAGAAATATTAATGCGAGAAGGGATTCTTCATTCTCTCTCCCCCTATAAAATATGCGCTGATTGTATTAATGGTAAATAGACTAGAGCAAAAAATAAATGTACAACTAGGAGTGTAAGACTCTTAAAAGTGATACATATGGATATTTGCGATCTATTCTGTATAACATCTTATAATGGACACAAATATTTTATCACCTTTATATATGATTACTCTTATTTTGAGTACATTTATCTTATAAATAAAAATATAGATGCCTTAAATGGTTTTTAAAATCTATAAAGATGAATTTGAAAATTAACTTAATAGAAAAATTAAAGTGATTAGGTCTGACCAAGGTAGTGAATACTATAACAAATATGACGAATTAGGATGTAATCCAAGGCCCTTCATTAGATACCTATAATACTGTGGCATTGTCACCCAATACACCATTACTGGAACTCCGGAGTAGAATGGTATAACTGAAAGGCACAATCGTACCTTAATGGATATGGTACATAGCATGATAAGTAATTCAACATTGTCAGAATTTTGGTAAGGTGATACGATTAAAACCGTCATTCATATCCTTAATAAGGTCCCCAATAAAGCTGTAAGTAAAACTCCTTTTGAACTATAGAATGGGAGAAAGTCAAGTCTCTGATACATTCTTGTTTTGGTATGTCCTGCCAATGCAAAAGTTTATAACTCGCATGAAAGGAAGCTCGATCACAGAACCATAAGTTGTTTTTTATGATACCCCAGAAAGGCCAAAAGTTATCGATTATATTGTCCTTCCCACTCCATCATGATTATTGAGATTGAGAATGTCTGATTAATTGGATGATACTAAAAATGGTGAGAGCACGAACATTAGGAATTTTGTATTTGAGGAAAAATGAATTTAGTATCTTGTTGTGAAGGAAAGAGTTCAGAATCGTCTGGTGTCTGTGAAATTCATTAGCGCTAAGCAGATGATTGCAGATCCGATCACTAAAGGACTCTCAATCACATCATTTTAGGAAAATGCAACATCAAAGGGAGTCATTGATTGCACAGTGTATTTAGTTAATGAGAGTTGAGAGTGTTTTGTTTTCAAAGACATTAAAGAGATCTCATTTGTAAAGTTTTGATGATTTTGATATAAAGTATATATCTTATTCTCTTTATGTATGTGCAATTTATAATGAGTAAGCGGAATTAAAGTCATATTTCATTAGAGACATGTGAATGCTCTTGGGTCTCTTAAAGATAAGCACATATGATTACACTTTGTATAATACTTATACTAAATTTTCTACTTACTGATATATGTCATTAAGACTAGTGGTATTTGTGACTATACTTATTCTCACTTCGATGAAATTAAATATTGTGATGGCTACTGTGATCCGATACTAGTAATCTTGATGGACTACATTGTAAAAGTATTCCCCATATTATCCTACAATCGCATTGGTTAACCATTTAGATATTTCTTCAAAATTAAAATATATTTTCAAAATATTTTCAAAATTAAATATTGACATTGATCAATGTAGGAATGTTATAATGTGGGCCTAATTGATCAATAGTCTGGATCTCCCTAACAGTAGGATAATATAATCAGGAATACCAATGGATCCCACAACCTTTGTGATTGATGTAAAGTTGTATAAGGGTGGTGCGTTATGAATGTGTCACATGCACGGTGTTTTGCTTGGACTAGGATTGTTAAATTTTTGTAGAAGCTAAAGGAGAGGAGTTTTGATAGGTTTCAAACTCCTCAACTCTCACAACTATATAAACAAGATTGGGTCCCCAATCCTATACGTTTGAGTTAGTTTTCCTATATCAATGCTTCCCTAAATAGTTTAAGGTGTGGGACACTACAATGCTTAAAACGATGGTATCAGTATCCCAGTGAGATACAGATACAGGTACAAATTTCAGTTGAGATTTCTTCTTGATTCCCATGTCCGATGCACTACATGGTCCTTACAATTCCGGCAATATTGTTTACAAGGGGCGCCTCCATCATATTCTAGAGTTGTTGCTACTCATCCATTGCATGCATGTATGTTTGGTAATCCAGACCACACAAATTAGGGGCTGGACCATAGATGTGATGGAGCATGCATGAAGCACACATTAATTAGTTGATCTTAAAAATTCTATTTTGTCATTGAATTAGACCCCTGAACATCCACGTGATCCCCAATTGTCCACTATACTTTGAGTTATGCCTCGTCCCAAGTGGCCCACTATTAAGGACGGTCAGATAACCAACCATACATGTATCCCCCGTGTGCTTGGTGAAGGGGTCACCGTAAAGAATCATGGTGACAAAGCACACCTCCTTTTTCGGTGTCTTTTGGGTCATCAGTCACCTTAAAACAGTGTCAGATGACGCCCTGACTGTGGACCTGCTCGATGTATGTGTTATATATCGAAGCCTTCCGTTCATTTTGCCAGCTCATTTTAGAGCATGATCCTAGGAGATAAGGCAGATCCCAATCTCCAATGGATCACACCACAAGAAAAAAGTGGTAATTGAACTCCCATCATTAAAAATTTCTTAAGACCCTCTGTAATGTTTATTTATCATCCAATCTGTTGATAAGGTCACAATGACCTTAATGAAGGAAAAACTTGGAATAATATTTTGATCCAAAACTTTCGTGACCCCCATAAATCCCCATTGTGGTTCACCTGAGATTTTCCATCTACCTCAATTTTTGTATAATGCCCTCGAATGAGCTGAAAAAACAAATGAAAAAAATCAATGGATGGCGTGCATCTACAACACATGCATCGAGGTGGGCCACACATTCAAGTCCTCACTAAACTGTTTAACTGTTACCCTTCCTCACTTAATCGGTGACCCCCAACCACCGTGTCTTTCGTCAATGCACACGTCCTTCCTCAGAAATCCCGTGAAACTACAGACACTATCAGCCCAAAACTGCAAAGTGAACACCTGGCATTTCAAAAGGCGGTAGCCACTAAATAAAAACTCATGAAAAGTGCAAATCAAAACAAATAGCCAGTCGGAATTGGGATCCAAGCTCAAACATGCAAATTAAAAAGTCCAAAAGTGGGAATCCAAATGTGCACCTAGATGGTCTTGAAAGTCAAGGTTAAACATGCAAATTAAAGAGTCTAAAAGCATAAATTGAAATGCGTAGCAGTTAGACATGTGACCTACTCTCAACCATGCAAATCAAAGATTTCAAAAGTGCACTACAAAAGGATGTAATTAATTAGACTTGGGACCTAAGCTCAAACATGCAAATCAAAGAGCCAAAAGAAGAAAAATCAAAACATAATTGGTATGATTTGGGACCAATTTCAAACATGGAATTAAAAAAGTCCAAAAGCGCAAATCAAAACATGTAAATCCAGACCCAAGCTGTATATCAAGAGAGTCCAAAAGTGCAGATAAAAGCATGAAATCCGGCTGGACTTGAGACCTGAGATCAAATATGCAAATCAAAATTCATTCCCAATTAGACTTGAAACCTAAAATTAGATATGCAAATGGAAGAGTTCTAAAGTGTAAATCAAACATGTAATCAGTTAGACTTGGGACAAGCTAATACATGCAAATCAAAGGGCTTAAAAGTGCAAATCAAAGCCTGTAACCGGTTGGAATTGAGACCTAAGCTTAAACATGCAAATCAAGACATGTAAGGTATTAGATCTGCAACCTAAGGCGTTGGTAAATCAAAGACCCCAAAAGGGCATATCAATAAAAAAAATGTAACCAGAGGAACATGAAACCAAAGTTTCAAACGTGCAAAGTAAAGAACCCAAAAGTACAAAAAATAAAATAAAATGTATTTGAACTTAGGTCGTTACCTCACATATGCATCAAAGAGCCTCAAGTACAAATCAAATCATGTAACTAGACGGAGTTGAGTCCTTAGCTCAAACATGCAAATCAACAGAGCCTAAAATTGCAAATAAAAAACCTAAGCTTAAACATGCAAGTCAAAGTGTCCAATTGCAAATCAAAACATGTATAACCTGTCACATAAGCTCAAATTTAAAAATCAAAGAGCCCAAACGTCCAAATCAAACAGCCCAAAAGTGCAAATAAAACAATGTAACCGGTTGGACTTGGGACATAAGGTCAATGTGCAAATAAGAAAAGCCCCAAATTTCAAATCAAAACATGTAATCGGTTGGACTTGGGAACTCGGCTACAACTTGCTAAAGCTAGAGCCCATTAGTGCAAATCAAAAGATGCAACCAGTAGGACTTGGGTCTTATGCAAGCAAAATCAAAGAGGTCCAAAAGTGCAAATGAAAAGTTGCCTTTGAGCACTTTTGCAAAGGGCATTTGCAAAACCATAGAGTTGCTCTTTTGTCATAGGCCCCACTACAACCGACCTGATTTTCCTATCACTTTCGTCCTGTTCCCCATCCATTGCTATAAAAAGGACAACTGGTCCCAGCTCCTTGTATGCTGTTAATTACCCATCTTTCTTCCCAACTCTTTCTATCGTGTCTTAAGATTATCTCTTGTTTAATACAAAGTGAGAGAGACTTCAATTAAGTAAGTTTTTCCTTCTCTTTGCTTACTGTTTGGCTAATCCTACCATCACACAAATTCGTTTCATCAGTGGCTCTTTATTCATTTGATTCAATTAGCATTCTTCTTCGATTCTTTGATTCTTGGAATCTTCTTTTTTCTTCTTGTACAATTATTTTTCTTCTTTGATTCTACTTTAATTTTTCCCAGCAATTTTTTATTTTTATTTTTGACTGGTTTAATTTTTTTTCAATTAAGGACCATTCATGGTGTGGGATTTTAGATGAACGATCCTACTTGCTACATGCCCCTCCCGAGTTTGCATGGAGAGGGGCCCTACCAAATTCCCCGCCGTCAACCATCTATGTTGCAATTTTATTTTTTAATTTTTCTCTCAATGAAGAACGCTCATTGGCACTTCCTTACTTGAGATAGAGGCAGAGGTTCTTGGCACACGTGCGTATAGGTGACGCTTGTGCGCAATCTGTGCCCATTCATTAGGCGCAGCCATGGTAAACATGCTCTGGCCGAAAGATCAGCCCAACACGCAGATAAGGGGGTACACGTGTATATAAAATTCTCCGTCAGTCCTTTTCTCTGTCTACATGTTCCCCACCTGTGCAGTGTACCTGACAGATTTTACCTGAGGGCATGTTCACAAGATGAATGGACCTAAATCCTCACACGTGCTGGTTTGGCATGCGTACGGTGAAGCCTAAACTCACACACACGTCAGCGAATGGAGATAGCAAAAAACTGAAAAGACGGAGCAGGTGGGCCCGAATATGAGATAACCCTCTTGAATAGTTCGCTCGGCAGGGTTTCTCTTAATACTGTGTCAATTGAACATTCTTCAAAAATTACATCAACCTAAGAGAATCGCACGTACCACCACCGAAACCTCAGTAATCAAAGTAAGGATCAATGGGATAGATAGTCCAGAGTCAGGGCCTAGCCCACTGCGAACATGGCTTAGTCTACTCAACAAGGAATAGTCAAATAAGTTGGTTCGGTTTTTTGTTTTCTTCTTTTCTTTTTCTTTTAACCCACTCACTCATACCATAGTGAGGTTTCACCACAATGGGTACTCGAACCCACGACTTCGTGTTGAAACTCACGTAAGTCTACCTCTGGGTTGGGTTGAGCTGCTTGTTGAGCTTTCTGCCAGATGCTTGCCTAAGTCCAGTTCTATTATTTATCTGGTACGAAAATCAGCCCACCAAAGCACAAAAAGGGCTGGTCTGAGGTTGGTCCAGACCTATTAAGGGGCCTAGATCTGTGGCTGCGGTAAGCAACTGCATTTTACTGTTTCAAGCTAGTCGTTTCATAATTGAAATCTTTTAATCGTCTCAAGAGACCTATAATTAAGGATTAAGGCCACCAGCCAAACCCGATTGATCCAACCTAGTTTAGGTTGGGTTGTTGAGGTCCTCCAGTTGGATTGGGTTTGAAAGTACCAGCCTGATTTGAATTCAGGTTGCGTTCAGGCTGAGCGAATTCTGTCACGTTAGGTCGGCTTGGAAATAATCATTTAAGACTAGGCAAGCCTCATCAAGTCCGCTCGCAGCTCAGTTGACACGACTTGACTGGAAGGGAGTCACCGGTTGAGTGAATGGCTTTTTAAGGAAAATAAAAATGTCAATGCAGGGTATGAAGCTCAAGCACCCAACCTAACCAGAGAAATTCTCATCTTGTTACCATCTTATCATTCATTGTATTTGCAACGGAATGAGTTTTTTTTTTTTTTTCAAAGTGGGGTTACTCTTTACTATTTTAAATGTCTATCATAAGTGACCTTATTTCTTGATATAATTATCAGGGATTTTTACAAAAAGGCTCGTTATTTTGGAATTTGTAATGACAAAAATACCTTTTTAAAAAAAGTAAAAAATAAAATAAAATAAATCGAATATAACAAACATCCAACGGTCCTATGTCAACAAACTAAGGTCCACAAATCAAAGGATAGTGCATTGAAGAAATCATCAAACCAATCATTTAGACAAGTGAAACATGGGCCCACTTAGCATACTACCAAAAAAAAAGTATATCGCGTTTGAGAATATTTAAGGGGATTATGAATTGTAAGTTACTTTGGATAAGCTACTTATGTTATAAGTAGCTTATCTTGGTTTCTACTTGAACAATATGTAAGTATATTTGGAAAACAATGAATCATCGAATAGTAGGAAAGCATATTTGTTATAAGTAATTATCTCAAATGTTTGTTTGGTACCTCTTATATTCACTGTTTATCATGTTGGATCAACCTTTGATGTGGATCATTCATTGTGGGTGTTGTAAAAATATTGATTTTATAAAAAATGTTTTAAATAAAAAAAAAAATATAATATAATATATAAAAAGTGTTTGGAAAACACATTTTTGTGGGTTTTTGGGAATAATCTCACATTTGAAAAAGAGAAGAAGAAAAAATGGTTTAAATGATAATGGTGGAGTACTATAATATTTTCTTACCTAGTTCGTGGACTATAGGACTTGCGTGTTCCAGTGCGAAGCACTGAAACACCGCGCAAGCACACGCGCTCGCGCTCGGGCACGGGCTCGGGCTCGGTGCGAGGGCGTGGGCATGTGAGGCAGTGTGGCTGTAGTGGTACACTTTGCACTTTGCACGTGCGCCACCATAACCTATAAAAGGAGGGCCTGGATGGATTTCCAAACCATCTCACAACCCGTTCTAGAACTACTATACGAATTTGAGACAACCCACTACTCCTCTCTCTATACTCCACTAATTCCAGCAAGATAGCAACAGTTAAACTCTTTGCAAGAAGAACAGACCAACGGTGTGGTCTAGAATGGTTCAACAGAACCAGTGGCTGAAGACTTGACCAATGCAGTGGTCTAAAATAATTTTCTTCTGAAATTTTTTCATTCATTGTATATCTGCCAGGCTGTAACAGAGTTCCATTAGTGGACTTTCGTGTTTGCTGAACGTAGACCCACCTCAGACTCGTCGTATCCTAGAAGCTATTTGCCTGTAACCTATCAGCATACTCAACTTACCTGAGTAAGGGCAAATAACGCTTTAAGGACAGCGTTTCAGACATGCTTCAACTTGTCCAAAATTTTATAGCATTTATGACTTTTGGTTTTCACATTATACAGAATTATATTAATCTGTATAAAATTCCCAACAGTGGGCCCCACCTTTAATGTAGGTCGTCCATCATGCAAGATCCCACCTTAGTTGTGGGCCATTCATCATTAGGGGGTTGACCTTTAATGCGCAGTTCATTAGATAAGGCCCACCTTTGATTTTCGTTATCCATTATGTGGGGCCCACTATCAATGTTATTGTCCATCATGTGAGGCCCATTTTCAATATTTGCAGCCCATCATAAAGAGCCCATCTTTGGTGTGGACCGTCCATCATGTGGGCCCACCTTCAATGTGGGCCATCCATGATATGGAACCTGCCTATATGAGCCACTCATTATTAGGCTGACCTTTGATGTGGACTGTCCATCATGTGGGGCCCACCATTATTAATTTCCCATCATGTGGAGCCGACCTTTGATATGGTTTGTCATCATGGGGGTCCCACCTTCGATGTGAGTTGCTCATCTTGCAGGATCACCTTACATGTGGGCCATTCATAATTAGGGGTGGACCTTTGATGCGGATCATCCATCATTGGGGGCTACCTTGATATAAATGATCCATCATGTGAGGCTCACTAGATCACCTGCCCATTTATCAGATGTTTTTCCAATGCCATGAACTCAAAAGGAGTTCACTGGCACACACAGTCTATTCCCATGGTAGGCCCAAAGAGTAAAGATCTACTAAATTATTTTTGTGCTCATGCCATGAAATAAGATAGGGGGGACTGATGGAATACCATGGTAGGCCCAAAGAGTAAAGATCCACCGAAACGGCGTCCTACTTTCTCGGATCGATCTGCATTTCTTCCGTGAAAATCTTGCGTACGCGCTGACAGCTAGCTGGTGTCAAATCTATGTGGGCCTCACTATAATGTATGTATTGGTGTCAAATCTATGTGGGCCTCACTATAATGTATGTATTGGTGTCAAATCTATGTGGGCCTCACTATAATGTATGTATTTTATTAGGGCATGATCTAAGAAAACGTAGTAGATCCAAAGCCCAACTGGAGCAAACGGAAAAGGTGGGATTCGAACGTATACGGTTGAATCCTTTCTTAGAGGCCACACAAGTTTTGGATGAATCTGAAATTTAAGTTTTCCTTTTCATCCAGGTGTGTAACCCTACGAACAGGTTGAATGATAAATAAACATCACGGTGGGCTGAAGGAAGATTTCAATGATAGACATCATTCTCCCCACTGTTTCCTGTATTGTGATCCACCTGAGAATTGGTTCTTCCTTATTTTTGGGATCAAGATGGTAAATGAGATGGAAAAATGGATGGACGGAATGGATAAAAAAAATATATTACGGTGGGGATCATAGGGCTTTGACATCTGCTAGGTGCCAAGTATTCGAGCCACCGAGCCAAACCGCGTACGTGCTTGACGATTTATCAACGCGGAGACTTTTGTTTCACATAACTCAGAGCAAATATCCCCTCTTAGGAGCAAAGGTTAGAAAGATTTTGAATCACTAGATTTTTCAAATTTGGTACATCCCAAAGGATTCCATCTGCACAGGCAAAGGTACGAACGTTTCGTCTCCTCTTTCCCTTCTTTCTTCCCACTGCTTCACGTTCCCCCTACTTAGACTACTTTATTTTCAGATGAGTTCTTCTTTTACTGAAATGGGCCAAATTATATGATAGAAATGCATTATAAAACTAACGAATAACAATAAAGGATGATCTTAAGCCATCCCAGCTATGAGCTTCAAAGGCCCTCTCCCCCATTAATTTCTGTTTTTTAATCCTTCTCTGTTTTTGTCTGTATTGATGGTTCTCTGGAAATTTGGAACTAGATCTAAGCCATTCTGATTGACATCTGAGATCTGATTTCTCTCATTGTATATCTAAATCATGTGGTTTGTTATCTTGCATATCCTTGGTTCTTCAATTTGTACAAGTGACCTTATGGATGATGTTGCTTTAAAGTCTCAATTGGATGATCATGACGCCTTGATTGGTCGTCCTGATGGTCAAGCCAAGTTCCTAAGACATGATAGGTACTTAGTAACCTTATCAAATTCTGGTCTGTGTCATCAAAAGATGGTACCTGAACCTGAAATGGGTCCCGATTGGACCCTAACCTACACCCATTGGATTATTTTCTTCATAAGATTGGTTAACCTTTTATTAGTGTGGACCATTGGCAAAGTTATGCATCTGGAGTCTACTAGCTTGAACAATTTAAATCATTCAATAAAAGTGATTGTCCTAGTAGAACCTTCTCCTTGATGGCCCCCCATATTAGTGAAAGGTGGGTCAAAACCTGCATATTTTGCTTGATTGAAAATCATATGATGCTTGCATTTTGAGAGTTTTGGGACAAGAAAATGTGTGGTAACCTGGAGTTTTTGTTTTTTTATTGCACAAGCGGGGAACAATGTTCGTGATTAATTAAGACCTGTGATTTTGACCAGCTCTGATTGGACCATGCCTCAAATATTTTCACGATGGGACAATTCTATCCCAATTCTAACTCTTCAATGTGTGGCCTGTGAGTAGACAGTAAGGAAGAAAGAGTTGCAACAAGCACCCAAGTCAATAGGAAAACAGCTATACTCTGGATTGGTAGGATTCTCTATTCTGGGCAATTTTTAAGGCATGTTTCACCCATGGGGTACATGTCCTCAAAGACAAGAACATGCTCCTTGCTTGTTCAAATAAGTACACAGGGAAATTGTGATATAATTACTATAGAATTGAGGTTAGGTCAAGAGTAAACAAATAAGTGGACAAGAATTTTTCTCTTTTCTTTTCTAAACATGCATGCAAAAGTTATTGTTCTTGAGCTTCTTAAGCATAACAGCATTTCTCTTGTTATGAATTTTCAGTTCATTACAACACATCCAAATGATGTCTACGAACAAGGTGCCGTTGCTCTGTAGATTTGGGGGTGACTTCATTTGGGAATCAAATAAGGTTTTCTACAACGGAGGCACCAACCGCATCATTCATGTCGATCGAGTGATTGATTACCTCATTCTTGTATCCAAAGTGCGTGGGATTTTCAAGTTTACCTACATTAGCAGCGTCAAGTACAAATATCCTAGTCTAGATTTGGATTCACTTGTGTCACTTGAGAATGATGATGACGTATCCATTATGATGGAAGCATTTCCTCAAAGCAGTGAGCCTATTCAGCTATTTGTTTTTTGTGACCAAAACTTTTCAATCTCCATTGCGAATCCCAGGTACTTGAAATACAAATTTGTTTGTGTTTGCAATTATGCAGTTTGCAGTTCACTGATTCTCTCTCTCTCTCTCTCTCTCTCTCTCTGATGTAGAGCGGGTCGCGGACAATTTCATGGCTAAGATGGATCAGAAAAGGCACGGTCGGCGACAGAAGTGATCCGGACCATCGGACCTTAGATTGGGCGTATCTCACAATCCGGAATGAGTTATCCGACGTAAAATATATGATTTTGGGGTAGAACGAGCTACTTTAGCCAACCAACCCCGCTAAGCCGGGTTGCGCAGCCCGGATTTGCGAAAAACCCTCTGATCGACAGTCGTTTCCTCGTTTTAATTTTGTTTTTACTATAAATAGTAAGTTTTAGTTTGAGTATAACTTTTCATCCGTTGGACTTTAGGAGTTGTGTCCAACATGAAAAGTGCTTAGGATAATTAGGAGAACGGTTTGTTGAAGCCAAATAGGACACTTACTATTTTTGGCCGAAAACCTTGTGCACTAGTAGACATCGTGACTGTCTATAAATAGTAAGTTTACTATTTATAGTAAGTTGCGAATTCTAGGAGTTTTAGTTGTAGTATGAGTCTGATTTCTTTCATGTTGCTTGGTTCCCTTATTTAAAGGGGTGTAAAGTCGTTTTTAATTATTCATCAATCAATTTCGAATTTATTAGAATTATTTCTATTTTCCTGCTTTCTTTCCTCGTGGATTCGAGAAGTCTCCGTGAGGAGTCCAGAGAAGCTCCGTGGATTCGGAGTAGTTATCCTTGAGGAAGACGGTGATCGACCTCATCACGTTCATCCCTGCGTCACTCTCTCTCTCTCTCTCTCTCTCTCTCTCTCTCTTTCTCTCTCTCTCTCTCTCTCTCTCTCTCTCTCTCTCTTTCTCTCTCTCTCTCTCTCTCTCTCTCTCTCTCTCTCTCTCTTGTTTCTTAAGTTTTCTGATGCAGAATGCTGATAATGGAAATGATCAAGCATCATTGCGGGATTTACATGAAAGTAATGGAACACTTGCACCTTCCTTACATAATACTAATGTCAATAACAATGATTTTCCAAGTGCATCAAATGATTTACGTAAAATTGATAGCTTGTTGATGGATAATCACGTGGTTGATAGTTGTGTTAATGACATGCCGAAACTTATGTCGGTTTTAAAAGAAGGCCAAGAATTTGAAGATGCAAATGCTTTCCACAAGGCTTTAAGGGAGTACGCCATACGTTCAAATTTTGAATACAAGCGAACCAGGTCGGGCGGTGGCCGTTATCAGGCGAAATGCATTAAAGGCAATTGCTCATGGAGCATACATGCACGCAAGCTTCCTGACAAACCTACATTCAAGATAAAATCCTTGAAGGGAGACCATACTTGCAACGCTGTGAATGAGTCAACAATGTCAAATACAAGAATGCATCGACAAGCCAGTAGGAAATGGATTGCTGACTTGGTAAAGGAATGACTCCAGAAAAAATTGTGCTGTACACCCAAAGATAATGTAGATGAGATTAGTCGAGAATATGGAATCAAAGTGAGTTATGATAAAGCTTGGAGGGGTAAAGGATTGGCAGTAAAAGAGAGGAACTTGATTACATCTCTCGTGGAGATTTGTGAAGAAATACAGAGAACAAATCCAGGAAGCACAGCAAAGCTTAATCGTTCACCAGACAACTCTTTGAGACTTTTTATTGCATATAAGGCTGCCATTTATGGTTTCAGGCAAGCATGCCGGCCAGTTGTGACGCTTCATTGTATGAAGGTTGAAGGAAAATGCTGAGGTGTGTGGCTCTTTGCCATGGCCATTGATGCAGAAGATTATGCGTTCCCCGTCTCATGTGCCTTTGTTGAATCAAAGAATGTAGGGAGTTGGAAATGGTTCTGTGATGAGTTGGCTCTAGTCCTGGAATGCATACCTAAATTAACATTTATATCAGAGAGACGAGAAGGAATTCTTGAAGTGGTTAGTGGTATCTTTCCCCTTGCATATCATCGTTACTCTCAGTGGGAGCTGGTTGAAGAAATGTGGGAGAAGTTCGAGTGTGGAGTTTTGTTTCAGATTTTTATGAATGCAGTTTATGCAGGGGGTCATTCTGAACTCGATACTTGCATGTGTGAAATTCATGATAAATATAAAGAAGCATGGAATATTGTAAAGGATATTAATCCTAAGCACTGGGCCACTTCTCACTTCGAAGAGAATCATTATTCTATTGACGCTATCTATTTGGACTTATTTAACCAGTGGCGGTGGTGGCATATGGTGGTGGGATCGGGAGACATGCTTATCACTGGGGTGTTGGTAAACTTGCACCATTTTATGATAGATGTATTTAATAAAAGGTCGAAAGAAAGTTCAAACTGGAACACAACATTCGTTCCTGGAGTTGAAGAAATTATTTCTGATGGAGAGATGTTGTCAGAAAATTATCGTGTGTCAGGTAGTGCAGCAGAGTTTGAGGTTCGTGACGTGAACAATGCAAATGTAGATCCAAAGAAGGTGGATCTTGAACAGCGAACATGCTCTTGCCTTGAATGGCAAAGGTTTGGGTACCCTTGCGAACATGCCATTGCAGCTATCAAATACAGTGGACGTAATGTGTATGACTACTTTGACGTGTACTTCACGGTTGACAAATACAGGGAGACATATTCAGAGGTTATTAATCCATTGCATTTGGCTAACACAAGCCTAAGCAAAGGGAAGAAGAGAAAATATGTTGATAATGAAGAGATACGCCTTATCTAATCCATTGGGTAAAAACAAAACAGGATATGATGATTATTATGATTTCATTACGATGCCGATCAAAATTATGTTTTGCAGCCGATGGACAGAGAGAATGTAACACAACACAACACGGTGGTTACCGGATGTTGTGCCCATTCCTATAACATAGTTGTACTCGAAGAGTATGCCACGTGTCCTAGCCTCCGTTTCATGTTCACTATAGCATTATGTGGATGGAGTAATCTCGAGATGGGTATTTTATGATGATACTGCTTATTTATAACGTTTGGCAGTGACTTTGTTGCTATTGTTGTGTACCTTTGTGCTTACGCTATTTAGTGTTTGGATTACACAAATTGCAATGTCATATATTAATAATTAAAATATTTATGCTAAGAATTTATTAATAATAATAATAAAAAAAAAAATTTCTAATCAAAAGGGTAGAAATATCAGATGGTTAAGATCATCTGACTATGTGATTTTTAGGCTGTCATACATGCATTATGGTGTCCACAATTTGGACGTAATGGATTGAACTATACATATTAAATAATCATTTGATAAATGGCATTTAATATGGTCAGTCCAACTGGCGCTTTAAGCGGGCACTGGATTGCGTCCTGCCCCTGCCTGGACGATAATCCATCTAGACAGGGCTCTGTGGGGGCCGCTATGATGTATGGATTTAATCTACGACGTACATTCATTTTTCTAGTCCATTTTTGGATATGAACCCAAAAATGAGGAAGATCCAAGCCTCAAGTGGACCACACAATGGAGGTTGAACTCCCACCATTAAAAACTTCTTGTGAGCGGCAGAAGTTTTGCATCAATCTGATGTTTGTGTTTTCCCTTCATCCATCCAGTTCTATTTGACCTAATGAACGGGTGGTCCCCATAAGAAGGTTTTCATGGTGAGTTTTGCTTCCACAGGTCCTAATTTTTAAAGAAAAAATTAGCACAGTAGACGAATTCATACAACGCCTTCTTTTTTTTTATATAAAAAAAAAATAGGTGCCCGAAAACTTTTTTCACCAAACATAGATTTTTAGGGTACGGACGTTGTTATTTTAACGAAAATATCACTGCCTGTTAGAGTAAAGCAGTTAGAAAAAACAGAGGTATTTTCATCTTTTTAAGTTCTTCAGTACGAACATAGATCTACTTTAGTTCTTAAGGTTTTTTCAGGTCCAATGAAAAAAGGTGAGTAGCACGTTGGGTCTATATGACGCGAAATCCTATTTTTAAACTCATACCCTAAATTAATCTGGAAAAAAATAGATGTACGACGTGGATAGAACCCATACATCACGGTGCCCTACAAAGCCCTTGTTTGGACGCATTACGTAGATCTGTGTGGGGCCCACCATCATGCATCTGTTTATCTACGCCGTTCATCCCTCTTGGCAAATCCAACATTCAAATGGACCACACCAAATAGTAAGCTTAGGTTGCATTAAATGCAAGAGTCATTTCTGGTGTGGTCCATTAGAGCCTTGGATTTGCTTAATTTTTGAGCTTATACCGTAACATGACTCGAGAAAAGGGATGAGCATGGATAACAGATACATCAAGGTAGCCCCCACACAGATTGGGCCGGGTGAGAATTTTGGATGGTCGGAAGGATTGCATCCTACCCTACCCTTCTCTAACTACAGGCAGATGTGTGGTGTCACGCCCCAAACTCGAAAACTGGGCTCATAGAATTTTCAATTGTCGAATTCAGCGGCGACAGCCTCTGTAGTACCCCATTCTTGGCTCCTGGTGCCCATTCACCAGGTTTCGATCCTGGGATCCTATAAGGAGGATTTCTATAACATAAGTCTGATTCATAATAAGCATACCCAATATCATAACATTATAACCACATATAAATAACTACTGGAATAGCATTACAAAATCCACTAAGAATTTAAACTTTTTACAAGTATAAGGCTCAAGGGAAAATACAAGGTCTATATAAAGAAAACTCCAAAAGGATCAACCGTACGCTCCAGCTCTAGCTCCGCTCTCTGGCCTCGAATCACCTGCACGCATCAATCGTGCATAAGCTTATAGAAAGCTTAGAGGGTAGTGTAAGTATGTGCAGGATAAGTGCTATGAATGCGATATCAGAGTATGCGGAAGAATGTGGTAAGAGCATGAATACCACTAGCCGTCACAAGGCTAAGAAATGCAAGGTAGGAATACCATCTGTTAATCAAAGGCTATGCAATGCGAGGCTATACAGCCAAGTGTCATATGCAATATGCAATGCAATCATGCTCATCCTCATATCAAGTCCACAAATCAGTACAGTTCCTCTCTAAGAAATCATCGAGGTTAAATACAATACCTGCTGACTGTCGCTCTCCTAACCGCAAAACCTAGTGAGCGTAAGAGACATCACTACCCGCTTGTGGACAACCAATCACCAACAAGGCTCGACGGTAGCGGACCCATTTACGAGCTGGTTAAACTCAGCCTAGCTATTGCCCCCTCACTCAGGTGAAAAAGATGACACCCCCTCCCAACCGACCATGATACAGTGGGAGACGCGGCCTAATGGTAAAGGCACCGACGCTCATGTTTTCCACTCGGTCTCGACGTTGGAGATCTCATGGTACCATGAAAGTTGTGAGACTTTCACCCAAAGACATCCTACGTGCCCTCAGTGCTCAAACAAACATTTTCTGTGTCCAAATCTGGCCATCCACGATATACCTGTGGAGGATACGGCCCTGACGAAGCTAGAGTGAATATCAACGTGTTATGCAATGCTAGATACATGAATCACACCAATCAACCATACATCAAATCTTACGCATCCAGCGCGCTCAAGTGGGATAACTCCATCACTCAGGGAGTCCCATCACAGCCTGCCCAACGACATAATGCCATAACCAAACAACCATCCACCAAGTAAACAAATGATGCCCATGAGTCATGAAAATGACTAAGTATGCCATGAAATGATGTACTCTCCTCAGGTCTAGGTACTTAGACAAATTTTTTCATGAAAAAGAAGGAACACAACCACTAGTGGGGGCTCAATAGCTTGGGGTAACCCACGAGACTAAGTAGACAATGCCATGGGCCTAAATGATGAGAATGGGCATAGCAAATGGTCTATGGTGGACATTTAATCACTCATAAATGAGAATGAGCCTAATAAATGGGCCTAGAAGTGGTCCATGGGGACATTTAACCACCATTGTCCCCTAACAAGGTGACCCAACAAAAGTCTACCTATAAGCAAGGCCCAAGGCTCTAATACTATCATAAAAATGGGCAGCCACATACATATATATATTTCTCACATAATGGCATTTAGATAATGGCCCAAACCTACAAATAATAACATGGGCCTATAGGAGAGATTATGGCCCATTAACACTGTCACCAAAACCATGCATTATGTTGGACTTAGTAGGCAACCCATAAGCCCAAGTACATATGCAAAGATCATATCCATGTTGGGCCAAATGGGCCTTACAACATTAGTCCAACAACTGGCAAATTGAGTGGGCAATTAAGGACCCAATCACATCTATTTTTCAGCCTAACTAGTCCAGCACATTGGTGGAAGCAGCCCATATATACAATTGAGTCAAGCTTGGACGTTCCAGCCCATCAAGGCCTACTGGACGTCCCAAAAGAAATCTGGTTCATCTAAGGTCCTCATAATTCAACTAAAGTGGGCCTCTAAGAGCACTAATTAAGCCAAAAAATTTAAGAATAAAAGCATGAAACATACACACAAGTCTCTCAATATAGCGGGCCCCGCACCCTTTAAAATTTCAGCCACATACAATGTACTTTTAAGGCTCCTTGCGAGACTTTCAGCCCACCTAACTTCGAGGTCCAGAAATTGGTAAAATTAAGTGAATATTAATTCCATGGTGGCCAGCAATATACACAGGGGCCCCCACCAGATAGAGAGTGGATATGCACCACATAAATCAAGTGGGCCTGTTGTTGGACTGCAAGTCCAGTAGCAGCCCAAGGAAATGGGAGTCCCACATAGGGGTGGACGGTCCAAGGCCTAGACGGCCTGGCTAACATACATCAGGGTGGGCCCCACATGTGGACGTCCACATGGGCCACACCAAATGGGTGGACGGATGGATGAAACACTACCTCATGGTGGGCTAAGGAGGGTGGGACGACCAGCCCATGCTGGACATCAACCCCACTTGGGACGTCCAGCAGGGCTACTGGCCCAACAAATATGCCCCCAAAATGAATGGTCTGGATGTCCTGATGCACATGGAGAGGGTCCCAGCAAGGTGGGCCACCAAAAAGGGGCATTTAGGAGCCATACACACATGATTAACTAATTTTTTTTAAAAAGTGGACAGCAAGGTCCAAAAAAATTTCTGTTGTAGAAAATATGTTACTGCCCTTTACTTGTGCATCCTATTAGATTGGGCCCAGGTCAACCAAAAATTGGAAAAATATGGGGCTAAGATCCCCTTATATGTATAATTAAGGTGGGGTCCTCAAAAGTGGCCCACTATTTCAAAAACAATTTAAAATTTTAAGTTTTTTATCATGCAGAATGGCTGGTTAGTCCAGAAAAAATCTGGACCGTCCAGCCCTCTTGGCCCATTCTTTTGGGTGCTCAAACAAAGGCAGATGGATGTGGGATTTGGTACACTTTTAGGTGGGGTCCACACCTCCAGAAATAACCCAATAGTGGTGGGTAAAATACCCCTCTAATCACCCCATAATCCATGCTCAAAACAGTTCAAAATCAGTCTAAAATATTTTTTGGACAACAATATAAATCTTAATAAAACTATCCAAAACTATTAATTAAAAAGAGAAATACCTCATCAAATTTGTGTTATGGTCCACCTTAGTGGCCCCACAAATATCCAGACCAAACCCCTTTCCTAAAATCCATTACATGCACCACATATGGGGTAAATGGGACACCAACGTCCATAGTGTAGATAGCAATAGGCGTCCACTATATTTGGACGACTTGGACATTGTAAGGCCACTAAGTGGGCCACACACTTCAGAAATCAAATAATGAGGAAAGGAAAAATCAAGATTCAGCCACAAGAGAGAGTCTCTGTCACTATTGAGGCCCTCCCTTCATCTCAAACATTTACGTCATCCACTATGTACATGTACAATGAGGATCATAAACATGCATGGAATAAAAATTCAAATCTAAGGTAGGGATGTCATCCCCACCAAGATCTAGGGTCTAGAAGACCCCACAAGGACATGCATCAAAAGAAAAAGCCATGATAGAGTCCATGGGGAATAGCCTCATCCATGGAACATGCATGCAAGAGGGATGGGACATAGGCCACATCCATGGAGACTTGGGGCCTCCACCATTGTTGATGGGCCCTACAAGCTCCTAAGAGGAAAAAGAGGAAGATCTAAATAAGAAATCAGAAATTCTAGGCTAAGTGCACACCCACCTCAAAGGATCTTCACAAAAACTCCAACTCCAAGCTCCTTAGGCTCTAAGGAAGGTAGATCTATGGTGGAGATCACTTTTCAAAGGTTAGATGAAGAAGGATTAAGGGGAAAAGTTGCTGAAAAAAAAGGGAGAAGGGTGGGACTTTTTCGATTTCTTGCAAGGGAGAGAGAATGAAGAGAATGAGAGAGAAAGAGGAGGGAATGAGAGGTTTAGCAAATGAATGATGGGTTTGCTAGAAAGAGGAGAAGAATGATGAGTTTTCTCTCTTGAGAAGAGAAAAATTCAGATTTTTCTTAGGAAAGAGGGTTTGGGTTAGAGCAACACATCATGAGTTTTCTAGAAAAGAGGCTATCCTTGCCTTGGTTAGAGAATCTCCATCATTGCTAGCTATAGGGAAGTGTAGGGTAGGCTAGGCACATGGAACTTAGGGTGGGCCTTGCTACCTAGGGAATTGTGCATATCCCACTAAGGTGGATCCCACACAAATCAATGGCCAAAAATTGAAATGGTACATCTTTTGATCTACTCGTTGGATTGCCGCACAAGTCGTGACATTGGAACCGTGACAATGATGTAGTCGTTATGGCACAAACCTCGAGTCGGATTGGATCGGGTTTTCATAACGAGACTTAAGGATGACCGCAAATACAATCTACAGGTCGCGGGTTGCCGAAATTCAACCGGTATGCCCGTGGGACCCGACGGAACAAAATAGACACTAAGGCTGAGGTTCTTACATGTGGGGCCCACCGTGATGTATTTATTTATCCACATCATCCATCCCTTTTATCATGTCATTTTAAGGTATGAGCCCAAAAATGAGACAAATCCAACACTCATATTAAGGGTAAAAGTGTAAAAGCTTATATTAAGGGTACATTTGGAAACCACCAAATAAGTTACTTTTCTACTTACGGCAATAGATAAGTGACTTATTTCAAATAAGTTTGGTTTATGATTAGTTATAAGTAACTTTTTTTACATAAAAATATTCGATCACTTCAAATAATTTTTTTTAGCTTTTCTACTTTTCATGAGTTGCTGAAGAAAGGCAAGTATGTTGTTTACCAAACATACTTATCTTCTTAATAAGTAGAAACTAAGATAAGCTACTTATAGTATAAGTATCTTATCTTAAGTAACTTAAGATCCAAACGGTCTCTAAATGAGAATGCTAGATTACAATAATCTACGCATGAAATGAGACAGAAAAATTCCAAGATAAAGGAAACTCATTTCTTACATCATGAGGATTGTTGAAACTACAATAACTTGCTGGTTTATGATTCACAAAGGTTGCAATTGAACCAGCCTTTGCAATATCCCAAAGTGATTTGCAGGATAGACATGGAAGAGTCTATTTATGCTATTTGTTGGTGCTAACTTTAAAATACAAAACATAATCTGAAATGATGATCTTCTTCTTCTTTTTCATTAGTTTATCGCCCACTGTTCAGTTGCTGCATTTTTTATTTTTTTTTGTTAACTTCTCTCTCCCTCATCAATCACTTCTATTTAACGTTTCATTGGGGATGCCATAGATCAGGCCCACAAAACCCACATAAACCCTGCAAAATAACATTATAAACTTCTCTGCTCTTTTTTTTTTCTCTTTTTTTTCTTTTATCTTCTTTTATTTTTTTGAAAGGTGATAAACTTCAAAATTCAAAACCACCAAAAGGACCACTATAGGCCCCTTCATCAAATCAAAAGCAAGCAAATTTAAATCCATGAATCCATCAAATCACCATAGAAGAGCAGCCAAAAAGACTCCGTGTAGGTGCTGTTGTTTTTTATAAGCATTTGATTATACACGTGGATAATCATGCCAAATACCATAATTCCTTTTCCCAGGGCAATCTAAAAACACTAAAAATTGTGATGAACTGATGCAGGGATAGATGTGATGAGGTCAAGCACCATCTTCCTCAAGGATAACTACTCCGAATCCATGAAGTTTCTTTGGACTCCTCACAGAGGTTCCTCGAATCCACGAGGGAAAAGAAATAAATTCTAAAAATTAAAAATAACTTGATTGATGATAAAAATGAGTTTCTAATCCTTTAATAGTGATATCAAACCTAGGAAGAAGTTTTAGAATCAAACTCCATCTCAAACTCCCTAAAATCATGACTTAATATAAATAGTAAGCTTATTATTTATAGACAGCCCTGATTTCTACTAGACTCCATGGTTTTCGACCAAAAATAGTAAGTGTGCAATTTAGCCTAACCACATTATTCCCCTAATTTTTCTAAGCCCTTTTCATGTTGGGCACGACTCTTAAAACTCAATGGATCAAAAGTTATGATCGAACTAAAACTTACTATAAATAGTGAAAATTGAAATAAAATGGATTTTCGACCATCGATCTGATAGAATCTTTCAAATTCAGCATGGGCAACCTGCAATACTGGGTTGGGTGGCTACAACAGTTTCTCCGACCCTAAAATCATACATGGTACGTCAGATAACTCATTCCAGTTTGCGAGATATGCCTGTTTTAAGGTTCTGACGATCTGGATCACTTCCGCCTCCGATCAGGCCTTCTTTGGTCCATCTTGGCCACGAAAAGCAGTAACAAGCCATTAAGTAAGAAAAAACAAAGCTTATTTGAACAAATCCATAATAGATGGACCCCCAAAAACCTTTCAAAACAAGCTGATGAATCAAATGGCATGGTGAAAAGTAGTAAGAAAGAACAGTGGCCACTTAAACTTGAAGAGATCCTCAACCAGCTGATGAATCAAATGGCATGGTGAATAGTAAGACAAACTGTGGTGACTTGAAGTTGTTTGAAGAGATCCTTAATCAGCTGATGAATCAAATGGCGTGGTGAAAAGTAGTAAGACAATCAGTGGCAACTTGAACATGTTTGAAGAAATCCTTAACCCTCTCCCTCCCTCTGTGAAGTGTCAAAATGCAGAACTATCAGTTCAGTTGGAACTGTCTCCTCGCCAATCAATGGCCGGCAAATTCTGACAATATTGAATTGTAGATTAACTGAACATATCAGATTGGAAACAGTTACAGAATGCCCAAGTCGTGCATGCTGCAAACTGAGTAATGGATAAGATATTTCAAAACAAGTAGTTTCAATTTGTGGTGGGTAAAATACTATGGTACTCTAGAACCTAAATTTATTTGGGATCCTTAAAACTGATTGAGAGGTCAAAACTAGTACTGTGTAATTTGTTTCCCATCTTTATGGATCAGCACAGAAATTTGTTCGAGTTGATCAATTTAGAATGTCAATCATTGTGCATTTGTTCATGAATGCCACTTTACAATATAATGTTTATCAATGAGAACCTAACCTGCCGTCGATTCTGAACACCACTGACTCCAGGTATCACATTGCCTGATGCATCTGTAGCAAATCCGGAAGTTCAAAATCAGAAGCATTCTGAATGTAAAATGGCAAAGTTCATAGAATGAAGGAAAACGTGAAGGAAACAAAAAGATTCCGTTGTTTGAATTCATGAAGAGAGATAGATCAATTGCTTTCACGCAGAGTTAAAGAAATAACATAACCACACCTGAATTGATCAAAGCTTTCTAGTGAGATAGTAACTTTTGGCACAACACCTACAGGTAGGAACATTAAAATTAGATACACATCAATGTAATAATTATCTTCCTTTAGTTTAGCAAGAAATGATAGAAACCAATTGCCAAAAAGATGCATCAAGAGCACTCATAAGGATAGAAACCCATAATCCTAAGTGACTAGAAAACTATTCTTAGAGAAAGAAAGAGCTTCGATACACAAAATGCCATATTGCTATACATGTTCTCAAAACATCACAAGCATGTATTGATTTAACCTTGACTAGTACGCAGAATATGTATGTTAGAAGTCAACAATGCAAGGTGTAACAGAGTGGTTCACACAATAGGTGTCAATCAAGTCATTTAAGAATACTTACACGAATAAAAGAAAGGATAGTCTTCCCTTTTTTATCCAAGTGAAAGTGTGAGTTTGGGATTTGTCACTTTGAGATTAATTAAGTTTTAAAGTTTATTGCCTAAGAATAAGAATAAAAAAAATAAAAAAAATAAAATGTGATGAATAGATAGCTTTTCAGATGTTTAGGAGGTGTTTGGATTGTAAGTTACTTAAGCTTCTTACGTCTTGAGTAGCTTATCTTGATATCTACTTATTAAACTGAAGTGATTAAGTAACTTTAAACTATAAAATAAAATAAAAAATAAAATAAAATAAAATAAAATAAAACTACTTATAATTGATCATAAACCAAGCTTAGTTATCTCAAATAAGTTACTTATCTACTGTTGTTAAGTAGAAAAAGTAATTTATTTGGTGGTATCCAAATGGGCCCTTAGTGTTTACTTCAACTTGTTTCTAGGTCACGAGACTCACAAGTAGGTGCATGTCCATGGATTGCCATGAAATTGAAGTACAATCATACAGAGAAGCTTTCTGCAAGAGTACCAATGAAATTCAGAGCAGTGAAACTATAGGAAGCAGACTATAGCCACTTCCACGTTAGCAATCAATATATTCTGGTGGGACAACTAGAATTGTTAATACCTGGAAATGGGAGTGATCAATGACTTAGATACTTAAAAATAAAAAATTGGGGTGCCCAAGTCAGATACTTGGATAGCTGGATAAGAGTAAGGATCTCCCTTTACCAACCCTTGAAAATTGAAACGTAGATTTTGTTGGGATTTTGAACTAAATGATCAATTATTTTGGATTTGTAGTGAAGTGCACCAATTGAGCTAGAAATTCAACACACGATATTACTACACTACGTGAAAAATGGAAAAAAAAATGATGGATTTAGATACGGTTCTGGACCGTCTCTAAAATTGCTTGGTTTAAAGACGCTTCAGAGACGGCCGTAAACCGTCTCTAAAATTAGGGACGGCTTCTGACCGTCCCTAATATTGTCTTTAAATGTTCTGCGTCCGCAAATAATTTAAGACGGTCTTTAACCGTCTTATATACCTCATCAGAGACGGTCAAAGACCATCCGTATTAGAGATAAAAGTGAGGTATATAAGACGGTCTCAAAAATTTATAACAAAAGTCAAAAAAATTAAAAAGTTATATAACAAAAGTGAGTTAAAAAAATGATATTTTGAAAATAAAAATTTTAAAAATTAAACAAAATTGTAAAAAAATTGACAAATTGTAAAAAAATATATATTTTAAAAAAGAAAACTAAATTTTGTATTTTGACAAGAAAGAGTGAAAAGTTAGATAACAAAAGTGAAATTTTGATGATGTCTCTACGAGAAAGAGGGTTTTTAGTGACGAAACTTATTTTTGTGAAAGAAAGTTTTAGGCAAGCCTCTCATCCAAGTTGGACACACATAATGAGTGGGTTGGATATGTGAATCACATTTAGGCAGGCTCAATATATGATTATGAATGTTTGAAGGAAACCCTTCTCCACTATGTTTAGGTGAGTTACTCATTACCCTTACCGGAGTAAACTCTATGGGGTCCACCATTATTTATTTATTTTATCCACTCCATTTATCCATGTTAATAGATAATTTGAGGTCTAAAGAAAAAAAAAAGAGGAAGTATATCCAAAGCTCAAGTGGACCACACCACAAGAAAATAGTGTGATTGAACCTCTACCTTTTAAAATTTCTTGGAGGCCATAGAAATTTTGGATCAAGCTAATGTTTGTATTTTCTATTCATTCATATATTTTTGATATTATGAACAACCTTTAACTGTTTTTGGACAATCTGATTTGTCCAAATACCTGTGAGGCAAGTTTTGGTTTAAGTCTTGGTTATCATGAATTCTTTTGTTGGTTACCAAGGATATCATGAAAATGACGATTGGATCTTTTAATGATGATAAGCCGATATTACACTATACAACCATGGATCTCAATGTTTAGAAATTTTCTAATTGGGGATTAATATTTTGAACTTGACTAGGAAGTTTACCGTGCGCTGGAGTCCAAGAGAAAGTAACGCCCAACATCCATGAATCTTAGAATTCTAATACTTGGATTATTTTTCAAATATCACTCGGGTTTACAGAATCTCTTATATCAATCTCAACTTAATTTTCGTATACCTTGCTCGGGACTAGCAAAATGCTAGTTGGGAGTTGTGTTGAGGGTCAAATATTGCATATCAGACCCCATTTATTACCTGGATTTACGAGCATGATACTGTTTAATGGCCCATTTTATCGTGTTTATGTTGCAAGGTGACTTTACGAGCATGGATTGAAAAGGGGAGCTTAAAGCATGGATTTAACGCTCTGATGACACCAAAGGAAAGGGACAGACTCCAAGGACTAAGATCGACAGATATGCACGCCAGGGACCCGAGGAAATCAAGCTATTTACATTAAAAAGGCCCGAAATTGGTCCAAAAATGCAAGATCATAGGGTTCCTGCCATCCGATCAGTTCAAAACTTAATACATGGCCTGAGGACCATAATTTAACCGTACACATCAAATTTCATCCATTGGATCTTCGTGGAAGTGGGCCAACAGATAGATCAGCCCATGAATTGTCAAATTTGGGCCCACCTGATATCTGGATCTGCTTCACTTTTGGTCTCAACGTCTAAAAAGATATGGAGAATAAGATGGATGGTGCAGATTTCTCACAAGCATTTCAGTGGACCCTGAATGAATAGTGTGTGTACATGGTGTACACGCACCGGCCGTGCACCGGACGGTCAGCCCGGTCAAAAGACGGGCTGACCCGTCTCTCCTTCTTCTTCTCTGTTTCAAAAAAAATGGACGTGCAGCAGCCGTCCATTTTTGACAGTGGGCCCCACGCATCATCCATTTTTATGATCCAGACCGTTGATTCACTTCAGAGAGGAGGTATTACCTTCGCCTAGGTGGCGAATTTGTAAAAAATAGTGAAGATCAGATCTTAACCGTCCAAACGGAGAACGGACGGTCGTATGAACAATCACGTGGGCCGCACCGAATACAATCAGAAACTAGTCGTTTCCAACTGGTTTTTTGAGTATAATTCATTGGATGGGGTGGATTTTAACAAAAACGTCGCTGTGGGGTCCACCAAACAGCACAGCGTGGACGCCGAACCTCTGTTTTCACAACAGAGGCTGCGAGTGAGCGCTGTGGGCCCCACTCACTATCTGTATGGTTAATCAGCACCGTCCATCATGCAAAGGGCCTCGATTTAGTCAATTCCATGTTGACCTCGTGCATTCATGCATGCATACGTGCCAGTTTTAACTGTTACAAAAAGACAGCCTTGCGCCAACTGCGGCTTGAATACCACCTTTGGCCGCGTCAACAACATTCCAAAACTACCCATATCTGGTCGAAATTTCAAGGGGAAGAAAGTGAGCGGAGTGGATTTCCCGTCTGAGCTCAAGAATGGGCCACACCAAGCATTCAACGCAAGATGGTCCCTTTCTTACGCACGGCGTGACCTACAAGTTTCTTGGTTGCATAAACAAATTCCGCAGCAGCTTCGCATGCACCGTCTCTGGTCTAAACCGACTGAAAGTTCCTATAAATGAGAGAAGATAGATCTGGAAGGGGATCAGATCCAGGATTCACGGCTGAGGCTTGGGACGTGGGAAGCTAAAAAGAGTAAGGGAGAGAGAGAGAGTTTGGCTGGTGGTTCTATTTTTTTCTCTATTCTTCTCAATTTTTAATTATTTTCTTTTAAGATGTTCAGCCCATCGATGTGTGGCTAAACCTCTTAGCTAAGGCTAAGAGGTGAAGCTTGTAGCGTCATGGGAGACGTTTAATTATGCCTTTTGTTTAATATTGAACTGATTTTGATTTAATTTTATTTTGAAAATATTTTTAGTTCTTAATGGTCTGTTGTGACTGAAATTACAATGGGTCTGCGATGCTTTGAATATTTCTATTTCCTTTTCATGTTTATGATGTTAGGAAACCCTGTTGTTCACCATAGTCTCCTGGGCATGGTCGGATGTCGGTACCTTTCCTAACCTTCATACATGTGATTGGTTGGTAATTAGTTTAATTATATTGTTTGCCATAGTCTCTTGGGCATGGTTTGGTGATGGAATCCATTCTAATTCATATACCTTTCATCTCTTTGAAACTATATCAATGACAGTTCAGTAATTTTCATGATTTTTTATGCAAGCATAAGTTCTCCCTGATCTCTACAAGTGGAACCTCTGAATCCCTAGTTTCCCATATCTGATTTCTGCTAAGCTTTTGATAATTATTTCATCATTATTCCCTTAATTTCTATTTGATTTAGATTATATCTTATTTTAGTTCTAGTTCTAGTTAATTTTAGATTACGTACGAGTTTCAGTCCCTTAGGATTCGACCTCGGTCTTACCGAGTTTATTACTACATCACAACCCTGCACTTGGGGAGTGAACATTGTCCAAGTTACCCAATGCAACTAAAATCATGTAATTCACAATGCTCCAAAAGAGCATTGAATCATTTCTCAAACTTAGAAACCCCACTTATTTAGTAGCCTTTTAAATCTATCATCCAAGAAAACTAACCACCCCATTTATTTTCAAGTACTTTAAATGAAAAAAACAACCATTCATTTCTAAATTAGTGGACCTCTTATCTTTATAAATAGCCATTTCTTCCTTTATTTCATTGTTCAGCTGTCCAAACATACATACAAGAAAGAGAGAGATGGGATGTTTATAATAATATTAAAAAAGAATCAGTTTATATAAAAAAAAAATTCCATTTGATTTTTTTTGTATGGATGCATCATGTATGGTTTTATGATAAAACACATGTATGGATAAAACAAATTATTTTTTCCAAACAGGACATTTATGATAAAAAAAATTATTTGTTCCAAACAGGACATTTATCAAAAGAGCACTATCAGGTGATATTTAATAGATTTTCATTATAAATAGATTAAGAGCCAATGATAATTATAAGTAGACTTGCAGCCAAAAATAAAGAATTTGATTTTTTTTTTCAAAATATGGAAAGATTAATCAGTCCTACTTCTTGTAACTTCAGCCACTACTTCAAATGGAGGGATTGCACAAAGATTTATTTAGGGGGACTACTGATGGTGAACTAGCAGCTGCAACAAATATGAGAGTTACAAAGGTGAAAAGAAACATAAGGCGGTCGGTAAGATAAGATGCATGATTTTTCTTTTCAACTGTTAGCCATAGATTAATAGTACTTATTTGAATTTTCTTGGATGGATGATGAATGTATTTGGGAATGTAACTGAAAATAAAAAACTTATAATATATATATATATATATATATATATATATATATATATATATATATATATGTTATCAATGGAGGATACTTTGTTTAGGGGGACATGAAATTCTTGTAGCTTATGGTATGATGCCCCAATATTTGTTGTATGTTACTAGTATGTAGTAGATAATACTAGGTTCAATAGTAGATAATACTAGAGAATCCCTAAACCTAAACCTACACCTAATCCTAATCTACTCCTTTACCTAAACCTAAACTTGAAAACCAAAACCCAAATCCGTACACAAGCCCGAACCCGAACTCGATTTTCTAAACCTAAACCTTAACCTATTCTCATTTCCCTAAACCGTAACCTATAACCTAACTTAAACCTAAGCATATAACCTACACTTATAACCTAAACCTAAACATATAACCTAAACTTGTAACCTTAACCTAAACGTAAAACTTAAACCCAAACACGATCTCGAACCCAAATCTGAATCCCTAAACCCTTAGCCTAAACCTAAAACCTAAACGTAAGCCCAATCTCGAACCCAAACCTGATTTCCTATATCTAAACCTTAACGTATTCTCAAATCCCTAAACCTAAACCTACACCTAATCCTAATATCAACTCCCTAACCTAAACCTAAACCAAAACTAAACCCGAACCCGAACTTGATCCCGATTTCGTAAACCTAAACTTATGACCTTAACCTAAACCTATTCTCAAATCCGAAAACGTATAACCTATAACCTATAAACTAAACCAAAACTTATAACCTAAACCAAAATCAAAACCTATACCTAAAGCCGAACCCATTCTCAAATCCCAAAACCTATAACCTAAACCTAAACCTTAACCTATAACCTATAACCTATAACTTAAATCAAAATCAAAACCTATAACCTAAACCCGAACCCGAACCCGAACCCGAATTCTTAAACCTTAACCTAAACATATAACCTATAACTTAAACCTATACCCAAACCTAAAACCTTACTTATAACCTAAAACTATTCTCAAATTCTTAAACCTTAACCTATAACCTAACCTAAACCTATACTTATAACCTAAAACTATTCTCAAATCCCAAAACCTATAACCTAAACCTGAATCCAATCCCGAACCCGAACCCGAATTCCTAAACCTTAACCTAAAAATATAACCTATAACCTATAACCTATAACCTAAGCCTATAACTTAAACCTAAACCGAAACCTATAACCTAATCCTAAACCTATAACTTAAACTCAAATCCCTAAACCTTAACCTAAACCTAAAACCTAAACCTAAACCTATAACCTTAACTCAAATCCGTAAACCTTAACCTATAACCCAACCTAAACCTAAAACCTAAATGTATTCTTAAATCCCTAGACCTATAACCTTAACCTAAACCAAAACCTATGACCTAAAACCTTAACCTATAACCTATAACCTAAACTTTAACCTATAACCTATCCTTAACCTAAAACCTAAACCTAAACCTAAACCTAAAACCTAAATGTATTATCAAATCCCTAACCTAAACCTACACCTAATCCTAATCTCAACTCCCTAACCTAAACCTAAACCTAAACTTGAAAACTTAAACCTGATCCCGATCCCGAACCCCAACCCGATTTCCTAAACCTAAACCTTAACCTATAACCTAACCTAAACCTAAACCTATAACCTGCACTTATAACCTAAACCTATAACCTAAACCTAAGCCTAAACTTAAAACAGAAATGTATTCTCAAATCCTTAAACCTAATCCTAATCTCAACTCCCTAACCTAAACTTAAACCTAAACTTGAAAACCCAAGCCTAAACCTGATCCCAAACCCAAACCCGAATCCGATATCCTAAACCTAAACCTTAATCTTTAACCTATTCTCAATTCCCTAAAGCTATAACCTATATACTATAACCTATAACCTAAACCTAAACCTTAACCTAAACCTAAACCTATAACCTATAACCCAAACCTTAACCTATAACCTATAACCTAAACTTATAACCTATAACCTAAACCTAAAACCTAAACCTAAACCTAAAACCTAAAACCTAAACCTAAACCTAAAACCTAAATGTACTCTTTAATCCCTAAACCTAGACCTACACCTAATCCTAATCTCAACTCCCTAATCTAAACCTAAACCTAAACTTGAAAACCCAAACCTAAACCCGATCCCGAACCCGATTTCTTAAACCTAAAACCTTAACCTATTCTCAATTTCCTAAACTACAGCTTATAACCTAAACCTAAAGCTAAGCCTAAACCTTAACCTAAACCTAAACCTAAACCTATAACCTATAACCTATAACCTAAGCCTAAAACCTAAACCTAAATCTAAAATAGAAATGTATTCTCAAATCCTTAAACCTAAACCTACACCTAATCTTAATCTCAACTCCCTAACCTAAACCTAAACCTAAACTTGAAAACCCAAACCTAAACCCGATCCCAAACCAAAACCCAATTTTCTAAACTTAAACCCTTAACCTATTCTCAATTCCCTAAACCTTAACCTGTAACCTAACCTAAACCTAAACCTATAACCTGCACTTATAACCTAAACCTAAGCATAAAACTTAAACCTAAACCTAAAACCTAAATGTATTCTCAAATCCCTAAACCTAAACCTACACCTAATCCTAATCTCAACACCCAAACCTAAACCTAAATCTAAACTTGAAAATGCAAACCTAAACCCGAACCCGAACCCGAACCCGATTTCCTAAACCTAAACCTTAACCTATTCTCAATTCCCTAAACCTACTGCTTATAACCTAAACCTAAACCTTAACCTAAACTTAAACCTAAACCTATAACCTATAACCTAAACCTAAACTTAAAATCTAAATGTATTCTCAAATCTCTAAACCTAAACCTACACCTAATCCTAATCTCAACTCCCTAACCTAAACCTAAACCTAAACTTGAAAACCCAAACCTAAACCCGATCGTGAACCCGAACCTGATTTTCTAAACCTAAACCTTAACCTATTCTCAATTCCCTAAACCTATAGCTTATAACCTAAACCTAAACCTTAATCTATAACTTATAACTTAAACCTAAACCTAAAACCTAAATGTATTCTCAAATCCCTAAACCTAAACCTACACCTAATCCTAATCTCAACTCCCTAACCTAAACCTAAACCTAAACTTGAAAACCCAAACCTAAACTCGATCCCGAACCCGAACCCAATTTCCTAAACCTAAACCTTAACCTATTCTCAATTCCCTAAACCTATAGCTTATAACCTAAACCTAAACCAAAACTAATGACCTAAAACCTTAACCTATAACCTATAACCTATAACCTAAACTTATCACCTATAACCTAACCTTAACCTAAACCTAAAACTAAACCGTAACCTAAAACCTAAATGTATTCTCAAATCCCTAACCTAAATCTACACCTAATCCTAATCTCAACTCCCTAACCTAAACCTAAACCTATACTTGAAAACCCAAACCTAAACTCGATCCCGAACCCGAACCCGATTTCCTAAACCTAAACCTTAACCTATAACCTAACCTAAACCTTAACCTATAACCTAACCTAAACCTAAACCTAAAACCTGCACTTATAACCTAAACCTAAAACCTAAACCTAAGCCTAAAACCTAAACCTAAACCTAAAACAGAAATGTATTCTCAAATCCTTAAACCTAAACCTACACCTAATCCTAATCTCAACTCCCTAACCTAAACTTAAACCTAAACTTGAAAACCCAAACCTAAACCCGATCTCGAGCCCGAACGCGATTTCCTAAACCTAAACCTTAACCTTTAACTAATCTTAACTCCCTAACCTAAACTTGAAAACCTAAACCTATACCCGATCCCGATCCCGAACCCGAACCCGATTTCCTAAACCTAAATTGATTTCCTAAACCTAAAACTTTAACCTATAACATATAACCTAACCTTAACCTAAACCTAAAACCTAAACCTTAACCTAAAACCTAAAACCTAAATGTATTCTCAAATCCCTAAACCTAAACCTACACCTTATCCTAATCTCAACTCCCTAACCTAAACCTAAACCTAAACTTGAAAACCCAAACCTTAACCCGATCCCAAACCCGAACCCGAATTCCTAAACCTAAACCAATTTCATAAACTTAAAACTTTAACCTATAACTTATAACCTAAACTTATAACCTATAACTTAACCTTAACCTAAACCTTAAGCTATAACATAAAACCTAAACCTAAACCTATAACCTAAATGTGTTCTCAAATCCATAAACCTAAACCTACACCTAATCCTAATCTCAACTCCCTAACCTAAACCTAAACCTAAACTTGAAAACCCAAACCTAAACCCTATCTCGAACCCGAACCCGATTTCCTAAACCTAAACCTTAACCTATTCTCAATTCTCTAAACCTATAGCTTATAACCTAAACCTAAATGTAAACCTAAACCTATAACCTATAACCTAAGCCTAAACTTAAAACCTAAATGTATTCTCAAATCCCTAAACCTAAACCTACACCTAATCCTAATCTCAACTCCCTAACCTAAACCTAAACCTAAACCTAAACTTGAAAACCCAAACCTAAACCCGATCCCGAACTCGAACCCGATTTCCTAAACCTAAACCTTAACCTATTCTCAATTCCCTAAACCTATAGCTTATAACCTAAACCTATAACATATAACCTAAACCTAAACCTACACCTAATCCTAATCTCAACTCCCTAAGCTAAACCTAAACCTAAACTTGAAAACCCAAACCTAAACCCGATCCCGAACCCGAACCCGATTTCCTAAACCTAAACGTTAACCTATTCTCAATTCTACATCGTCTGCTAAATCCAATGTTTATTGTATTGGAATGGAATAAAAGATTGGCCTAAACCACCCAAAGACCTTCAAATTCATATGTAGCCCACCTGATTATTGGACTTAATTTTTTGGCCTCACATGATCATCATGTTGGAATGAACCTGTTGTATGGGTTGGATGTGATGAACACACCATGAGAGCCTAAAAATGCTTTACCTTAACACTTTCAATGGAAAAATCAAAAGGGAAGAAAAAGGTATTTTGGTCAATTGATTCCCCTAAAAGCATATTCTAGTTCTTTACATAAGTCATTGTTAGTAAAATCTTTCGACCTTATAATTAATGGCATATTTTTTAATTCATTTATTTTATCTTTGTTGAATACTATATTTTGACTCTTTTTTTTTTTTCTTGTGTGCAGGATTTTAATTAATTGTGCCTAAATTTAGGCCTACAAGCACTTCAACCTTTTGACGCCACTCGTGCTAGGAGTAGACCACAGAGGATTTGTCTTTTATTTATTTATTTTTATTCCAGACCATTTTCAATTTATTGTTATAAATATTATATTTTTTTTATTGTGAAGTAATATAAATTTTGTTTAATATTTAGTTTTAATTGTATTGCAATATTTTTTTATGTTTAAAATATTAAAAAATACAGGTTTCAATTGAATATATCAGATTTTTTATTATTAGGTCTTTCAGCATCAGGGATGGTCTAAGACCGTCCTTTTTAGGTTCATTAGAGACGGTCTAAAATAGTCCTTAAAAAGGACGGTCCAAAACAGTCCTTAAAAGGGATGGTCCAAAACAGTCCTTTTCAAGGACGGTCTAAGACCGTCCTTTTTAGGTTCATCAGAGATGGCTTATAACCGTCCTTTTTAAGGACAGTCGATGACTGTCCTTTGTACGGACGGTCCATGTCCGTCCTTTTATGGTTCATCAGAGACTGCCTATAGCAGTCTTTTTTATTGACGGTCATGGTGTCACACCCCAGACTCGGTAACCGGACCTCACAAGGAACCCGATGACCGGTTCTGGCCGCAACAGCCTCCGTAGTACCCCATTCTTGGCTCTTGAGACAGGTTCCAATCCTGGAATCCTACAAGGTGGATTTTTGTAATAATGTAATCATCTCCAATATGAGCATACCCAAGATCACAACAAATAAATCTGAGAATAACAAAGGCACACATCACAAAATCCACTATGAATTTGAACTTTTACAAGCTTACATTAGGTCCAAAAGGACATACATAAGATAACAGAAGAAAGAAGGAAGAGAATCTGCAACACTGGATCCTCATATCGCAAACCTATCTAAGCTCCGCTGTTAAGACGCCAACTTACGATCTCCTGCACGCATCAATCGTGCATAAGCTTATAGAAAGCTTAGAGGATGGTGAAAGTGTGTGACAATAGTGCTTAGAAGAAGATAGAGAATGCAGAAGGGGGTCATGATCAATATCAATACCACTAGCCTTATCAAGGCTATCGTGAACATAAGAAGCTATACCAAGGCAGTATGATAATGTAGGAATCCATACCAAGGCTATATAGTGCAATGAGTAATGTAATGCAATGAGTACTGGGTGCCATGCAAAGGCGATGCATTATGAGGCTTACACAGCCGATGCAAATGCATTGCGAAGTAATGCTAGTGCTCATATCCAATCCACATATCAAGTACATTTCCATCATAAGAAAATCACCGGGGTCCATTACACTGCTGGATGACTGTCGCTCTACAAATCCCAAACAATCAAACGAGCATAAGAGACGTCACTACCCGCTTGTGGACAGTCAATCACCAGCAAGGCCTGAAGGTAGCGGACCCATTCACGAGCTGGTCAGACTCAACATAGCAATGCCCTCTTACATCAGGCGAGTAAGGCCACACCCCTATCTAATCGACTACATGACAGTGGGAGTCACGGCCTAACGGTATGAGGCCCTCGTGCGCTCATATATTCCACCCGGTCACGGTGCTGGAGCAGATCCTTGGTACCATGGAAGTTTTAGAAATTTCATCCATGGGCATCATATGCACCCGGTATGCTCAAGTAACATTTTCGGTGTCCAAACATGGCAATCCACGATGAATTTGTGGAGGCCACAACCCTGATGAAGCAAGGACGATAATGCTCATATGCTGTGAAATGCCAGATGCATGAATCACAAAGTCAACCATGCATCAATCACAAGCAACCAACGTGCTCAAGAGGGGATACTACGTCCCTTGGGAAAAGTATCATGCAATGCCCAATGACACAATATGACCACACACACATAGTGTCAACCAAGCATACAATGATGTACATGGGCCATGAAGATGGGTCTAGACACATTATGTAGTGATATACAAAGTAGTACACTCCTCCTATCCAAGAAGGGACCAAGAATAAGTACTTAGATAATATCATTAAGGAATCCAACCTTTAGTGGGGGCTCATTTACATGGGGTAGCCCACGAGACTAAGCATACAAACTATGTGTATAAGTAATACAGAAGTGAGTCTAGCAAGAGTTTAAGATGAGCATCTAATCACATTTAAATATAACCGGGCCTAGAGGGGTCCATAATGGGGACATTTAACCGCCATTCCCCAAAAAAGGCATATCAACCATGAACTATATGGATAGAAGGCCCAAGGCCTACATTTAGATAAAAATACAGGTAATCACATACATATATATTCCTCATAATATGCCATAATAAAAGAATATAATACCACCTTTAAAAACATGGGCCGCAAGAGGGAACAAGGCCCAAGGCTCAATTTCCAATAGTCATAGAATCCATGCATTAAGTTGGACTTGGTGGGCAGCCCGAGTACACAATATACGGCTCGAAAAAAAGTTTAAGTTTAGAGGAAATGGGCCCAACTACATCCGCCCAATAACTAGTAAATTAAGTGGGCAACCAAGGGCCCAATACTATCCTTATCTTAGCCCACAAGTCCATCAAAATGGTGGAAGTCGGCCCAATATATGGTTGGGCCAAGCTAGGATGTTCCAACCCACTCTGGGCCCATGGGATGCCCCAAAAATCTGATTTTAAGATGGGGTCCTCATGTGATCACTAAAGGTGACCCAAAAGAATGCATTGATTAAGCCCAAAGAATATAAGAAAACATAAGTATGTAGCACGTACACAAGTTCTCAATATGGTGGGCCCTACAGCCAAACAAATTTTTAACCACAAAATTGTAATTTAAGGCCCTTTGATAAACTTTTGGCCCGTTTAACTTCCTGGGCCTGCTAAGGTCCAGAAATTAGTCAAATAATCTCATGAAAGCCAACAATACTCACAGGAGGCCCTACCAGATGGAGGGTGTTCATACATCATGAAAAGGTCAAGTGGGCCTGCTAATGGACTGGGAGTCCAGCAGCAACCCAAGGCAGAGAGTGTCTCCGTGATCGGGCAATCCAAGGCTTGGACAGCCTGGACCAAACATGTGTTGAGGTAGGCTCCACATGCATCTATATTTATCCTCAAATAAACAGTCAAGGGTTTATGGTGGGCCTTTAACCATCTATAGAGGAACCCATGGGCCTACCCTAGGATCACCCAGGAGGACATCCAACCTCAACTGGTTTCCAAGAGATAGCCCACCACTACTCGTATAATGTAAGGTCTAAATCTCAAGCAATGCATGACCTAATGGGCCATACACCAAGCCCAACTCATAGGCCATATAGTGGGCCCTCAAGTAAGGTTTGGGCCCAACCACGAAGGTCATAATTCCACATATTGTGGTGGGCTTCATGGGCAGCCCAGTAATTCATTTACATGGCAAGTTTCACATTTAACACAAGTGAGTTAGGCCTCACTTTTGGCCCAAGTACAGGGTCGATTTAGAGAGCAGCCAATGGCCCGACTTCTTATGTATAATTACCCCTAAGCCCATCACAATAGATAGGAGAGTACAGGCCTAAGATCAATGGGCCTATCTAAAAGAATTGAGTCCACAAGGCCTACTTGATAATACAAACATGCATATACTATATCACATAATGGGCCCTAAAGAAATGGCCTAAAACAAAAGCCATCCAATTCATACATTATAGTGGACTTGAGGGCAACCCATAAGCCTAAGAATACACATGGCCAAGGTCTATACTGACATTGTGGACCTTGCCACATCAGCTCAAAGACTTAGCAAGGCCCGCCACAATATACATTTATGTGGGCCTTGTAAGTTAGCCCATAATTAAGCATTTTATGAGGGCATCAAGGCTAATAAATACACATGATCAGCTTGTAGATGGACCATTGGGCCCGTAAATCAATAAGGTCAGCCCTTGCATAATCGTGGGCTTAAGAAAGAAGTTTTCAGCCCATTGAGCCTATAAAACTGTTAAAAATTCTGGTTAAGGCTAGCCCACAAAACTACCACAAAGGTGGGCCTCAAGGGGATACTCATTAAGCCCAAAATATCTAAGGAAGGAAAGCAAGGAGTGTGTGCAACTCTCAAATCTGGTGTGCCACAATAGTTCCTAAATAATCAACCATGTAGCAAATTTTAGGCCCATTGTTGGAATTCCAGCCCACCCATTTCCTGGGCCTACTGGAGTTCAGAAATTTATTTAATTTAGATGGGTTATTGACCCATGGCGATCCACATATATCACAGTGGGCTCCACCAGATAAGAAGGGAGATATGCAACACTTACTTCGAGTGGGCCATGTCATTAGAATGCAGGCCCAACAACCCAAGGTAAGGGTGTGCCTGGGTATTTGACCTAAAATTGGTCCAAATTGCAGGCCACACCACGGTTGGTACCGAGGCCCGATGGCCCTAAAAATTCATAGGGTGGTCCTTCTTTGGGTATAACACATCCTTATAAAATTTTATAATTTTTGAACATCTAAAAATATTTTAATTAATTCAAATAAGACAATCTGTCCAGAAACTCGGACTGATCTGGACACCATATTATAGTGGGCCGGTCTAGCCACCACCATAGTGTGTACAGGCGTCTAATGGCTCCAAAATTTTGTAGGTAGGTCCTAACATGAGTTTAAAACATATTTATAAATTTTTACAATTTTTAAACACTCAAAAGTATTTTAATAAATTTTAAGAATAAAATCTATCTAGGGTGAACTATTGCTGGACTATAACTGTCCTGAATTTGGGCCATCCAATGGGTGGGTTTTGGTCCTCCAAAATCCTTGAAATTTGGACCCAAGATCCCTCATCAAGCCTACAACAAGTTTGGACCCAGAAATATGACCCAAATTCTTAGAAAGTATTTTTAGAATTTTATTCTTTTGGGACTATACTACTGGACTGAACAGTAGAAATTTCTGGCAGGCTAGTATGTTGGTCCACCCTTTTGGATGTCTAAATGAGATCCCTTGTCCCTGAAATTGTGTAGGTAGGCTCTAACATGGGTGGGGCACCTCCCTACAAAAATTTAGAATTTTTGGAAAAGTAAAAATATTTTATTTAACCCCTGCAATGTGTGTACAGATAAGTATTCCTAAAGAAATCTACTGCTAAAAAAATATTGCTAGAAATGTGACTGTCCCTATGTTTGGGACCACATGGGGTGGGCCTGGACCCACCCAAACCCTTGGAAAATTGGGAAAAAGGTGTTCCTACATCTGGATAACAAGTGGGGTCAACTGGAGTGGTCCACTTATTCCAGAAACTCAGGTAAAAATGCTCATTTTCAACTTATAGTGTTGCTGAACTGTCCAGAAATTTCTAGACAGTTAGCCCACTTTGGCCCATCTCATAGGTCTCAATCATGAGGGAAATGGTGTGGGCCCCATTCCACATCAAAGTGGGGTCCATGCACTACAAAATTCTCAAGAAAATTTGGGAGAAAAGGGCATGTAAACAGATCCAAACATTAACTCAAAAGTCATGTTCCAACTAGGCCTGGAATCTGGACAGCAACATATGTTGTCCATACTTCAACCCATATAAATTAATCAAAGCGTTTATGGCGCTGATTCAACATGTGGGGTCCACCTTTATGGGTTAACAAAATTTCAGACCCATGAGCTCACTCAAACCTTCATGAAAATGTCATTTTGGAGGTCACCCAAACCATGCATGCATGGTGGGCTAGGACATCTAGTCAAGTGGGCTTGGACATCCCATTTAGTTAAGGGTTTGAGATGTTGCTGACCTCTCCTTGGTGGGCCACACATCATCAGAATACACAGGAGAAAAAAAAAGAGAGAAAGGGAGAAGGAAGAAGCAATCGGCCATTGGTGGAAGGTCCCACCACTAATGGACCTTCCACTCTACAATGTACACCATCCACCATGTATATACTTACATGCAAGATATTATGTATCAAGATAATTTGCTGGAGGCTAGGGACACCCTCTCTACATGCATGCAAAGGCCTAGATGGCCTATGAGATGCAAGAATAAAGGAGAAGACATCATGGTGGGTCCACGCAGAATGACCCACCATGGAAGGGAATGAGTAGGATCTAGGCCCATGGCCTTCATCCTAGGAGCCATGTAAGACCTCCACCATGGATTGGTGGGTCCTACATGCTTCCATGCATGTAGAAAAAGGGAAGGGAGAAAGGAAAGAAGAAGAAGCACCCACTTGTAGAGATGGCCACAAAACTCCACCACTATATTCTAGGCTTGAAGGAGAAGAGGTTTGAAGGTGAGAGATGGATTTCTAGTGGTTGGATTGTGGAGGGAAGAAGGAAGAAATGTGGCTGAAATTTTCAGCAAGGTAGGATGTTTTAGAGGTTTTAGTAATGGGAGAAGAGAAAATGAAGGAAGAGAGAGAGATGAGATAGAGAGACAGTTGTAGGGATCTTTATGCTTAGTAAGTCTCTTGGTTAGAGAAACATAATGGCCTATGGTGACAATAACAAAGTGTTATGCTTAGTAAGTCTCTTGGTGGTGTTTGTGGTTAGTGGTGTTAGTTATGGATCTTTATGTAGTGTGTGGGTAGTGTACCTTGAAACTTGTGCCAAGGGAGGTGGTGGTCCACACATGCATTCCACCTAAGTGGGCCATATGATCAATGGTCATATAATGAAATGTACATAACTTTTGATCTACATATCAGATGGACGCATAAGATACGGCGTTGGAACCGCAGTGACGATGCGGTCGAAATGGCATAGGTTTCAACTCGTTCCGAGTCGGGTCTTCATGACTGGACTTATAGATGACCGCAAACACTATCCAAGGGTCACGGGTCACCAGGATTCGACCGGTAGGACCGCGGAACCAAGGTGGACCAAATGCATACTTACATACACATACACACATGCAAACTCGAGTTGGGCTCACAATCCTCCCCACCAACAAAGAAATTTTGTTCTCGAAATTAACAAAATTGGAACAAAAAAATGTATAAACATCATCATATATATATATATACCTTAATCATCAACACAAGGGAAGGCAACGCAAGAATACAAGCAATCAATAATCGAACAAATGGGGTTAATGTTCCCTAATCTTGGCAAACATGCGATGAGATCCATCAATACGTGCTCCCACTTCCACTCTGGAACACTCAACGGCTGAAAGGGACTAGGGGGGGTCTCAGATGATTGGCCTTGACACGCTGACAAATGTCACACTTAGCCACAAAATTAGCAATCTGACGCTTCATCCCCTTCTAGAAGTACTGCCTTAACAACAAAGCAAGCCAACAAGCTTAACATTGTCAATATCGAACTATTCATCGGGAAAGAACATCTCACCAGCCAAAATGGAACACGATAATATCATCGACCTAACGCAGCGATCTTCCCAAAAATGTCGATACTGATAATCTCTTACGACAGACTCTAATAGAAATTTGATCGAACAAAAGCCCTTTGATACAAAAGAGGGCTCGCACGCTCCTGTTCTACCCGTCTGTGCGTCTCAGGAATGGGCTGATGAGTCTGAAGAACATCAGTGATGACCTGCATCTACTGTTGGAGGTGTTCAGCTCCTAAAGGAATCGTCAGATAAGCAGGGGTAGCACTGGCCACTAACGGAAGCACAGGTACTGCGGGAGCCTCAGGAATAGGTACGACAGGCTCCAGAGGGGAAACGGGAATCTCAAATGGTGTAGAAAAAGTCACTCGGATCACTGGAGCAGAATGAGAACCATGTCCAAGGGCATCACGGCCACCGGCATCACCATCATGGGTGCCTCGACTAGACGACATGGTCTACAGAAAGAACAAAGGTGATGGACACCTAAGAATTAGAATCCATGAAGGCTCAAACGAAATGAGGGAAACGCACTCAGGATACTACTTGTCCTAAGCTCGCAGCAGATATGTGATATTATCCTAAGTTATTTCAAAATTACTTGCTATGCTCTGATACCATCTCCTGTCATGCCCTAGACTCGGTAACCGAACCTCATAAGGAACCCGATGACCGGTTCTGGCCGCAACAGCCTCCATAGTACCCCATTCTTGGCTCCTGAGACAGGTTCCAATCCTGGGATCCTACAAGGAGGATTTTTATAACAATGTAATCATCTCCAATATGAGCATACCCAAGATCACAGCAAGTAAATCTGAGAATAACAAAGGCACACATCAAAAAATCCACTATGAATTTGAACTTTTACAAGCTAACATCAGGTTCAAAAGGACATACATAAGATAACAGAAGAAAGAAGGAAGAGAATCTGTAACATTGGATCCTCATATCGCACACTTATCCAAGCTCCGCTGCTAAGACGCCAACTTACGATCTCCTGCATGCATCAATCGTGCATAAGCTTATAGAAAGCTTAGAGGGTGGTGAAAGTGTGTGACAATGGTGCTCAGAAGAAGATAGAGAATGCAGAAGGGGGTCATGATTAATATCAATACCACTAGCCTTATCAAGGCTATCATGAACATAAGAAGCTATACCAAGGCAGTATATAATGTACGAATCCATACCAAGGCTATATAGTGCAATGAGTAATGTAATACAATGAGTACTGGGCGCCATGCAAAGGCGATGCATTATGAGGCTTACACAACTGATGCAAATGCAATGCAAAGTAATGCCAGTGCACATATCCAATCTACATATCAAGTACATTTTCATCATAAGAAAATCACCGGGGTCCATTACACTACTGGATGACTGCCGCTCTACAGACCCCGCACAGTTAAACGAGCGTAAGAGACCTCACTACCCGCCTGTGGACAGTTAATCACCAGTAAGGCCTGAAGGTAGCGGACCCATTCACGAGCTGGTCAGACTCGGCCTAGCAATGCCCTCTTACATCAGGCTAGTAAGGCCACGCCCCTATCCAACTGACTATACGACAGTGGGAGTCATGGCCTAACGGTATGAGGCCTTCGTGCGCTCATATATTCCACCCGGTCACGGTGCTGGAGCAGATCCTTGGTACCATGGAAGTTTTGAGAATTTCACCATGGGCATCCTATGCACCCGGTATGCTCAAGTAATATTTTCGGTGTCCAAACATGGCCATCCACGATGTATTTGTGGAGGACACAACCCTGATGAAGCAATGGCGATAATTCTCATGTGCTATGCAATGCCAGATGCATGAATCATACAGTCAACCATGCATCAATCCCAAGCAACCAACGTGCTCAAGAGGGGATACTACGTCCCTTGGAAAAAGTATCATGCAATGCCCAATGACACAATATGACCACACACACATAGTGTCAACCAAGCATACAATGATATACATGAGCCATGAAGATGAGTCTAGACACTTTATGCAGTGATATACAAAGTAGTACACTCCTCCTATCTAAGAAGGGACCAAGACTAGGTACTTAGATAATATCCTTAAGGAATCCAACCTTTAGTGGCGGCTCATTTACGTGGGGTAGCCCATGAGACTAAGCATACAAACTATGTGTCTAAGTAATACAGAAGTGAGTCTAGCAAGAGTTTAATATGAGCATCTAATCACATTTAAATATAACCGGACCTAGAGGGGTCCATAATGGGGACATTTAATCGCCATTCCCCAAAAAAGGCATATCAACCATGAACTATATGGATAGAAGGCCCAAGACCTACATTTAGATAAAAACACAGGTAACCACATACATATATATTCCTCATAATAGGCCATGAGAAAAGGATATAATACCACCTTTAAAAATATGGGCCCCAAGAGGAAAATTAAGGCCCAAGGCTCAATTTCCAATAGTCATAGAATCCATGCATTAAGTTGGACTTAGTGGGCAGCCCACGTACACAATATATGGCCCGAAAATAAGTTTAAGTTTGGAGGAAATGGGCCCAACTACATCCGCCCAATAACTAGTAAATTAAGTGGGCAACCAAGGGTCCAATACTATCCTTATCTTATCCCACAAGTCCATCAAAATGGTGGAAGTCGGCCCAATATATGGTTGGGCCAAGCTAGGATGTTCCAACTCACTCTGGGCCCATGGGATGCCCCAAAAATCTGATTTAAGATAGGGTCCTCATGTGATCACTAAAGGTGACACAAAAGAATGCATTGATTAAGTCCAAAGATTATAAGAAAACATAAGCATGTAACACGTACACAAGTTCTCAATATAGTGGGCCCCATAGCCAAACAAAGTTTTAACCATAAAATTTTAATTTAAGGCCCTTTGATAAACTTTTGGCCTGTTTGACTTTCTGGGCCTGCTAAGGTCTAGAAATTAGTCAAATAATCTCATGAAGGCCAACAATACTCACAGGGGGCCCCACCAGATGGAGGGTGTGCATACATCATGAAAAGGTCAAGTGGGCCTGCTAATGGACTGGGAGTCCAGCAGCAACCCAAGGCAGAGAGTGTCTCCATGATCGGGCAATCCAAGGCTTGGACAGCATGGACCAAACATGTGTTGAGGTAGGCTCCACATGCATCCATATTTATCATCAAATAAACAATCAAGGGTCTATGATGGGCCTTTAACCATCCATAGAGGAACCCATGGGCCTATCATAGGATCACCCAAGAGGACATCCAACCTCAACTGGTTTCCAAGAGATAGCCCGCCACTACTCGTATAATGTAAGGTCTAAAGCCCAAGCAATGCATAACCTAATGGGCCATACACCAAGCCTAACTCGTAAGCCATATAGTGGGCCCTCAAGTAAGGTTTGGGCCCAACAACAAAGGCCATAATTCCACATATTGTGGTGGGCTTCATGGGCAGCCCAATAATTCATTTACATGGCAAGTTTCACATTTAACACAAGTGAGTTGGGCCTCACTTTTGGCCCAAGTACAGGGTCGGTTTAGAGGGCAGCCAATGGCCCAACTTCTTGTGTATAATTGCCCCTAAGCCCATCACAATAGATAGGAGATTACAGGCCTAAGATCAATGGGCCTATCCAAAAGAATTGTGTCCACAAGGCCTACTTGCTAATACAAACATGCATATACTATATCATATAATGGGCCCTAAAGAAATGGCCCAAAATAAAAGCCATCCAATTCATACATTATAGTGGACTTGAGGGCTGTCCATAAGCCTAAGAATACATATGGGCAAGGTCTATACTGATAGTATGGACCTTGCCACATCAGCTCAAAGACTTAGCAAGGCCCTCCATAATATACATTTATGTGGGCCTTACAAGTCAGCCCACAATTAAGCATTTTATGAGGGCATCAAGGCTAATAAATACACATGATCAGCTTGTAGATGGCCCATTGGGCCCGTGAATCAATAAGGTCAGCCCTTGCATAATCTTGGGCTCAAGAAAGAAGTTTCCAGCCCATTGAGCCTATAAAATTGTTAAAAATTTTGGTTAAGGCTAGCCCACAAAACTACAACAATGGTGGGCCTCAAGGGGACACTCATTAAGCTCAAAATATCTAAGGAAAGAAAGCAAGGAGTGTGTGCAACACTCTCTCAAATCTGGTGTGCCACAATAGTTCCTAAACAATCAACCATGTAGCAAATTTTAGGCCCATTGTTAGAATTCTAGCGTACCCATTTCCTGGGCCTGCTGGAGTCCAGAAATTTATTTAATTTAGATGGGTTATTGACCCATGGTGATCTACATATATCACAATGGGCCCCACCAGTTAAGACGGGAGATATACAACACTTACTTCGAGTGGGCCATGCCATTAGAATGCAGGCCCAACAACCCAAGGTAAGGGTGTGCCTGGGTATTTGACCCAAAACTGGTCCAAATTGCAGGCCACACCACGGTCAGTACAGAGGTCCGATGGCCCTGAAAATTTATAGAGTTTTCCTTCCATGGGTATACCACACCCCCATAAAATTTTATAATTTTTAAAGTTATTTTAATTAATTCAAATAAGACAATCTATCCTGAAACTCGGACTGATCTGGATACCATATTATAGTGGGCCGGTCCAGCCACCACTATGGTGTGTACAGGCGTCTAATAGATCTAAAATTTTGTAGGTAGGTCTTAACATGAGTTTAAAATATATCTATAAATTTTTATAATTTTTAGACACTCAAAAGTATTTTAATAAATTTTAAGAATAAAATCTATCTAGGGTGAACTGTTGCTGGACTATAACTGTCCTGAATTTGGGCCATCCAATGGGTGGGTTCTGGTCCTCCAAAATCCCTGAAATTTGGACCCAAGATCCCTCATCAAGCCTACAACAAGGTTGGACCCAGAAATATGACCCAAATTCTTAGAAAGTATTTTTAGAATTTTATTCTTTTGGGACTATGCTGCTGGACTGAACAGTAGAAATTTCTGGCAGTCCAGTATGTTGGTCCACCCTTTTGGATGTCCAAATGAGATCCCTTGTCTCTGAAATTGTATAGGTAGGCTCTAACATGGGTGGGGCACCTCCCTACAAAAATTTAGAATTTTTAGAAAAGTAAAAATATTTTATTTAACCCCTGCAATTTGTGTACAGATAAGTATTCATGAAGAAATCTACTGCTAAAAAAATATTGCTGGAAATGTGACTGTCCCTATGTTTGGGACCACATGGGGTGGGCCTGGACCCACCCAAACCCTTAGAAAATTGGAAAAAAGGTGTTCCTACATCTGGATAACAAGTGGGGTCCACTGGAGTAGTCCAATTATTCCAGAAACTCAGGTAAAAATGCTCATTCCCAACTTATAGTGTTGCTGAACTGTCCAGAAATTTTTAGACAGTTAGCCCACTTTGGCCCATCTCATTGGTCTCAATCATGAGGGAAATGGTATGGGCCCCATTCCACATCAAAGTGGGGTCCATGCACTACAAAATCCTTAAGAAAATTTAGAAGAAAAGGGCATGTAAACAGATCCAAACATTAGCTCAAAAGTCATGTTCCAACTGGGCCTGGAATCTGGACAGCAACATATGTTGTCCATACTTCAGCCTATATAAATTAATCAAAGGGTTTATGGCTCTGATTCAACATGTGGGGTCCACCTTTATGGGTTAACAAAATTTCAGATCCATGAGCTCACTCAAACCTCCATGAAAATGTCATTTTGGAGGTCACCCAAACCATGCATGCATGGTGGGCTTGGTGTAACGCCCGAGAAAAATCCGTACTTGGACTCGAGTACCAACTCGACCAGAAATCGCGTAGGATTAATTCCTTTAGAAAATAAGTGTAAGTTAACTAGTACAACGCTAGAGTAGCTGGGAAATAGTCCCTGATCACTTTAAATACGTTCTACAAGACCCAAATCGAGTAGAACCAATGACTCTATAATACTCTAAAACCTCGGATCAAACTCTAAGCAGGTTTGTTCTCTGGACCTCTTTGAAACTTTGTATTGGATCTAGACCGCGCGTCGAAAGTCCGATACCTAGTATCTTAGACCATTAGAACCGCCTTGTTGGACTTGACAATCATTTCGAAAATCAAGTCCAACCGACATTCGCTGGCTATTTCATTGAGCCTGGACTGAAGAGAGTGAGAATAGGGTTAGATTTGGAATTTGAAATTCAAATCTGGCACACGACTTGACCTGTCAGTATTAAGCATTCTGACAGTCAGAATTCAGCCAAATTACACCCTCGGATCAGGAAAAATTTCTATTTCATATCATGAGACTTGTAGGCCTGATCTACATGCGGTGACCACTGAACTGAAACAGGACCGCCACATGCGATCTACGAACACTGATGGTCTGAAAACGGGATGTGAGTGACATCCGACAAGTACGAACTTAAGTCCGATCGCGTTCGGCCAGGGGACCACCAGAAATGTCCTTTTGGACCGAAACACCCCCGATTTGGATATACCTCAAGTATACATTGTTCCTGAGCCTATTTTGGACACATTTGGCCTTATAAAAGGGGTTGAAACCCTCACTCCTCTCTCCCATCCGAATTTGAGAAAAACCCTAGATTGGGAGAGAGAAAAGGTGAGAGATTGTGAGAGAGAGTAGGAGAGAATTTCTTGCCGCTTGTGCTACCCGTTGCAAGTGCCTAAGCAACGCAATTCAATCACTTTGCCGGTAATTTCTCCACTTTTCTAGGTAAGAAAATACCTTAGATAGTTGCTGATTTAGTGTTCCTCCATTTTCATAGCATGTTAGCTTATGGATCTTGTAAATCAGGTTGTCTATTCACCGTAGACGAAGCGTATACGCTCCGTTCGAATTCACACACCTATAAGAGAAAAGGTGCAGATTTTAGACGCTTTGATTGACTGTTTCCAACGCTTTCAATGCCGTTTAATAGTAGATTATTGATGGCAACGCCGTTTGACATATACAACATGCTGTCCGTTTCCTGTTTCGTAAGTAGACGAAGAATATGAGATTTAGGGCATTTTAGTCATTTGTAGGAAGTACTGTTTTCATTCATATATTGCTGATGTGATTGACATGGCTTCTTGTTGCATTAGAATACTAGGAATGCGTACATAATTAGTTTGGCGAAGAGATTTGCCTAAATGCACACTTTGGGTCGACATACTATATGTAGACTTAAGTGTGTAGTTTAAGTGTTTGTATAAATGCTTGTATTAGTATGTATTGCATTAAATGGTGTTATGAATTAGTTTGAGATTGATTTCTCAATTAATACGCTGATGTAAATGATTTCCTACATGTTAACTATATGCATGATTTCATTATATGCATGAAATGGATGTGTTAGATGATTCACTTAAGTTGTATGTTATAACATGTGTTAACATGCTCACATTGTTGTATTTCATTTCCAATACTCTCATATGATTTGCTGATGTGGATTCATCATTGGTTGGGACTATACCTAGTCCAGGCAGTCGACAACCGAGCAAGTTCGTGGTTGGCTTATTTTTACCGCGAACGACGCGTCGATGAATGCGAGCCGTGTTTTGGAGTTGGCGGCAGTGGTTAGGCCACGTGAGGTATTTTATGCACTTCATGTCATTCGACTTGAGATGCGATCGTGCTAGTCGAGCCTGTCAAGTAACCCGACTGGCCGTTGTATGTTCACCCTATATGAGTCATAACTGCTTGAACCTAGGGTACTGAACTTACCATTGTAAACCCGATTAACCATGGTACCTTGATCCACGAAGACTCATGAGCTGGGCATGGTGGTATGGGACACCGTGGTCGAGCTGTCGGCCTACGCTGGGGCCACAAACCTCCCCGTAGTGACCAGTGAGCACCTATGTCTCGTCAGCAGATTATGGTGGTATGGGACACTATATTCTTGCTGTCGGCCTACACTGATCAGGCGACGAGTCCTTTGTAGTGACCGTGAGCGTATTCTGAGTCTACGGGAGGCGATGACCCTTCAGTAGCAGTGAGAGTACAGTAGGCCTGTATTGATAAGGTGATGGGGGAGCGGTGCAACGAGTGCGAGCAACAGCCCTGGCAGCCCTTGCAGCGACCTATAAAATATACATCATATGAGATTACTAGGAGTGACGACCCTAGACAGGATCTGTGTTGGGATTGATATAAGGGAAGTACCTTAGTTTCCCAATCCTGCTGTTTGAATGGACTAATAACAACTCGTCAAGCATATCACCATTACATTGCATGTGCCTGGAAGATGTGGAGTATTGAGCGGTACGCAAGCATGCCGCGGGTGTAAGATGGTGCCGTATGAGGGAGAACGTCGGTGAGGGCATCCATCATGTCATGTCATATTGCATTAACAACAGTGTTAGGATTGTTTGATTTACTGCTTTACTATTATCGCATGATTGATTTGAGAACATGATAATCTTTGCTCTATGATTCCACTGAGTTGATCACTCACTCCCACCTTACAGGACGGTGTTTGAAACACCCACCAGACCTTGTCTTAGATGCAGGTGATGCAGTGATCTAAGAGGTAGAGCCGGACTATGATGAGGACCAGGACGAGTTCTCATACATGCAGTACCACGACGGCTTTGCTTAGGTGGCCTGGGTTGACGGGACTTCTCAGTGGGACTCTTTTGAACATTTGATTTTATTTATTTACATGTATATGAGACACAGAGATGTATTCATACTTTAGTGACAGTCGAGATCTACTTTGTTTTCCATACAGTGACATATATATTCTTTAGTCTTCCGCTTGCTTTTATCACTGAATCTAGAGTATGAATTGTAGTTTGGTATACTTTTACTCATGTGAATGCTTTAACTCAAACAACATTGAATCATAATTATTTTTGTTGCATAAGTGACGGTCTGGAACTCGGGAGTTGAGTTTATACACGACCCCCGATTTTCAGGGTGTTACAAGTTGGTATCAGAGCATGAATAAGATTATACCAGGCCTAGGTTATGGTCACGCGACATACGATGTCACTTCCTTTGAATTAGGTGGGTGCGAGAAGGGTCTAGAAACACTTATAGGATCGCAGATTCGCCAATAAGCGAAGTCTATTTATATCGATCGCGCGATCGAGTCCGTAACGTATCTAGAGTCGCGTGAAGCGACCTTAGTAGCTCCTAAGTTGTAGGTAGTTGGGTCGAGACGTTCTTTGAATGATTCTAAACCCGTAAATGTAAATCTTTAGACTATGGAACAACCACAACCCCTGCATTCAATCGCTAGGGCTTAAAAACCCTGTTTCACCTAAATTCTTCGAGATTCTTCCTCTCACCACTCCATTCTTCAATTATTTCTTATTCTTTTCATGTTAGGCATTGATCCTAATGTAAAAATGACATAAAATCATACTTCGATAAAATTTTATAGTGAATAGTAAAATTTTATGAAAACTGGCCATTAAGCCATTCTAAGTTTGTGATACTTAGCAACTAATTGGCTAGATGGATGTATTAGCTCCTTCTACCCCAAAATCATATGCTACATAATATGAAATTGTATTCAGGTTTAGAGATTGACCCTGGAAAGCCTCGAACGCATGTTTGGGCCTCCATAGGGCAATATACAATGAACTGAGGTGGGGCCCATAGTTTTTTGAGGTCCCTGGACCAGGGGGAACCCGACCCATGTGGTCCCACCGGCCGGATGCACCATCGACCGGCAATGCCATCGCCGATTCGGCGATGCATCGCTGATGGGTGGGGCCCACTTGATGTAATTTTTGGATGCGTGGGGTATTTTGGATAATACACCCCCCCCCCCCCCCCCCCCCCATGTAGGGTTCGTCTATAAAAAATTCCAAAAAGGGGTACTTCCTTCACAACAGCCCCCTTTCCAAGCTCCATTTGCTTTTTCTTGCTGCCCTCCCTCCAAACCGTGGCTTCAAATCACTCTCAAACCCATTATCTGTTGAAAACGACCCCACTCCATCACTCCATAGTAATTTTCAGCCCTCCCTCTTGCAAATCTCGTTGTTTGGAGCTCTTACAATCCCCAAAACGAGCTGAAATCGTGAGGTGCTCCATCCCCCTTTTTCATTCTCTTTTCTCTTTGAAAATTCATCCTAGGGGAGCTTGAAACATCCCTCTACAATGCCTAGATCTCCCTTTTTCAGTTTGGACAGCCATTTCTTTGCATTTCTCCCATTTTTCATGGCTTTTGTTAAAGCCATTTTGGGTCTTTTATCTCTCTCCACCATCCTCTCTTTGATGGGAAAGAGAAAGACCGCAGCGGATGAGGCTGGGCCTAGTCGCCTTACTTAATCAAGAAGACCGCGGGATGGCGCCGCTAGCTCAAGCGCCGCCGCAAGTCCAAGCACAGCCCGAGAGTTCCATACAAAGCGGGATTTGGATCCCCATACTCAACTTGGGCGAGTAATTTTAGCAGAGATGCCTCACGGCGAATACATTGATCGTAAGGTGTTGTCTGAGGCGGACGTGGAAGGATGACTCTTCGGTGAATTCCTGTTGAAGTTGCGCATTGAGGTCCGCTCTTTGAAGCTCGTACTCGTGCTAATGTGAGCACCGTTTCGTGCCTTCTACGCTCGTATCCAGAATCCTACACTGGAGCCATTGCAGTTCAAGATTCCTTTTGGTAGAGACTGGATGGCTACGATCGATGTTCGGTTGATTGCGCGACTTCTGAACGTGTCTCTTAGTGATGTTCATCCCAATGCGAAGAATTTGAGGAGTAGGCGTGAGCGAGATCGTCGTACCAGGTTTCTATGCGGTAAACTGGTTCCATGGCAGCCTAATAATAGCCTCAAGGCGTCTTATATGTCTGATGATTTACGCCTGCTACACCACATTTACAAGTTCAATGTGTATCCCAGGTCGACAAATCGCATTGAATGTACGCGCCTTATGGTTGATTTCTTATATCAGGTGGCCCAGGGAGAGAATGTGTATATGGCCACTTTCATCTTGCAACAGATTATCCTCATAGCGAAATCAAGAAGAACGTCCGAATCGCTTCCTTTTGGCCGACTTACATGCAAGATCACGCTTGAGTTTGCTTACAGACTTGGGCCGGAGTTGCCAGTTCCGATTCACAGTATTGATGAGTCTACCATGGTCAAGATGAAGATCGGGTCTCAGTACCATGAGACTCAGCTTGAGGAGGATAGCGAGGACGACTTTGATGATGAAGAGGATCCAAGTGAAGGAGAACCTGGAGCAGAAGTTGAGGAAGAAGTCCAGGAAGAGGTAGAAGAGGAGACTCAGGATACAGATGAGAGCCCTCCTCCTTCTGCTCAGGCTACTGGCGATGATCGCATTGCCCGAATTGAGGAGAGCCAGGTCACCTTGCGAAGGGAAGTTCAGGAACTTCAGACTGAGGTCGAGGATACCAAGGCTGTTATGAAGAGGAAATTCGGCAAGGTGACTCGCACCTTGAAGGTGATCCTGTGCTGCTTGCAGGATAAGGGTGCTCCTCCTCCGTCACCCGACTCAGACTAGCGATGAGATCTTTGATGTTGTTGTTAGTAGTTTGTCGTTTCCTGCTTTAAGTTGTGTAAGCCTGTTAAGGCTAGTGCTTTACTTATGTTGCTGTTGTAACTTTAACTGTCTTAGTTCCCATGTACTTTCTGTCATAATGCTTGTAAGGAGATATCCCTTGTATTGTGACAATTTTGATTAAATGAAATTGTTGAGGGTCAAATATTGCATATTAGACCCCAGATATTGTCTGGATTTACGAATATAATGCTGTCTAATGGCTCGTTTTCTCATTCTTATGTGGCAAAGTGATTTTATGAGCATGGATGGAAAAAGGACGTTAAAAGTTGAGATTTAACGATCTGATGACGCCAAAGGCAAGGGACACACTCCAAGGGACCAAGATTGACAAATATACACGGTCAGAAATCTGAGAAAAGTAAGAAATTGAAGCTCAAGTGGCCTGAAGGACGTCCAGAATGCAAGATCACGAGGTTCTTACCATCCGTTCGGCTCGAAACTTCATACGTCGCCTGAGGACCATAAATTAACCGTACACGTCAAATTTCAGCCGTTAGATCTCTCTAGAAGTTGCCCAACAGTCAAATCAGCCCATAAATTCTCAATTTTGGGGCCCACCTGCTATCTGGACCTGCTTTAATTTTGGTCTCAACTCCTTAAATGAGGTGAGGAAGTGGATGGACGGATTGGATCTTGCATGAACATCAATGTGGGGCCCACCTTACATGTGCATGTGCACGGCCCATGCATGACCGCCGGTGCACCAATTCTCTAAAAACGGGTCAGCAACGCTGACCCGTATCTCCTTCTTCTTCTCTGTTTTAAACAGATGCAGCCGCGATCGCTGATTTCGCTAGTGGGGCCCACCAGTGACACATCTTGATAATCCAGACCGTCCATCAGATCCCTAGGGAGTTTCTCAACACTGCCTAGGTGGCAGACCTCCAAAATATCGCGAGGAGAGAAATCCAGCCGTCCAAACACAGGACAGACGGTGGAATAAAAGATCAAGCGGGCCGCACTGATTTCACTCAGAAAACACCCCTTCCTGGACGGTTTTTCGTCCTGAAACCAATGTACGGTGTGGATTTTTGAAAAGAAAGCTAAGTGGACCCCACCGATTATCACAGCGGAAGAAAATTCCGCTTTCGCACTGCGTAATGCACGGCCGCTGGCCGTTTTTGCGATCGACTGTGGGCCCCACACGTGCCCCATAAGCTCAATCCAAACCGTCCACCGTGTAGACAGCTGCGAGCACTACAAAACCATGTTGTCACTTTTCACCCATGCGTACACACGTGTGAGATACAGAGGCTACAAAAGGGCTGCTCGGTAGCGTTCAAAACTGATTCTTTTGTGATTTCTTCTCTGGGCCATGTCAATGGACGTTCAAAACTACCTATTCTTGACTGAAATTTCGTTCTGAATCCAATGGATGGGGTGGATTTTCCAGAAAATGCTTCTGTGGGGCCCACCGACCACAACAGCGAAATGGTGCGAAAGGTTTCGCACATCCGCGAAAACTGACTTTTCCGGACGGTTTTGGCCCACCATCTTTGATCATATGGCAGATCTGAACCGTCTATCATGTAGAGGACCCAAGAAAGTACTAAGGGATGGTGTTTCTTTGGAATTTGAGCGAGGAAAGTGGCGTGTTTCATGGTACCAAACTTGGCTGCGAAAATTGCACTCCGTGTCCTGCTACAACTCTGTCACTGACTCCAGCCTTCCAGCAGCTATAAAAAGAGGTTTTTGGACGTGGGGAGCATGCATTCAAGGTCTTGGGAGGAAGAACAAAGGGCTCGAGCTTGGGTTTCAACGTGGGCAGAGGAGAGAGAGAGGAGCTTGGTTTTTTTCTTTCTCTTTTCTTTTCCTTTTCTTTTTCTCTTTATTTATTTGGATTGAGCCCATCCATGGCAGGCTAAATCCTCCTAGCTAGGGCTAGGAGGTGAAGCTTGTAGTGAGATGAGAGATTATATGCTTTTAATTTAATTTTAATTTTTGAATTGAAGTTGGTTTTAGTTTGATTTTAATGGAAATATTTTTGGTCTTTAATGGTCTGTTGTGACTGAAATCACAATGGGTCTGCAATGCTTTGAATATTTTCTTATTCCTTTTATGTTTATGATGTTAGGACGTTCCGTTGTTCACCATAGTCTCCTGGGCATGGTTGGATGACGGTACCCTTCTTAACCTTCATACATATGATTGGTTGGTAATTAGTTTAATTCTGTTGTTTGCCATAGTCTGTGGGCATGGTTTGGTGATGGAATCCATTCTAATTCATACACCTTTCATCTCTTTGAAAACTAGATCAACGGCAGTTCGGTAATTTCCATGATTTTTGATGCAAGCATAAGTTCTCCCTGATCTCTACAAGTGGATCCTCTGAATCCCTAGTTTCCCATATCTGATTTTTCCTAAGTTTTAGATTAATATTTCATAATTATTCATCAAATTACATTTTATTTAGATTCCATCTTATTCTAGTTCTAGTTCCAGTTAATTTTAGATAACGTACAAGTTTCAGTCCCTTGGGATTCGACCTCGGTCTTACCGAGTTATTACTACATCACAACCCTGCACTTGGGGAGTGAACAAGTTTTTGGCGCCGTTGCCGGGGACTGACGGCTACGTTTTTCTAAAATTAATTAGTTTTAGGATTAGTTTAAGATTAGGTTTAGATTTTTTTCGATTTTTAGAAACTAACTTGTCTTCCCTGTTTTGTAGGTTTTTAAGATAGTTTCAAAATTGTTAAATTCTTTCTTAAATTCTTCCTCTCTATTCTAGATTAGTATTTTTACTAACTTTAGTTTTAGGTTTAGATTTTCCTGATTTTTTTTAGAACTAACTTGTTGTCTTATTTTGCAGGCTCTTAATATAGGAATCTCTAGTATGGTAACATCTTTCTAACTTCTCTTCCTCTTACTTTTCACATTGCTGTAGGATTTTTTTTATTTTTTATTTTTTCTTTTCTCTTCTATTTTTCTTAGGATTAAATTCAGATTAAGGGTTTTATTATGTATATGCATGAGTGGCAACGTCAGTATGCTGAGAAGAATAACTTATTTTAAGATGATGATGAGATAAATCAACTTATGTCTCAAAACTTTTCTGAAACTATCATTGAGAACCGATCAGAATATAAAGATCCACCGGCTAAGAAGTCCTTACGTGATTATATGAAGGAGAATAATTACACCCCACGGATTAACAAAACAATACGTGAGTGTTGGGGTTATCATAACTATGGTTGTGAGAATTCTTATCACTCATCCGATAAAAAGAAAACAATACGTGATTATATTATGAGTGATAATAAGTATTACCAACCATCCGATTCTCCCACCTATGATCCGTATGACTATAACCAGTGGAAACATCAATGTCGGGAAGCTGAACCAGCTATATATCATAGTGATAATTCTCTTGGGTCCTCTACCTTTGAAGCCCAACCAGAAATAATCCAAGAGGATTCACTTCAGAAACTCATGAAAGCACAAGAGCAATTCAATCAACTTGTCATACAATCATGTGAACTGCTCAAATCCTCAATTCCAATAATTCAGTCACACCTTATGGAGAAGGAAGAGGCTAGGTTATCCTAGCCTCATCCAAATCTAGAAGTACAATGCAAGGAAAGTGATCCTCACTCTCTTTTAAAAAACTCTGGAATTTGGAATGAGGAGTGGGATTCCCTTAATGAGCATGCGGTTCAATTTCCCGATGAGTCAATCTCAATGACTATTCGAAAGAATGGTGAAGATACATGGGTGTCTTTTAAATACATTGATGATGACACACCTTCCTTACATGACACATAAGATTTCAATGATGAGGAAGAGGTTAGTTTATGCGAACCTCAACCCATGCTAGGTGTAGAATGTGAAGAAAGTGATCCCATCCCAAATGTGCACTACACTGGACTAGACAATGATGCGTATTGGGATGATGATCATGAATGTGCAGCCCAAATTCTCCCTGAATCAATCTCAAATCTGGTCTGGGTCAACGATCAAGACATGCACGAAGTGATCAGTCAGGAAGATCTACTACACTCATCTGACATGCCTGATTTAAATGTGGAGAATGAACGTCTTACAACCGACTCTTCTAACTCTTGTGAGACATGTTTAGACCACTCTCTTGAATTGAATGATGATATGATTCGGGAGGAGGAGTTGCCCGCTACGACTCTGGAATTTGAAACCACTCATTTGAGGCCACCATCTGAGCTGCAAACAATTGAGAATTCAGCGCTTCAATTGAGTAATTTTAATGAACAGAGTGATCACATCAATGCTTCACTTACTGATTTTCAATCTATCTGTGCAGGACTGGAGCAAGAGAGCGTACCTCCATCCACTTTCAAGGATGATGGATTCTTTGGGCAGATCATCACAAGCCACAAAAACGAGTCATGCGCATCTGAATTTCCCAACTCGTGGGATTGCTTGGCACACTTTGCAGTTTCAAACGATCCCATGTTAAAAGACAAAGTGGATACCTTGCGAGACAACATCTCGGTAGTCATCACTGACCAAACGAACCCTTATTCTGAAACCCTCTCTTCCCTTGATCCTAAACGTCTACTAGTAAAGGAAGAGGAGCTGAATCTAAAATCGAAGTTTGGAGCTTCGGAATATGTTGAGACTACATTACTTTTTAAGAAGTTTTCTAAACTTTATTTACTTGTAGTCTTTGATTCACCATGCAATACTAACGTTAAAACTTCTTCTGTCTTAGGTGAATCGTATAAATTATGGATACCTCAAGCAATTCAATGGAAGATTTTTTATGAGGTACATAAGTCTCTCTGGAAACTCATGCTCCAGGGCGCCCAAGCCTATTGCAAAAAAGGTTTTTGGATGATCTTGTTGAGGAGCTTACTAAGAGACTTATCAAGATATTGGCCGGAAGGGGAACCTTGCGGCCTGATCGATTCAATGTTTGTGGGTAACATTACTGCAAACCCTCACGAGACTACAACTCGTCCACTAGGGGTAACCTAGGGGTTTAAAGGCTTGTTGCATACGCTAAATGCAATCGAGAGCACCTGCGAAAGTGGTATAGGTAGGATTTTATTTTTATTATTTTTGTTCTGCTTTCTCTCTCATGCTGACAAGCTTCCATGCCGTGATCTATTGAAAACTCTCTTGATTCGTTATTCAGGTACTATCTTCCCATCACTTCTCATTTACTTTCGTTGTCCCATGTGCATTGCATGCTCATATCTTTTACATTGAGGATAATGTAGATTTTAGGTTGGGGGTGGGAAATTAGGTAACCTAATCAGTATTTTCTTGGTCTTGAGCAACAATTGTGAAAAAAAAATTTTCTGAAAATTTTTATGAATTCGAAGTGATTTTGACAGATATCCCTAATTTAAATTTTCAAGGTACATAATGGTGGATTTATGACTCTTGGATTCCGTATCTGTTAGATTTCATAGTTAAGTGAATTATTAATTCATGATTAGAAGTTGTAAACATTGATTGAATCATGATTTCAGGACACGTCTTGCTTACACATTAAGATTTCAGTTCCATATCGAAGGATTAACTTGGTAATCACTAAGCACGAAGGGAACCAGTCTGAAATATCTTGCCATCAGGGTATAAAAATTGAACAGGTTGGGCAATTAATCTTCACCATGGGTTTGCTCCCTACAGGTGAAGGTTTGATTCTCCAAGGTTAAACATTCAAAAAAAAAAAAAAAAAAATTTTTAGGTAATTGGTCTTTTGCCATAGGTTTGCTCCCTATTGGTAAGGATTTGATTCCTCTTTTTGGCATGACTATTAATGAAAAAATAAAAAGTTGAAAAGATCAAAAGATGAAATTTATGAGGCAAGTTTGGTTATCATGAATTCTCTTGCTGGTTACCAATGAGATCCTGAAATAACAAATTCAATCTTAATATGATTAGCTGAGATTACACTATACATCCATGGATCTCAATGTTTAAAATTTTTCTAATTGAAGGATTAATGCTTTACACTTGATTATGAAGTCTACGGTGCGCTTGAGCTCAAGAGAATACAATTTCTAACATTCATGAATATTAAATTTCTCGTATTTTGTTCAAAATCTCACTCGATTTCATAGAAAGTTCTCCTATAATTCTCAACTTATTTTTCGCATACTTTGCTCGGGACTAGCAAAATGCTGGTTGGGGGTTGTGTTGAGGGTCAAATATTGCATATTAGACCCCAGATATTGTCTGGATTTACGAATATAATGCTGTCTAATGGCTCGTTTTCTCATTCTTATGTGGCAAAGTGATTTTATGAGCATGGATGGAAAAAGGACGTTAAAAGTTGAGATTTAACGATCTGATGACGCCAAAGGCAAGGGACACACTCCAAGGGACCAAGATTGACAAATATACACGGTCAGAAATCCGAGAAAAGTAAGAAATTGAAGCTCAAGTGGCCTGAAGGACGTCCAGAATGCAAGATCACGAGGTTCTTACCATCCGTTCGGCTCGAAACTTCATACGTCGCCTGAGGACCATAAATTAACCGTACACGTCAAATTTCAGCCGTTAGATCTCTCTAGAAGTTGCCCAACAGTCAAATCAGCCCATAAATTCTCAATTTTGGGGCCCACCTGCTATCTGGACCTGCTTTAATTTTGGTCTCAACTCCTTAAATGAGGTGAGGAAGTGGATGGACGGATTGGATCTTGCATGAACATCAATGTGGGGCCCACCTTACATGTGCATGTGCACGGCCCATGCATGACCGCCGGTGCACCAATTCTCTAAAAACGGGTCAGCAACGCTGACCCGTATCTCCTTCTTCTTCTCTGTTTTAAACAGATGCAGCCGCGATCGCTGATTTCGCTAGTGGGGCCCACCAGTGACACATCTTGATAATCCAGACCGTCCATCAGATCCCTAGGGAGTTTCTCAACACTGCCTAGGTGGCAGACCTCCAAAATATCGCGAGGAGAGAAATCCAGCCGTCCAAACACAGGACAGACGGTGGAATAAAAGATCAAGCGGGCCGCACTGATTTCACTCAGAAAACACCCCTTCCTGGACGGTTTTTCGTCCTGAAACCAATGTACGGTGTGGATTTTTGAAAAGAAAGCTAAGTGGACCCCACCGATTATCACAGCGGAAGAAAATTCCGCTTTCGCACTGCGTAATGCACGGCCGCTGGCCGTTTTTGCGATCGACTGTGGGCCCCACACGTGCCCCATAAGCTCAATCCAAACCGTCCACCGTGTAGACAGCTGCGAGCACTACAAAACCATGTTGTCACTTTTCACCCATGCGTACACACGTGTGAGATACAGAGGCTACAAAAGGGCTGCTCGGTAGCGTTCAAAACTGATTCTTTTGTGATTTCTTCTCTGGGCCACGTCAATGGACGTTCAAAACTACCTATTCTTGACTGAAATTTCGTTCTGAATCCAATGGATGGGGTGGATTTTCCAGAAAATGCTTCTGTGGCGCCCACCGACCACAACAGCGAAATGGTGCGAAAGGTTTCGCACATCCGCGAAAACTGACTTTTCCGGACGGTTTTGGCCCACCATCTTTGATCATATGGCAGATCTGAACCGTCTATCATGTAGAGGACCCAAGAAAGTACTAAGGGATGGTGTTTCTTTGGAATTTGAGCGAGGAAAGTGGCGTGTTTCATGGTACCAAACTTGGCTGCGAAAATTGCACTCCGTGTCCTGCTACAACTCTGTCACTGACTCCAGCCTTCCAGCAGCTATAAAAAGAGGTTTTTGGACGTGGGGAGCATGCATTCAAGGTCTTGGGAGGAAGAACAAAGGGCTCGAGCTTGGGTTTCAACGTGGGCAGAGGAGAGAGAGAGGAGCTTGGTTTTTTTCTTTCTCTTTTCTTTTCCTTTTCTTTTTCTCTTTATTTATTTGGATTGAGCCCATCCATGGCAGGCTAAATCCTCCTAGCTAGGGCTAGGAGGTGAAGCTTGTAGTGAGATGAGAGATTATATGCTTTTAATTTAATTTTAATTTTTGAATTGAAGTTGGTTTTAGTTTGATTTTAATGGAAATATTTTTGGTCTTTAATGGTCTGTTGTGACTGAAATCACAATGGGTCTGCAATGCTTTGAATATTTTCTTATTCCTTTTATGTTTATGATGTTAGGACGTCCCGTTGTTCACCATAGTCTCCTGGGCATGGTTGGATGACGGTACCCTTCTTAACCTTCATACATATGATTGGTTGGTAATTAGTTTAATTCTGTTGTTTGCCATAGTCTGTGGGCATGGTTTGGTGATGGAATCCATTCTAATTCATACACCTTTCATCTCTTTGAAAACTAGATCAACGGCAGTTCGGTAATTTCCATGATTTTTGATGCAAGCATAAGTTCTCCCTGATCTCTACAAGTGGATCCTCTGAATCCCTAGTTTCCCATATCTGATTTTTCCTAAGTTTTAGATTAATATTTCATAATTATTCATCAAATTACATTTTATTTAGATTCCATCTTATTCTAGTTCTAGTTCCAGTTAATTTTAGATAACGTACAAGTTTCAGTCCCTTGGGATTCGACCTCGGTCTTACCGAGTTATTACTACATCACAACCCTGCACTTGGGGAGTGAACAGAAATGCATGGAATGCTTTTGACTCTTTGTGTGAATGATTGCGGTGTGTTTTGCTATTGAGACTGACAAGGTTGCGCCCTATTTGGAATATAGGGAATGCCGCCGAAGGCTACATGGAGCACCGCTCGGCTTACATTGAGTGAGCCTATGGATCAGGCTCCTTCGCAGTCTGATACTCATGCGGACCCTGCTGTGGGCCCGATTCCTGAGACAGCGCGTGCATCTCAGCCTACTACTGGTCCTGCAGCTGGACCACCGCCGTTCACACCACCCGTCAAAGAGCAGTACCGCGCGTCTTCTTCGACCCAGTACATGCCACAGCCTGCTCCACCTCCAGATAGATTTGAGCAGATGATGGTCATGATGCAACAGCAGCAACAGCTCTTGACTACGATTGTGGGGACTCTAGCCCAGGGTGGGAGTGTGCCTCCACCTGCACCACCTGCGCATCCAGCAGAGGATGCTGATACATATGCTCAGGATGAGAGCATGGCTCATCCTGTACTACCTGCTTACCCTGCGGAGAATACCGCTCACACACGGGGCTTGTTAGAGCGATTCCAGTGCTTATGGCCTCCCACTTTTACCGGTTCTCATAGACCCGAGGAGGCCGAGTATTGGCTCGACCGTGTGTCGAAGATACTGCGGATGCTACATTGTTCAGAGGCTGAGCAGGTCGAGTTGGCTACGTTCTTGTTCGAGCGAGAGGCCAGCTTGTGGTGGGACAGTATATTGCGGACCGTTGCCGCCGATTATATATGGACCTGGGCAGCGTTCGAGTTTCGTTTTCATGAGAAATACTATCCCCAGACGTACAGGCATGACCGGGAGAATGAGTTCCTGCGCCTCAGACAGGGAGGCATGACGGTCACTGAGTATGAGCATCGGTTCACCGAGTTGGGCAGATACGTCCCGACTATTTTGGCAGATGAGCAGATGTGCATACGGTGCTTTTCTGAGGATTTGCGACCGAATATTCGGTCGAAGATGTACTGCATGAGCATTTCCTCTTATACAGAGCTAATTCACATGTCTATGCGGGCAGAGAAGGATGTGGATCGACTTACCCGATCTCGTGACCCTATTGCTTCTAGGCCACGACCAGAGTTGCAGGACAGGCCCTTTGCGGGCAAGAGGCCTCGCGTCGACCCTCCTACTCGGGCTACAGCGCCAGTACCACCGTTTCGGTGCCCCGAGTTATCGTGTACATACTGTGGGAGATCGGGCCATTCGGCACAGAGTTGTTTTGCTCGGATGCGGGACAGTGGGTTCTCGCCGCCACAGAAGATCGACCGTACACGCACACAAGCGATATCAGCACCACCTCTACGATTGGCTCCTGCGCACCCTTTCTTCAGACCTCCGGTATCTCAGATCAGGCAGCCTCTACGGCCCACGGCACTGCGGCCGAACCGGCTACAGTAGGCACGGGTGCATGCATTAATAGCTGAGGCAGCTATGACGGAGACTTCTCAGCATTCGGCCTTTGAGGTCACTGCCCACATTGGAGGTATTCCTATTCTCGTGATGGTGGATACTAGATCCACGATTTCATTGAATCACGTTCCATAGTCAGACGCATTGGGCTACTGACTATTAGGATGGACGGGGTGCGAGTTTATACAGCTCACGGGTCCTTTACAGATGTCACCCTGATGTGTGAGGGCTGTTTGGTGGATCTGGGGGGCAAGACGATGACCCTTGATCTTATCGTCGACCCCTCTCTTGTTTATCTCGACGTCATTCTTGGCATGGACTGGTTGACTGCAGCGAGGGCCGAGATTGACTGCGAGACTCGTATAGTGACTGCGTACAAGCCAGAGGGCGCATCCTTCACGTTCCCAGTGCGGGTAAATCTTTCCTTCCGCATACTTAGCTACGCTACTTTACTACGGGACGCGGGTGCCCAGATACTTGAGCATATGCCAATAGTTTACGAGTTTGGGGATCTGTTCAGGAAGATCCCTGGTTTGCCGGCTAGACGAGAGATTGATTTCACTATCGATCTAGTGCCTGGTTCCACGCCCGTCTCACTGCCGACGTATCGCATGGCACCGTGTGAGATGGAGGAGTTGAGGATGCAGATTGATGGTCTGTTGGAGCTTGGCCTTATATGGCCTAGTGTGTCTCCTTAGGAAGCACCAGTTCTATTCGTGAGGAAGAAGGATGGTTCCATGCGATTGTGTATTGATTATCGCAGACTGAACCAGATCACGGTGAAGAACAAGTACCCTTTACACAGGATCGATGACTTGTTTGATCAGTTGAGAGGAGCGCAGTACTTCTCGAAGATTGATCTTCAGTCAAGATATCATCAGTTGCGCGTCAGGGATGCGGACGTGCAGAAGACAGCATTTAGGATCAATTTTGGCCACTACGAGTTCCTTGTGATGTCGTTCGGTCTCACGAACGCACCAGCCGTGTTCATGGATCTGATGAACCGGGTATTTCGGCATTTCCTCTATCGATTCGTCGTTGTGTTCATTGACGACATTTTGGTATACTCCAGGAGTCGAGAGGAGCATGAGGAGCACTTGCGTTTGGTCCTGGATATGCTCAGACAGCATCAGTTGTTCGCACAGTACAAGAAGTGCGACTTCTGGAAGTAGGAAGTGAAGTTCCTGGGACACGTGGTGTCCAAGGATGGCATGGCAGTTGACTTGTCTAAGGTAGCTGCGGTTCAGGACTGGGAGCAGCCTGGTTCTGTCACTGAGGTGAGGAGTTTCTTGGGTCTCGCTGTCTATTATCGACGCTTCATTCAGGATTTCTCGAAGATCGTGAGACCTTTATCTCAGTTGACATGGAAGGACGTGAAGTTCGCCTAGAATGGCAAGGCGGAGTCAGCTTTTCAGGAGCTGAAGGACAGACTTACGTCCGCCCCTGTGCTAGTATTGCCAGAGCAAGGGGTTAGATACACTATATACACTGACGCGTCTAACGTTGGTCTGGGTTGTGTCCTTATGCAGAGGGACAGGGTAATTTCGTATGCCTCAAGACAATTAAAGAAGCACGAGGAGAATTACCCTACACACGACCTAGAGTTGGCAGTCGTCATATTCGCACTGAGACTCTGGAGACATTACCTCTATGGAGAGGAGTTCGAGCTCTTTTGCGACCACAAGAGCCTCAAGTACATATTCATGTAGCGAGACTTGAATATGAGGCAGCGGCGATGGATGGAGACGTTGAAGGACTTCAAGTTCGAAGTCTCATACCATCCTGGGAAGGTGAACCTTGTGGCTGACGCATTGAGCCGTAAGAAGGTGATAGAGTTTGCGGCTCCGCTGATGGTTGCTGAGTGGGATATGGTTGAGTTTTTGCGAGACTTTGAGCAGAAACTCACTGTAGAGGAGCCATATGAGTTCATCGCACATGTGCAGGTGCGATCTCAGATCGATGACCGGGTCATCGAGGCGCAGAGGGACGATGCGCATCTGACTGAGCTTCGAGAGCAGGTCAGTGATGATGCAGATGCCGAATGGCGAGTTGGCATGGATGGGGGCTTACGTTATCGTGGTCGCCTATGCGTCCCAGATATCCCTGACTTGATACGAGAGATTCTCGAGGCTGCGCATTGTACCAGACTCGCGATGCATCCAGGCAGTACGAAGATGTATCGTGACATGAAGATGACTTATTGGTGGGAAGGTATGAAGACCCACATAGCAGAGTTCGTGTCCCGTTATCTCACTTGTCAGCAGGTGAAGGCAGAGCATCGCCGACCACCTGGACTCTTGCAGCCTATGCCGATCGCAGAGTGGAAGTGGGATTTCATTTCCATGGACTTCATTTCAGGGCTGCCAAGGACGAGGAAGGGACATGATTCCACATGAGTGATCGTCGACTGTCTGACGAAGTTGGCGCACTTCCTACCGATCAGAGTTACGAACTCTGCAGACGAGCTGGCTACACTGTACATCAAAGAGATCGTGCGTCTACATGGAGTTCCGTTGGAGATCGTGTCGGACAGAGACACGCGGTTCACTTCTATTTTCTGGACTCGCATTCAGGAGGCTATGGGTGTGAAGTTGAAGTTCAGTACTGCTTTTCACCCACAGACAGACGGACAGACAGAGCGGGTGAACCAGATCTTAGAGGATATGTTGCGAGCTTGCGCATTGGACTTCAAGGACAGTTGGGATGATTTTCTTGCCTATGCGGAGTTTGTGTACAACAACAGTTTTCAGGTGAGTATCGATATGGCACCTTACGAGGCGCTGTATGGGCGACCTTATCGAGCACCGCATTGCTGGGCAGAGGTCGGTGAGCGTAGCTTGATTGGCCCAGAGTTAGTGCAGGCGACGTCAGAGAAGATTAATATCATTAGACGTCGGCTTCTCACAGCGCAGAGCAGACAAGAGTTATGCCGATATGAGATGACGGCCGCTAGAGTTCACAGTTGGGGATCATGTATTTTTGCGAGTTTTCCCTATGAAGGGAGTCCTTCGGTTCGGAAAGAAGGGGAAGCTAGCACCGCGATTTATTGGTCCATTTCAGATCCTCGATCGTGTGGGAGCAGTGGCTTACTGATTGGCTTTACCCACGCCTCTCACGATCGTTCACAACGTATTTCATGTTTCTATGCTGAAGAAATACGTTTCTCATCCTTCCCATATCATCAGATGGGAGCAGGTGCAGTTAGGAGAGGACGTTACATATATCCTGCGATCGACGCGTATCCTATAGAGGAAGGAGCAGGTACTGCGTAGCAAGGTGATTCCCCTTGTGAAGGTATTATGGGAGCATCACTCTGAGGAAGAGGCTACCTGGGAGACAGAAGCCGAGATCAGAAAGAACTACCCACAACTTCTCTAGGAGTACGAAAAGGTACAAATTTCAAGGACGAAATTATTTGTTAAGGGGGGTAGATTGTAACGCCTGGAAAAAATCCGTACTTGGACTCGAGTACCAACTCGACCAGAAATCGCGTAGGATTAATTCCTTTAGAAAATAAGTATAAGTTAGCTAGCGCAACGTTAGAGTAGCTGGGAAATAGTCCCTGATCACTTTAAATACGTTCTACAAGACCTAAATCGATTAGAACCAATGACTCTATAATACTCTAACACCTCGGATCAAACTCTAAGCAGGTTTATTCTCTGGACCTCTTTGAAACTTTGTATTGGATCTAGACCGCGCGTCGAAAGTCCGATACCTACTATCTTAGACCGTTAGAACCGCCTTGTTGGACTTGACAATCATTTTGAAAATCAAGTCCAACCGACATTCGAAGGCTATTTCATTGAGCCTGGACTGAAGAGAGTGAGAATAGGGTTAGATTTGGAATTTGAAATTCAAATCTGGCACACGACTTGACGTGTCAATATTAAGCGTTCTGACCGTCAGAATTCAGCCAAATTACACCCTCGGATTAAGAAAAATTTCAATTTCATATCATGAGACTTGTAGGTTTGATCTACGTGCGGTGACCGCTGAACTGAAACAGGACCGCCACATGCGATCTACGAACACTGATGGTTTGAAAATGGGATGTGAGCGACATCCGACAAGTACGAACTTAAGTCCGATCGCGTTCGGCTAGGGGACCACCAGAAATGTCCTTTTGAACCGAAATAGCCCCGATTTGGATATACCTCAAATATACATTGTTCCCGAGCCTATTTTGGACACATTTGGGCTTATAAAAGGGGTTGAAACCCTCACTCCTCTCTCCCATCCGAATTTGAGAAAAACCCTAGATTGGGAGAGAGAAAAGGTGAGAGATTGTGAGAGAGAGTAGGAGAGAATTCCTTGCCGCTTGTGCTACCCGTTGCAAGTGCCTAAGTAACGCAATTCAATCACTTTGCCGGTGATTTCTTCGCTTTTCTAGGTAAGAAAATACCCTAGATAGTTGCTGATTTAGTGTTCCTCCATTTCCATAGCATGTTAGCTTATGGATCTTGTAAATCAGGTTGTCTATTCGCCGTAGACGAAGCGTATACGCTCCGTTCGAATTCACACACCTATAAGAGAAAAGGTACGGATTTTAGACGCTTTGATTGACTGTTTCCAATGTTTTCAATGTCGTTTAATAGTAGATTATCGACGACAACGCCTTTTGACATGTACAACGTGCTGTTCGTTTCCTGTTTCGTAAGCAGACGAAGAATATGAGATTTAGGGCATTTTAGTCATTTGTAGGAAGTACTGTTTTCATTCATATTTTGCTGATGTGATTGACATGGCTTCTTGTCGCATTAAAATACTATGAATGCGTGCATAATTAGTTTGGCGAAGAGATTCGCCTAAATGCGCACTTCGGGTCGACATACTATATGTAGACTTAAGTGTGTAGTTTAAGTGTTTGTATAAATGCTTGTATTAGTATGTATTGCATTAAATGGTGTTATGAATTAGTTTGAGATTGATTTCTCAATTAATACGCTGATGTAAATGATTTCCTATATGTTGACTATATGCATGATTTCATTATATGCATGAAATGGATGTGTTAGATGATTCACTTAAGTTGTATGTTATAACATGTGCTAACATGCTCACATTGTTGTATTTCATTTTCAATACTCTCATATGATTTGCTGATGTGGATTCATCATTGGTTGGGACTATACCTAGTCCAGGCAGTCGGCAACCGAGCAAGTTCGTGGTTGGCTTATTTTTGCCGCGAACGACGCGTCGATGAACGCGAGCCGTATTTTGGAGTTGGCGGCAGTGGTTAGGCCACGCGAGGTGTTTTACGCACTTCATGTCGTTCGACTTGAGATGCGATCGTGCTAGTTGAGCCCGTCAAGTAACCCGACTGGCCGTTGTATGTTCACCCTGTATGAGTCATAACTGCTTGAACCTAGGGTACTAAACTTACCATTGTAAACCCTGTTAACCATGGTACTTTGATCCACGAAGACTCATGAGCCGGGCATGGTGGTATGAGACACCGTGGTCGAGCTGTCGGCCTACGCTGGGGCCACAAACCTCCCCGTAGTGACCAGTGAGCACCTATGTCTCGTCAGCAGATTATGGTGGTATGAGACACTATATTCTTGCTGTCGGCCTACACTGATCAGGCGACGAGTCCTTTGTAGTGACCGTGAGCGTATTCTGAGTCTACGGGAGGCGACGACCCTTCAGTAGCAGTGAGAGTACAGTAGGCCTGTATTGATAAGGTGATGAGGGAGCGGTGCAACGAGTGCGAGCAACAGCCCTGGCAGCCCCTGCAGCGACCTACAAAATATACATCGTATGAGATTGCTAGGAGTGACGACCCTAGACAGGATCTGTGTTGGGATTGATATAAGGGAAGTACCTTAGTTTCCCAATCCTGCTGTTTGAATGGACTAATAACAACTCGGCAATCATATCACCATTATATTGCATGTGCATGGAAGATGTGGAGCACTAAGCGGTACTCAAGCATGCCGCGGGCGTAAGATGGTGCCGTATGAGGGAGAACGTCGGTGAGGGCATCCATCATGTCATGTCATATTGCATTAACAACAGTGTTAGGATTGTTTGATTTACTGCTTTACTATTATAGCATGATTGATTTGAGAACATGCTAATCTTTGCTCTATGATTCCACTGAGTTGATCACTCACTCCCACGTTACGGGACGGTGTTTGCAACACCCACTAGACCCTGTCTTAGATGTAGGTGATGCAGTGATCCAGTTGGTAGAGCCGGACTATGATGAGGACCAGGACGAGTTCTCATACATGTGATACCACGACGGCTTTGCTTAGGTGGCCTGGGTTGACGGGACTTCTCAGTGGGACTCTTTTGAACATTTGATTTTGTTTATTTACATGTATATGAGACTCAGAGATGTATTCATACTTTAATGACAGTCGAGATCTACTTTGTTTTCCATACAGTGACATATATATTCTTTAGTCTTCCGCTTACTTTTATTACTGAATCTAGAGTATGAATTACAGTTTAGTATACTTTTACTCATGTGAATGCTTTAACTCAGACAACATTGAATCATAATCATTTTTGTTGCATAAGTGATGGTCTGGAACTCGGGAGTTGAGTTTATACACGACCCCCGATTTTCAGGGTGTTACACTTGGACATCTTATCAAGTGGGCTTGGACTTCCCATCTAGCTAAGGGTCTGAGATGTTGCTGACCTCTCCTTGGTGGGCCACACATCATCAGAATACATAAGAGAAAAAAAAATAGAGAAAGGGAGAAGGAAGAAGCAATCGGCCATTGGTGGAAGGTCCCACCACTAATGGACCTTCCACTTCACAATCTACACCATCCACCATGTATATACTTACATGCAAGCTATTATATATCAAGATAATTTGTTGAAGGGTAGGGACACCCTCTCTACATGCATGCAAAGGCCTAGATGGCCTATGAGATGCAAGAATAAAGGAGAAGGCATCATGGTGGGTCCATACAGAATGACCCACTATGGAAGGAAATGAGTAGGATCTAGGCCCATGGCATTCATCCTAGGAGCCATGTAGGACCTCCACCATGGATTGGTGGGTCCTACATGCTTCCATGCATGTAGGAAAAGGGAAGGGAGAAAGGAAAGAAGAAGAAGCACCCACTTGTAGAGATGGCCACAAAACTCCACCACTATATTCTAGGCTTGAAGGAGAAGAGGTTTGAAGGTGAGAGATGAATTTCTAGTGGTTGGATTGTGGAGGGAAGAAGGAAGAAATGTGGCTGGAATTTTCAGCAAGGTAGGATGTTTAAGAGGTTCTAGCAATGAGAGAAAAGAAAATGAAGGAAGAGAGAGAGATGAGAGAGAGAGAGAGAGACTTGTAGGGAGGCAATCATGGCCTCTCTCTCCTTGGTTAGAGAAACCATAATGGCTTATGGTGACAATAACAAAGTGCTATGCTTAGTAGGTCTCTTGGTGGTGTTTGTGGTTAGTGGTGTTTGTTATGGATCTTTGTGTAGTGTGTGGGTAGTGTACCTTAGAACTTGTGTCAAGGGAGGTGGTGGTCCACACATGTATGCCACCTAAGTAGGCCACATGATCAATGGTCATATAATGAAATGTACATAACTTTTGATCTACATATCGGATGGACACACAAGATGCGACGTTGGAACCGCGGTGACGATGCGGTCGTAATGGCATAGGTTTCAACTCGTTCTGAGTCGGGTCTTCATGACTGGACTTATAAATGACCGCAAACACTATCCAAGGGTCACGGATCATCGAAATTTGACCAGTAGGACCGCAGAACCAAGGTGAATGGAATGCATACTTACACACACATGCACACATGCGAACTCGGGTTGGGTCTCACACATGGACCGTCCTTTTTAGCTTCAAAATAGACATTTACTGTCTACCCTTATAGACGGTCATAGACTATCTTTCTTTAGAGACGGTCCATGACCGTCCTTCTTTAGAGTCAGTTTATGGCCGTCCTTTAAGTAATATGACACCCCAAAATATGATGGCCCTTGCGACGGTCCAAGATTGTCCTTTATGGCCCTTTGAGACGGTTTTCAACCGTCCTTTTTTCACTATTTTGGCATGGTGCTAAGGCAGTGTTTTAACCTGATTAATGATTATACTCATCAGTAGAAACCATTCCTCACCACACACATATCTTAAAGTTTTGAATTTTAATGATTCGCCATAATCAGTCTTTTGTTGTAATAGATGCCCATACCCAGAGAGTCAAGAACATAGGGTGTGACACCCATATGACCATATCACACATTAATATCAAGTGTAAATCCTATGAGCCATATCCATAGATCGCTGAGCACAAATCCCATTGTAAATCACAATGGAAAGGTATAAAACCGAGTTGATGGTAACATCAATGAGCTATTTCATATTTTTCCATAAAATACATTTTATATATATATATATATATATATATATATATATATATATATATATATATATATAGAAAACCCAAATCCATGAGTGGAGTTTCGGTTATAGAATCAATGAGTTTTGATACCCGAATCCCAAGAATGAAGAAGAATACATCCCCAAGAATGTTTTAGAAGAGAAGAATAAGATACTTTATTGGAAATTAAACTTCTCCGTGCAAAGACAAACAAAAGCTCATAAACATGGAAAATATAGAATGCCTACCTCCTACACCACCTCTCCTTTTATAGGTTAGATCCCTGAATCTTTAATGAAATCCCCCAACTATTTAGATTGATTTCAAATCAATCTATAATTTATTTAAAATAACAAAAACCAAAAAAAGAAATCCATTAAATACACCCAAAATCTTTAGTCATATCTTCCATATTAACCCCCTATCTTTCACAAATGGCAAATGCAGTCTCTAGCATGTAGGCCCTAAATTTTCAACAAACAACCCAAAATCAACAGATGTTGGGCCCTATGGTGGGCCTCCAAATTGGAAAAAACTTGAATCCGGGGAGTTGGACATTTCATACAAATAGTGGAGGTTCGAATCCAATCTTTTTAATTCATCACCCATAGAATAAGTCTTGCTCTTCCATTTCACCAAGTATTGCTTATATTGGCCCCGTCAAGTGTTAGTGGTCTTCATGGGCAATACTTGTTTCTTCTTTCTCTTAAGGAGCCATTTATCCATATCAATAATGGCTTCATCTTGTATGTCAAACAACTCACCATAGTACTCAAACAAATCCACCATATTAAAAGTCAGAGAGATCTGAAAATTGAATCTCTTAGGTGTTGTCACCCAAAATCCTCTTGATTTGGCATGGACCAATCTTCTTACACTTAAGCTTATTATAAGTTCACCTTGGAAATCTTTCTTTATGGAGATAAACCACGGCTAAGTCACTTTCTTTATATATCTTCTTGCAATAATATTCATTTGTAGATTCTTGGTACTTGACTGTACTCTCTTTGATATCTTTCTTTTGCTTCTTTTTTTCGCTCTCTCTCTCTCTCTCTCTCTCTCTCTCTCTCTCTCTCTTTCTTTTGAACTTCTTTATGCTAGACTATTCAATTGGTAGGAGTTCGACTTTTGGCTTGTCCAATTTGGCAATGCACAAGATTCGGCAAGTTCAAACCTAGTGCCAAGTCAATATGGTGTTGAATATTGTTCATGGGAGGAAGCCCAACTAGGAGATCTTTAGGCACCAAGTTTTGATATTCACGAGGGTGATTTTGTATGAGAGGTGGAACATCCAACCATTTTCTTCTTTAACAACTAAGACAAATGATTGAGTCTCTTTCCTTTCTTTTTCATACTTCTTTACACTAGGAAATTGTTGACCTTTTCTTTATTAGATTTGAGCGTTGGGAGTTGTTTTATTTGGAGCAATGTAATATTAACACCATCATTGACAAAAGAATAAGCGTTAACCTTAGTTATATGCACCATATCTCAATCTCACAACCACGGTTTCTCTAACAAAATGTGGTAGGCATCCATGGGGCTACATCACACCACACATCATTCTTGCACCTAGATTCAATAGAAAAGGAAAGTAAGAACTTGGAGTTAACGGAGACTTCACCCTTGTTTTCAAACCAATGAATTTGACATGGATGTAAATGCTTATGCTCTTTCAGTTTTAATTTATCCACCATTTCTTGTGAGACAATGTTCTCACTGCTTCCCCATCTACCAAAATCGTGCATATCTTCCCACCAGAAGTACAAGTGGTGCAAAAGTATTGTGTCGTAACCATTGTCCCTCATCAATCACCCGGGGCATAAATAGCACTCCAGCGGATAACCATCTAATCATCCCTATCACCATACGCATCTGTTACATTCTCCCCACTATGTGCCCCATCCTCATATACATGTTCTTTATATTTTTGTGCCATCCCTAGCTCTCATACAATTAGAAGTATCATAAACAATTCTCCAATTTACTTTCATTGTGGATTGATATTCAGGATAATGAAAAGAACTACATCCCAGTTGCTCACACTTAAAGCATTAGAAATGAGTGTTGTTTTACCCCATCTTTGGTGCACTAACACCCTATCCATAACCACCTCCCGTCAGGTTGGTGTTTGGCTTCAATGTTGGATGTTAGCCCATCATCCCTAAACATATGGAAGGCTTAGTGGTTGCCTTACGTGAGAAGTTGGCATGTTGCCTATTGTTAATAAAAGTTCTCGTGAGGTACTAAATCGTCTCCCAAGTTCCCAATTAATTATCTCATTACAAGTATGCAAACATCGGATATTTTAAATACATCTTTTAAAAAACAAGGTATTGAAAAACAATTTATGTAAAGTTGTTATGGCCATTACGTGACAGTGAGAACTGTTATGCATCACGAAGCTGTAGTGGCCATTACAGAAGAAAAAAATGGCCCATAAAGGTCGTTAACGATCCATTATGGGGCTGATACAGTTTTGTTTTTTTTTTTTTTATCATTTTCTTTTCTTTCTTTTCTTTTCTTTTCTTTTCTTCTTCTTCTTCTTCTTTTTTTTTTTTTTTTTTTTTTTTTTGTAAAGGTTGTAACACCCATAATGACCATATTGTAATTGTAATGAAGGTGGCCGCTATGGCCACCATTACTATTATTAAATACCTTGTCGAAAAACAATTTATTTTTGATGTCCTAATTCGGAATATTAAGATATCTTGAAATCTTTTGGTCTTCATGCTTAAGAAACATTGCCATAATGTCAATGTATGGAACTCCTCAGTATATTCATCTATTAATTCCTTTCCTTGATGTAGATTGTGACATCTTTGATAAAGGACATATGCATAAGTCATTGCTAGGATCTTCCTTTTTAACTTTTTTTTTCTCATCTTTTCCTAAGAATTTACTTTTTCCTTATCCCAACAGATTTGTTCTGCTTAGAAATCATTCCAACATGCTAACGTGTGACCAAAGGGCTTCATACCTAACCTTACCTTCAAATGGTCCACGATTTCTTTATATTGACGCCTTTTCCACATTACTCAGCCAATTAATTAAGTTATCAGCATGCAAACGACTATGGAATTTAGGAATTTTTACCTTAATTCCGAACTCTTTCATATTGCAACAATCAAAGAGTTCGATCATTAGTATCATTGCAAGTTGGGGCTGACCATTGTTGGTTAGGACCTTGGTAGGAATCTTCCCCTACGTGCCCACGCGCTCCATGTTCAATCTCCAGATCCCTCTACACTGGAGCTATCCCACTTGACTAGTGAGATTACCTACCATAGCATGAGTTAATCTACTCACTCTGTAAGCAATATTTTAAATAGCTACGTTGTGTAGCATGTAGCTTTCGCTATGTAGCATAGCTTAGCCTTAATGCTACATAGCTCATGAAAATAGCTTAAGTCATGTGTAGCCTACGCTACATGATAATTTGTATGTGCTACATGCGACATAACTCTGCTACACGTTATGTAGCTCACATTACAATTTTTTTAAACTACAACATTAAAATCAATTGATGCTTTCAATGATTTGTTGCATTTTTTTTATTTTTAATAAAATTAGTTAATTTTTCAATGATTTTAGTAAAAATAATATAAGTGACAATATTAAATCAATTTCGTTGCTTTCTTTACATTTACACGTAATCATTACCTTATATTATTTTAGGTTTAGTTGCACCAAATATCATGAAATATTGTTAAATTTTATTATTAATCAGTCTAATTTGGTCCAAAATATCATGAAATTGGTGCAAATAAGCGCAACCTTGATTAAAAAATTTGAAGTAACATGTAGCTTACACGACACGCTATGCAGCTTACATCTCACACTTTAGAGGGGTGAATGTTACACTACACGCTATTTGCTATTTAAAACTCTGTCTGTGGGTACACGGATCAATTGGATTAGTTACACAAATTCTTCTTGTGTCACCCCTTCGAAACCATTAGGTAATGATGTGGAGTCAGAATCCCCCAACAATCACCTACTTTGATTCCAAAATAGTGCAACACAATCATTGAGTCAATGAGATTTCAATACTTGGATCGCAAGAATGGACAAGAGTATGCCCCCAAGAATGTTTTGAGTAGCGAGGAATAAGCAACTTCAATGAAAATTAAAATTCTCCTTACAAAAACTTACATAAAAACTCATAAATGTAAAAAATGTGGAATGCCTATAGCACCTCCCCCTTTATAGACCCTAAAGATAATCCCTATGAATCTTCAATGAAAATACCCAAAATATTATATTGATTTTAAATCAATCTATAATTTATTTACAATAACACCAACAAAGATTTGGCTTAAAATAACAAAAGAAAATCTATTAAATACCCCAAAATCTTCAATCATATCTTCCACATCAGCCCCATAGCTTCTACAAATGGCAAATATGATCACTGACATTTAGCCTCAAATTTTGTAACAAACAGCCCAAAATCAGCACATGTTAGAATGGTGGGCCATGGGCCTACCAATTGAAAAAATCTAATGGTCCAAGCATCAAAACTTCAAGCAGAGTACAAATTAACACCATATGAATTAAAAACTTTAGAAACACTGCATTCACATGCTACAGTTTAATACCGGAAGGAAAACAGTATCACTTCAACATCTTCACTGGACCCTACTGTTATCATATATGACGATTCAAATTGAAATATAGACACAAAGATGCACAGATCTGTGAATATGATTTGTTTTTGTTGATTTAGATAAAAAGTGATGTCCGCAAACCAATATCTTCCCATTTCAACAGATCAGTAATACTTGGTTCTCTTCTCCACTAGATTTGACTTGGCATCCAGTCATCATCATCATCATCTTCTTCTTTTTCTTCATCTTCTTCTTGAAATTGATGTTCCTAGTCATCTTTTGGAAGCAAAGATCCAAAGGATCAATAGAATTATTTTCCTTCTTATTTTCTTAGGCTCATTTCCATTCCTTGCAGTTGTGATGTTTGTGTCACTTCCACAATGCAAATTACTCCAGCTGCAACAACATTCCACATCTAAATTCCTTTAAAATCCATGTACCAGAAAATTGATTTCTCTCATAGAAGTGAAGATTTGAATGTATCTTATTTATGTATATAGTAGAAAACAAATAATAGTAGGAATAATTGAAAATCATACAGTAGACTAAGGAAATAAAATTTCAAACACAATTCACAATGAAGCATTGAATTGAATACAAGGAAACCAAAAACTCAGAATTTCAATCAAACTTGCAGAAATGATAACAGAACAGAACCTTTCTGAAAATCTTCCAATTCACTGAATGCAATGAATTCACAATTGCATATTTTTGACAATTCACAATGAAGCATTGAATTGAATACAAGGAAACAAAAAAACTCAGAATTCAAACACAAATCACAATGAAACATTGAATTGAATACAAGGAAACAAAAAACTCAGAATTTCAATCAAACTTGCAGAAATGATAACAGAACAGAACCTTTCTAGAAATCTTCTAATTCACTGGATGCAATGAATTCACAATTGCATATATTTGACACAGAATTTGATATTATATATCAGAAGAAAAGAAAACTGCAATACTATGGGATCTTGCCATTTTACCTCAATATAGATGAATAACTACAAGAAAATTATACTACAAAAATCTTCAAAAAGATTGAGAACTTCACACTTCTAGATAGAAAAGATGTTAGGATTCTCATCTCCATCAGAATCTCAAAATTATCAGAAAATTAATGAACATAAAAAAATAAAAAATAAAAAGATCCTTAAGATCCTTTCATGGTTCTGAATATCGATATCAGGGAGGGTATTGGCCCCAGCCAAAAAAACAATATGATATAGGCGTCAAGTATCGATATTGGAACATATTGGACCATATTGGCCTGAATCAATCAGGAAAAAAAAATTAAGGCAAAGAATTACGGGAAAAATCAAGAAAAATAAAAGAGAAAAATAAGATATTAAAAAATCTCTCCTTTTTTTTTTTTTAAATATTTTGGACATACATATGATGGTGTATCAGACCATTCCTTGATGAGAATGTTGTTTGCTAATTTTACTTGTTGAAGTTTAACTAAATGCGCCCTAATTAAACACAAATCAAGCATAATTTGGTGAATTAAGATCCATCACATTGAAATACAACAAAAAGAAGATGAAAATATCGAAAAGAAAGTGAAGGTTTACCCTTCTTCCTAATTTTTCCCATAAAGGTCCAATTCCCTTCGCTTTGTCGAATCCCATTCAAATCACTTGTTTTGATCCCAAAATAGGCCTAGATCTAGCTTAAAATGAGCTTTTGAGCTTCCGCTTTGGTTTAAATGAAAAAGAAAGGAGAAGTGAAATTTTGGAAAAAAGAATTCAAAATTGGGTTTTCATGGGTGTATCGGCTTGCATCAGCCTGTATTGATACCAATACCACCCCCTATAACGTATCGTCTTGTGACAATACAAATATGATACGACCATATCAGCCAATACAATACCAATATTCAGATATATAGATCCTTCGTATTCTCACATTTGAATGAAAACCAAATATGAAAAGGATGCATGCTTTGATTTTGAATCCAATATATATATATATATATATATATATATATATAAAATCACTAAAGCTTATAACATATCAACAGAATGAAAAGAAAATAAGTACCTTGTATTAATATGTCTAGCTGATCATAAAGAGGGAAGTTTACCTTTCTAAAAAAACTTGGCTTTAGTATGAGCCTACGATCAAAAGAAAATATATTCTTATTAGTGAAAATTCTGCACAAACTAACCATCAAAATAAATCGTAGTTGATGAACTTACTAAGAGATATTGGTTCCACACTTCCGTGTAATAGTAACAGCATGGACATGATCATCCCAACCAAACCCACTTTGCTGAACAAGGGTTTGTAGAATGTGATATAGCCTTTTGAGCGGGTGGTAGCAATTTTTTATTTTTGATATCAAATTCTAACCCGAATCTAAGATTGAATGTGTCTCTAATGGACTTCCATGCTTCCTAATTCTACACCGAGGCATTGTATTTCTCAATATTAGCTTGCTCTTTCATTAACTAAGAAAGTGTCGTGTACTTCATTCCAATCTGCCTTGTTGCAGTCTTAGGAGGTGGGGCCAGGAGCAGACATTTTATACTCAACGTAATCGAAAAGGGTACATTTTTCAGAATAATGTTCACAATAGATAGCATTTTCTAGTAAATATTGGAGGAAGCATGATAAATCACTACATGGATACTTTCTTGGATCGAGTTAGAATCAATTGAACAATGAAAGAATAAGATAATAGTTTATAGATAGCACAAGATGACAAAATTCAAAGAAAAAAGTGATGAGGACATTCGAGCACTTATGGCTAGACGATCATCACATAGGGTCCACAAGGCCCAAGTTGCATTCCTAGCCATCGTTGAAGACCCCACACTGGGTAGATATTCATGGGTTGCTTGTTTGGAGTGTTTGGACCGTTGAATTGCATGGGCAAATCAATCAGACTGTTGGATCGCACATGACAGACCTTTCAACCACTCTTGGTTGTGGCCTATCTTGATCATGAACCACCCCATTGGCTACAAATAGTTTAGGATAGTTTAGAATTATTTTTTTTGAGTAGTTCTTGTAATTTATTTTATTATTTTTGGATTATTCTATGTTTTACTTAAGATAAGGATTTTTTTATGAGAATTCTTTCCCGAGAGGTTTTTTTGTGTAAAAATCTCTTTCTGAGACTATAAAAGGTTTAGACCCCCTTTAGGATTTGATGATTATGAACCATGAATGAAAGAGTTTTCTCTCCTTTGCTATGTGATTTAGCAATTCATCCTATGATGGGATTGATGGTGTAAAGCCATTTGGAGAGTGATTCCCCTAGTTATCCTCTCTCTCTCTCTCTCTCTCTCTCTCTCTCTCTCTCTCTCTCTCTCTCTCTCTCTCTCTCTCTCTCTCGGTACTTCTCTTCTCATCTCTCTTTCTCCATCTTCTTCTCTTTCATCTTCTTTTTTTATGATTCTAAACTAACCTAGATGGCTAGACCTAACCTACACCCAACTAAACCCAAGCTCCAACCATGAATAGTATCATGTGAACAGTATTGTGTGAACAATGTCCCTACAAACAACCCCAATCCATGGCCCCCTTGCTTCGAATCTTCGAATTCCCTCTTAACTTTGATCCCCTTTATAAAACCCTAAATATAAATCCCAAACCCTAACCCTAAGATTCCCAAAATCCCCAATCTTTCTAAACCCTAATCCCCAAATCTGAACCTTAATCCAAATTTCCCTAAAATCCTATAACCCTAAACCTAATTTCCCCAATTTTCCCTAACCTATTAACCCTAAACCCTCAAATCCCTATCCCTAAAATCCTAAATCCTCAAATCCCTATATCGAAACCCTAAATTCCTAGTTTACTAAGTACTCTAAACTTATTCCCTACATTCCCTAACCCTTAAAACAACCCTAAACATGCAAAACCCTTAGAACTTAAGTGATTCCATGAATGTTCAGATTTAATACCTATGTTAAGTGGGAGTGTCCTATTTTCTGCATGATCCTAATTACTTGATACTTTATAAGAATAACATTACAGGACTGTCAGGTGTTTTGAATCTTAACATGTTACAAATCTGAGTTTCTTTAACTTGTGGTAGTTTAGCGTTATTTTTTCTTCCGATTGCTCTAGTTAATCCACTATCTAGTTTCAATGCATCATTTTAGGTTAGATCATCCCGTCCTGCATCAAAAAGAGGCTGAAAAAACACTTGTTTTCTTTCTACCTCAAAGAAAGAAGGAAAGAAAAGAAATAGCTAATTTATGCAAAGTTTAGAAAAGAATAAGACCACACCTTCACTCGGTCAAATCTCACCTTCAAGATAACTTTTAGCTCAACACTTACAAGTGGACAAACTCAAATCAAATACATATCAACTTTGGAAATATCTTCCTTAGATATGATAACCTCTCAAGCAAAATTTTACAAAAGATTTCCCAAGCATTTCTTTGGAGGACTGTGTCCAAAGAAATCGGGCTCAATCTATAGTCATTAAGATAGAAAGCTCGACGCTCTGATGCTCTTGAGTTGAAGTTGGTGGTAGTTCTCTTGGGAAGCTGATTCTAGCCAATAGAAGTGCAAATCAAAATTATGGTATCCAAGAAAATGCCATGCATGGAGCATATACTCTAAGCCTCTAACAACTACTTGGAGAGAGCTGAAAAGTTAGTGTGGAAATTTTTATCTTTTGAAAGGCCTTATAGTGGAAATTTTTGGTGACCTTGGAACACCTTTTTCAACAACAACTAGAAACAAGGTATTCCATTTCGATAACGGTGGCCGTAACGGTCACTTCCATTATTGATACAGGTATCAGCCATAATGGCTGATACAGGGGCATAATGACTGTTATGACCCCCATAACAGTTGAATTATTTTTTTTTTGGTCCAAAATATTATTAAAAAAATATTTTTAAATCCATAATAATGTAAATATTCTAAATATGTATTCATTTTAATTTTGAATATGTTTATGGTTACGTAACGGTCCAATCTTTGGTGAGAGTGCTATATCTAGTTGCAGGTGAATTTATAAACATGGTTATGTGTCTCTAATATTACAAGAAATTAAAAAAAAAATGCATAAATACCACTTTTTCAATTTTTTAAAAAAGTAGCCATCAGAGCTTCTCTTTTCCCAAATCGCTTCAATCTACGGTTTTAATCCTAAAAACTATAGTATGAGTGGTCAAAATCTATTGTAGAATAATGTAAAAAAGTTTTTGGAATGAGAAAAGTGAAAAAATGAGGAGCAAATTGGATTTAAATTGAAAAAAAAAGTGGCCATTTTGCGACTGCTACGAGGGTAATGGTCGTTGTTCCCTGTAATGGCCATTATAGCCCCCGTAACAATCGATATTGTCCAAAAAAACCAATGCTCCATTTCACCCCCGTATCACATAATGGTTATTTCAGTTACCTATTCATATCGGCCCTTACGGCTATATCGTAATGGATATGGAACACCTTGACTAGAAATAGAAATGGAAATAAAAATGGGATGCTAGAGAGCTTTTTCCATTTCCTAGTGAAAATTGACATCACTATGACTTTTCTAACATTATATCCATTAAATATGTTTGCAAGATTTTCAGAAATACCTCTCAGTTGATAAGATATCTTTCATGAATCATGACCCCTCTCACGGAAATTCTTGAGTTTAAACAAGGATTTTTCCTGGAAATGGAAATGGAAAGAAATGGATTTTTATGAAGATGGGACATTTCCACAAACTCACGAATAAGCAAACTATTTGGTTTATGTAAGACCCGTATCCTAATCCGTACTGTTCCGTCAACTCCCGCAATCCTTCCCATCAAAGTCTGGCAATCCATGACCTGTAATCGACTTTGCGCACGACCGTAAGTCGTATCCTATACATTTGAGTCGGCTTAATCCGAGACTTGTACCATTGCGACCGCACCGTCACCGCAGTTTCAATGCCGGGACTCTTGTACCGATCCGATACCCAGTCGAAGAGATGCGGGCCCATGTTCAGTTCGAGAAAAAATGCAGCGTGTTGGCAATCCCAAGAGAATCTCTACAACATGTCCTATCAATCTCATCAATCAATCTCATCAATCACCTCTCATGTCAAGTACAAAGCACCCATGCTTTCTTTCTCTACAAGTCAAGCAAACCCAAAGTCAACTAATCCATCACCTCACCCATCACTCAGATCCATTAATCATCACCCCATCACTCACCTCACATCTCTCCTTACAACTCTCTCTCTCTTTCTCATTTCTCACCCAAAAATTTCAAGCAACCAAGGGTGCACAGGTCCAAGGTTTTCTCAAGAGAGAAGTGACCTTGTGTGGCCCACTTTTCCATCCCAAATCTCTCATCCTAACCATCCATTCTTCATCTTCCACCATCAAAGTGAAGCGCAAGGAGATAAGCTTTCCAACGGACCAAGGAGATCATAGGTGGGTGCTTCTATAGGTGTAAATTTCTTGTTTTGATGACGGGCGAAGTGAGGCCTACCAATCAATGGTATGAATCTCATTTTGGACCCTAAATGTGGCCAATGGCCCACTTTGATTTCAAGATCAATCCATGATTGGGCCATTCTCCATGGACCCCATCATGATGTTTAATTTTTTTGCATAAATGGTCATTTAGACCATCCATTTTGGTGGAGAAAGGATCTCCACCGTTGATTTTGATCGATGGGACCATATGTAATGGGACCCACTTAATGAACATTGTAGATCATGCAATGGAGGGCCCATAGTGGCGGGGTCCCTCCACCACACGTTTATCTCTCTCTCTCTCTCTCTCTCTCTCTCTCTCTCTCTCTCTCTCTCTCTCTCTCTCTCTCTCTTTCTCTTTGTGTGTGTATGAGATGATATGGCCTTGTGGCCCACCCGGATGGACCCCACCATGAATCGTGTATTTTACCAAGTCATCCGTTGGTGGGACCCACTTTATATATGCGTTGTGCCCATACCACCCACCATGTGATGGCCCATCTTAGCAAGGGCCCACCTCAAATGTATGCGTTATGCAAACCGTCCAGGGACGTTGGACTCCCTAGACGTGTTTTGGAAAAAAAACACAAATATTTGCTTGATTTACAAGCTTGGAGTAAGGCCTACTCTTGTAGGCCCCACCTCAATGTATGAGTCTAATCCACGCCGTCCATTCTATTCTCAAGCTCATTTTAGGCGTTAATATGAAAAATGAGATCAATCCAACTTTCTAGCGGGGCCATACCATAGGAAATAGTGCTATTACCATTAAAACCCACCTTGATTCTTCTATTCGCCAAAAAATACATTGCATATTGGTTTCATTTGATCAATCAAGGGCCGTAGAATCTAATGGACGGGTTGGATTTTTCAGATGTGGGCCCCATAGGAGAAAAACCACGGAATTGCTTATTTCAATATATATATATATATATATATATACAAAGGCAGCAGCGCCTGCTACTACCACTGACACACCAGGGACGCCCCAGCGTCCTAAGGGCAGACGAGCAGGTCCCACGGCCCCCTGCCGTGGGCCCCACCTTGATGTCTGTATGTCATCCAACCCGTTCATTATGTGGGTCCCTCCATGACGTGGACCCCCTCCAAAGATCAGGCCCATCCAAAGCTCAGGTAGCCCACATCATAGGAAACAGTGGGGCTAACCGTCTGCCATTGAATCCCTGTTTGGGTCCATAGAAGTTTTAGATCAAGTTGAAATTTATTTTTACTTTTCATCTAGGTTTGCGTGACCTTATGGATGGATTGGATGGCATATAAACATTATGGTGGGCCCTCATGTGGAGCCCACAGTGATATATGTGTTCCATCCCACCGTCCAAGCGGACGGTGGGGACCTACTCTAATGTATGTGTTTTATCACGCCGTCCAGCGGCTGGCGGGCGGACGAAGGCAGACCCACGGATCCAGCTGTGGGCCCCACCCTGATGTTTATTGGCCATCTAAACCGTCCATATGGTGGGCCCCTACCTGAAGCAGGCCTCACCTAAAAATCAGGCCCATCCAAGGCTCAGGAGGCCCACATCAGAGGAAACAGTGGTGACTTAAAGCCTACCATTGAAACCATTTTTGGGCCCATGGAAGTTTTGAATCAAGCTGAAATTTGTATTTTCTCTTCATCCAGGTCTGTACGACCTTATCAGCAAATTAGATGGAAAATATACATTATGGTGGGTCCCACGTGGGAACCACAGTGATGTGGGTGTTCCAGTCACACCGTCCACTGCTGTGGACGGTGGATCCCATGTAGATGTATGTGTTTTATGAATGCCGTCCAGCAATTGGACGGCTAGTGAACCTCTTATGATACGTGTTTTATTTGCACTGTCCAAGGACAGTGGGCCCACCATGATGCATGTGTTGCATCCAAACCGTCCATTTATTTTGTAAATTCATTTTTATGGTTTGAGCCAAAAATGAGTCAAATCTATGGTTCAAGTGGGCCCACCTTGGTATGTGTATAGGGCCCATATTGATTTAATTGTGGCCATTCATCGAGGCCTACCTTGGTGTACGTATAAGGCCCATGGGATCAAGCCCATTTGACATATATAATGCCCATGAGATTAGGCCCATTTAACATGTATAAGGCCCATGGGATCAAGTCCATTTGACATATATAATGCCTATGGGATTAGGCCCATTCGACATACATAAGGCCCATGGGATTTGGCCCATTTAACATATATAAGGCTTATGGGATTAGGCCCATGGTGATGTATTCCTAGGCCGTGGGCTAAGGCTCTTTATGATGTAATCTAAGGCCCGCAGGTTATAGCCCATTGCAATGTACATTTGGCCCACTAATGCTGCCCACTTACTTGACAAGCAGAAAGCCCATGTGATATGACCCATTTGATGTATTTAAGGCCAATGGGAGTTACCTAAGGTCCATTGCAATATGTGATTCCTCCATAGTTGTGTAATGATATTTTATGGTGGATCGTGCCTCGAGAACAATGCCGGTTTGACGTTTACATTGTAAGAGTAATGTCGGTTAGATGTCCGCATTATAACTCTCCCTAGAGCCCATTGATAGGCTCATACTTGTTACGTGCAGATCGTTTAAGCCCATCTTCGGTGTAAGGATAGTCCATTACTTTACCACATGCTTAGTACACTTCCATGATTCATGCGCATACGCATCATATGTATGCTTGATATGAGGAATGTTTGACCATAGCATACGCCATTGGGCAGACCATTTACGGGACTTGTTATAAGACAGAGTGCCTCACATGATCGCGCAGTACACGCTGGATTGCTGCCTGATTTGACGGTGTGATTCATGCATCTTGCATATGTGTGACTTGATCACTGCACACCCTAGCGACATCAGGGTCGTGGCCTCCACAGGCACATCGTGGATGCCATATTGGATACCGAAAATACTTTGTTCTATCACTGTGGGCACTTAGGATGTCCTTGGGAGAAAGTCCTAGAACCTTTTTGGTACCAGGAGATGCTCCAACGTCTAGACCGAGTGGATACACGAGTGCCTTAGTGCCGAATACCAGTAGGCCGCATCTCCCACTGTGTCGTGGTCGGTTGGAAGGGGGTGTCGCCTTATCCGCCTGAGTGAGAGGGCTATAAGCTAGGCTGAGTTTGACTAGCTTGCAAATGAGTCCGCTATCGACGAGCCGGGTAGGTATTGACAGACTACTGGTCAGGCGGATAGTGAGGTCTATTCCACTTACTTGGCTGTGCAGCTAGGGAGGAGGCAGTCAGTGTGAGTGTATTAGACCCTGGTGATATCCAAAGAGGAACTGTACTGATATGTGTACTTGATGAGTACCGACTTGCTTGGATTACATTTCACATATGACATTCGGCTATGTAGGCCTCGCATTTGCATCGGTGTGGCCAATAGCATTCATGTATCGCATCGCATGGCCTTGGTAGGGCCGATGACATTCATGTCTTGCATCATATAACATTGGTATGGTTAGTTTTATTCATGGACTTGCCGCATACTTCTGCATTACTCTGATATTGTACACTTGGCGTTTGCCTTACACACACACTTACACCACATCTAAGCTTTTGTAAGCTTATGCACGACAGTTGCGTGCAGGTAGCATTGGACAGTAGCAGCGCTGAGGTAGGAGTATGTATCAGGACATTTTGGAGCTTTTTGATCACCTTGTATTTCCCTTTCTGCATTGTACTTGAAGTTTTTGATATAGTGGATATATGGTAATGTTGTTTTGTGACTTGGTTATGCTTGTGGTTATACTCCATTACAAAAAAAAAAAAAAAATCATTTTGAAAATCCTCCTTGTATGATCCCAGGATCGGAATCTGGCATATGATTGTCAGGAGCCGAGAATGGGACACTACAGAGGCTGTCGGTACCGGATTCGGCGATCAGAATTCATGTGAATCCGATTTCCTGATCTGGGGCGTGACAGTTTATGTGGGGATTTATTTCTGCATAAGTATTTCTACGCTCCCAAACTCTCAACTTTTCATGCTTGATGCTAGTGTTATGATTTGATTATGCAAGTGTAGCAGTACACTAAAAGAAACAGCAATAAGAGACGTGATATTCTTGTGGTGTGATGAAGCAAATCAGATAGGAGAAGATATTTTGAATCGTATCTACTTTCACTTTCCCCTCATTTGTATGTCATGAGTAGGCAACATCTTCTCAGCACACATGCTGAATCAACAGACTTGTGCAATCCAAACCACTTTGAGCACACCTTGGCTAAAACATAGGCAGTCCACTCATTAGATGGGTCGCACTTCAGAATTTATCTGATGAATAAACTGGCCTAATTTTTTGGCAAAGCTCTTCCCACTGCAGGCTCCACCTTAGGAATGAACTATATCTAAATACCTCATATCACATACAAGCCACATTGCCATGTGTACCAAGAAGAGAGCCACAAATCCCACAGCAGAAATCACAAGCATAGGAAGCTGCTTCTACCAAATTCCACATTAGCAGTCAAAATCGCCAAGTGGGGCATTATTAAAATTTACCAATATCGACATTGGGGTAAAAGGGAACAGTGTAACACAAGCAACAATACCCCCAATTTCCTTTCCGCCACCTAAGAAAAGGCAGGAATTCCAATGCAAATGGTGAAGTTGGGACTATTTAAAACCAGATATCTTAACACTGCAATGGACCCTCAATTTCCCGCCACTTGACAATAGGCAGGAATCCTGATGCAAATGTAATTAGGGACTGTTTGAAGCCAAATATGAAAACACAACAGGCTAGCCTCAATTTCACGCCACCGTGAGGACATGCAGGAATCCCTACGCAAATGGAAATTCTGAAGGTTTCAAACCAGATATGTTAACAATGCAGCGCGCATTCAATTTCCCACCACCCGAGGACTTATGAGAATCCCAATGCAAATGGAAATTAGGACTCTTTAAAAAAATCATAATAATTAGTTATAACTGCAGCATGCCCTCAATTTCCCCCCACCTAATGATGGGCAGGAATGCCAATGCAAGTGGACCGTTTGAAACAAGATATGCTAACACTGTAGTGTACCCTCAATTTCCTATCACCCAAGGATGAGTGGAAATCCTGAAGCAAATGGAAATTAGAACTGTTTGAAACCAGATATGTTAATGCTATCACCACTGATGCTGGTCAATTGGGGGCAGATTGGGCATTCCCCATGGGTACATAATGAACACAGCACAACCAAATTTGTAGGAATCCCGTTGCAGATTTACAACGGGATATTTCACTGAGAGAAAGAGAGAGAGAGAGAGAACCATTAGTGTTACCCCCAACATCCCTCCCACTCTAGCGAGCAACTGGTGGGAATCCCAACACAGATACAAAACGGGATCTCTCCGGATCCCATCTCGGAACTGCAAATGCGAGTAGCATTTCAGGAATCACTTTGGGAATTTAAAGTCAGAACGATTTGAATAGGATAGTAATTGTTCTCTCAGTTCATCCCAATAGGAATGACGTTACGAACGGTATGGATGCATGGAATGTAAACATCACTTTGGACTCAGGAAGGTTTCAACAGTATGAATTTTCCTACCCACCTTTTTCTTTAGTGCGGTCCACTTGAACCTTGGATTCTGCTCAATGTTTTCTAAGGCCTGTTTGTTAACGCTAAATTTTTGCACTTAACACGGAATTGGGAAAATGTTCCGTGTTTAGTGGTGCTTGTTAATGCATCGTTAACACGGAAGAAAGAAAGCGCTAAGTGGTTTTTCATTGAATTCTTTCCGTGATAGAAGTCTGGCTTAATGGTGAATGCGGAATGTGCTCAGTGATTTTTTCATTAAACAAAATTTTTTGCTTTCGAAATTACCCCTTTTCAAGTTACAATGGCAATATTTTTTCTTTAATTTGTTTGGGCCATACAATATTAACTTTTAACCTATGAAACCTCTTTGTGCTCGACCATGATGTATGTGTTTCATCCATTCCATTCATCCATTTTATAAGATCATTTTAAGGCTTGATACCAAAATTGAGAGGAATATAAATCTCAGGTGGACCATACCTATAACGCCCTGACTTTTCAAGACTCGAGTATATGACCTGTGTCCCAAAAACCCCAGTGAAAACCTTAAATGATAATCAAATTTGAGTGTACTTTTTTGTTCTTCATCCAGAGTAACTATCAGAGTAAGCAGATAAGCGTAATATGGACAAATCGACATAAAGAAAAATTTTATTATCATTCAAATATTCAAGAAGCTGCCCATAATGACTTATACAAACCATTGTCTACAACATTAACAAATACAAGAATTATATGATTCAATACATGAAAAATAGTACAATGCAAGTAAATTTGAGCCGCGAGACCCCTCAGTTTCTCCAGGTAGATATAGTCATACAACCCTTGCACTTGAACCCGGCTCCTCATCAGCCTGAACCTGAAAATCACTTAAGCCACCTGTGCTACCTGTATGGTTATATTTATTTAATGGATGAATAGCCAACTCAGTGTGAATTTCCTCAAGATTACATACCGGCGCATTAAGTAATATAGTTATAAAGTAAAGCATACAAAACAATACACGATGAAGGTCTTATCAGATGCATGGATGAGTGAAGTATGCAATTATCGCCCCGGGGATGCTCATCCATGCAGACAGTGGGCTCGTCACCCATGCAATCATCAACCCAGGTAAAATATCCAGACAGTCTGTGCCTCGGGTAAAACATCCAGACAGGTAAATACGTACATCATGTACAATAGTAATAGATGCTGGTCTGTGTAATAAATGCATGATTAGCCAAACCATTATTAATCCGTTTACAACCAGTAGGTTTAATAAGCTCAAAGGTCACTATGGGGAGCTCAAAGCCCAGCGTAGGCCGACAGTTCGGGCATAGTGTCCCATGACCACCATCCTCGGCTCATGAGACTACCACCTTAGGATGTTTAATGGAAACCCGTCAACTAATGGCCAATCATATTACTGTATATAGGACTTACCATCAAATGATTACACGGTATAAAACATCGAACTCATATACGAAAAATACAAGAACAAAGCCGCATAGGGCGATATCAAACATGCCGCATAGGGCAATTATCAAAATAGGCCAACTAGGGCAAGTATCAAAACTATGCGATAAAAGACTATCCTTGAAAACCACTTGGACAACAACTCCGAAATGGTAGGCCCACATCAATGGTCAATTTAAACCACCATTCAATAACCACTACATCGAAGATCCATTACAATCACAACCAATCAGGTTACATCCCAAGTATGGATGTACACTTATAAGTGTGAGTTTCCCACTGATGTACCAGTTTAAGTCCCACAACAATCCACAAGTAATCCACAAGCATGAGATAGATATGCAGGATAAATAATAAGCATGTAATCTAATTCAAAAATTAACACATGTGATTTATAAAATGAAGATATTAATTATCAATCGAATTAAAAATAAAAACTATAACTTAAGCTAATGAGAAAATGGAAAGCTCAAGGGAACAGTCATCACCTGACGTTTTAAATCGCTAACTGACGTTGCTAGGAAGTGCGTGCATCCTTAGAATTAAATTTTACCATGAATTGTAAAGTTGCACGTGAGATCAATGTCCTACCAAGCATCTATAGTCAAGACCGATATATACTGGGGTTTGGATTACTTGTTTTTAGGGCTTAGGGTTTTATCTTAGAGTTTAGTTGTAACCTTAATTCTAAGGTTTGAATTGTAGTTGATGTGTAATAGTTTACACTGCTAATTTAATAGTTATAAAACATTTACTAACATTAGCATTATAGTTAATACTAGTTAATAATCGTTATGATGATAATTAATATTATGATATACTATTTGTGATATGACAATGCATTAGCATTTAATAATGATATCACTAGAATAAATAATTTACTAATTGTCATGCATCCTAATGTTTAACAATCCTATTAATAATGGAAATGGTTAGAATGTTAATCTAATAATCAGAGAATAATTATTAACATTAGCTTTACAATTAATATTAGTTAATGTAACAAGGTAGTCATTATGGCAACACCAATGACCATCTAAAGTGAATATTTAAGAATAATAACAAGATACTACTATTTAATAATTGTATTTTATTTATAATAACCATTTTAACATAATGATCTACTAATGACTAATCTTTACTAATATTAACAATCCTAACAATAATAATGACAAGAATACATAAAAATAGTCTAGTGTGGGTTTGAAGGGCCCCATGGATGAGGTTATTAGGCCTACACTAGAGTGACTAGGTCCACCAGATCCTGTCTATCAAAAGGCCTCAATTTGGGCCCAAAATTATTCCTAGCCAAGGGCCGAATTGGGCCTTACTTTGGCCTAGTTGTTGGGTCCAATTCGAGCCCAAAAATGGGGCTAGGTTAGCCTGTCCTTGACCCAACAAGTGGATTGCCCAATGTATAGCGGGTTTCGACCCATACCACGGCCCATAATGTGGCTGGGCTTGGTCCAGACCACAGTCCAACTTATGAGCCGATCTCGTCCGAACGCCTGGCCTAGATGGAGGTTATTTTCAGTTCGTTACTGGGCCCAGGAAAGGCTTCCTTTTTCCAGTCCTTTGCATGGCCTTACAACGCCTCATTTTCAGTCCAGATTAGGCCCATCAGCCACTACCCATCACCGGTCCAAAGAACGGGCTGATAGTGCCAGCTGACAAGCTTAAGCCTAGGCCCATGAGTTGGACGATTTGGGCTGGATTCAGCTTCACGGTGGGGGTCTAGAACCGGCCTAACTGCCGGTATGGCCAGCATCGGCCCAACAGCTGGTGGCTGAACTGGGCCTGATCTCTGATTACGGCCCAGATCTGATTTTGGCCTGCCGTGGGGCCAGTTTTGGCCCAGCACTTGTGATGGACGTCCCACGGACGATCCCAGCCACCTGATGAAATGAGCACTGGCAACCAGCGATCGATTGTCACCCATTTTCATTTCCAGTGTAACTAACAGAGCTGGAGCACTGGCCTTACCTGGGCCTTACCAGCAAGTAAACCATCTACAGGGCGGTAGTGGTTCTAGCCCAATGGGTCTTCCCAGATCCCATTGTTCCGAGATGGTCGTCTAAGATCGAGTGGTGATGGGGAGGCCCACCTAATGGGTTCCGTGGCCATACAGCTCGAATGGTGTCAGTTTCCCGTCGAGGAAGAAGGCCGGCGGAAATGGCAGATTCCTCCCCTATGCTCCTTTCTTCAATCCGAAGACATGGGAGGATTCCTAGGGGTCCAAAAGAGCTTGTGGATGCAGGAAACCGAAGGTTTGACTGCGTTTACCTGATGGGTTCGAAGGGAGAAAGAAACGGTTGTTTTCTCGGGTTGCTGCAGGAATGGTGGTAGGGTTTTGTTTGAGCTCGATCCCAGCCCACCTTATGATGTTTATGGCCCTAAATAGACCGTTGAATTGAACCCAAACGGTCAGGATTCATTCTATCTGAAACCGCCTCGAGTTTGGCTAGTAAAACTGAAACCGTCTGTGGTTTCTCTTTACGATGGGTAGAAAACCCAAGGGTGGTCTGGAATGGACGATTAGGATCTCTCCAAATGGAGGGCTGAGAATGGAGGATCCGTCCTCACCCGGATCGCTAGACTGGCAACGACAAGAGGTTGCCAAATCTGGAAAATATGTGCGTCGAACCTGTTTGCACCAGATCTCTTGCTCGCACGCGAGCATCCAAACATGTGAGATTGTTTAGGTTTTGGTCGAGCCTAATCCCTAAACATGATGGACGGTTCAGATCATCGGATAAATGGCTAATGGTAGGCCATCTCTTGATCAAAAATAGGCTCTGTCCGTTTGAAAGTCCCAGCAGCGGGAAAAGACAAGGAAGGGAGAAACCTTCCCTCTTGCGAAATTTCGGTCAGACCTGTCTGACCGATCTCTTCAGGTTCGGTGTTTCGCTAGAACTCCTGCACTGTGTACACGCGTGCTCCTGCGAGGGGTCCACCCTGATGTTTGTGATAAATCCACTTCATCCATTTTCCTGGGAGGCTCAAATTTCAAATTAATGTCTTTGACCAAAGACCAAGGTGATCTAAAGATTAGGCGGGCCGTACGAACTAGTTTCTAGTTCTAATTGTGGATTTCCATTAATCTACCGGTCGGATCACTCCAAAATTGAACGTCAACGGTTAAAAGGGCCTAAGTTACCATTTAAGTTATAAATCAAAGGCTAGATCATGGATATGTGATCTATTATGTTTTTATATTATTAAATATCATGTTATAATATTTTTGATAATATTATTTATTATTATCATTATTATTATTATTTTCTCTTTCACACATGCATGAAATTTTAATTCATGACATGGGTCCCACTCTATAGGTTAGGATTTTCCTTCATGTGACTTCATGTTATTAATTGTTTAATTATTATTATAATTACCTATGCATTGTTATTTATTTGTCCTTTTATTTATTTATTTATTTATTATTATTATTGCTACCATCTTTAAAATCTTAAGTTAAGCTTCTCTAATGACTCGATAATCTATTTTGAAAATGGACGGCTTGATTGGTATTTATACTAGATTAGGTTTACATCCTAACACTCGAGTACTAAAAGTATGGAGTGTTACAATATACCCTCCTTAACAGAAATCTCATCCCGAGATTTGTTATGTGTATCCATACATGTTAACATTACAAGTAGTCATTTCATTTTAATAGTGCATTCTATTTCTCACTTGTGCAATCACGTCCTGCACTGTTAACAAGCTATATTTAAACGTACCACACTCTAAGCATCTAGTCTAGCATATCAATTGCTACTAACATTTGAACCTATTCTAGCGTTAACCAATACTAAGGATTTGTTTAAAGTTTTACCTACATCAAATGTCTCATCGCATCCACTAAGAGCTAGGTGACCACTAATGATAATATTTTATCTTTTTCTTTATTTTCTTTTACTTCTAATGATAGTCCCTAGTTGTCCAACGTGTATTACCAATTTCTATTTTTCAGCGTTCAGGGTAACACAAATAGATGGTCATAGTAGGTTTGAGCCCGATACATCGATCATTTGCCCATGTAAAATAGAGAATTTTTTTGTAATAATCCCTAATCCTGATAAATCTCGATCTTCTACCTGATCAGGGCATTGAGATCATTAGAATCTGCTAGGATATGGGATTCGGATCAAACCGCGTACACGTCGCATACACATGATTGCATCAGTCCATGATCCCGATTATTTCAGACTCACGGGAAATATTATGAAATCTTTTATCCTGAAAATGAGAGCACCTGAAATCTACGTAAATAGATGCGAACGACCATCACGCTTCCCGCGCACACTCTGATCACCTTAATGCACTACTTAAAAATGTTTGGACCAAAATTCCTACATGAAAACTTAAGTTTTGAAATTGCTAAATTTTATCCAGGTTCTTAAACCTAACCCTCATAGGCTCAACGTAGGGTTTAAAACCTGTCCAAAATCCTATAAACTTCCCTCTATTTATTCCTAATTATTGGAATTTGCAAAGTCTGATATTTCTAGCTAAAGAGGTGTACTGGAGAATTCAAGTTACACTTCCTAATAAGATTTCTTTAAGTTTAGGGAGTACTTAGATTTGGTTTAAGGTCCAGTACGGTAAGTGAGGAAGTTCATATAGGTCTAAGTTCAGTCCATTTCCTGATTATCACAAGAGTGTGATTCCTATCTATGAAAATTTAGGAAAGTCCATGTCCTAAACTTCTAGAAAATTTTCATTTGGGAGTCAAGTATAAGGAACATCCTTAATAATTTCAATCACATCATAGTGGGCACTTGTTCTCCCATGATGTTCAAGCTTAGTTTCTAAGTTTAGACAATTGTCCTGATAGTTTATAAAGGAATTTAAAATTTCGTTTCGAGTTTCAAGCAGCCGTTCTAACAGTTTATGAGGGAACCAAAGCTTTTGTTTTCTATGATCATCTAAATACTTTTCCAAGGGACCTAATACCTGAGTTTCTATATTCTCAATTCCTCCCAATTCTAAGGGAATTTCACACAAGTCTAAAGTCCAAAAGTCTATCTTAAAATTTTCAAGGGAACCTAAGGGTTGAAGTACCTATGTTTTCAAATTATCCAGATGGAATTTCATACAAGTTTGGATTTTCATCCAAATCATTTCTAAGGGAACCTAAGTTTGGGTCTCTACCTTCTTAATGATTCTCCTAAGTCTAAAGGAATTTTACTTAAGTTCAAATTTCTAGTTTCAGACATCCTAACTTGAGACATTTAAGGCTTGTATAAGGTCATTTCTCAATGTCAAGTTTGTCCAAACTATGCTCTGATACCAACTGTAACGCCCTGACTTTTCAAGACCCAAGTATATGACCCGTGTCCCAAAAACCCAAGTGTTAACCTTAAAGGATGGTGAAATTCGAGTGTACATTTTTTTCTTCATCCAGAGTAACTATCAGAGTAAGAAAATGAGCGTAATATGGACAAATCGACATAAAGAAAATTTTTATTATCATTCAAATATACAAGAAGCTGTCCATAATGACTTATACAAACTATTGTCTCCAACATGAACAAATACAAGAATTACATGATCCAATACATGAGAAATAGTAGAATGCAAGTAAATTTGAGCCGCAAGACCTCTCAGCTTCTCAAGGTAGATATAGTCATGCAATCCTGACACTTGAACCCGGCTCCTGATCAGCCCGAACCTGAAAATCACTTAAGCCACCTGTGCTACCTATACAGTTATATTTATTTGATGGATGAGTGACCAACTCAGTGTGAATTCCCCTGAAGATTACACACCACCGCATTAGGTAGCATAGTTAAAAAGTAAAGCATACAAAATAATACACGATGAAGGTCTTATTAGATGCATGGATGCGTGAAGTATGCAATCAACGCCCCGGGTAATACATTCAGACGGTCTGCACCCCCGGTAAAATATCTAGACAGGTAAATACATACATCATGTACAATAGCAATAGATGCTGGTTTGTGTAATGAATGCATGATTAACCAAACCATTATTAATCCGTTTACAACCAGCAGGTTTAATAAGCTCAAAGGTCACTACGGGGAGCTCAGAGCCCAGTGTAGGCCAACAGCTTGGGCATAGTGTCCCATGACCACCATCCTTGGCTCATGAGACTACCACTTTAGGATGTTTAATGAAAACCCGTCGACTAATGGCCAATCATATTACAGTATATAAGGCTTACCATAGCATGGTTACATGGTATAAAACATCGAACCCATATAGAGAAAATATCAGAACAAAGCCGCATAGGGATATCCCGTCGACTAATGGCCAATCATATTACAGTATATAAGGCTTACCATAGCATGGTTACATGGTATAAAACATCGAACCCATATAGAGAAAATATCAGAACAAAGCCGCATAGGGCGATATCAAACATGCCACATAGGGCAATTATCAAAATAGGCCACCTAGGGCGAGTATCAAAATCATGCGATAAAAGATCATCCTTGAAAATCACTTGGACAACAACCCCTGGATGGTGGGCCCACATCAATGGTCAATTTAAACCACCATTCAATAACCACTAAGCCGAAGGTCCATTACAATCGCAACTAGTCAGGTTATATCCCAAGTATGGGTGTACACTTATAAGTGGGGGTTTTCCACTGATGTACCAGTTTAAGTCCCACAACAATCTACAAGTAATCCACAAGCATGAGATAGGTATGCAGGATAAATAATAAGCATGTAATCCAATTCAACAATTAACACATGTGATTTATAAAATGAAGATATCAATTATCAATCGAGTTAAAAATAAAAACTATAACTTAAGCTAATGAGAAAATGAAAAGCTCAAGGGAAAAGTCATCACTTGACGTTTTGAATCGCCAACTAATGTTTCTATGAAGCGTGTGCATCCTTAGAATTGAATCCTACCATGAATTGTGAAGTTGCACATGAGATCAATGTCCTACCAAGCATCTATGATCAAGACCGATATATACTGGGGTTTGGATTACTTGTTTTTAGGGCTTAGGGTTTTATCTTAGAGCTTAGTTGTAGCTAAATCTAGGGTTTGAATTGTAGTTGATGTGTAATAGTTTACAATGCTAATTTAATAGTTATAAAACATTTACTAACATTAGCATTATAGTTAATACTAATTAATAATCGTTATGATGATAATTAATATTATGATATACTATTTGTGATATGAAAATGCATTAGCATTTAATAATGGTATCATTTTAATTTCTTTTATATAATTACTATTAATAGAATAGATAATTTACTAATGGACATGCATCCTAATGTTTAACAATTCTATTAATAATGGAAATGGTAACAATGTTAATCTAATAATCAGAGAATAATTATTAACATTAGCATTACATTTAATATTACTTAATGTAGCAAGGTAGTCATTATGGCGACACCAACGACCTTCCAAAGTGAATATTTAAAAATAATAAACAGGATACTAATTGTAATTTGTTTATAATAACCATTTTAGCATAATGATCCACTAATGACTAATCTTTACTAATATTAGCAATCCTAACAATAATACATAAAAATGGTCTAGTGTGGGTTTAAAGGGCCCCATGGATGAGGTTATTAGGCCTGCACTAGAGTGACCAGGTCCACCAGATCCTGTCTATCAAAAGGCCCCAATTTGGGCCCAAAATTATTCCTAGCCAAGGGCCGAACTGGGCCTTACTTTGGCCCAGTTGTTGGGTCCAATTCGAGCCCAAAAATGGGGCTAGGTTAGCCTGTCCTTTGCCCAACAAGTGGATCGCCCAATATCTGGCCATTAGACAGCATTATATTCGTAAATCCAGACAATATCTGGGGTCTAATATGCAATATTTGACCCTCAACACCAATGTATAGCGGGTTCTAGAATGAGAAAACGAGCCATTAGACAGCATTATATTCGTAAATCCAGACAATATCTGGGGTCTAATATGCAATATTTGACCCTCAACACCAATGTATAGCGGGTTTTGTCCCATACCACGGCCCATAACATGGCTAGGCTTGGTCCAGACCACAGCCCAAGTTATGGGCCGATCTCGTCCCAACGCATGGCCCAGATGGAGGTTATTTTCAATTTGTTACTGGACCCAGGAAAGGGTTCCTTTTTCCAATCCTTTGCATGGCCTTACAAGGCCTCATTGTCAGTCCAAATTCGGCCCACCAGCCACTACCCATCACCGGTCCAAAGAGCAGGCTGGTAGTGCCAGCTGACAGGCTTAAGCCCAGGCCCATGAGTTGGATGATTTGGGATGGATTCATCTTCACAGTGGGGGTCCAGAACTGGCCTAACTGCCGGTATGGCCAACATCGGCCCAACAGATGGTGGCTAAATTGGGCCTGGTCTCTGATTACGGCACAGATCTGATTTTGGCCTGCCGTGGGGCCGGTTTTGGCCCAGCACTTGTGAGGGACGTCCCACGGACGATCCCAGCCACCTGATGAATTGAGCACTGGCAACCAGCGATCCATTGTCGCCCATTTTCATTTCCAGTGTAACTAACAGAGGTGGAGCACTGGCCTTACCTGGGCGCCTTGAGCTTTGTTGGGTCGGACCAGCAAGTAAATCATCTACAGGGCGGTAGTGGTTCTAGCCCAATGGGTCTTCCCAGATCCCACTGTTCCGGGATGGTCGTCTGGCATCGATCGGTGATCGGGAGGCCCACCTAATGGGTTCCGTGGCCATACAGCTCGAATGGTGTCGGTTTCCTGTCGAGGAAGAAGACCGGCTGAAATGGCGGATTCCTTCCCTATGCTCCTTTCTTCAATCCGAAGACATGGGAGGATTCCTAGGGTTCCAACAGAGCTTGTGGATGCAGGAAACCGAAGGTTTGAGGACGTTTACCTGATGGGTTCGAAGGGAGAAAGAAACGGTTGTTTTCTCGGGTTGCTGTAGGAATGGTGTTAGGATTTTGTTTGAGTTCGATCCCAGCTCATATTATGATGTTTCTGGCCCTAACTAGACCGTTGGATTGAACCCAACTGGTCAGGATTTGTTCTATCTGAAACCGCCTCGAGTTCCGCTAGTAAAACTGAAACCGTCTGTGGTTTCTCTTTACGGTTGGTAGAAAACCCTAAGGAAGTCTGGAATGGACGGTTAGGATATGTCCAAATGGAGGGCTGAGAATGGAGGATCCGTCCTCACCCGGATCGCTAGACTGGTAACGACAAGCGGTTGCCAAATCTGGAAAATATGTGCGTCGAACCTGTTTGCACCAGATCTCGTGCTTGCACGAGAGCACCCAACATGTGAGATAGCTTGGTTTTTAGTCGAGCCTAAGCCCTAAACGTGATGGACGGTTCAGATCATCGGATAAATGGCTAATGGTGGACCATCTCTTGATCAAAAATAGGCTCTGTCCGTTTGAAAGTCCCAGCAGCGGGAAAAGAAATGGAAGGGAAAAACCTTCCCTCTTGGGAAATTTCGGTCAGACCTGTCTGACCGATCTCTTCAGGTTCGGTGTTTCGCTAGAATTCCTGCACTGTGTACACGTGTGCTCCTTTGGGGGCTCCCCCGCAATGTTTGTGATAAATCCACTTCGTCCATTTTCCTGGGAGGATCAAATGAATGTCTTTGACTAAAGACCAAGTTGATCTAAAGCTTAGGCGGGCCCTATGAACTAGTTTCTAGTCCTAATGGTGGATTTCAGTTAATTTACTTTTCGGATCATTCAAAAATTGAACGTTAATGGTTAAAAGGGCCTAAGGCACCATTTAAGCTACAAATCAAAGGCTAGATCATGGATATGTGATCTATTATGTTTTTATATTATTAAATATCATGTTATAATATTTTTAATAATATTATTTATTATTATTATTTTCTCCTTCACACATGCATGAAATTTTAATTCATGACATGGGTCCCACTCTATAGGTTAGGGTTTTCCTTATCATGACTCTATGCTATTAATTATTTAATTATTATTATAATTACCGATGCATTGTTATTTATTTGTCCTTTATTTATTTATTTATTTATTTATTATTATTATTGCTACCATCTTTATTATTAAAATCCTAAGTTAAGCTTCTTTGATGACTCGATAATCTATTTTAGAAATAGACGGCTTGATTGGTGTTTATACTATATTAGGTTTACATCCTAACACCCGAATACTAAAAGTACGGGGTGTTAGAATACCACGGGAAAACAATAGTGATTGGATATCCACCATTAAAATTCTCCTAAGGCTCAATGTACTATTTATTTGATGTCCAATTTGTTGATTAGGTCATATAGACCTAGATGAATGGAAAAAACAAAGATTAGCTTGATCCAAAACTTTTTGGGGGCCCCAAAATGTTTTTAATGGTTGATGTTCATTCAACATTGTTTTCCTGTAATGTGGTCCACTTGAGATTGCGATATACTTCATTTTTGGTCTCATATCATAAAATGATAAAAAAACACAAATGGACGGCATGGATGAAACACATACATCATGGTGGCGCCCACATAGCACCGACCATCAGCCATTGGCTGGTGGCAGGGGGAGTAGCCAATCTGTTTCCGCGGACGCGAATTGGATACTGACAAGTTGAGTAGCGAGACTCACTACTGAAGTTACACCACCAAGTTATGTCGGCCCTATCATGATGTATGTTTTATATCCACGCCATCCATCCATTTGGAAATATAATTTTAGGTAAAGATCCAAAGAATGAGTCAAATCTAAAGCTCTAGTGGACCTCACCATAGAAAACAGTGGGGAGAGTGACGCCTACCATTAAAAACTTAAATAGACCACAAAAGTTTTTGATCAAGCTGATATTTGTTTTTTTCCCTTCTTTCATGTCTGTGTTAACTTGTGAACAAGTTGGATTTCAAATAAAAATCATGATGAGCCTTAGGAAGGTTTCAACGGTAGGCATCAATCTCGCCACTATTTTTTGTGGTGGGTTCAACTACATATTTGGATCCCTCATTCTTTAACTCATGCTCTAAAATTAAATTTCCACATAGATGGACGGTGTAAATAAAGCACATATGATGTTTTATTTAAACCAACCCGATTTAAATTGATTTTATACTCGCAAGTATACGAATCAGGTGTAGACGCGGTACGTATTATGAGATTGTTCCTACGAGGATTGGTTGTCACAATTCGAAATTTATGGTTCTTCTTAACTAATCCAACAAATAGTTTAGCTAGTTATTAAGTAAACTACCAAAAATCAATGAAAAATAACTGAGAACAAGGAGGAAAATTCACTCAAGGAGAACACTAGGACTTTTAAATCCACCTATAATTATCCTAACTCTTGTTTTACTTGTTGATTCACCCTAATTCAAATTGATATACATTCAATAAATAAAGCACAATCTGTGTCCTTGTTCAGGCATACAAGATGTGTAATTCCTTTGAAGTATAAGTGATTTTTCCATTAACATCAATTGTCATGTATACACACACACACACACACACACACACACACACACACACACACACATTAAGAATCAACCAAACCACTTAAATCCACATCCACCATCTAATATCTTGATTATGAATCACAGAAGATGAAATTGGAAAAAAAATCTCAAGGATCACATCTTTCCATCCATGTTTTGGCATGAATAGATGTAAATTCCTATTTCTTTCTCTGTAGGAAAACCTGTTCATGGTCAGAAACAAGCACACCTAGAATAAGATTTCAAACAACATCCACTTCTAGACTTTGGGTAAGCTCATAGATTGGAGAGGTATGGAGTTTTCATTTAATCATAATAGAGAAAGAAATAAATCAATCAATTCCTGATGAAATCAGCAAATAACAAGAATCATTCAAATTAGGGGCTTCATCTCAGCTCTAGCTAAGAAATTAAAAATTCATGGGAAGTAACAGAGATTCAATTGGAAAGAAGAAAAACATAATTGATAAGAAGCACATCCCTTACACAACCCCCAGATTTCTTTTGATCTGAGATGAATTTATCAACCCCAACACCGTCAAAAGAAGAGCAATCTATCCTGGAGCAATCTCCCCTTCTCTTTCTTCCTCTCTCTCTCTCTCTCTCTCTCTCTCTCTCTCTCTTTATAGCCTGCTAAGGGCAGTGGATGGGAGGTCGGTTGCTGCTAGAGTCGGTGTACGCAGCAACCAGTTTTGGAAACTTCTTTCGCAGAGACCGTCTTGCGTTGGAATCCAATTTTTCAGCCAATGGATGCTTCACATGCAAGATCTAAGACGTTCAGTCGTCTTGGCTCTGGTCGGTCCCACATTACGAATATTTTGGATGGTCCAGATGGACGGACTGATCCCTGCCATGGTCATATAACAACCCGGATCGTCCGGGTCTCTCCGTACGTGCGTAATGCATAAGGAATCCAAAAACGGATCCTTTAGGCGTCAGTGGGGCCCATGATCAGAGTTATCCAGGAAATCCACTCCGTCCATTATCTTCTCCTCGAAATTTCGACCGGGGATGGGCGGTTTTGGAAGGTTATTGATGCGGCCAAAGGTAGTAATCACGCTGCAATTGGTGCAAGGTTGTCCATTTGTGACCGTTGAAACCAGCACGTGTGCATGCATGAATACACAAGATCAACATGAGTTTGACTAGATTGCGTCCCTCTGCCTGATGGGCGGTTCAGATCGGACATCCGATCATCGCTGGTGGGCCAGGATGATTTGGAACGTCCAGTTCTTCCGAACTGCGAAATAGAGCAGCGTAATTGACGTTGTGATGATGGTGGGTCCCTTTATCAGCTTCGACGGAGAAATCCACTCCGTTCATTGTGATCCTCTTGAAAATCCAGTAAGAAATGGTTGGTTTAAGATTGGATTCGGTATGTCCCACAAGATCTTCTGTGCGATTGTTCATCTTGCGTGCGGTTGAGATCTACGTATGTCCCCGTGCATGGACCAAAATTCCACCTAGGCAAGGGTTACGCCTACCCCAGAGACACAATGGACGGTACAGATCATAAAAATACATGATGGGTGGAGCCCACAATAAAAAAAATGGACGCGTGCACAAGACACTGTTTGCGTTTTTGAATTCTTGAGAAGAAGAGTCGGTCATCATGCGCTGACCGACTTTTGGATTTTTAGTGCATGTCCGCATTCACTGTACGTGTGGGTCCCACGGATATGTGTATCCAAAATCCGCTCCATCCATTCATTTTATCACCCCATTTAAGGGGTTGATAGAAAAATTGAACCATATCTATATATCAGGCAGGCCCCAAATCAGGATTTAAGGGGCTGATCTGTCCGTTGGGCCACTTACACACGAATCGAACAGCTGAAATTCGATGTGTACGGTTAATTTATGGTCCTCAGGCCACGTATAGAGTTTCAAGCTGAACAGATAGTGGGAACCTTTTGATCTTACGTTCTGGATGAGTTTTAGGCCTCTTTAACATGAATGGCTTGATTTCCTAGGATCTCTGACGTGTAAATCCTTCGAGTTATGTCCCCTGGGTCCGTCTCTTACCTTGGTGAATTCTGAGCGTTAAATTTACGCTTTTAGTACCCTTTTTTAGTCCACGCTTGTAAATACACCTTGCATCACAAACACGATTAAAATAGGGCATTAAATAGTATCATGTTTGTAAAAGTAGGTAATAACTAAGGTCTAATATGTAATATTCAACCCTCAACACAACCCCCAACCAACATCTTGCTAGTCTCGAGCAAAGTATGTGGAAAATAAGTTGAGCATGACAGTATGATTTCTCTAAACTTAAGTGAATTTTGCAAAATAATCCAGATATGAGAATTCTAAGATTCATGAATGTTGGGTATTACTTTCTCTTGGACTCAAGCGCACGATAAACTTCATAATCAAGTTCAAAGTATTAACCATCAATTAGAACAATTTTAAACATTGAGCTTCATGGATGTATAGTCTAATCTTAACTTATCATCATTAAGAGATCCAATTGTCAATTTCCATGATACCATTGGTAACCAACAAAGGAATTCATGACAACCAAAATCTAAACCAACACTTGCCTTACAGATCAACTTTTCATTCTACCATCCTTTGATTTTTCCATGAACAGTAACGCTAAGGAGGGGAATCAAATCCTCACCTATAGGGAGCAAACTTATGGTGAAAACTAGTCTCTTAACTCTTTCCAAATGTCAACCATGGTGAATCGAATCTACACCTATAAGGAACAAACTTATGGTAAAGTTCAATCGCCCAACCCTTTCCGCGGGCAACTATCTTGTAGCTAGGTATTTCCTTTTTCTTTTATTCTTCTTATTGAACATGATTGACAAATTCTCCAGGTTAGTTCCTTCCATACTTAATGATCACCAAGTTGCAATTCAATATCGAACTGAAACCTTAATGTGTAAGCGAGATGTGTTCTGTGAAATCATGACTCAATCAATGTTTAAAACTTCTAATCATGGGTTAACAATTCAAACTTAACAGTGAAATCTAACAGATGGCTGAATCCAAGAGTCATAAATTACTAACATTCTGTATCTTGTAATTCTAAAATCATGACTATCCTTCAAAATCACTTCGAATTGACAAGAAATTCCAGAAAATTTAAAAAAAAAATTCACAAATTTTGCTCAAGACCAAGAAAATACTGATTAGGTAACCTAATCTCTCACCCCCAACCTAAAATCTATATTGTCCTCAATGTAAAAGATACGAGCATGCAATGCACATGAGACAATAAAATTGAAAGAGAAGTTTTGCGAGACCTCAAGCAAAACAAAAATAACAAAAATAAAATCCTACCTACACCACTTTCGTAAGTACTCTCAATTGGATTTGGCTTATGCAACAAGCCTTTAAACCCCTAGGTTGCCCCTAGTAGACGAGTTGTAGTCTCGTGAGGGTTTACAGCAATGCTACCTACAAACATTGAACTAACCAACTAGGAAAAAGAAATGAAATGAAAGGTTGGGTTGCCTCCCAGGAGTGCTAAGTTTAACGTCTTCAGCCAGACAAGCAATGAAAGCAACCATGGACCATGAATTAATCAATCTTAATAACCTGGGTCCTCCAAATAAATTTTCTCAATATCTTAATTAACCAAATCCTCTAAATATGGTTTCAGCCATTGACCATTTACTTTGAAAATATTCTCATCCTTTAGATTTTGAATCTCAACTACTCCATGAGGAAATACTTTTACTACCTGATAAAGACCATACCATCACGAACGTAGTTTTCCAGGAAAGAGGTGTAACCTGGAATTATACAATAATACTTTCTGGTTCGGTTCAAATGTCTTACGAAGAATTGATTTGTCATGAAATTTTTTTTTTCGTTCTTTATAAATTTTTGCATTCTCATATATCTCATTTCGAATTTCTTCTAACTCATTGAGTTGAAGTTTATGGTGTGATCCAGCCTTGTTTAAGTCAAAATTAAAAGTTTTGATTGCCCAATAAGCATGATGTTCTAATTCCACAAGCAAGTGATATGCTTTCCCAAAGACAAGCCTATAGGGGGACATTCCAATCGTGGTTTTGAAAGTCGTACGATATACCCAAAGAGCATCATTCAAACGTTGCGACCAATCCTTATGATCAGGGCGAATTGTTTTCTCTAAAAATTGTTTAATCTCCCGATTCGAAAACCTCTACTTGACCACTTGTTTGTGGATGGTATGGTGTTGCAACTTTATGGGTGATGGAATATTTTTTCATTAAAGATGCAAATGGTTTATTGCAAAAATGAGTACCCCCATCACTTATAATTTCTCGAGGAGTACCGAAATGGGAAAAGATGTTTTCTTTCAAGAAACGGACCACGACTTTGTAATCATTCGTTTTACATGGCACTACTTCAATCCACTTAGAGACATAGTCGATGGCCACAAGGATATACATATAATTGAATGACGGGGGAAATGGACCCATGAAGTCAATACCCCAAACATCAAATATCTCAACAATGAGAATATTGGTAAGCGGCATCATGTTTCTGTGGAAAATATTACCCGTACGTTGGCATCTATCACATGTAGAACAAAAGGCATGGGTGTCTCGAAAAAGTGTAGGCCAATAAAATTCACTTTGTAAAACTCTTACAACTATTTTCTTTGAACTAAAATGACCACCGCATGCATGGTTATGACAAAAGGAGAATATACTATGAAACTCACTCTCAGTCACACATCTCTTAATCACCTGGTCATGACAAAGTTTGGATAAGTATGGGTCATCCCAAAAGAAATATTTAACCTTAGCAAGAAATTTGGATTTATCCTGTTTAGCGCAATGAGAAGGAAATTGACTTGTAACAAGATAATTTACAATATCCACATACCAAGGTAATTGAGAAATAACTAAAAGTTGTCCATCAGGGAAAGACTCGTTCATTAGCAAAGGATCCACTGTGGACTCTAAGCCAAGTCTAGACAAGTGGTCGGCTACCATATTTTTGGAACCCTTTTTATCCCGAATTTTAATATCAAATTTTTGTAGTAAGAGAATCCAACGAATCAATTGAGGTTTAGCATCTTTTTTAGAAAGAAGATATTTCAATGCTGCATGATCTGAGAACACTATAACCTTTGATCCTATGAGATACGACCTGAATTTGTCTAGAGAAAATACCACTGCCAACAATTCTTTTCAGTAATAGAGTAGTTAAGTTGAGCATCATTTAGAGTCCTACTAACATAATAAATGACATGAGGCATTTTGTTCAATCATTGTCCTAAGACGGCTCTAACAGCATAATCAGAAGCATCACACATAAGCTCAAAAGGTAAATTCCAATTAGGTGGTTGGATTATTGGAGTAGAAGTTAATAAATGCTTTAACTTATCAAAAGCTTTCCGACAATCATCAATAAGGACAAATGCAACATCTTTAGCTAATAAATTGCATAAGGGTCGAGAAATTTTTCTAAAATCCTTAATGAATTTCCTATAGAATCCCGCATGCCCTAAGAACGATCTAATCTCCTTCACCGTTCTGGGTGGAGGAAGACTATAAATTAAGTCAATCTTGGCTTTATTAACTTAAATGCCTTTACTTGAAATAACATGCCCGAGTACAATCCTTTTTTGAACCATAAAATGTCACTTTTCCCAATTCAATACCAGGTTCATTTTTTTACATCTTGCCAAGACAAGAGATAGATGGTACAAACATTCATCAAATGAAGAGCCAAAAATTGAAAAATCATCCATGAAAATCTCGAGGAAATGCTCAACCATGTTTGAAAAAATACTCATCATGCATCGTTGAAAGTAGCAGGCGCATTACACAAACCAAATGGCATACGTCGATAGGCATATGTACCAAAAGGACATGTAAATGTGGTTTTCTCTTGATCCCGGGGAGCAATGGGAATCTAATTATACCCAGAATAGCCATCCAGGAAACAATAGTAGTTATGCCCTGCCAATCTCTCAAGCATCTGATCTATGAAAGGAAGAGGAAAGTGATCCTTCCTTGTGACCAGGTTCATTTTACGGTAATCAATACAAACTCGCCAACGCGTAGTCATGCGGGTTGGCATTAACTCATTATCATCATTTTTTTCACCGTAATCCGAGACTTTTTGGGAACAACTTGAATTGGGCTGACCCATGTGCTTCTAAAATGGGGTAAATGATACCAACATCTAACAATTTAATCACCTCCGCGCGAACGACCTCTTTCATGTTAGGGTTAAGCCTCCTTTGCATTTTACATGACATTTTTTACATTTTCTTCAAGATGAATACGATGCATACACATAGTGGGGCTTATTCCCTATATGTCCACTATTGTCCACCCAATAGCTGCCTTATGTTCTCTAAGAACATTAAGCAACTCACCCTCCTGTTCCTCATCAAGGTTAGAAGTTGTGATGACGGGAAGAGTTTCAGAAGGACCTAAAAATGCATACTTGAGAGTTTCAGGTAATTGTTTAAGGTCAAGTTAGGGTGGTTTCTCAATAGACGGGACCAGTTTAGACTTAGATGGTGGAAGAAGTTCCACTTTAGCTTTCCATTTTATAGTATCCATTACAGGATTAGACTCAAGCAATGCATTGACTTCTTGGATGGAACTTTCTATGTCAAAATATATGCCAAAATGTGTTAAACAAGTCTCAAGAGCGTTTACGGAAGATTTAAGGAAAGAGTCATGCACTAGATTCTTAATCATGTTCACTTCAAATATATCATTCGAGTTTGACGGTTGTTGTCCAACATTGAAAACATTGAGTTTAATATTCATGTTACCAAAAGACAACTTCATAACTCCATTCCTTCAATTTATGATAGCATTGGATGTGGCCAAGAATGGACATCACAGGATAATCGGGATTTGACTAGCAGGATTCTGGACGGGCTGAGTATCTAGAACGATGAAATCCACTGGAAAATAAAATTTATCAACCTAGATTAGCACATCCTCAATAACACCATGGGGTATCTTGATAGATCTATCAACCAATTGTAGTGTTATTTTAGTTGATTTCAGCTCACCAAGTCGTAGTTTCTCATATACAGAATATGGCAACAAATTAACGCTTGCCCCTAAATCAAACAATGCCTTCTCAATCTTATGATCTCCTATGTATAAGAAATGGTGGGAGCTCCTGGATCCCTAAATTTAGGAGGGGTGTTATGTTGAATCATGGTGCTGAGTTGCTCCACAAGGAAGACCTTCTTATGAACATTCAGCTTACGGTTTTGAGTGCATAAATCTTTAAGAAACTTAGTGTAAGAAGAGACTTACTTGATAGCATCAAGCAACGGAATGTTAATTTGCACTTGCTTAAACATGTCCAATATATCATTAAAGTTATTTCCTTTCTAAGCACATACGATGACACGTGAGTTGTTCCTGGAGAGTCGGAGTGCTTTTGGACTTTGGATGCACTAGTATGTCTCTCCACTTCATTTTAGTCTTCTGATTTGAAATTTGATTCTTCCTTAGGCATCTCTATTTTGTTCTCGATCTGTTTGCTGGACCTAAGGGTAATGATTGATTTGGCTTGCTCATAATATTGTTCTTGGTTTAAATTAGAGCCAATCTCACACTATCCTTTTGGATTTGTCACAGGTTGGCCAGGAAACTTGCCCTTCTCTCTCTCTCACTCAATGTGGTAGCAAGTTAACCTAACTGTACTTTTAGCTTGGCAATGGATTGCGCATTTGCATGTAAGCTTTGCTGGTTAGCTTGTAAAGTTTGTTGGGTGTCTTTTTGAAATTGAAGAGAACTCTGCATAAACAGATTGAGTGTATCTTCAAGAGATGGTTTCCTTAATTGTGAAGGAAGTTGTTGATATTGCACAAATTGTTGAAGTTGTTGACTGCCAACTTGGAGGTAAGGTTGTATTGGAGGATTTTCAGATGGTCCTCCTTATTATAGTCCTTTTGCCCAAGAAAAATTTGGATGTCTAGTCCACCCTGGGTTGGAGGTGTCTGAGTAAGGATCATTCCCAGTTCTCCAAAAAGTGTTCATAGCATACACTTGTTCAGAGAGAAATTTTGAAAGTGCTGCACCAGATGGACAAGACTGCGTAGGATGGGCGGGACTGGAACATATGACACACGAATCAATTTGAGTTTTTTTTTTTTAGGTCCATTATTTAATATCAAAGCATCAACTTCCTTTGTCAGGCTATCAATCTTGGTATAAAGATCTGGCGTGACTCCTATCTCATATATACCACCTTTCTTCTGTGGTTGGGACTTCTTTCACCTCTATTTGAATAGTCTCATTGCTGGGAGTTTTCACACAAGGTTTCAAAGAAATTCCAAGGTTCGACATCACTTTTGGTCATGAATGACCCTCCACTGGTGGCATCAACCATGCGACAGTTTTGGGGTGTCAAACTGTCATATAAGTATTGAACCTATTGCCACTTCTCAAAACCATGGTGTGGACATTTAAGAAGCAAGTCCTTCCATCTTTTCCAACATTCATGAAAGTGCTCACCCTCTCTTTGTGTGAAATTAGTAATTTCTCTATGGAGAGCATTAGTTTTGTGAACGGGGAAGAACTTGTTTAAGAACTTCTTAGACAGTTGGTCCCATATATTGATAGACCCAACTTCTAGAGAATTCAATCATGCTTTCACCTTATCCTTCAAAGAAAAAGGAAAAAGGCGCAAACGGATCGAATCATTTGAAAAGTTTTGGAACCTAAAAGTAGAGCAAATGTTTAAGAATTCTTCCACATGATGATATGGATCTTCCTTATCTAAACCATAGAAGGAGGGCAACAATTGTATGAACCCAGGTTTAAGTTCAAAGTGTGTTGCTGTGGTGGCTGGAAACACTATGCATGAAGGTGCATTAAATTGGATAGGAGCTAAATAATCTCTAAGAGCTTTAATTCCATTCTCGTCCGCCATTTCAAATAGAATGTTTCTCAATCTTCTACGAAATATTTTTTCTATTTCAGGATTAAAAGGTGTTAGTTCTATATTCATAGATCTATGTCCTAGCATAAACTGAGTTATTACAATATAGGAAAGAAAGTTAAACTAAGATGCAACCTAAGAGAAATAAAACTAGAGCTAAAAATCATGAATTCCAAAAAACAAGATGAACCTATGCAAACAAGAATTGGAAGAAAGAACCCAAAAAAGGAGATGATTGATTTTCGACGAATTGAGAGCTCCTCCTTCACTTTGAAGATAATTTTTTTTCCAGTTTCCTTCCTCAATTCATGTAAAAAATAAAGACAAAAATAAATTAAGTTTCCTAAAATTTGTGAAATGATGTGAGAAAAATCCTAGGGCTATGAATTATGGTCAGAGAGAATCTTAAATCCAATTGGATCGAAACAGTCCATGTCAACGGCGCCAAAAACTTGATCATTACAAGAAAAGACACTTTTACCTACAAAACTTTTCATAGGTAAAAGCCTATTTTTCGTAGGCAAAAACTTTTGCCGACGAAAATTTTCGTCGGCAATTTCGTTGCTAAAAGACTGAGGGAGAAAACTTTTACCAATGAAAAAATAAATTTCGTTGGCAAAAATAAGACTTTTGCTGACGATTTTCATTTGTAGGTAAAGTATTTTACCAACATTTTTTTTTTTTTTTGCAAATATTTTTGCCTAATTTTCGAAGCTAAAAAAGATTTACAAAACTTTTATCTACGATTATTTTCGTAATTAAAAATATTTACGAACCATTTACCTACAAATTGTTTCGTAGGTAAAAATTATGACAAACTTTTAGCTATAAACAATTTCGTAGCCAAAAATATTTACAAAAGTTTTACCTACTAATTTTTTTCGTAGGTAACAATTATGAAAAAACTTTTACCTACAAATAAATTCGTAGCTAAAAATTTTACAAAAGTTTTACCTACGATTTTTTTTCGTAGATAAAAATTATGACAAACCTTTTACCTATGAAGTAGTTCGTAGGTAAAAATTCTTACAAAAGTTTTACCTACTAATACTTTCGTAGCTAAAAATATTTATAAAACTTTTACCTACGAATTCTTTTGTAGGTAAAAATTGTTACAAAAGTTTTACCTACGAATACTTTTGTAGATAAAAATATTTATAAAACTTTTACCTATGAATATTTTCGTAGGCAAAAATATTTACAGAACTTTTGCCTATGAGTCTTCTCGTAGTTAGAAACTTTTACCTACGAATAGTTTCCTAGGTGAAAAAATTTACTGTACTTTTCCCTACGAAAAGTTTGGTAGGTAAAACACCTGTATGTACTTTTACCTTACCTACGAAAATTTTCATTGGTAAAAAACCTACATGATACTTTTACCTACGAAAATTGTCATTGGTAAAAGTGTCCTTTTTTTAATCAATATTCCAACAAAATATTCTTGATATACATCTGTTACAATATTCCTGATATACACCTATTATAATATTCCTGATATACACCTGTTATATATAAATATTTTATCTTATTCACATTCACATCCATTTAAACCCAAAGTACGTAGATCCATCCAAATATAAACTACATCCATCAACATGACATTCATTCACACATAAATACATATAAATTTAACATCATAAATAAAATATAAAAAATTACAAAGATGAAGGCGGAGGAGGTGGAGCATCAATGGGTAAGTGTGCAGCAAGAGCCTGAAACATCTCCGTCATCCGTCACTCATACTTCACCCGCATCTCCTTCATCCTCCTCTCCTGCTCCTCTCTCTCTCTCGCCTGCTCCTCCATCCTCCTCTCCTGCTCCTCCATCTGTCTCGTTAGATCCTCCATCCTCCTCTCCTGCTCCTCCTTTCGTCAGATCCTTCATCCTCCTCTCCTGCTCCTCCATCTGCCTCTCCAGCTGCTCACTCTTCTTGAATCCCTATTCCTTAAATTTGCCCGATTTCGCACAAATTTCATGAACTCTTGAACCCCTTGTTTATAATCTGGGTCAAACCTATTCTTAGCCATGTTTACAATAAAAAGACAAAAGTCATTTTACGAAAAATAGCTTTAAGATTAAGCTAGGTTATAGGTTTAGGTTATAAATTTAGGTTATAGGTTAAGGTTTACGTTATAAGTTTAGGTTAAGGTTGTAAGTATAGGTTATAGGTTAAGGTTAAGGTTTAGGTTTAGGTTATAGGTATAGGTTTAGGTTATAAGTGTAGGTTATAGGTTTAAGGAAAGGTTAGGTTTAGGTTATAGGTTTTGGGATTTGAGAATAGGTTTAGGTTATAAGTATAGGTCTAGGTTGGGTTATAGGTTAAGATTTAGGGATTTGAGTTTAGGTTAATGTTTAGGTTTAGGTTAAGGTTATAAGTATAGGTTATAGTTAAAGGTTAAGGTCTCGGTTTAGATTATAAGTATAAGTTTTGAGATTTGAGAATAGGTTTAGGTTAAGATTATAAGTATAGGTTAAGGTTATAGGTTAAGGTTATAGGTATATGTTTAGGTTATAGGTTAAGGCTTAGGTTTAGGTTAAGATTAAGGTTTAGGAAATCGGGTTCGTGTTCGAGATCGGGTTTAGGTTTGGATTATAGGTATAGGTTTTGGGATTTGAGAATAGGTTTAGGTTATAGGTTAAGGTTTAGGTTTAGGAAATCAAGTTCAGGTTCGGGACTGGGTTTATATTTGGGTTATAGGTATAGGTTTTGGGATTTGAGAATAGGTTTAGGTTAAGGTTATAAGTATATTTTTAGGTTATAGGTTAAGGTTTAGGTTCAGGCTATAGGTATAGGTTTAGGTTATAGGTTAAGGTTTAGGTTTAGGAAATCGGGTTCGGGTTCGAGGTCGGGTTTAGGTTTGGGTTATAGGTATAGGTTTTGGGATTTGAGAATAGGTTTAGGTTAAGGTTATACGCTTAGGTTTTGGGATTTGAAAATAGGTTTAGGTTATAGGTTAAGGTTTAGGTTTAGGAAATCGGGTTCAGGTTCGGGATCGGGTTTAGATTTGGGTTATAGGTATAGGTTTTGGGATTTGAGAATAGGTTTAGGTTAAGGTAATAAGTATAGGTTTAGGTTAAAGGTTAATGTTTAGGTTTAGGCTATAGATATAGGTTTAAGTTATAGGGTTAAGGTTTAGTTTTAGGAAATCGGGTTTGGGTTTGGGATCAGGTTTAGGTTTGGGTTATAGGTATAGGTTTTGGGATTTTTGAATAGGTTTAAGTTAAGGTTATAAGTCTAGGTTTAGGTTATAGGTTAAGGTTTTAGGCTATAGGTATAGGTTTAGGTTATAGGTTAAGGTTTAAGAAATCGGGTTTGGGTTCGGGATCAAGTTTAGGTTTGGGTTATAGGTAAAGGTTTTGGTATTTGAGAATAGGTTTAGGTTAAGGTTATAAGTATAGGTTTATGTTAAGGTTATAAGTATAGGTTTAGGTTATAGGTTAAGGCTTAGGTTTAGGTTAAGGTTATAAGTATAAGTTATAGGTTAAGGTTAAGGTTTTGATTTTGGCTATAAGTATAGGTTTTGGGATTTGAGAATAGGTTTAGGTCAAGGTTATAGGTGTAGGTTTTAGGATTTAAGAATAGGTTTACGTTATAGGTTAAGGTTTAGGTTTAGGCTATAGGTATTGGTTTAGGTTATAGGTTAAGGTTTACGTTTAGGAAATCAGGTTCGGATTCGGGATCGGGTTTAGGTTTGGGTTATAGGTATAGGTTTTGGGATTTGTGAATAGGTTTTGGTTAAGGTTATAAGTCTAGGTTTAGGTTATAGGTTACTGTTTAGGTTTAGGTTATAGGTATAGGTTTAGGTTATAGGTTAAGGTTTAGGTTTAGGAACTCGGGTTCGAGTTTGGGATCGGGTTTAGGTTTGGGTTATAGGTATAGGTTTTGGGATTTGAGAATAGGCTTAGGTTTAGGAAATCGGGTTCGGGTTCGGTTTCGAGTTTAGGTTTGGGTTATAAGTATAGGTTTTGGAATTTCAGAATAGGTTTAGGTTATAGGTTAAGGTTTAAGTTTAGGAAATCGGGTTCGGGTTCGGTATCGGGTTTAGGTTTGGGTTATAGGTATAGGTTTTGGGATTTGAGAATAGGTTTAGGTTAAGGTTATAGGTATAGGTTTAGGTTATAGGTTAAGGTTTAGGTTTAGGAAATCGGGTTCGGGTTCGGGATCGAGTTTAGGTTTGGGTTATAGGTATAGGTTTTGGGATTTGCGAATAGGTTTAGGTTAAGGTTATAAGTCTAGGTTTAGGTTATAGGTTAAGGTTTATGTTTAGGCTATAGGTATAGGTTTAGGTTATAGGTTAAGGTTTAAGTTTAGAAAATCGGGTTCGGGTTCGGGATCGAGTTTAGGTTTGGGTTATAGGTATAGGTTTTGGGATTTGAGAATAGGTTTAGGTTAAGGTTATAAGTATAGGTTTATTTTGAGGTTATAAGTTTTAGGTTATAGGTTAAGGTTATAGGTATATATTTAGGTTTAGGTCAAGGTTATAAGTATAGGTTATAGGTTAAGGTTAAGGTTTTGGTTTCGGCTAGAAGTATAGGTTTTGAGATTTGAGAATAGGTTTAGGTTAAAGTTATAGGTATAGGTTTTAGAATTTAAGAATAGGTTTAGGTTATAGGTTAAGGTTTAGGATTAGGTTATAGGTATTGGTTTAGGTTATAGGTTAAGGTTTAGGAAATTGAGTTCAGGTTCGGGATCAGGTTTAAGTTTGGGTTATAGGTATAGGTTTAGGGATTTGTGAATAGGTTTAGGTTAAGGTTATAAGTTTAGGTTTAGGTTATAGGTTAAAGTTTAGGTTTAGGATATAGGTATAGGTTTAGGTTATAGATTAAGGTTTAGGTTTAAGAAATTGGGTTTGGGTTCGGGTTCGGGATCGGGTTTAGGTTTGGGTTATAGGTATAGGTTTGGGGATTTCAGAATAGGTTTTGGTTATAGGTTAAGGTTTAGGTTTAAGAAATCGGGTTCGAGTTCAGTATCGGGTTTAGGTTTGGGTTATAGGTATAGGTTTTGGGATTTGAGAATAGATTTAGGTTAAAGTTATAGGTATAGGTTTAGGGCCTGTTTGGACAGGCACGCTGGATGGGATTAGACAGTAATAGACTGGATTGCATGGATTTCAAGGCAATGATGGTGATGTCAGTGGATTGTCTATATCCCTGGATTGCTATAACCAGTCTATTTGGGCACGCCTGGCCAAATCCGGGATTATACCTTCTAATCCCTTTTAATCCCTCTAACCAAACACGTCCAAGCAATTTTGTAGGGATTAGGATGGATTAGATGGGATTTAAGGTAATGATGGTGATGTCAGTGGATTGTTTTAGGATCCATGGGATTCCTATATCCCGGGATCACGATCCCATGTCTGTTTGGGCATGCCTTGCCAATCCCAAGATCTATCTTCCAATCCCACCTAATCCCTTCTAATCCCATCCAGCGTGCCGTCCAAATAGGACCTTAGGTTATAGGTTAAGGTTTAGGTTTAAGAAATCGGGTTCGGGATCGGGTTTAGGTTTGGGTTATAGGTATAAGTTTTGAGATTTGAGAATAGGTTTAGGTTAAGGTTATAAGTATAGGTTTAGGTTATAGGTTAAGGTTTAGGTTTGGGCTACAAGTATAGGTTTAGGTTATAGGTTAAGGTTTAGGTTTAGGAAATCGGGTTCGCGTTTAGGTTTCGGTTATACGTATAGGTTTTGGGATTTGAGAATAGGTTTAGGTTTAGGTTAAGGTTATAGATATAGGTTTTGGGATTTGAGAATAGGTTTACGTTATAGGTTAAGGTTTAGGTTTAGGAAATCGGGTTCGGGATCAAGTTTAGGTTTGGATTATAGGTATAGGTTTTAGGATTTGAGAATAGGTTTTGGTTAAGGTTATAAATATAGGTTTAGGTTATAGGTTAAGGTTTAGGTTTAGGCTACAGGTATAGGTTTAAGTTATAGGTTAAGGTTTAGGTTTAGAAAATTGGGTTCGGGTTTGGGATCGGGTTTAGGTTTGGGTTATAGGTATAGGTTTTGGGATTTGTGAATAGGTTTAGGTTAAGGTTATAAGTCTAGGTTTAGGTTATAGGTTAAGGTTTAGGTTTAGGCTATAGGTATAGTTTGGGTTATAGGTTAAGGTTTACGTTTAGAAAATTGGGTTTGGATTCAGGATCGGGTTTAGGTTTGGGTTATATGTATAGGTTTTGGGATTTGAGAATAGGTTTAGGTTAAGGTTATAAGTATAAGTTTAGGTTATAGGTTAAGGTTATAGGTATATGTTTAGGTTATAGGTTAAGGTTATAGGTATATGTTTAGGTTATAAGTTAAGGCTTAGGTTTAGGTTAAGGTTGTAAGTATAGGTTATAGGTTAAGGTTAAGGTTTAGGTTTCGGCTATAAGTGTAGGTTTTAGGATTTGAGAATAGGTTTAGGTTAAGGTTATAGGTCTAGGCTTAGGCTATAGGTTAAGGTTTAGGTTTAGGAAATTAGGTTCGGGTTCGAGATCGAGTTTAGGTTTGGGTTTAGGTTTTAGGTCATAGGTTATAGGTTACGGTTTAGGTTTAGGTTGTAAGTATAGGTTTTAGGATTTGAGAATAGGTCTAGGTTATAAGTTTAGGTTTAGATTAGGTTATAGGTTAAGGTTTTGGGATTTGAGAATATGTTTATGTTAAGGTTATAAGTCTAGGTATAGGTTATAGGTTATAGGTTAAGGTTTAGGTTATAGGTATAGGTTTTGGAATTTGAGAATACGTTTAGGTTAAGGTTATAAGTCTAGGTTTAGGTTATACGTTAAGGTTATAGGTATATGTTTAGGTTATAGGTTAAGGCTTAGGTTTAGGTTAAGGTTTTAAGTATAGGTTATAGGTTATAGGTTAAGGTTTAGGTTTCGGCTATAAGTATAGGTTTTAAGATTTGAGAATAGGTTTAGGTTAAGGTTATAAGTCTAGGTTTAGGTTTAGGCTATAGGTTTAGGTTTAGGTCATAGGTTAAGGTCTAGATTTAGGAAATTGGGTTCGATTTCGGGATCGGGTTTGGGTTTGGGTTTAGGTTTTAGCTTATATGTTATAGGTTATGGTTTAGGTTTAGGCTATAAGTATAGGTTTTGGGATTTGAGAATAGGTTTAGGTTAAGGTTATAAGTCTAGGTTTAAGTTATAGGTTAAGGTATAGGTATAGGTATAGGTATAGGTTTAAGTTATAGGTTATAAGTATAAGTTATTGGTTAAGGTTTAGGGATTTGAGTTTAGGTTAAGGCTTAGGTTTAGGTTAAGGTTGTAAGTATAGGTTATAGGTTAAGGTTAAGGTTTAGGTTTCGGCTATAAGTATAGGTTTTGAGATTTGATAATAAGTTTAGGTTACGGTTATAAGTCTAGGTTTAGGTTTAGGCTATAGGTTTAGGTTTAGGTTATAGGTTAAGGTCTAGGTTTAAGAAATCGGGTTTGGGTTCAGGTTCAGGATCGAGTTTAGGTTTGGATTTAGGTTTTAGCTTATAGGTTATAGGTTACAGTTTAGGTTTAGGCTATAAGTATAGGTTTTGGGATTTGAGAATAGGTTTAGGTTAAGGTTATAAGTCTATGTTTAAGTTAATGTTTAGGTATAGGTATAGGTTTAGGTTTAGGTTATAGGTTATAGGTTAAGGTTAAGGTTTAGGGATTTGAGTTTAGGTTAAGGCATAGATTTACGTTAAGGTTGTAAGTATAGGTTATAGGTTAAGGTTAAGGTTTAAGTTTCGGCTATAAGTATAGGTTTTGGGATTTGATAATAGTTTTAGGTTAAGGTTATAAGTCTAGGTTTAGGTTTAGGCTATAGGTTTAGGTTTAGGTTATAGGTTAAGGTCTAGATTTAGGAAATTGGGTTCGATTTCAGGATCGGGTTTGGGTTTGGGTTTAGGTTTTAGCTTATATGTTATAGGTTACGGTTTAGGTTTAGGCTATAAGTATAGGTTTTAGGATTTGAGAATAGGTTTAGGTTAAGGTTATAAGTCTAGGTTTAAGTTATAGGTTAAGGTATAGGTATAGGTATAAGTATAGGTTTAAGTTATAGGTTATAAGTATAAGTTATTGGTTAAGGATTTGAGTTTAGGTTAAGACTTAGGTTTAGGTTAAGGTTGTAAGTATAGGTTATAGGTTAAGGTTAAGGTTTAGGTTTTTGCTATAAGTATAGGTTTTGAGATTTGATAATAAGTTTAGGTTACGGTTATAAGTCTAGGTTTAAGAAATCGGGTTCGGGTTCAGGTTCAGGATCGAGTTTAGGTTTGGATTTAGGTTTTAGCTTATAGGTTATAGGTTACGGTTTAGGTTTAGGCTATAAGTATAGGTTTTGGGATTTGAGAATAGGTTTAGGTTAAGGTTATAAGTCTATGTTTAACTTAATGTTTAGGTATAGGTATAGGTTTAGGTTTAGGTTATAGGTTATAGGTTAAGGTTAAGGTTTAGGGATTTGAGTTTAGGTTAAGGCATAGGCTTACGTTAAGGTTGTAAGTATAGGTTATACGTTAAGGTTAAGGTTTAAGTTTCAGCTATAAGTATAGGTTTTGGGACTTGAGAATATTTTTAGGTTAAGGTTATAAGTCTAGGTTTAGGTTTAGGCTATAGGTTTATGTTTAGGTTATAGGTTAAGGTCTAGATTTAGGAAATTGGGTTCGATTTTGGGATCAGGTTTGGGTTTGGGTTTAGGTTTTAGCTTATATGTTATAGGTTACGGTTTAGGTTTAGGCTATAAGTATAGGTTTTGGGATTTGAGAATAGGTTTAGGTTAAGGTTATAAGTCTAGGTTTAAGTTATAGGTTAAGGTATAGGTATAGGTATAGGTATAGGTTTAAGTTATAGGTTATAAGTATAAGTTATTGGTTAAGGTTTAGGGATTTGAGTTTAGGTTAAGGCTTAGGTTTAGGTTAAGGTTGTAAGTATAGGTTATAGGTTAAGGTTAAGGTTTAGGTTTCGGCTATAAGTATAGGTTTTGAGATTTGATAATAAGTTTAGGTTACGGTTATAAGTCTAGGTTTAGGTTTAGGCTATAGGTTTAGGTTTAGGTTATAGGTTAAGGTCTAGGTTTAAGAAATCGGGTTCGGGTTCAGGTTCAGGATCGAGTTTAGGTTTGGATTTAGGTTTTAGCTTATAGGTTATAGGTTACGGTTTAGGTTTAGGCTATAAGTATAGGTTTTGGGATTTGAGAATAAGTTTAGGTTAAGGTTATAAGTCTATGTTTAAGTTAATGTTTAGGCATAGGTATAGGTTTAGGTTTAGGTTATAAGTTATAGGTTAAGGTTAAGGTTTAGGGATTTGAGTTTAGGTTAAGGCATAGGTTTACGTTAAGGTTGTAAGTATAGGTTATAGGTCAAGGTTAAGGTTTAAGTTTCGGCTATAAGTATAGGTTTTGGGATTTGATAATAGTTTTAGGTTAAGGTTATAAGTCTAGGTTTAGGTTTAGGCTATAGGTTTAGGTTTAGGTTATAGGTTAAGGTCTAGGTTTAGGAAATCGGGTTCAGGTTCGGGTTCGGGATCGGGTTTAGGTTTGGGTTTAGGTTTTAACTTATAGGTTATAGGTTATGGTTTAGGTTTAGGCTATAAGTATAGGTTTTGAGACTTGAGAATAGGTTTAGGTTAAGGTTATCAGTCTAGGTTTAAGTTATAGGTTAATGTTTAGGTATAGGTTTAGGTTATAGGTTATAGGTTAAGGTTAAGGTTTAGGGATTTGAGTTTAGGTTAAGGCTTAGGTTTAGGTTAAGGTTGTAAGTATACGTTATAGGTTAAGGTTAAGGTTTAGGTTTTGGCTATAAGTATAGGTTTTGGGATTTGAGAATAGTTTTAGGTTAAGGTTATAAGTCTAGGTTTAGGTTTGGGCTATAGGTTTAGGTTTAAGTTATAGGTTAATGTCTAGGTTTAGGAAATCGGGTTCGGGTTTGGGTTTAGGATCGGGTTTAGGTTTGGGTTTAGGTTTCAGCTTATAGGTTATAGGTTACGGTTTAGGTTTAGGCTATAAGTATAGGTTTTGGGATTTGAGAATAGGTTTAGGTTAAGGTTATAAGTCTAGGTTTAAGTTATAGGTTAAGGTTTAGGTATAGGTTTGGGTTATAGGTTAAGGTTTAGGGATTTGAATTTAGGTTAAGGCTTAGGTTTAGGTTAAGGTTGTAAGTATAGGTTATAGGTTAAGGTTAAAGTTTAGGTTTCGGCTATAAGTATAGGTTTTGGGATTTGAGAATAGTTTTAGGTTAAGGTTATAAGTCTAGGTTTAGGTTTAGGCTATAGGCTTAGTTTTGGGTTATAGGTTAAGGTCTAGGTTTAGGAAATCGGGTTCGGGTTCGGGTTCAGGATCGAGTTTAGGTTTGGGTTTAGGTTTTAGCTTATATGTTATAGGTTACAATTTAGGTTAAGGCTATAAGTATAGATTTTGAGATTTGAGAATAGGTTTAGGTTAAGGTTATAAGTCTAGGTTTAAGTTATAGGTATAGGTGCAGGTATAGGTTAAGGTTTAGGTTTAAGTTATAGGTATAGGTTTTGGGATTTGAGAATAGGTTTAGGTTAAGGTTATAAGTCTCGGTTTAGGTTATAGGTTAAGATTATAAGTATATGTTTAGGTTATATTTTAAGGCTTAGGTTTAGGTTAAGGTTGTAAGTATAAGTTATAGGTTAAGGTTAAGGTTTAGGTTTCGGCTATAAGTATAGGTTTTGGGAATTGAGAATAGGTTTAGGTTTAGGTTATAAGTTTAGGTTTAGGTTATAGGTTAAGGTTTAGGTTTAAGTTATAGGTTATAGGTTTAGGGTGTAGTTCAGGTTAAGGGTGTGGTCCCTACAAATACAGATATAAACACCGCCTGTCCAAATGGCCAGGCCCTTCCAATGCTGTCCATAAAAAATGGACAGCTTCATCATGGTCATAATAGCGGTTTCCACCTTACAAAGAACTCGCTCATCCGAATAGCTCCAACGCACATCCGGGTCTACTCCATTAATTTTGAGCAAATACATAAACACGGCCTGTCCAAATGGCTAGGCCCCTCCAATGCTGTTCATAGGAAATTGATAGCTTTATCATGATCATAACACCGGTTCCCACCTTCCAGGGAACCCGCTCATCATGATAGCTCCGACGCACATTCGGGTGTGCTCCATTAATTTCGAACAAATATATAAACACGGCCTGTCTAAATGGTCAGGCCCCTCTAATGCTGTCCATAGGAAATAGACAGCTTTATCATGGTCATAACAGTGGTTCCCACCTTCCAAGGACCCCCGCTCATCCGGATAGCTCCGACGCACATCCGGGTCTGGGTAGGGATTTGTATGTATGCATGAACCAGTATGTACCTCAAGAAGTCCGATGATGATTTGGAATTTATCTTGAATCCATTGCATGTAAACTACTTGATATCAATCCCAAAGAGATAGTGGTCGACCATTGTCTGTGCTCATGTTCAAACTGAAACAACCATTTTAGTAGAAACTTTGATGTAGTATATGTTACTACATGAGGGAAAATCTGATGATACTAAGAAATGCTACATGAAATTAGTACGAAGAACTCATTAGTTTTAAAACTAGGTAGAGAAATAAATTCACAAGTGAAAGAGAAACTACATATATACAGCATGATGGAGATTCTAAGACTGTTTTCCACAGTTAAAAATATATGTGCCAGAGAATGTAATGGCTGGTTTAAACTCAATATCAATTTATGATGAAAAAAGAAAATTAAAGAAACTATCTGATTGACTCCCTTCCAATCTGTGATTCTTTGATGAAGTTTGTGTGCTTACCATTGACCTGACTAAGCTACTGAATTAAAAAAAATATGGAGTATGGGCAAAGGTTTTGAATATTGAATGACAAGAGTATCATTTTCAATCAAAGTTCAAGAATCATTTGGACAACCAACTAAAATTAAAAAAACTTTTATGATTACGATTATGATTATAATTCGAGGTATTTATATGACAAACTGAATTTAAATACCTTTATAGTCATTCAAAAAAATTATAAGACTTTTGTTTCTTAAACTTCAATAGCCTCATGTACATATCACCATATTTGTTTCTCTGTGTTTCTTAAACTTCAACTTATACCAACTCACTTCATCTAACCATTGCAGTTCTTGGTCTCTCCATTGCATGTGACCAAACAATCTGTGTACTTTCCCTCATTTTATTACCTATTGGTACTACTCCCAAATTCCCTTGAATGCATTCATTTCTATTTCTATCCTTCCTTGTCTTCCCACTCATTCATATCAACATCCTCGTGCTAGCTACACTCATCCTATGAACACATTCTTCCCAAGTTCATAATGTCAGCATCCAAGCAAGTGGATAAAACAGACCGCTAATCTAGACAAAACATTAAATTCTAGTGACTCGAAAAATAAATAAATAAAACAAGGAACCAGTCCTAAAATAAAACATGATACAGAAAACATCCCTAGAAAAATTAACCATTTGACCAGCAACCAGTCCTAAACTAAAACATGATAAAGCAATCATTCCTAGAAAAACTAATCATTCAATCATATTACGTGACTCATTTTCTAGAAATGATGATACAAAGTCATGGGACCTTTCTTACAGTTCCCTATGTAAGGTGAGAACAATATAAAATAGAACACACAACACTAATGGTTTAGTTTTATCATGATATGCCACTCCTGTTCATTAAAGGAAACAATAAAAAAATAATAATAAAATAAAATGTTACTCCTGTTGGCAAGCTAGTTGTCTCATGACTCCCAACAAGGTTGAAAATCCATTTTTGCTCTCAAGGCCATTCAAGAAATGCATTGATTTGTCCCTAGGGATGAGGAGACCCATCAATACCATCCTATGGAGGTTAAACTCCAAAACCCTCAGACCTCTAGATGTTTAAATAAATTTAAATTAGCTAAAATAACCTGCAATTAGATGCCCTACATTGTTACTCCAATCATCATCATGTCCTTGTCCCAACTATTTGGAGTCACCTTTACAAATCATGTATTGCCAATCATTCCTATCTAAGGCCCTCTCCTTGAAAAGTGAAACCACCCACAAAGATGTATTTTAATGAAGAAAAGATAATATGGAATACAAATATAAGTACTTAGAAACATGGGATACACCCCCAAGTTAGTTTCTGCACCATTTAAAAATGGGAGTGGCTCTTCTTCAACTGCATGCATGGCATAGTTGTATGGCAATCCGAACTGTCCAAATTGCTGACCCAAGTACCAAAGGAACATAACCAACAGATTGCACTGAGAAGATACTATTAACCAACAGATTGTATGGTGTGCGCTTTTCTCTTTAGCCAATGAAACAAGCCATGTAAAAGATTCATTAGCTCCACATACATGGATTGAAAATTGCTAGGCTCATCAAGGAAAAAAATTGCAGAATTTAGAGATTATATTTTATTTTCATTTTCATCTTGGTGGGGCAGGTTTGCATTGTACCCCAACCCCCACCCTGAAAAGCTTTGGGAGGCCATGTGTATTTTCTCTCCTCTATTATATCTACCCAACCCTTAAAATAAAAATAAAAATAAAAAATAAAAAATAAAGTGGGGAGAAAAAAGTATGATAGGCTCTGTGTATTTTTTGGCTTGAGTTCACATATAACTATGCTTTTATCCCTAAACATTCAGCTGATTTCTCAAATTAACAAAAGAGATATCAAGGAAGAGAGATCCAAAGCAAGAGAATAGGAGATTGGAAACAAAAACAAAGAAAGGAAGGAAAAAAAATGAAATATTAGAGTTATAACCATTCAATTTATCTCTTATCATAAAGACTAGTCTTTATTTATTGGCTAAATCCTTACAAGGGTAGAAATAACTCCAAATGGGAACATTGTCACAATAGAACCAATACAAGAGCAAAAGACTCTAATAGCCCTAAGAAGAGAGCAAAAGATCACTATTCTAACAACATTTCCCCTCAAGATAGAAAATATATGTCCATCCTTCCCAACTTACTAAGTGTATTTTAATCTCTATCTCATCTGAGTGGCTTAGTTGTCACCTTCTTCCTGATGAAACAACAATTAACCTCGGATTATTTAGTCCACTTACAGAAACTAGATTCTCAGCAATATGAATTGTTGCTTTATTGTCACCAAATAGTTGCACCAAAAGTCTGACGTTAACCGCCAATTCAGTAGTAGGGGAATGAATCAAATATAATTCAGTATTTTTATTTTTTCTACAAAATGATTGTATTTTATTTCTAGTTTAGTTTTTATATGTTTTAATTAAATGGGCAGAGTAGGTTGGAAGCTATAAAATTCTGCTAGGCCCGATTTGAAAGCAGCTACACACTACTTTTCACATTTTGAGATCCCCACTGCCATCGTGCATCTATTGCAAGTGAAAAACATCATATTTTAGTTTCCTTAACATTCAAGTGAAAAATAAAGTTCCCTTTTTGATCAACAACATAATTCTGTCAGCAAAAACACATTTTCTCGTAGTGAGTTATGTAATCAAGTGGAGGGAATTAGTAATAAGTCATAGATGAAAAGATGATTGCACTAAAAAATAACATAATATTTTGCAAAGAGTGTTTGGTTGTCGCTACGTCTCACCTCCACAATGGTCGAATTTCTACATATTTCATTGCAATATAGCAGACTTGCAATCCGGTTCAACCAACCGCCCAAAGCTCTCTAACATGTTTGCCAACGAACACAACAAATTTTTATGTGGAACAAGACATGCATACTTTTCCCTTGGAATTTAGGTTTCTAGTGAAATTCAGTCCTCCTAGCAACTATCTAGACTTGAAGTAGACTATGGGACCAAAAGCATGATTTCTTAAAATAAAAATCAAATACAATGCTAGCTGTGAAGCTCAATTGTGCTTCTTGTTTTCTTTTTCTTTTTTAATTTCTTTTAAAAAAAAAAGTAGTTCAAAATTTTGTTTTGCGTGCATTCTCTAATGTAGAGATTCAAGACTTAAAATTTACTAGCAGAAATTCTGGGTTTTCAGCCTTAATTAAGCTATGGCCTGAGACTATTGTTCTATACAGCAATCCATAGTTTAGAATACATGGCCCGAGACATATTCTGGGTTTTATTGTACTCCCTCATAGCAGCATAACTTTGTTTTGGATTATTTTCAAGAGAAAAAAAAAAAACAAAAAAGTCTTCCATTGGATATGATGGTTGCCTTACATATCAACCGGTTGCTCTAATATGGGATTTACCATGCAACTGCACAGCTTATTCAAAAAATGAGGTCACCTACAAAGCAGGAAAGTTTCCTACAGTGAACATATTGAGTGCATAGAGAAAATCCTTCTGCAAATGCCATGCCAACACATTTACCAGCATGGAAGACAGGTGGAATATCCGAGTCATCCATTAGAAGGGTACCAGTATATAGATTCCTTATTACAAGAATCAGGTTGGTCAACGAGTTAAGCAGGCCACAATGAGCTGAATAAATATACAGTTGTGATAAAATTAGCCAAAGTTTTCTAACCTGTCAACTTATTTCTAATAACATAGTACATAAGTTGAATGGATAGGAGAAATGATTCACATAGTCCCCTCCTTCCCACCAACCTGTCATGTTTGCTAACATCCCACTTATGAAAAGATGGACCCCACCAAATATCACCTACTGTAAAAATCAAGTTGACGTATTTACTTAGCTAGGCAACACCTATTGGTAGACCCTACTGATTTTTGGATGTTCTACACAAGTGACAGATTGACAAGAAAAATAAGATTTTTGTGATCACATATAATAAGAGTAATCATGGACAAAAAGGTTTTCTGGATACTAAAATAGAAAATGTTTAAACTAAAGAAAACCCACAATCCCCACATAGAGTATTAAATAACTCTCGTCCCACAATCGTTTCACTCCTCTGCAATATGTAGCTTGAGATTGCTTGTATTTTTAAAAAAAAAAGAAAAAAAAAGAAAACCCAAATAGGTGTTGTCCGAGAGAAAATATCACAGAAAACACAACACCATGACCAACTACACAAAGGGAAACATGGAAGAAAGTGGCCATCCAAATAGTGTAAATGATTTACCTGTAACTCATTTGCAACTTAGCCCATTTACAGGTAGAGGTGGGCAACTTGGGTCCGATCTGGTGGATCCGACCCGACCAGACCTGACTCGGCACTGTTCCGAACAGAACCGATGGTCTGATCGGGTTTGATCGATTCTGATCGGCCAGATCCGATTTAATTTCGAGTCAGGTTCGGATAGCACGGTACCCGGACAGATCCGGTCCTAATACCCGAACTGAATGGGTCTGAACCGACCCGAACAGACCCGACCTGGAGGAGTATACCTATAAATACCCCCTTTTTTCACCAAAAACCTAAAACCCTACCTGTTTTTTCCCCAAAACTCTCCTGCCCGATATAAAGAGAGTGATTTTCCCCAAAACTCTCCTGCCCCAAGAGAGAGAGATTTTTTCCTCCCCAAAACTCTCCCGCCTAATGGAGAGAGAGATACTTGCGCCGGCTATTGCTACATGGGAGGAGAAAGGAGGAAGCAGAGAACTGCAAAGAAATGCGAAATAAATGCAGGTGTGCAAGGGAGACTAGCACAAGGCAGGCCCTCCTGACTCACCACCCAGATTTCCTACGTACCAAGCAGTGACAACTGCACTAAGGTGACCGTTAAGTACTAACACAGCAAACATCTATCTTCGCCACTCAAAAGGTAAGTCACAATTTCACGTTTTGATCATGTTCTGCTATAATAATCAGAAAGGACACATGCATATTAATTAAGATTAAACTGTTTATCACTTTTAGAGCCTTGTATTTTTCTCACACCACTGGTATCTCCCTTTCACATGATCTGATTAGTCAAAATGCTGCAAGAGTAAAATAGAAGATGAACGGACCGGATACTCAAACATGTGTGCCATCTTGGCACGTGATATGGGAGAGAACCATCCATCAAGCGCGAGAGGGTACGGATGCATCTCCTTACTGGACAATATCCATACACGTCGTGGGCTACCCGAGGCTGCCAGCTGTCAAGCACCCGATTTCTCGAGCCTACCCGACCCATTCCTAATAACTCGCATGCATCTTATTTACTTCTTTTTTAAAATCTCTGTAGGAAAACAAGAAATTGGGTGAAAAAAAAAGGTATACGAAAAAATAAAAATAAAGTGGAAAGGAGGTGTGAAAGGGAGGGTAGCATTAAATGTTTCTTTGTCCTTTCCCTTCCTGCTCAAAATGAAATTCAAATGAACGAGAGAGATTGGCGTAAGGGAGGGTAGCATTAAATGCAAGAGGAAACAGAAAGCGACGTATTGCCTCGCACGAGCCAATTCGTCGTACAGGCAAAAGATTCAGACTAGTGGGCCACATTTTCTGAAAATCATCAACTGCCTGGGCTTTCATTTGATCTGTGAATCATTAGCGATGGGGAATGTTGATAGTTGCTTTGCCATGTGCACGGTATGGATCTCAACCAAGTGTAGTGAATTGCACATGTGCCGTGACTCAACTCTTGAATCTCCTCTTGTGAATCCGTGTAGTATTCTATGTTTCTCTTAAAAAGTAAGAAGACCGTCTCTTACAGTGCACCGCCGATACAGATGTTCATACTGGGAAAGACTGGTAAATGCTAGTGTGCCGGTCATCTTACCACAACGACTGTGCAGTGGCACCATTAAAAGTTTCTAAGGTCACCATTAAAAAAATTTCCTAGAGCCACCGAATGTTCATTGTTTAGCAATTGGATCCGAATCTTACACAATCTGATCCGACTCAATTTTTCTGACCAAGTTGGACTCGGATCGGTTTAGACTAGCACATTTTCGGGTCTGACCGAGTCAGCTGACTCAGTCTCGGTCCTGGTTCTGTCTGAATTCGGATTGGGACATGTAAAATCTGGACCTAGTCGGGTTGGGCCAAATCCGAGTCGACTCTGTCCGATGCCCAGCTCTATCTACAGGCATTCAAACGACCAAAAAATGGTGCATCCAAACACATCCTTACAGTGAACTGAACTCGGAAAATTAGTTAATTTGGTCTTTTATTGATTGTATGAGTGTTTTCAATTCAAATCACTTGCATATCCAAACACAGCTGCAGAGAATCAATTGCTTCCCAAAACTTATTCATGAAGTCTAGAAGCTAATGAAATCGTAAGCAATGAAAAATAAAATAAAATCCAAGGTCTTGGAAGATATATCATCATGTGAATATTTTTGTTTGAAAAGGTAGGAAAGATGGGAAAAATCTGTCTTTGCAGATGAGACTGTACGTTAAAGTTTTGTGGAATGCAAATGATACTTAAAAAGTACAAAGCAAAGAAATAAACTGGCCTTTCCTACTTCTTGTTGTTTTTTTTCCCTCATAGGCTGCATTTGGTTGCAACAAATATCATGAAATTCTATGATATTTCTTGATTACTCAGTCCAATTTGGTGTAAAATATCATGATTTGTTGCAAGCAAATGCATCCTAGCAGCATTGAAGCTGTCTTTTATCCAACGAAATGTTTTGGTATATTGCATCCTAGCAAAGTAAAGAAGGCAGAAAGAAGTATGCTGATCTTGAAATTATATCCAACCAAATGTTCTGTATGTATCTCCAATGCACCCAAGTAAAGAAATTTAAGAAAGTTATAAATGTAAGGTTTATTGCTTAGTAAGAAGCTTGGTAGAGAAGAGTTTTCTTAATTTATTTACATTTTCTTAGATATATTATCTTTTAGAGATTTTTTTTCTTTTGTTTTTCAATCTCATGGAATGGAATTGAGGTTTATATTAGCGAAATGAGAAAGGGATGTTCTCATTTCCTTTCCATCAGCTAGCCACTACGCCAATGGCAGACTTTGGAATATGCCATTGGTTTAATATATATCCAGTCTGTTTCATTAATTCCCAACACGCCTGTGGATATGTTTCCTAAAATTTCTTTCTCAAACCCATTTCATGTACATCTACATGTAGCACATGTCAACTCTGTCAAGTGTGTGTTACGTTTAAGCAGTCACAAATTGCTCCAGTGTGAACTTGACCATATGTCAAAATCAGGCTGCTCTGCTTATATAGTGGACCGCGTATTTTAAAAGAACAGATGCTTTTTTACTACAGATCCAGATTAGGCCAGCCAAATAACAAGTGGGAGGTACCAGGCACGGCTCATATTTCCCCACACTTGTAAAATAGACATGGGTGCTATGTGCCAAGGTTGGGCTAGCAAATCTCATTAATTGAAAGTAACAAAAGTTGCTTATATTTTTCAATGCATATACATTACACGTAAATGATCTTAACTTACTGAACAATCCAAGTCAAAATATGGTATATCCAGAGATTTTTGGATGTATGGAAAATACATTTTGTTGGAATTTAAATTCCATTAAATTCTGTGATTTTTATCTAATTTTAGGTGGTTTGGATGTTAACAAAAAAATTCCATGGATTTGTAATTATTGTGTTTGGAGGACGCCTCTCAAATTCCATGGAATTTATGATGGAGGGCAACTCCACACTAATGGGCGACATATGGGCATGTGTATGAGACCTTCAGTGGACAGTCTGCTAATCCATCGAGATGTGGTGGTGTGGATACACGTTGATTTTGTGGTTAGGATCCTTGGTTCCCCTATGTGGATGGGGATGCAACAATCACTAGGTTTGAAGAACCGTGTCCCAGATGGACTCGACATTCTATACCGACCATCAGATGAAACATTTGGACATTCTAAACCAGAAATTGAGACTTAATAAAAGGCAAAAAGTATTTACTCACAAGGAAGGGGAAAAAAAATCCATCAAACATGCATTGTTACACATAAATGAAGATTTGGTCATGACATTTTTTGCTATTTTTAAAATGAAAATAAAAAAATTAAAAATCAGTGATCTTGAATAACCTTGAAAAGAACTCATCTACTTTTTTTGGATCAAATGAACATTTACCTGATCAAATGAAGATTTTCAACCGTCTTTTGCTTGGACTCAACGAGAGAGAGAGAGAGAGAGAGAGAGAGAGAGAGAGAGAGAGAGAGAGAGAGAGAGAGGCGTGAGAGAGTGGGGGAAAAGGGCAGGGTTAGAGAGAGAGGCGTGAGAGGGTGGGGGGAAAGGGTAGAGTTTTTTTAATTTGGGCGTGGAATCTATTTCAGCATGGGGGGATTTTTTTGAGCGCGGGATGGAGCGGAAACAGGCGGTCGTCTATCCACACCGTCCATTCATTTTGAGAGTTATTTTTGGGTGGGGCCCACTTCCATGTTTGTGAGAAACCAACTCCGTTCATTTGTCTTTTGAGCTCATTTGACAACACACAACCAAAAATGAGTTGGATCCCAAACTTAAGTGGTCCACACGAGAGGAAACAGTGGGGATTCATTGAGAACCGTTGAAACATTCTTATGGCCATAAAAGCTTTATTTCAGATTATAACCATTAGCTTCAGTGTTCATACAAAATATGAACTTTAGAAATGATTCGGGTTGGTCACACCAATGTTAGCAATGTAAAACTATGGCTAAATCTCTAATTTCATCAGTTATGGCACACTTGAGTTTTTCATCAGGATGATTTGTGTATATTGCCTTCATCCTTTTAATTCACATATGATGAACGGGTATGATGAAAGATACACAATATGGTGGCCCTAATGACAAACCTAAGGTTGGCATCCCATAGCCATTTTCCCTTCTAGTGTGGCCCACATGAATTGTTTATTTGGCTAAATTTTAGATCCATGGTGTATAATTGAAGGACTCACTTGATGGATGGAGAGGATATCACATCCTCAGACATTCATAGTGGGTACGCAATTCGATTGGGATGAATATATTCTATACCCAACCTATCCATTAGATGAGCCACATGAATTGTTTATTTGCTGATTTTGGGATCCATGGTGTATAATTGAAGGACTCGCTTGATGGACGGAGAGGATATCACATCTGATGACATTCACAGTGGGTACACAATCCGATTTGGATGAATATATTCTACACCTAACCTATCCGTTAGATGAGCCATCCCAGACATTCACAGGGTGTCAATAAGTTGGGTCACAATTTTGACAAGAATATTTAACCCATTTTACATGTCTGGTCCATTCACTCTATTTTAATGATCATTACCCTCAATTTGACTGGTTACTCACCCTAATCATGCTACATATGAGAAAGATATTGGGCAAACAAGATTGATCGACAGTTTGAGTGAATTTTGATTTAAACATCTAAAGTTATTTACTCTTCAATCTGGACCGAACAAATAGTCCAAAAATGGTTAAAGGTTGTTCATAATATCAAAAATATATTAATGAATAGAAAACACAAACATCAAGAGAACTTCCCAAGGACTCTTGGGCATGAAGCAAGCAAAAGTTCAAAACACTCACCCTACCCTCTAATCCTACATGCTTGTGTAAGGCAGCCCATATATGTTCTACATTCAACCACATGTGCCGAGATGACCGCTAGGTGCATGACCCAAACCATCCATCAGGCAAGTCCCACCTTGTATATTTAGTAGTTTCGCAAGCTCATAAGACTTAAAGTCTCTCCCAAAGCATCTGATTCTTGAACACAGTTGTTGGCCGAAGTAGGACCATCAGATTTTATTTTATTTTTTCATTTTTGACCATCCAATAAATGTTGTCTAATCTAAACCCGCCTTCATGGCAAGTTCGGGTTCGGGATCGGGTTTAGGTTTAGGTTTAGGTTTAGGTTGGATATGGTTCAACCCTACTTAGACCCATACCCATTTGGCTTACTCCAACCTTCATTAGGAATAGCTCGGGTCTGTTAACCTGCTAGCTGACCCAATACATTGTCACCTGTAGTTTAAAACGTGAGAACAGACTAACCGAGCCGGGGCCCTTGGACAACCCTAATTGATGGTTATGTTTGAAGCCATCCAGGTCCATTGCTAATTATGGATCGGGGCACCATGTGAATTATGGCTTGCAAACAATGGATGGTTGTTAGCAAATCTCATCCATTCAAAGGGCTATGATCATCCGACAAGTGTGATTATTACACCATGGCTTGTTCCTAATTGTATGAATGAGTGAATGGTTAAGGTCGTGGCATCTATCCAAAAATGTTGTAACTTGCCAGGTCCTTGTTCCAGTGCAAAATCTGCATGTGGTGATCCAATCTGTCCATCTAGTGGGCCATGCCAATTGACAAAAATGTATGTAGTCATCTCATCACGAGATATTGGAAATTTCAGGAGATAGCAACTAACAAGATATTATCATTTACCAACTTCGGTGGGCCTTACAGGTTGGTGGTTGTTTGTATCACTACTTTTAAATTATTGTAAGTGTGCCATTGTTTATATACCTAGATAGGAAGAAAGTTTTTTAGTTTTTAATTTTTATTTTATTTTTAATATCCTTTCATGCAAAGGTTGGCAAGTCAAACGAAGAACGCGTCCTTTCGGCCAACCATACTATAAGAAAATCATCGGTAACTTCCTCAAAGAAAAAGATGCACAGAGAATGGACACGGATTAGGTGGATCCCTGAATGTGGGGCCTACCACACTCCATAGTCAATGATCCACCAAAGCCCCGTTCACATAGAATGAGATTTTGTAAAGATCATCAAGTTAAGTCAGTCATTGAGAAAATCACCAGTAGCTTCCTTAAGTAAAAAAATTACACATATAAGGCAATTAGGGTAACTATGGCCCACCAGACCAAAAATTCTAATCACTGTATATGTGCTACATCTAAGACAATTAGCCGTTCATGCTGAAGAGAGTTGGGCCATGGCCCAGCACCTGAGATGAACCATACATGTCTATGGTGGTACCTCAAATTATGTCCCTCGCCAAATTCATGGTAAGAAAGCCTAACTAGATGGCCCCATCCACTAATTAGTTGCGATTAAGATCGCACACATGTCTATGGTGGAGATTGGATTGAACACAATTTATGAAAGAGCTTCCTAAAAATGTAAACCTGATTAATGGAGTTGATTAAATATATATCACATGGTGGCCCACGCACAAACAAACCTATATATGGTTGACATCCCATTTACATCATTTCATATGGTGTGGCCCATTTACATCAGTTCATCCATCTTTTGAGCTCATTTGACAACATACAACCAAAAATGAGTTGGATCCCAAACTTAAGTGGTTGTCAAATAAACATGAATATGAGGCCTAGTAAGGTTTCAATGGTGGAAATCATTATTCCCACTATTTCATGTGGTATGATCCACTTGAGCTCTAGATTTGCTTCGATTTTGGTCTAAACATATAAATAAGCTGGAAAAATGGATGGATGACATGAGATAAATCATATACATTCATCGTGGGCTAACTGAGTTTACTCGGTATGATAAAAGATCTGATTTCATTGTCAATAGGTTGGATGGTAAATCAGATTGAGTACTGAGTTACTTAGTACTCTCTTATTGCACCGAGTAAACTCAGTGGGGCCCACCTTGAATGTATGAGGTCTATCCATGCCGTCCATCCATTTTTCCATTTAATTTAAGGGGTTAAGCTCAAAATTGGCGCATATACAAAAATGAAGTGGATCATACCACAAGACAATTAGGATAATGATTTCCACTTGTGAAACCTTTGTAGGCCCCATAGTAATGTTTATTTTTCATCCAACTAGTTTATAAGATTATACAAACATATGTATGGGAAACAAAAATTTAAGCTCGATCCAAAACTTACGTGGCTGTAAGAATTTTTCAATGGTACAAGTTCAAGTCCATTGTTTCCTATGGTGTGGTCCATTTGAAAATTATATATGCTTCATTTTTGGGCTCAATTCTTAAAATTACCTAGGAAAAAACTCCATAGGAAATCAGCTTCCTAAGGATGGCAAATAAATATTTAAGTGGACCTGTGATATTTTTAATGGTAGGAATTTAGTTGAGATTGTTTCTTGTTGTGTGGCCCACTTGAGATTTGGATCAACTTCATTTTTTTCATCGTCTCCTAAAATGAGCTTTCAATGCGGATGGACGGTGTGGATGTAAGGAAAGTACATCACTATGGGCCCCACACGCATCCGAAACTGCCACGCCAAACAGCCTCGTTTCGCACTCACGCAAAAGAAAAAAAAACAGGAGAGGAAAAAATTAAAAAAGCAAATCAACAAGGGATAGGGCTTCCCTTGCCAGAGTAGAGAGAGGGAAGGAGACGCTCAGAGAGAGAGAGAGAGAGAGAGAGAGAGAGAGAGAGAGAGAGGGAAGGAGACACTGAGAGAGGGAGAAGGAGACGCTGAGAAGGAGAGAGATCGAAGGAGACGCTGAGAGAGGGAGAAGGAGACGTTGGGTCAGAGCAAGTAGGTGCACTTCCAATCCAGTTGTGTTTCCACCACCCTCTCCCAAATTCGAAATGGATAGCCGTTGCATGTAACAAAGTAACCTGTGACTTTCCTCTGTTACATTTCTTGCAATCTTACCTGACAGAAAGTTACAGTTTGAGACTTTGTTACCTGTAACATTTCTCCCCCAAACACAAACTGTAAGAAAGACACCCGTAACTTTATTACATTTTGCACAAGTTACAGGCATCCAAACGGCCCCTTAGGGATTTGGGGATTTTAGGGCTTACAGATTTGAATTTGGACCCCGAATTGGGGTTTTTCTGATTTTACAAATTAGGGATTTGGGCATTTTAGGATTTTGGGGATCTGAGGATCCAACCAAAATTAGGAATTTCTGATTTTACAAATTAGGGATTTTGGGGCTTACAGATTTGAATGTGGACCCCGAATTGGGGTTTTTCTGATTTTACAAATTAGGGATTTGGGGATTTTCAGAATTAGGGATTTTTTATTTACATGGATGGATGGTTGGATGGTTAGACATGTACATATGCATGGATGGATGATTGGATTGGATGCATTTATATTATACAAACTCATTCTGGTTACCATTGCACTGATATTTTACAATGACACGTGCTTTTAAACCCCCATAAAATGGGAACTTATCATGTATGTCTCTTTTTGCAATTATTTGATTACTAAATGTCCCAAAAAGTCCAACCAGTTTAATTATAAGGCCTGAACCAACCACAGGCTAACCAGTTTCCAAGGCCTAATCATTTCAAAGTATTGCAATTGGCCTGTTTGAGTTAGGTGCAAGGGTACTAAAACCTATATTTGTACTCATGTTGGACTTGAAATGAATGCCCATATTTATACCTGGCATGTGTATGTGTGTGGTCTAGGTTACATCCTGTGTATGTTGAGGATGGGCAAGTTTGCTCTGGTTGAAAAAAAAGATGCCAGTTTGGTCATTATTGCATTTGTATTTTTAGGATGGACAATTTGGCCAATTTGGTCATTTCTTTTTCAACTGGCCTTCTCTTGTTGTAGAAGGGTGGGTCACATATAGGCAGAACAACCATTTTTAGGCAATGAAAAGACAAAGACCACCTGATGACTAGCTCACATCTTGCACATTTTAGCATACAGCTTCTAGCATTGTCAAACCTGATTTTACTTGCTTTTCCCTTTTTTGGTGCCTACTTTTCTTGCACATGGTTGCAAGTTTCATCATTCTTAAATAGGAAGCAATTACAAGTAAACAGGATATCATAATCATCAAAGAATGCATGAAATGATCCCACACTACACCAAAATTGTTTATCAGGAACGACCGATGCTTTGGTTCAGGTACAATTTTAAACTGTTTCTAAGTGAACACGGTTCTAAACCGTTTTTAAGTGCAGGCACATTTTTCAATATCAGTTTAGAGCTTTTATTTTTCAGCAGTATTTTGAGATATTACTTCTGAAAAAAATGTTATTCTGTGATATACCATGTTGTATTTTTTAGTTGTTGTTTAGATAGATTTGGGATATACCATTTAAAGAAGAAAAAGAAAAAACTGGGGAAAGATAGGGTGGTGTTTCTATGACTTGAGTCAATTGCTTCTTTGTGAGTCAATCATTTTGAAGAAGCCTCATGGTTTTGAATGAGACGTTGGTTTCTGTGCTAGAGTTGATCTGTTGAAAGGAATCCTAAGAACCCAATGCTTAACAGGTCAACTATTTTGTGATGGGCTCTGCGTCCTTCATCATAATTTTATAATCTCCTTTACACCCCCACTGCTTCCTATGGTGTGGTCTAATTGATGCTTAGCTAACTTTCTTAAGTTTCTTATAAGTTCTGTATCCATCCGAAAGTCAGCCATGCTCGGATGTCCACTAAAATTACAACAATCACATCGATTTGCAGATAGATAGTGCTAACAAATGTCAATTGTTTGTGTGGGTGTAGAGATGCAGGATGGATGTTTAGAAACTCCTAAAATCAATGATGAAACTATTGGTAGCCCAATGAGAAGCAAGGCGCCACTAAACAGTGCTTTGTCAGTTAAGAGCAGTCTATAATTTGGTGGGAAAATGATGCAATTTTTAATGGATCACAGTGCAACATTACTGAGGTGTACTTCTAGAGACAAATGTAATAACGAGAGGGGGTATGATACAACTAATAACAAATGGCAGAGATACAAGCAGTCTGCTTCATTCAATTTGAGGAGAATAGTTCTCTTCTCTTCCATCTTGAACTGATCCCACCTTCATTTGTGTCACTACAGTTTTAACAATCAAGCATGGGAACAATGGTGTTGATATGTATGACATTGAGAGTCAAGCAGATCAACGATGGGCTTGTTCATGTCTAGACAAGTGCTATAGATGTTTCTGCTATTAGAATTTTCTATTTTTTTTGGGGCTCTTTTCCTTGTTCATATGTTTATGGCTATTGATTGTTAGGAGTTTCTCATTGCTGGATGGAGCTTTGTTGTATGTGGTGTCTAGACACTTACAGAGGCGTGGTTTGAACTTTTACATACCGAAGACGAGAAATTATGTTTTTGTTGTAAAAAAAAAAATGTATGCATTGGGATCTTAGCCATTTCGCAGTCTTTAGATCTAATCGCTTTTCTTTGATTTTCTTCACTCGATATCTCATTTGTGTAGAGATATTCTCATTTTTTTCCATGATTTCCTTTAAGATTCTTTTCCATCTCATTTCTTTAGTTACTCAGCATCAGTGCCATTTGAAATCAGATTAGTCATACTACAATGCTGATGATTGTATATTTGATGTTTCATATCTTTCATGCATGATACATATATTCTCATTTCTGGCCATGATTTCTTCAAGATTCTTTTCTTTCTCATCTCTTTAGTTACTCAGCATCAGATGCATTTGAAATCAGATCAGTCCTGAATTTTCTCTGAGTTCATTTGTCATTACAATGCTGATGATGGTATATTTGATGTTTCATATCTTTCATGCGTGATCTGTTGATTAGTTCAATCTGCATTTTTCTTGACCTTGGTTTCATTAGTAGCTTTGGCTGAGATGAAGTTTTTGGATATTGGTCCTCCCTAACAAATGATAGATTCGGTTCTCGAAGTGCAAGCATAACAAGCCCATCGCCATTCTGCAACTGATCCTTACCATTCTGCAATTGAGATGAAGTTTTTGGATATTGGTCCTCCCTAACAAATGATAGATTCGGTTCTCGAAGTGCAAGCATAACAAGCCCATCGCCATTCTGCAACTGATCCTTACCACTATCATCCTTGTTATTGTACCATGAATCCAGAATCTATAGCAGTGAATTGTCTTCATCACTTCCATAGTTCTTCTCCCCCTGCTCTTTGCCCTCTACATCACCTATCTACTCTGTCCATTAGGCCAAGTCCACCCTTCTTGGGCTGCCTTGAAAATTCATAGTTACCAGATGATTGATGTGCTTTTTTTTGTGCATAGTAGCGGAAGAAGAATGGGTTAGACCTAATGGATGGTCCAAGTAGGTGATGAGCTCATGAGGCCAAATGCAACTGTGTGTATGGGAAGGTTTCTATACACTTCGCCCACTAAATCATCTCTTTAGGAAAATTGTTGGTATTGTGTTGCCATTCACAAAATTGATCATTGTTGGTTCTCTTCTTCTTCTTCTTCTTCTTCTTTTTTCCCCAAACAGCAACCCTTGGTCTATTCTCATTAGGAAAAAAAAAAATCTGTGTCACAATGATACTCCATAAACTTTGAAGTTGATGTTTTTTTAATAATCGGGAAAAAACATCAGCATTGCATTGTTTGACATCTAGTTCTGGTAATCATTTCATCAATGAATCAAAGGTCATTATTTTTTTATGTCCAGAAATGTGTGGGCTTTCTCATTCCTATTGTTTGAAATTTCTCATAGCCATATTATTTTTATTGCAGGTTTTCATTGTGCTCTCTTGCTTGATCTCTGTTTTCGTTAACTTCAGTACATTTCTTGTAATTGGAAAGACATCACCTGTCACCTATCAAGTCCTGGGGCATCTGAAAACATGCCTGGATTTGGCTTTTTGATATGTTTTACTTCACGATCCATTTAGCTGGCAAAACATTTTCGGCATCCTTGTTGTCTTAGTTGGAATGATCCTTTATTCATACATCTGCTCTCTTGAGAACCAGCAAAAGGCTAGTGAAGCATCTGTGCCATTGTCCCAGGTACAACCTGCTCCCATTTTTGTCTCAAATATGGCACTTATATTTCTAAGGTCGACTATAATCTTTATATGCCATTCTACCCATTTATAAGTGACTCCAACATCTATGTTGTAATTACAGTTATTTATCATAATAATAATTTGTTTATTATAGTGCATTCACAACAGTTATCATTATGGTTACAGTTATTCATTATGTGACAGGTTTTCAAATGAGATGAACGAGTTTCAAAACAAAATCGTCTGTGATTTTAAGAAGCGATACACAGGATGTGTGTGTGTTTCAATGGCCATCTGCACCTTGGAAGCATATAATGGAAGGTAAGGAAAGCCTAAACCATTGGAGTGGCCTGGCCATTTGGATAGGCCGTGTTTATGTATTTGCTCAAAATTAATGAAGTAAACCCGGATGTGCGTCAGAGCTATCCGGATGTGCGGGGGTCCTTGTAAGGTGGGAACCGCTGTTATGACCATGATGAAGCTGTCCATTTCTTATGAACAGCATTGGAGGGGCCTGACCATTTAGACAGACCATATTTTTATATTTACTCAAAATTAATGGAGTAGACGCGGATGTGCGTCGGAGCTATCCGGATGAGCAGGGGTCCCTGGAAGGTGGGAACCGCTATTATGACCATGATGAAGCTGTCCATTTCCTATGGACAACATTGGAAGGGCCTGACCAATTGGACAGGCCGTATTTATATCTTGTTTATATCTATATATGCAGGGACCACACCTTTAACCTATAACTTATAACCTTAACCTAAACCTAAACTTCTAACTTTAACCTAAACCTATTCTCAAATCCCAAAACCAATGCTTATAGCCGAAACCAAAACCTATACCTTAACCTATAACCTACACTTACAACCTTAACATAAACCTATTCTCAATTCTCAAAATCCATACTTATAACCCAAACCTAAACCCGATCCTGAACTCGATTTCCTAAACCTAAACCTTAACCTATAACCTAAACTTATGCCTATAGCCTAAACCTAAACCTTAACCTATAATCTAAACCTAGACTTATAACATTAACCTAAACCTATTCTCAAATCCCAAAACCTATACCTATAACCCAAACCTAAACCTGATCCCAAACCCGAACCTGATCTCGTAAACCTAAACTTTAACCTATAACCTAAACCTATACCTATAGCCTAAACTTAAACCTTAACCTATAACCTAAACCTAGACTCATAAACTTAACCTAAACCTATTCTCAAATCCCAAAACCTCTACCTATAACCCAAGCCTAAACCCGAACTCGATTTCTTAAACCTAAACCTTAACCTATAACCTAAATCGATACCTATAGCCTAAACCTAAACCTTAACCTATAACCTAAACCTAGACTCATAACCTTAACCTAAACTTATTCTCAAATTTCAAAAGCTATACCTATAACCTAAACTTAAACTCGATCCTGAACCTGAACTCGATTTCCTAAACCTAAACCTTAACCTATAACCTAAACCTATACCTATAACCTATAACCTAAACTTAGACTTATAGCCTTAACCTAAGCCTATTCTGAAATTTCAAAACAAATACTTATAGCTGAAACTTAAACCTTAACCTTAAACTATAACCTATACTTACAACCTTAACCTAAACCTATTGTCAAATCCCTAAACCCATGCCTATAATCCGGACCTAAACCCGAACCTGATTTCCTAAACCTAAACCTTAACCTATAACCTAAACCTATACCTATAGCCTAAACCTAAACCTTAACCTATAACCTAAAACTAGACTCATAACTTTAACCTAAAACTATTCTTAAATCCCAAAACCTATATCTATAACCCAAACCTAAACCCGATCCCAAACCCGAACCTGATCTCCTAAACCTAAACTTTAACCTATAACCTAAACCTATACCTATAGCCTAAACCTAAACCTTAACCTATAACCTAAACCTAGACTCATAAACTTAACCTAAACCTATTCTCAAATCCCAAAACCTATACCTATAACCCAAGCCTAAACCCGATCCCGAACCCGAACCCGATTTCTTAAACCTAAACCTTAATCTATAACCTAAACCGATACCTATAGCCTAAACCTAAACCTTAACCTATAACCTAAACCTAGACTCATAACCTTAACCTAAACCTATTCTCAAATTCCAAAAGCTATACCTATAACCTAAACTTAAACCCGATCCTGAACCTGAACTCGATTTTCTAAACCTAAACCTTAACCTATAACCTAAACCTATACCTATAACCTATAACCTAAACATAGACTTATAGCCTTAACCTAAACCTATTCTGAAATCCTAAAACCAATACTTATAGCTGAAACTTAAACCTTAACCTTAAACTATAACCTATACTTATAACCTTAACCTAAAACTATTCTTAAATATCTAAACCCATACCTATAATCCAGACCTAAACCCGAACCCGATTTCCTAAACCTAAACCTTAACCTATAACCTAAACCTATACCTATAGCCTAAACCTAAACCTTAACCTATAACATAAAGCTAGACTCATAACCTAACCTAAACCTATTCTCAAATTCCAAAACCTATACCTATAACCCAAACCTAAACCCGATCCCAAACCCGAACCTGATCTCCTAAACCTAAACTTTAACCTATAACCTAAACCTATACCTATAGCCTAAACCTAAACCTTAACCTATAACCTAAACCTAGACTCATAAACTTAACCTAAACCTATTATCAAATCCCAAAACCTATACCTATAACCCAAGCCTAAACCCGATCCCGAACCCGAACCCAATTTCTTAAACCTAAACCTTAACCTATAACCTAAATCGACACCTATAGCTTAAACCTAAACCTTAACCTATAACCTAAACCTAAACTCATAACCTTAACCTAAACCTATTCTCAAATTCCAAAAGCTATACCTATAACCTAAACTTAAACCCGATCCTGAACCTGAACTTGATTTCCTAAACCAAAACCTTAACCTATAACCGAAACCTATACCTATAACCTATAACCTAAACTTAGACTTATAGCCTTAACCTAAACCTATTCTGAAATCCCAAAACCAATACTTATAGCTGAAACTTAAACCTTAAACTTAAACTATAACCTATACTTACAACCTTAACCTAAACCTATTCTCAAATCCGTAAACCCATACCTATAATCCGGACCTAAACCCGAACCCGATTTCCTAAACCTAAACCTTAACCTATAACCTAAACCTATACCTATAGCCTAAACCTAAACCTTAACCTATAACCTAAAGCTAGACTCATAACCTTAACCTAAACCTATTCTCAAATCCCAAAACCTATACCTATAACCCAAACCTAAACCCTAACCAGATTTCTTAAACCTAAACCTTAACCTATAACCTAAACCTATACATAAAACCTAAACCTAAACCTTAACCTATGACCTAAACTTAAACTTATAACCTTAACCTAAGCCTATTCTCAAATTCCAAACCTATACTTGTAGTCGAAACCTAAACCTTAACCTTAACCTTAACCTATAACCTATACTTAGAACCTTAACTTAAACTTATTTTCAAATCCCAAAACCTATACCTATAACCCAAACCTAAACCCAATCCCAAACCCGAACCCGATTTCCTAAACCTATACCTATAGCCTAAACATTAACCTTAACCTATAACCTAAACCTTGACTCATAACCTTAACCTAAACCTATTCTCATAACCTATAACCTATACCTATAACCCAAACCTAAACCCGATCCCGAACCCGAACTCGATTTCCTAAACCTAAACCTTAACCTATAATCTAAACCTATACCTATAGCTTAAACCTAAACCTTAACCTATAACCTAGACCTAGACTCATAACCTTAACCTAAACCTATTCTCAAATCCTAATACCTATACCTATAATCCAAACCTAAACCCGATCCCGAACCCGATTTCCTAAACCTAAACCTTAACGTACAACCTAAACCTATACCTATAACCTAAACCTAAACCTTAACCTATAACCTAAATCTAGACCTATAACCTTATCCTAAAACTATTCTCAATTCTCAAAACCTATACTTATAGCCGAAACCTAAATCTGAATCTTAACCTATAACCTATACTTACAACCTTAACCTAAACCTATTCTCAAATCCCAAAACTCATACCTATAACCCGAACCTAAACCCGATCCCGAACCCGAACCCGAACTCGATTTCATAAACCTAAACCTTAACCTATAACCTAAACCTATACCTATAGCCTAAACCTAAACCTATTCTCAAATCCCAAAACCTATACCTATAACCCAAACCTAAACCCGAACCCGATTTCCTAAACTAAAATCTTAACCGATAACCTAAACCTATACATATAACCTAAACCTAAACCTTTACCTAAAACATAAATCTCAACTTATAACCTTAACCTAAACCTATTCTCAAATCCCAAAACCTATACTTATAGTAGAAACCTAAACCTTAACTTTAACCTATAACCTATACTTATAACCTTAACCTAAACCTATTCACAAATCCCAAAACCTATACTTATAACCCAAACATAAACCCGATCCCAAACCCAAACCCGATATCCTAAACCATTCCCTAAACCTATAACCTAAACCTATACCTATAGCCTAAACCTTAACCTAAACCTATAACCTAAACCTAGACTCATAACCTTAACCTAAACCTATTCTCATAACCTATAACCTATACGTATAACCCAAACCTGAACCCGATCTTGAACCCGAACCTGATTTCCTAAACCTAAGCCTTAACCTATAACTATAGCCTAAACCTAAACCTTAACTTATAACCTAAACCTAAACTCATAACCTTAACCTAAATCTATTCTCAAATCCCAATACCTATACCTATTACCCAAACCTAAACCCGATCCCAAAACCGAACCCGATTTCCTAAACCTAAACCTTAACGTATAACCTAAACCTATACCTATAACCTAAACCTAAACCTTAACCTATAACCTAAACCTAGACTTATAACCTTAAGCTAAACCTATTCTCAATTCCCAATACCTATACTTATAGCCGAAACCTAAACCTTAACCTTAACCTATAACATATACTTACAACCTTAGCCTAAACCTATTCTCAAATCCCAAAACCCATACTTATAACCCAAACCTAAACCCAATCCTGAACCCGAACCTGATTTCATAAACCTAAACCTTAACCTATAACCTAAACCTATACCTATAGCCTAAACCTAAACCTTAACCTATAACCTAAACCTAGACTGATAACCTTAACCTAAACCTATTCTCAAATCCCAATACTTATACCTATAACCCAAACCTAAACCTGATCCCGGACCCGAACCCGATTTCCTAAACCTAAACCTTAACGTATAACCTAAACCTATACCTCTAACCTAAACTTAAACCTTTACCTTTAACCTAAACCTAGACTTATAACCTTAACCTAAAGCTATTCTCAATTCCTAAAACCTATACTTATAGCCGAAACCTAAACCTTAACCTTAACCTATAACCTATACTTACAACATTAACCTAAACCTATTCTCAAATCTCAAAACCTATACCTATAACCCAAACCTAAACCTGATCCCAAACCTGAACCCAATTTCCTAAACCTAAACCTTAACATATAACCTAAACCTATACCTATAGCCTAAACCTAAACCTAAACCTTAACCTATAACCTAAACCTAGACTCATAACCTTAACCTAAGCCTATTCTCAAATCCCAAAACTTATACTTATAGCCAAAACCTAAACCTTAACCTTAATCTATAGCCTATACTTACAACCTTAACCTAAACCTATTCTCAAATCCCAAAATCCATATCTATAACCCTAAACTAAACCTGATCTCGAACCCAAACCCGATTTCTTAAACCTAAACCTTAACCTATAGCCTAAACATAAACCTTAACTGTAACGCCCGTGAAAAACCTGTACTTGGGCTCGAGTACCAACTCGACCCGAAATTGCGTAGAATTCATTCCTTTAGAAAATATGACTAGGTTAGCTAGTGCAACGTTAGAATAGCTGAGAAATGGTCCCTGATCACTTTAAATACGTTCTACAAGGCCCAAAGCGAGTGGAACCAATGGTGCTATAATGCTCTAAAACCTCGGACCAAACTCTAAGCAGGTTTGTTCTTTGGACCACTTTGAATCTTTGTATTGGATCTAGACCGCACGTCGAAAGTCCGATACCTCCTATCTTAGACCGTTAGAACCGCCTAGCTGGACTTGACACTCATTCTGAAAATTAAGTCAAACCGATAATCACAAGCTATTTCATTGAGCCCGGACCGAAGAGAGTGAGAATAGGGTTAGAATTGGAATTTGAAATTCAAATCTGGCACACGATTTGACGCATCAGTATTAAGCGTTCTAACTGTCAGAATACAGCCAAATTACACCCTTGGATCAAGAAAAATATCTATTACATATCACGAGACTTATAGGCCTGATCTTGGTGCGATGACCGTTAAACTGAAACTGAACCGCCACGTACGATCTGGGAACCCTACCGGTCTGAAAAATGGATGTGTGCTAGATCCAGTATGCATGAGCTTAATTCCAACCGCATTTGGCCAGGGGACCTTCAAAAATGCTCATTTGGACCGAAACGGCCCCGATTTGGTTAGGCACCAAGTAAACATTGTTCCCAAGCCTATTTTGGGCATGTTTTAGGCTATAAAAGGGGTTGAAACCCTCACTCCTCTCTCCCATCCGAATTTGAGAGAAACCCTAACTTGGGAGAGAGAAAAAGGTGAGAGATTGTGAGAGAGTAGGAGAGTTCTTCCTGCCACTTGTGCTACGTGTTGCACGTGCTTAAGCAACACACCTCTACCGCTTTCCCGGCGATTACACCACGATTTTAGGTAAGCAAATACCCTAAATAGTTGCTGATTTGAGTCTCCCTTGTTGCCATAGCGATGTAGCTTATGGATCTCGTGTATTAGGTTCCCTATTCGCCGTAGACGAAGCGTATACGCTCCGTTTCAATTCACGTGTTTACAAGACATAAGGTGAGGATTTTAGACGCTTTGATTGACGGTTCCCAATGCTTTCAATGTCGTTTAATAGTAGATTCTTGACAGTATTTCCGTTTGACATGTACAAAATGCTCTCTGTTTCCTGTTTCGTAAAATAACGAAGAATATGAGATTTAGGGCATTTTAGTCATTTGTAGGAAGTACGGTTTACATTCATATTTTGCTGACGTGATTGACATGGTTTGTTGTCGCATTAGGAAGTTAGGAATGCATGCATAATTAGTTTGGCGAAGAGATTCGCCTAGTTGTGCACTTTGAGTCGACATATTATATGTAGACTTAAGTGTGTAGTGTATGTGTTTGTATAAATGCTTGTATTAGTATGTATTGAATTAAATGATGTTATGTGATAGTTTGTGATTGATTTCTCAATTAATATGCTGACCTAAATAATTTTCTACATGTTGACTAAATGCATGATTTCATTACATGCATGGAATATATGTGCTTGAAGATTTGCTTAAGTTGAATGTTATAACATGTGTTAACATGCTCACATGATTGTATTTCAATTCCAATACTTTTACATATATTGCTGATGTGATTCCATAAGTGCTTGGGACTAGACTTAGTCTAGGCAGTCGGTAACTGAGCGAATTCGTGGCTGACTGGTCATAGCCACGAACGACGCGTCGATGAACGCGATTCGTGTTTGGAGTTGGCGGCAGTGGTTAGGCCACGCGAAGTGTTTTACGCACTCTATGTCGTTCGACTTGAGATGCGATCGCGCTAGTCGAGCCCATCAAGTAACCCGACTGGCCGATGTATGTTCACCTTGTATGAGTCATAACTGCTTGAACCTATGGTACTGAACTTACCATTGTAAACCCTGTTAACTATGGTACCTTGATCCATGAAGACTCATGAGCCGGGCATGGTGGTATGGGACACCGTGGTCGAGCTGTCGGCCTACGCTGGGGCCACAAACCTCCCCGTAGTGACCAGTGAGCACCTAGACTCGTGAGAAGATTATGGTGGTATGGGACACTATATTCTAGCTGTCGACCTACACTGATCAGGCGACGAGTCCTTTGTAGTGACCGCGAGCGTATTCTGAGTCCACGGGAGGCGACGACCCTTCCGTTGCAGTAGAGTACAGTAGGCCTGTATTGATAAGGTGATGGGGGAGCGGTGCAACGAGTGCGAACAACAGCCCTAGCAGCCCTTGCAGTGACCTACGAAATATACATCGTATGAGATTACTAGGAGTGACGACCCTAGACAGGATCTGTGTTGGGATTGATACAAGGGAAGTACCTTAGTTTCTCAATCCTGCTGTTTGAATGGACTAATAATAACTTGGAAATCATATCACCATAGCATTGCATGTGCCTGGAAGATGTGGAGCACTATAGGGACTGTGGCATGCCGCGGTCGTAAGATGTTGCCGTATGAGGGAGATCATCGGTGAGGGCATACATCACGTCATGTCATCTTGCATTAACAACAGTATTAGGATTGTCTGATTTACTGCTTTACTATTATCGCATGACTGAATTGTGAACATGCTAATCTTTGCTCTATGATTCCACTGAGTTGATCACTCACTCCCACGTTACGGGATGGTGTTTGCAACACCCACCAGACCCTGTTGTAGATGCAGGTGAGGCTGAGATCCAGGAGGTGGAGCCAGACTTTGACGAGGACCAGGACGAGTTCTCGTACATGCAGTATCATGATGGCTTCGCGTAGGCGACCTGGATCGATGGGACTTCAGTGGGACTATTTTGGACATTTACTTTTGTTCATGTATATGTATATGAGACTCAGAGATGTATTCATACTTTAGAGACAGATGAGATTTACTTTGTTTTTCCATACAGTGATATATATATTGTTTAGTCTTCCGCTTGATTTTATCACTGGATCTGAAGTATGAATTGCAGTTTTGGTATACTTTTACTCATGTGAATGCTTTAAATCAGACAACATTGAATCATAATCATTTTTGTTGCATAAGTGACGGTCTGGAACTCGGGAGTTGAGTTTATACACGACTCCCGATTTTCAGGGTGTTACATTAACATATAACCAAAACTTAGACTCATAACCTTAAGCTAAACATATTCTCAAATCCCAAAACCTATACCTATAACCCAAACTTCAACCCGATCCCGAACCTGAACCCAATTTCCTAAACTTAAACCTTAACCTATAACTTAAACCTATACCTATAACCTAAACCTTAACCTTAACCTGTAACCTAAACCTAGACTTATAACTTTAACCTTAACCTATTCTCAATTCCCTAAAGTTATAACCTAAAACCTAAATGTATTCTCAAGTCCCTAACCTAAACCTAAACCTAAACTTGAAAACTCAAACCTAAACCCGATCCCGATCCCGAACCCGAACCCGAACCTGATTTTCCAAACCTAAACCTATAACCTTAACCTAAACCAAAACCTATGAGCTAAACCATAACCTAAACTTATATCCTATAACCTAAACCTTAGTCCATAACCCAAAACCCAAACCTAAAACTAAAATCCAAATGTATTCTCAAATCCCTAAACCTAAACCTACACCTAATCCTAATCTCAACTCCCTAACCTAAACCTAAACCTAAACTTGAAAACCCAAACCTAAACCCGATCCCGAACCCGAACTCGATTTCCTAAACCTAAACCTTAACCTATTCTCAATTCCGTAACGCTATGAATAATTTTTTATATTTTATTTATGATGTTAAACTTATATGTATTTATGCGTGGATGAATGTCATGTGGATAAGATTGTTTGTGCTTGGATGGATGTAGCTTATGTTTTGATGAATGTAGTTTATGTTTGGATGGATTTACATAGTTTGGGTTTAGATGGATGTGAATGTGAATATGATGAAATATATTATGTAATAGGTGTATATCAGGAAGAATATGATGAGAATATGATGAATTATATTGTAATAGGTGTATATCAGGAATTTGAGCTGAAAATTTTAAAAAGAAATGGCTTTTACCTATGAAATTTTTCGTAGGTAAAACACTTTACCTATGAAAACTTTCGTAGGTAAAATTCTCAGAACCATTTTTTTACCTACGACAGTTTTCGTAGGCAAAAGTCTAAACGGTTGAAATTTAAGTTAAATATTATATTTTTACCTACAAACCATCTCGTAGGTAAAAGTCTGATGCACGTTTTTTACCTACATATATTTTCATTGGAATTATATTTTTACCTACGATTAATTTGTAAGAGTGTGATATACGTTTTTTACCTACGAACATTTTCGCAGGTAAAGGTCTGATACTCATTTGTTACCTATAAAAAGTTTCATAGGCAAAGGTCGCAACTACATTTGAAATTTGTTAGAGTATATTTTTACCTACGAACCATTGTGTAGGTAAAAGTCTCCTACAAGTTTTTTAGCTACGAAATCCTTCGTAGGTAAAAGTCTCTCAAATATGTTTTTACCTATGAAAATAGTAGTAGGTAAAAGCTTCATAGACATTTTTTGCCTACGAAATCGTTGATAGATAAGTAAACTTTTCAATTTTTAGTTTTTTAAAAAATTGAAAATACCTTTACCTATGAAAATCTTCATAGGTAAAGATCACTTTTACCTACGAAATTATATGTCGTCGATAAAAGTAAACTTTTCCAGTTTAAATTCAAAACACCTTTATCTACAAACATTTTCGTAGGTAAAGATAGCTTTTACTTACGAAATTATATTTCGTAAGTGAAACTAAACTTTACGATTATTTTGAATTGTAAACATTGTTTACCTACAAAAAGTTTCGTAGGTGAAAATAGCTTTTACCTACGAAATTAAATGTCATCGGTAAAACTAATCTTTTCAATTTTTAAGTTATTTTAAAAATTCAAAACACCCTTTACCTATGAATATTTTCGTATGTAAAGATGTCTTTTACCTACAAAATTGTATTTCGTAGGTAAAAATAAACCTTTTGTTTATTTTGAATTGAAAACACCCTTTGCCTACCAAAACTTTCGTAGGTGAAAATAGCTTTTACCTAAAAGTAAAATTTTTGATTTTTAATTTATTTTAAAATTTTAAAACACCCTTTACCTACGAATATTTTCATAGGTAAAGTTGTTTTTTACCTACGAAATTCTATTTCGTGGGTAAAAATAAACTTTTTGTTTATTTTGAATTGAAAACACCCTTTGCCTACAAAAAGTTTCGTGGGTGAAAATCGCTTTTACCTACGAAATTAAATTTCGTCGGTCAAAGTAAACTTTTCAATTTTTAATTTATTGTAAAATTTTAAAACACCCTTTATCTACGAACTTTTCATAGGAAAGATGTCTTTTACCTACGAAATTATGTTTCGTAGGCAAAAGTCCTTTACCTACGAAAAGTTTTGTAGGTAAAGATGACTTTTACCTACGAAATTTAATTTCGTCAGTAAATGTTTACTTTTGCATATGAAAATAAATTTCGTAGGTAAAAGTCATCTTTACCTACGAAAAATAATTTCGTCGGTAAAAACCATATTTCTTATAGTGGATGTTTTATTTAAACCAACCTGATTTAAATTGATTTTAAACTCGCAAGTATACGAATCAGGTGTAGACACGGTACGTATTACGAGATCATTCCCACGAGGACTGGTTGTCATAATTCAAAATTTATTATTCTTCTTAACTAACCCAACAAATAGTTTAGCTAGTTATTAAGTAAACTAACAAAAATCAATGAAAAATAACTGAGAACAAGGAGGAAATTTTACTCAAGGAGAACACTAGGACTTTTGAATCCACCCCTAATTATCCTAACTCTTGTTTTACTTGTTGATTCACCCTAATTCAAATTGATATACATTTAATAAATAAAGCACAATCTGTGTCCTTGTTCAGGCACACATGATATATAATTCCTTTGAAGCACAAGTGATTTTTTTCTTAACATCAATTATCCCTAATGCATGTACATCAATTATCATGTATATATAGACATTAAGAATCGACCAAACCACTTAAATCCACATCCACCATCTAATATCTTGATTATGACACAGAAGATGAAATTGTGAAAAAATCTCAAGGATCACATCTTTCCATCCATGTTTAGGCATGAATAGATGTAAATTCCTATTTCTTTCTCTGTAGGGAAACTTGTTCATGGTCAGACACAAGCACACCTAGAATAAGATTTCAAAAAACATCCACTTCTAGACTTTGGATAAGCTCATAGATTAGAGAGGTATGGAGTTTTCATTTAATCATAATAGAGAAAAATAAATAAATCAATTCCAGATGAAATTAACAAATAACAAGAATCATTCAAATTAGGGGCTTCATCTTAACCCTAACTAAGAATTAATAATCCATGGGAAGTAACAGAGATTCAATTGGAAAGAAGAAAAACATAATTGATAAGAATCACATCCCTTACACAACCCCCTAATTTCTTTTGATCTAAGATGAATCTGTCAACCCCAACATTGTCAAAAGAAGAGCATTATGTCCTGGAGCAATCTCCCCTTCTCTCTCTCTCTCTCTCTCTCTCTCTCTCTCTCTCTCTCTCTCTCTCTCTCTCTCTCTCTCTCTCTCTCTCTCTCTCTCTCTCTTTATAGCCTGCTAAGGGCAGTGGATGGGAGGTTGGTCGCTACTAGAGTCGGTGTACACAGCAACTAATTTTGAAAACTTCTTTTGCAGAGACCGTCTTGCGTTGGAATCCAATGTTTCAGCCTATGGACGCTTCACATGAAAGATCTAAGACATTCAATCATCTTAACTCTGGTCGGTCCCACATTAGGAATATTTTGGACGGTCCAGATGGACAGACTGATCCCTGCCATGGTCATATAACAACCCGGATCGTCCGGGTCTCTCTGGACGTGCGTAATGTGTAAGGAATCTGAAAATGGATCCTTTCGGTGTCAGTGGGGCCCATGATCAGAGCTATCCAGGAAATTTACTCCATCCATCATCTTCTCGTCAAAATTTTGACCGGGGATGGGTGGTTTTGGAAGGTTATTAATGTGGCCAAAGGTAGTAACCATGTTACAATCGATGCAGGGCTGTCCATTTGTGACCGTTAAAACCAGCACGTATGTATACGTGAATACACTAGATCAACATGAGTTTGACCAGATTGCGTCCCTCTGCATGATGGGTGGTTTAGATCGGACATCCGATCATCGCTGGTGGGCCAGGACGATTCAGAATGTTCGGTTCTTCCGGAATGTGAAACAGAGTAGCGTAATTGATGTTGTGACGATGGTGGGCCCCTTTATCAGCTTCGACGGAGAAATCCACTCCATTCATTGTGATCCTCTTGAAAATCTAGTAAGAAATGGCTGGTTTAAGATTGGATTCGGTGTGTCCTACAAGATCTTCTGTGCGACCGTTCATCTTGCGTGCGACTGAGATCTGCGTATGTCCCCGTGCATGGACCAAAATTCCACTTAGGCAGGGGTTACGCCTTCTTGAGAAGAAGAGACGGTCAGCGTACACTGACCAACTTTTAGATTTCGGTGCACGTTCAGTGCACTTGTGCACCTTGCACATTCACTGTACATGTGGGTCCCACGGATATGTGTATCCGAAATCTGCTCCGTCCATTCATTTTATCACCCCATTTAAGGGGTTGATAGAAAAATTGAACCATATCCAAATATCAGGCGGGCCCCAAATCAGGATTTAAGGGGCTGATCTGTCCATTGGGCCACTTACTCATGGATCGAATGGCTGAAATTCGATGTGTACAGTTAATTTATGGTCCTCAGGCCACGTATAGAGTTTCGAGCCGAACAGATGGTGTAAACCTTATGATCTTACATTTTGAATGACTTTCAGGCCTTTTTAACATGAACGGCTTGATTTCCTTGGATCTCTGATATGTAAATCCTTTGATTTATGTCCCCTAGGATCCGTCCCTTGCCTTGGTGAATTCTGAGCGTTAAATCCATGCTTTTAGTACCATTTTTCAATCCACGCTCGTAAATACACCTTACATCACAAACATGATTAAAATAGGGCATTAAACAGTATCATGTTCTTAAAAGTAGGAAATAACTGAGGTTTAATACGTAATATTCGACCCTCAACAACATACATCATAATGGATCCATGGAACTTGATGATATCACTTCGATAGAGAATCTCGCTATTCAACCTGTCAGTAGCTAATCCGCGTCCAGGATACGAATTGGTTGGTGTACCTCACACGTACTATATAGCTGCTTTATCAACGTCTGCAAGTTCTGTGGGTCTCATCATGAGGTATGTGTTATATCCAAACCATCCATCCATTTGGCGAGCTTGTATTAAAGCTTGAGACTAAAAATAAGCTGCAAAAAGTAGCGGGGGATTAAATGTTTACCATTGAAACCCTTTTTGGGGTCACAAAAGTATTAGATCATTATGATTTTTTCCCCTCTTCATACAGGTATTTGTGACCTTATGACTATTGGATGGAAAATAAACTTAAATAGGCCATGGAAGTTTTGGATCAATATCTTTTCACTTCATCCAATTGGGAATGACCTTATAAATGGTTTGGATAACATATAAATATAAGGCGGGCCATATTTGAAGGTTTTGTTGCTACGGTGTTCAATCCTATACAACACATAGTGACAATCTTCCTGTTAAGAAGAAATGAGGGCCTTATGATAATATTTTAGTTTTTTTATTAAGTATTTTAGTTTATTTGAATTAAATATAATGATTTTATTTTCATTTTATAAAAAATAATTTCTTTATAATGTAAAACATTTCCAATCGAGAGATAGCGGCAAATGTGTCAAATTAACATATTTCACACATTTAAGATGTTTGTTAACAAACAGTTTGTTTCAGATTCAGTACTTAATTTTTAGACTTCAGCCATAATTATCAAACAAGTTTTTTTTACTTCAGATTTCAGATTCAAGCTTTAGATTTTAGATTTAGGCTTCAGATTTTAGATTCAGGCTTCAGATTTCAGATTCGGTCTTTAGACTACAGATTTAACAAATTAAACGGGGCCTAAGTCATAAAATGAGATCACAAAATAGATAGACAGGTAGATTTCTGAAACAAATCAAGGTGGACCCACTTAAGTTTTTAGTGCAGGAACTTCCTGCGTCCGTTCCAAGCTAGATACGAGCAGGGTAGTAACCAATCCGCATCCTGACGTTCCTATTCTATGGTCCACACGCTTGTTCTCTTACCTCTCAACATTTGCTTCCGTGACCTTTTTGATTAGGAGCACCTGCTTAATCATTTTTACATGCTGAGACTTTGGTGACAGTAACTCGTCTTGTGAGCGAAGGTTGAAAATATTTTGAATCATATATATCATTAAAGATTCTTCCTCTCAATTACCATCTCTGGTCAATTCTTTTCTCGGGCAAAGGTGCTGAAGTTTCTTTCTCCTATTTCATTCTTTACTCTTCCTATTCTTTCACATTCCCTCTTACTTTATTCCAACTGAGTTCCTCTTTTGAGGTATCAGAAGAAAAAAAAAATTATTTTTTATTTTTACTGTCATGTAACAAATGATATTGATAGAGAGACAATATAAATATAATATGAAAGGTACTCATCTCAACCATACTCGGCAGAGGGTATATATGAATCAATTCCACCTTCTCAATTGAGGGCCTTATCCTTTTTTATTTTTTAAGAAAGGTGTTTGTGCAGCAAAAGATGATTGATAAACCTAAAGGGACGTTGTTTGGGTGGATCGCTGGATCCCTAACTTTGGGCCCACTATGATGTATGTCTTATATCCTGCTGTTAGGATCTCAAGGGTTTAATAACCTAATTGATGTGGAGCAGGTCACAGACACTTTCATGTCCAAGATGGATCAAAGAAGGGCCGATGACATAAGTCATCAAGACTATCAAAACCTTAAAACAAGCATATCTCGCAAACCGGAATGAGTTACTCAATGTACCTATATGATTTTTGGGTAGGACAAGCTACTTTAGCCAACCAACCTGGTTATGCTAGGTTGCCCATGCCGAATTTGCAAGATTCCATCATATATACGGTCGAATTCCATATTTAATTCCATTTTTACTATTTTTAGTAAGTTTTAGTTTGATTATAACTCTTCATTCGTTAGGCTTTAGGAGTTGTGTCCAACATGAAAAGTGCTTAGAATAATTAGGAGAATAACGTGGTTAAGCCACATAGGACACTTACTATAAAAGTAAATTTACTATTTATAGTAAGTTACGAATTTTAGGGAGTTTCAGTTATAGTTTGCTTCTAATTTCTCTTTCATTGCTTCGTAACCCTATTTAAAGGATTATGAACTCATTTATATCAATCAATCAATTAAATTTTGAATTTATTAGAATTTATTTCTATTCTTCTTGCTTTCTTTCCTTGTGGATTTAAGAAGTCTCTGTGAGGAGTATAGAGAAGCTCCATGGATTTGGGGTAGTTATCCTTGAGAAAGACGGTGATCAACCTCATCACATTCATCCCTGCATCAATTAATATCAGAGCAAGGACTCCCCTTGGGCCGATGACAAACGACAAAGGTACGAACCAAAATCTTATGGACAGTGATCCAGGAATTCATTATCTTTCGAAAAGAATGGAAGCTTTCCACCGGGAGAGTCGGTTGACCATGCAAGAGTTGCAGGAAACTCTTGACTGATTTACGGATGCTCTGATTCTGCTCCAAGCTCTAAGTGATGGTTAACTACCCGTGATTGTTGTATGTCACACCCCGATTTTCTTAGAGCACTATAAGTGGTGAATCGTAGGGCTATACCAGATAATGCAAGTTCTAGTGATGAAGACCCTAATGACAACTTTTCTTGACGACCAGTCCATGGAGTAGATCATCTAAATTGTGTTAAAAGAGACTACCGAGGTAAGGTTAAACTTCCTTGTTTTAATGGATTATTATGTATAGAAGATTTCGTCGACTGGCTTGCCAAAGTAGAACGATATTTTGATTACATAGATGTGCCAGAGCATAAAAATGTGAAGTTGGTAGCCTTCAAATTAAAATCCAGTGCTTCTGCATGGTAGGAGAAATTATAACTCTCACGTGCCCGACTGTAACGCCCCGAATTTCAGGGACCAAGTAGGAACTTGGCTCCCGAATTCCCGGGTGCCACGTGTGCCCTAATGGGATTTAGATTTTAATGCATTTTGATTATTTCATAAGTAGTAGGGAGTTTAGAAAACTATGAAGCATAAGTGAATCAAGAATAGTAATAAGTTTCGCTAAGTGCATAAAATATCCATATCCAAATCACAAGTAAAGTAAGGACAAGGAACTAGTCCCACCCATACAATATTCCAAAATGACTAAGGCCTTGGCCCATACCCTACGATCATCCATACACAAAATAAATGGAACCGCCGAAGTTCTGGTAGTATGTCAGCTCCTCCTCGTCATTTACACTGGCACCCTCAAGTACATCCAGCTCCATAATCCCTGCATCTATGATAGGTTCTGGTTGGTGTTTTAAAACACCGCCCTAGAGTGGGAGTGAGTAGCTAACTTAGTGGTACCATTATCAATAAGTTACACATGTTATCATACGTAGGAAGAAATTTAGTGAAAGGCTAACATTTAGAAAAACCTAATTACTCCTGTTAATACAAATGCATGTTTCAATGATGTGATGCATGCCCTTTCCTCCAACACTCCCTCGAGCGACAACATCGAATGATCGCAATGCCCAACACTCCCTTAACGCGACCTCGACTACCGAATCACCAAAATTAAATAATGTCATGTAATGTAAAATGTTAGCTAAGTTGATTAATTATATCCATTCATCCAATAATTTAAGAAATTTAGATACCCTGACAGATCAATGCCCTAATCCGATCGCGTAGCTCTAGCGGTCGTGGCCGTATAGCTCTCGCAATCCTTGGCTTGTTTGGGTTCGTCACTCCCAACATTAGAATTATATAAAGGTGGTTAAGATAAATAAAGTCTTTGTTCAAGGTCACTACGGGGAGGCTCGTCAGCCCAGTGTAGGTCGACAGCTCGAGCATAGTATCCCATACCACCATACCCAACTCACGAGACATTGTTGCTCACTGATCACTACGGGGAGGCTTGTCACCCCAGCGTACGCTGACAGCTCAAACACGGTATCCCATACCACCATCCCCAGCTCATGAGTATTATGGGCCGCAACTAATGGTTTGTCAGTGGGCGCAAATGGAACACAGGGTGCCTCAGGTTGAAGCAGGCATGTACAAATATGGTTAACGTATAAGGATGGCCAACCAGTGGGCCAATTTGTTCCCACGAGATGAACCATGAGTCGTACGGCTCGAGAGCGACGTCTCATGTAGTCTAACTACAACCGACAACTAGCAGTTTGACTAGTCGGGCCAAATTTACCCGTGGGCGGGCCTAACAGAAGGGCTGGCCCAAGAAGGTTCTGAATTGTTAGCCGATCCAAAGGGGGCGCAGTGTATAAATGTAATATAAATAAGTAGAAGTCAATCTACTTTTAGTTATGAGGGAAATCAGGCATGTAATAGTACACAAGTTATCGTTCAGTTTAATTCAGGGTATTCCTGATTAAACATGCACATGGGTTTAGGTTTCAAGAGGATATAACATGCGAATGAGCACTACAACCACCTATAGGGGGAATTGAACCTACATGGTGAAGTGTGGGCAATTAATTCACCCACTTCAAACCTATGAGAGACGTGCACAAGGATTCATCTTGCTAACTTAGAAAAATTGGGGACATACTAACTAGGAATTCCACAATTGTCAACAATCAACAATACAACCAACAATACACCTAATCTACACATATCAGTTGTGTGCAACAGAATTCAACTTGTGAAGTTAGCAAGATTAAGGATAATACCCATGCAATTTCATAATTGCCAAACAATCCAAACAATACATGCATCAAGGGAGTTAGAATTGAAATTCCTTTCCAATTTTAGGCAAATTTCATGTACAAGTTCAAATTCAGCAATGTCATATTATACCAGCAACATACAAATCAAAATCTCCACACATAATCACTAGGGTTCGCTCTGGGCATAATAGCAGGCCACCTAGAGATAATGGTCTGCACCTATAGTGGATGGGAAGTCCCTAAAGTCACTCTGGCAGTGCTGAGTCGATAAATTTGATGTGTCGAGACCCTGTGCCAAAGGAATTGCAAGTTAGGACGCATGCTGTAATGCCCTGAAAATTAGGGGTCGTGCATACGCTCGACTCCCAAGTTCCTAGGTATCACTTATAACCAATTTTACTGTTCTGTGTGTAATCTTGTTTAATGAGCGGCATGAAATTATTTGAAACATGAATCATAAACATAACTAGTCTACTAAAATAGAAGTAACAAAATATATCTATACATGTCCAAAAATTTGAGTGAGTCGCACAAGGCGTTGCCCAGTAAAAATACAAAAGAATGATAAGTCCAAAAGAATATTGCGTTGAGTCCACCACTCAGCAATCCAAAATAGGCTGCCAATACTATGGTGAGATGCCCATCAGCTGAAAGTAGGACAGCTTATCCTCCTCGTCAATGCCAGCGCCGCTTGGATCCTCGAACTTAACGCCACCTGCAACTAATGAAGAGTCTGGTTGGTGTTTTAAAACACCGTTCGAGAGTGGGAGTGAGTGATCAACTCAGTGGGTGCGAGTGATCAACTCAGTGGGTGCTATTAGTCTTGAGTTACAACAAGTATCAATTTTATGATGAATTTGATGAAAGGCAAACATTCATAAACACCTAACTAATCTTGTTAATGCATGTGCATGAGAAATGATATGATACATGACCTCACAATAACACTCCCTCGAGTGACTCCATCTAACGATCGCATATGACCAACACTCCCTCATTGTGACCTCAACTGCCAAGTCGCCAATCTAACTAGTGCGATGTAATCATGATCGTGTTGGCCAGTTTTTAATTAAGTCCATTCAAACAGCAGATTGGAGAAACAAGTATACCCCATTATATCAATGCCCTCAACTGGTTGCGAGGCCAATGCCCCTCAACGTGCGAGGCCAGGACACCACGATCCTTGATCCCATCGGGTTTTCCATCTCCGATTTCAAGCATATGGGGAGAGCTGAGAAGTGGGATGGCTTGCAGTCACTATGGGGAGAGTCGTCACCCCAGCGTAGGCAGACAGCTTGGACACAGTGTCCCATTCGACCATGACCAGCACTCGAGATGGTGGATAATATTCAAGTGATTATCGATGGGCTTCAGTGGGTGAAGGGTGTTTAAGGTTGCATTCAGGTGTGAGCAAACATAGTTAACAAACATGGTTAGTTAGTAAGTGAACTAGACCGTGTGAGTTCAGGTGAGTACATGACAGACAACATCGATTATAAACGATCCATGTAGTCCAACAACTGTCGCCCATTCGCATCAGTCCAAATCCACTGGTTTAGTCTCAGGATAATCCTACTATCGGTACTACCTTCTCTCACCTCAATTTTCTAAGCAACCTAGGGATTTGATGGTATTCAATAGCACTTCGAAAAATTGGAGTTTATCATCTAGCACAAGTGATGTTAAATAGTCATATATTAAACATATAAATTCAAGTTTCTCTATAAATACAACTACTAACATTATTAAGAATTAAATGTGCAAGTGTGTGGTGTGGGTTAGTAAGGAAGCCAAGAATTTTAAATATCTCATAGTACAAAATACACAAGGGTTAATGCATCATATATTCCATAATCATTCCATGTCAAATAGTCATACACAAGGGTTATAAGGAAACATTGTACAAAAATCAAGTAAGGAATGAGCAAACAATCATCAAATTCATGCCCAATCATGTTGAGGAAACAACAAACATTCCAAAATCATTCCATGTTGATTGAGAGGATCTAAAATGTAAGGTCTTACCTAATTTTTCTCTAGATTATCGAACTACATCACCCAATCAAACATAATCATTAGATTCATACTAAAATTGGTGTTAGGCCACCTAAGATTAATAGTCCGCACCTATGGATCATTGAGAGCTCTAGAAAACGATCTAGGGTTGCCAACTTGTGGGTGAATTCCTAGAGATCTTGAGTCAAAGGAACTTGCATGTTAGGATTACATGCAAAACCTAGTTCAACACAAAGGATCACAAAAAGATGGTTGATTACCTACCTAATCGGTTGGAAATCGAGCTTGGAGTTGTGGATGTGGGGGAAAGGAAGGAGATTTGCTAGGGTTCCAAGTTTCCTTGGGCTCCTCCACCAACCACACCCTCTTTCACTCTCTTCTTCTTCTCTTCTTTCTCTTTTCTCCCTCCTCTCTTCCTTTGTTACTGGATTTTTAGTGTGGGAGTGAGTGAGAGAGTGGGTTTGGGATTTTATTTCCTAGGTTTTGGCCAAATAGCCCTAAGTTCTAACATTATTCCTACAATGACCCTCTAGGACCCCTTTTTGGCTTTGGGGTAACTCTGTCACCTCTCTGGCCACCGAATTTGGTGTGTATGTGTCTCATTTCCCGATGAGGGGCAGTGTAAATTTTGGGGACAAACGGATGCGGGACTTTATCGTATGGTTCCGATCTTTAAATGGCCCTGTGGGGTCCATTTTGGCTGTTGGGATGGTTCTGATGCCCCCCTGGACATGAAATTTTTAGGATACGTGCCCCATGGCCTGATGAAAGGTCGTATAAAATTTGAAGGCAAACGGATGTGGAGTTTTACCTACTGGTCCGATTTATGATCAACGGTCACCATTTCACGATTGAGTTCTATATTTTGTGGACAGACGTAGAAAAATATTTTAGACTCACCGTAAATGTAGAAGAGATCCGATGGTTACAAAGCCTTATATCTCAGTTTCATTTAAAAGTGCCAGATTTCAATTCTAACCTTTAGGTCAAGGCTGGGGTGAGTTACGTTTGGCAAGTGTCATTGGGACGGCGTGGATGATTAATTTTTAGGTATCTACTGAATCCGTGATCCACGATGGACCACAAGCCCAGTGAGATCTACCATTTTTCCAATTTTTAGATTTTTTCAATCTTCCTTGGCCGTTGTACGGCTAGCACAGGCTGTCGCCAAGTACAAACAGGCTATCTGGCTTGACGGCCCACACTAGGTCCATTCTTAACCAGATTGGTCCACCTTAATGGGCTAACTTGGATTAATTTATTGGTGGTACCCCACATACGAGCTGTTTAAGTGAACGGTCATGCGACAAATCCTACGTAGACGCCTCATGACACTGTTCTGGTTGGACATGACATTACAATTTATCCCCTTATAAATAAATTTCATCCTCAAAATTTGTACATATTCATATTGTTAAAGCAGGCTTGGGTAATGCTTGTGAACTTCTGCTTCTGTCTCTCAAGTGGCCTCCTCTTCATTGTGTGAGTCCATAATACCTTGACCAATGAGATAACCTTATTGCGTAAGAATTGCTCCTTCCTATCCAGTATTCAAGTGGGTCGGAGAATGTATGTGGCATTTTTCTTAAGCTCCACATGTTCCCACTTGATGATGTGTGAAGGGTCGGGTACATACTTCTTTAACATTGAGACATGAAAGACGTTGTGCACTCCGGCGAGTGGCGTGAGTAGGGCCAAGCGATAAGCAACGACACCTACGTGGTCTAAAATTTGGAAAGGCCCAATGAATTGTGGCATGAGCTTTCCCTTCTTGCTGAAGTGTACAACTTCCTTCATTGGTGAGATCTTCAAAAATACATGGTCCCTAGCTTTGAATTCTAAGTCTCTCCGCCTCGTGTCGGCATGCTCTTATGTCTGCTTTAAGCCGTCAAGAGGCGGCGTAGGATAATTTCAATCTTCTCGGTCGTAACTCGTACCAAGTCCGGCCCTAGCAAGCTCTTCTCGCTAATTTCTTCCCAACAATGTGGGGCTCGGCATAGGCGCCCATACAAAGCCTCATAAGGCGTCATTCCGATGTTAGCTTAGAAGCTATTATTATAAGCGAACTCGGTATAGGGGAGGCAGTCGTCCCAACTCTCTTGAAATTCTAGTACACAAGCCTGCAACATGTATTCCAATATTTGATTCACTCGATTTGTTTGCCCATCAGTCTGCAGGTGGAAGGCGGTGCTAAATTTCAGTTTCACTCCCATAGCTTCTTGGATGCGTGTCTAGAAAATCGACATGAATCGAGTGTCTCGGTCCGACACAATCTCCAATGGGACATCATGAAGTCGTACTATCTCCTTGATATACAACTTTGTTAAATCATCAGCGGGGCTAGAAGTCTTTATCGGCAGAAAATAGGCTGATTTGGTTAACCAGTCCACAATCACCCATATTGAGTCATGCCCCTTTCTAGTCTTGGGTAAGCCGAAAATGAAATCCATAAATATGAAGTCTCACTTCCATTTTGCTAAGAGCATTGGTCGTAAAAGGCCTGGTGCTCGACGATGCTCGGCCTTGACCTGTTAACAAGTGAGGCATCAGGACACATACTCCGCTATTTCTTTTTTCATGTTGTCCCACCAATAGTTTCACCTCAAATCCTGGTACATCTTGGTACTACTAGGATGCATCGTCAATTCGGAGTTGTGAGCGGCATTTAAAACTTCTTCTCGTAGTCCCTGAAGATTTGAGACACAAAGGCAGCCTTGGTACCGTAATCCCCCATCAACACCGACTCTCCACTCGGATTTCACCTCATTCCCTGTTCTTTCCTTCATCTTTTTCAACAATCCATCGCTTCCTTGTGCTTCGATTATTTTACTAATAATTAGCGGCTGGACATGAACGTGGGTAATGACCTCATACGGTTCCTCCATGGTTAACTTCATGTCGAAGTCCCATACGAATTCCACCATGTTTCATTCTCTCACCATCAACAGGGCTGCAAATTCGAGCATTCTCTTATGGCTCAAGGCGTCCGCCACCAGATTGGCCTTGTCAGGATGATATGAGACTTCAAACTTGAAGTCCTTCAATGTTTCCATCCAACAACGCTGTCTCATATTCAGATCCTTCTGAGTGAAGATGTATTTAAGACTCTTGTGATCACAGAAGAGTTTAAACTCTTCACCATAGAGATAGTGTCTCCATATTTTTAAGGCAAATACTACCACCGCGAGTTCGAGATCATGGATGGGGTAGTTCTCTGTCGGGATGCATAAGCAATTGCCATGTCCTTCTGCATGAGTATGCAACCTAAGCCCATATAAGAGGAGTCAGTATAGATGGTGTACTTGACCCCTTACTCAGGTAACACAATCACAGGTGCTGACGTCAGTTTATCTTTCAAATCTTAGAAGGCTGCCTCTGCCTTCTCATTCCAGGAAAACTTGAGGTCCTTCCATATAAGCTGGGATAATGGTCGGGCTATTTTTAAAAAATCCTTAATGAACCTTCGGTAATAGCCTGCCAGACCGAGGAAACTCTTCACTTCTGTAATTGACTTTGGTTGTTTCCAATCTTGTACGGCTGCCACCTTAGAAAGATCGACAGATATGCCTTCCTCGGACACCACATGTCCTAAAAATTTGACCTCCTCCTTTCAGAAGTCACATTTCCTAAATTGTGCAAATAGCTGATTTTTCTTAAGGGTTTCAAGGACCGCACGCAAGTGTCCTTCATTCTCTTCCCGACTCCTGGAATACACCAATATGTTGTCGATGAATATAATGACGAATCTGTATAAGAATGGCCTGAAGACTCTGTTCATGAGATCCATGAATACCGCTGGAGCATTTGTGAGTCCGAATAACATAACTAGGAACTCATAATGGCCAAAGCAAGTTCTAAAGTTCATTTTCTGTATATCCTCGTCCCTGACTCGCAGCTGATGGTACCCTGATTGTAGATCGATCTTTGAGAAGTATTGAGCACCTCTTACAAGTCGTCAATTCTGGGCAACGGGTATTTATTCCTAACCGTCACTTAGTTCAATTTCCTGTAATCTACGCACAATCACAATGTGTCATCCCTTTTCTTCACAAATAGGACCGGGGCTCCCTACGACGAGACGCTGGGTCGGATGAAGCCTGATTTTAACAATTTGTTGATTTGAGTCCTTAGCTCTTCCATCTCATATGAGGGCATGTGGTAAGTTGGCAAGGAAATGGGTATGGCACCCGGAGTCAAATCGATCGTGAAGTCTATCTCACGTCAAGAAGGAAGTCCGGGTATGGCCTTAAATATATCGACGAAATCTTAGACCACGGGAGTGCATGTTAGCGAAGGTCCATCATAACCCTCTTCTAATGAAGCATAACACAAAATTCTACATTTGTGGCTGACCTGGACTGGGAATGTGAAGGAAGTACCGTCGTCCTCATAGATTTTTATAGATATAGTGTCACTATCGATTTTTGCCTTCATCATATCAACCAGTCCATGCCTAGGATGACGTCATAATGAAAAATCTTGGTTGCTATCAAGTCCACAAGTACCACCTTGCCCCCTCCCCCCAAGTATATGGGGCAGTTACAACACATCTTCGTTGCTTCAGAGAAAGTCTCGGCGGCGGCAATGATTTTCACCCCTACGATAGGAGTGAGGTGTAGCCCTAAATGCTTGACAGTTGCATGCAATATGAGAGAAGTAGTGGATCTAGTGTCCAACAAAAGAAACATGAGAGTACCTTATATGTGGGCTATCACCTCGAAAGCTATAGGAGTGGGGATGACTGCATCCTAGACCTCTTCCGCTAAAGCATGAACTCGAGCTTGCTGTGGAAAGTTCGGTCACTGTATAGGCCATTGCAGTAGCCTAACCCGAGGTGTAGGAGGAATCTGTATGGCTTGCGGTGGGGGCCTATTGATACATTAAGGGGGCATGAATCCGTGGTCCCTCATCCTTGAAAAACAGAAAGGCTCCGAGTGACCCACCCTCATGCAGTACTTGCATACGCGATTTGGTCGTGTGGAAGGGGCCAGGGTGACTGCAAGCCTAGGAGGAGAATTTGGGCATGGCCTTTTCCCGGCAAAGGATGAGGACTGTCTTTCAGTCTTGCTTCGCGGGCCCAACTGTGAACGGTTTCGTGAGACTCTCTCCTCATCTTGTTTAACCCGTAGTGACATCTCAACTAGCTCAGCATACATCCTGATGTTCGCACAAAACATCTTTGAGCGAATGCCTCTCCTCAGGCCCTCAGTGAATCGCCACATCTTGGTCGCTTCTTCTATAACTATTTGGGAAGCATAGCGCGACAATTTAGTGAAGTGGTTCTCATATTGTGCTACGGACATCCCTCCTTGTTGGAGGCATAATAATTTATTCTCCCTCTCATGCCGGTATGTCTGTGGGAGGTATTTCTGATTGAAGCGAGCCTCAAATGCTTCTCGTGTCCACACATGATTCTTTGGAATGGTCCTAAGGATGCTTTCCCACCATAAATCTGCCTCCTTCTTGAAGAGGTAAGAGAAGAGTTTGACACTCTCTACTTCAGAACAATGGAGAGGCCAAAGCAACTTGGTGATTTAGTTGAGCCAATACTCGGCCTCCTCTGGGCGGTGGGTTCCAGTAAAAGTAGGCAGCCTGAACCTTTGAAACCTCTCAAATAAGTTGTTCGTGGTGGTTGCAGGTGTGGATATGCCGAGTTACTTCGGTTTTTGCACTCCCATGTTGTGCGTCATGGCTCCCATCAGAGTAGCCATCATTTGTTGTTGTTGTTGTATAAGAAGCAACATCTAACCCATTTAGTCAATAGCAGGTGTGGTGGGAGGTGCGGATGCCGTGACATGTGTTGGTGGCCCATCCGGGACCTCTTCCTGGGTAGTACTACCCGTTTTAAGGGAACCGGTCGCCCCTTGGTGGCTTGGTTGATCATCGGGAATTTGGTCCCTCTCAACGAGGTCGCTATGAGGTAGGCAAATAAAGCGACCATCACCCCGAGAGCGCATTTCCTGGAAAGATATTCCTTAAAGGGTTAAACAATAGGACATTGTCCATGCAAAAGTCATATGTAGATATACGAGGACCATAGATTTCATTTGTGAGTATAGGCAATAATACATGCAAGCATTCACCAAGCAATAAGAGAATTTCAATCCATACATTCACGTTGAATTTCAAAATGCCATTGGCATGGCCAGTTACATCCAACAGTATAGATTTACATGTATTACTAGATACTCCTAACATAAAGAAAATATAATCTAATCAAAGTAAAAGTTTTAACTATCCTTCAATACAAGGAAATAGTCTTAACCGACTCAAAACAAACTACTAATTATCAGTAAAGTTAAGCTACTATTCTTCCTCCCCTTTGCTGTAGCAAATCAAAGCCTTTACGGCCCAATGTCTTCTTATTTCATTTCTCCTGCTCTACATGATGCCTTGCTTGGCTTTTCTCCATCTTAATCATTCTAGCGTTGAGCGCATCCAAGCGCTCACGTATGTCTAGGGCGACAAGAGATCCACGACCAACTTATTTAGCTTTCTTAGTTCGTTCGGTCTCTTCAACTTCATCATCATCCTCATTCTCGTCCTTGTCACTTCCATTGCCTTCCTCTTCCTCTTCAACGACATCCTCAAACTCCTCAATGTAGGCTTGTCATTTCTTGGGGCCTATTCCCATATTATTTAACATGTCATCTCCCAATAGCTGTGTCGTTATAAGATTTTCATTCGATTCGCCCACTTCGTATTGTCGAGCCAACTGACAGACTAGGCGACCAAATGAAAGGCATACATTCTTCCGTGTTTCCCTTGTGGTCCTCACGATTTGATGGAGTACTACGCTGGGGATGCAAATATTTGCTCCCTATTCCGCTTGATATAAAAACTCCACCATATAGCGGGAGCACTTGGTGCGGTTCTTCTGCCTCGGGTACACATTATGGGTGTAAATGCGGTGAAGTACTTGGTACTCGGGGGTCAAGGTGGACGGGTTTAGGCTGACTTCTCACCTCCATTGGCCAACCTGTCCACACAAAAAGTGAGTCCACTCGTCGCGAGCTCGACTCGTATCCAAATTTTTCTCATCAATCTGTACCTCCCCTAGTGGCACTCCAAGTACGTCAGAAATGTCCTCCACCCTGAAGTGGAACCTCTTTCTACCCACTATAAGATCAATGCACAATGGCTTGAATTTAGGATTTCTGATTCAGGAGTAGAAAGCCCTGGCTTGTCCCTCATCATCCTGGGAACCTCCATAGAATATGGGACCTCATTCCTTTTCCATAAGTCGATTGAGCAAAGAAAAATTTTTAAATCTTCGACGGGCTGTGGGGAAACTTGAGTTGCGAGCTTGACTTCCCTTTTGGATCGGCCTTCTTCTTACTACGCCTTTCTTAGCTCAGACCCGCCTCATCGGGAGCCGATCTCTTCTTCCCTATGAGGGAAAGAACCACCAGAATGGAGAAGAAGGAGGCAATGGTTGCCAAGAACGCCATTTCCCTCGGCTAGGATGGATTGGGTGTGAGAAATGTAGGTGGATCGTTGGAGGGAAGATTCTAGGAATGGTTTTGAGAAAGACTTGAGAATGAGTTTAGGAATGGGTTTGGGGAATGTATTTGAGAAAGGTTTGTTAAGAATGAGTCTTGGGAAAATGGGTTGGAAATGTGTGTTAGTGGATGGGTTTGGGTTGGATATGAGGAGAAGAGGTGGGTTAGTTGGAAAGGAAGAATTTGAGAGTGGTTTGATGAAATGAGGTTTGAGAAGGGTTAAAGATGGGTTGCCAAAAGGCTTTTAGAGAAAAATGGAGTGAGATGGGTAATGCGGAAGAGAAGGAGATGGGTTTGAATAAAAATGGTTTTTCTAGAATGGGAGAGTGAGAGAAGAGGGAGATGTGTGTTGAGGTTTTGGAGAGGGAGATGGGTTTTCCTAGAGATTTGAAAGAATGGAGGGTGGTGGAGGGAGAGGAAAGAGGTGTTAGGGCCCTTAAAATGCTATAGAAGTGGGCCCACATGCATTTAGATGACAAAAGGGGGAGGACCCCACGTTGGAGGCTGGGCAGGGGCCACGCCGGTCGGGCGGGGTCCCGCCGAGCCACTAGACATCTGGGTGGGGTCCACGCCGAATGGGCGGGGTCCCGCGGGCGTGATGGAATGCTGGGCGGGGGCCACGTCGGGCAGGCGGGGTCCTGCGGGTGTGTTGGAGTCTGGGCGGGGTCGGACGGGGTCGCATGGGAAGGTCGTGTGGGTGGGGTCCCGCCGACCCTCTATACTCCGGGCCGGGTCCACTTCATTTGAGGTTTTCTGGGCGCCGATAAGGCCCCCAGGGACATACCATACATGATTTTGGGGTAGAAGAAGCTGATCTACGCAATGAGCCTAGTTGTTTCATGAGATTCCTCTCGGTTAGTAGTCAACATTTAATTCTTCTACATTTTCACTATTTTCAGTAAATCTTTGTTCAACCCTAAGTCTTTATCCCCGATTGGGTCGGAACTATCAAGTTTGGCCCAGTATTAACTCATTTGGTCTAGGACGACGGTTTCAACCATCCAATCATTCAGTTCCAGGTTGTTTCTATTTTCGAGTTGAGGTACTGTAAGACTCTCGGACCCATTCCCTAGCGTCACTACTCTCCCTCGCTTCTTAATCCTAACTCCTTGGAAGTCTTACCTTCTGTCCAAGATTACTGGTTCAAGGCCTGGGATGGTTCCTAGCATTCTAAGATCTCTGTTGTGTTTCCTATCATTTCAGTATCGCTATTGTGTTTCCTCTCAAGTCAGCAGATGCATTAGTGAGTTCATGGTCCATGGCCAATTGATTCCAAACCATTGCTCTGTTACCAACTTGTAACGCCCTAAAAATTGGGGGTTGTGCATGCGCTCGACTCCCAAGTTCCTGAGTATCACTTATAACCAATTTTAATGTTCTGTGTGTAATCCTGTTTAATGAGCAGCATGGAATTACTTAAAACATGAATCACAAACACAACTAGTCTACCGAAATAGAAGTAGTAAAATATATCTATACATGTCCAAAAATATGATGGGTCACACAAGGCGTTGCCCAAAAAAAATACAAAAGAATGATAAGTCCAAAATAATGTTGTGCTGAGTCCACCACTCAGCGATCCAAAATAGGCTACCAATACTATGGTGAGCCACCCATCAGCTGGAAGTAGGACAGCTCATCCTCCTCGTCAATGTTAGGACTGCTCGGATCCTCGAACTCAGCACCACCTGCAACTACTGAAGAGTCTGGTTGATGTTTTAAAACACCGTCCCAGAGTGGGAGTGAGTGATCAACTCAATGGGTGCTATTAGTCTTAAGTTATAACAAGTATCAATTTTATAATGAATTTGATGAAAGGCAAACATTCATAAACACCTAACTAATCTTGTTAATGCATATGCATGAGAAATGATATGATGCTTGACCTCACAATAACACTCCCTCAAGCGACTTCGTCTAACGATCATGTATGACCAACACTCCCTCATTAAGACTTCAACTGTCGAGTCACCAACCTAACTAGTGTGATGCAATTGTGATCGTGTTAGCTGGGTTTTTAATTAAATCCATTCAAATAGAAGATTGGGAAAATAAGTACACCCCACGATATCAATGCCCTCAACTGGTTGCGAGGCCAAGACCCCTCAACGTGCGAGGCCAGGACCCTCGATCCTTGATCCCATCGGGTTCCTCATTCTCGATTTCAAGTACATGAGGAGCGCAAAGAAGTGGGATCACTCGCGGTCATTATGGGGAGGCCCGTCACCCCAGCGTAGGCCAACAGCTCGGACACAGTATCTCATTCCCCCATGCCCGGCTCTCGAGATGATGGATCAGTTTCAAGTGGTTATCGATGGGCTTCAGTGGGAGAAGGGTGTTCAAGGTTCCATTTAGGCCTGAGCAAACATGGTTAACAAATATGGTTAGTCAGTAAGTGAACTAGACCGCGTGAGTTCAGGCAAGTACTCGACGGATGACATCGAGTACAAGCGACCTATGTAGTCCAACAACTGTCACCCATTTGCACCTGCCCAAATCCACTAGTTTAGTCTTAGGATAGTCCTACCAATGGGACCACCTTCTCTCACCTCAATTTCCTAAGCAACCTAAAGATATGATGGTATTCAATAGCACTTCAACAAATTGGGATTTGTCATCTAGCACAAGTGATGTCAAATAGTCATACATTAAACATATAAATTCAAGTTTCTCTATAAATACAACTACTAACATTATTACGAATTAAATGTGCAAGTGTGTAGTGTGGGTTAGTAAGGAAGCCAATAATTTCATATATCTCATAGTACAAAATACACAAAGGTTAATGCATCATACATGTTATAAGGAAACGTTGTACAAAAATCAAGGAAGGAATGAACAAACAATCATCAAATTCATGCCCAATCATGTTGAGGAAACAAAAAACATTTCATAATCATTCCATGTTGATTGAGAGCATCTAAAATGTAAGATCTTACCTAAGTTTTTTCTAGATTATATAATACATCACCCAATCAAACATAATCATTAGATTTATACTAAAATTGGTGGTAGGCCACCTAAGAATAATGTCTGCACCTATGGATCATTGAGAGCTCTAGAAAATGATCTAGGGTTGCTAAACTCATGGTTGGATTCATAGAGATCTTGAGTCAAAGGAACTTGCATGTTAGGATTACATGCAAAACCTAGCTCAATACAAAGGATCACAAAAAGATGGGTGATTACCTCCCCAATTGGTTGGAAATTGAGCTTGGAGTTGTGGATGTGGGGGAAAGGAAGGAGATTTGCTAGGGTTCCAAGTCTCCTTGGCTTCCTCTACCAACCTCACCCTTTTTCACTCTCTTCTTCTTCTCTTCTTTCTCTTTTCTCCCTCCTCTCTTCCTTTGTTGCTGGATTTTTAGTGTGGGAGTGAGTGAGAGAGTTGGTTTGGGATTTTATTTCCTAGATTTTGGCCAAATGGCCCTAAGTTCTAACATTATTCCTACATTGACCCTTTAGGACCCCTTTTTAGCTTTGGGGTAGCTCTGTCACCCCTCTGGCCATCAAATTTGGTGTGTAGGTATCTCATGGCCCGATGAGGGGCAGTATAAATTTTGGAAACAAATGGATTGGGACTTTATCGTATGGTTCCGATCTTTAAATGGCTCTGTGGGGTCCATTCTAACTGTTGGTACGGTTCTGATGCCCCCCTGGCCATAAAATTTATAGGATAGGTGCCTCATGGCCTGATGAAGGGCCGTGCGAAATTTGAAGGCAAACGGACACAAGGTTTTACTGTACGGGTTCGATTTACGATCAACGGTCACCGTTTCATGATCGGATTTCAGATTTTGTGGACAGGTGTAGAAAAATATTTTAGGCCCTCACCGTATATGTAGAAGATATCCGACAGCTATGAAGCCTTATATCTCAGTTTCATTTAAAAGTGGTAGATTTCAATTCTAGCCTTTGGGTCAAGGCTGGGGTAAGTTGCATTTGGCAAGTGCCGTTGGGACGGCGTGGATAATTAATTTCTAAGCGTCTACTAAATCCGTGGTCCGCGATGGACTATAATCCCACTGAGATCTACAGTTTTCTCAATTTTTAGATTTTTCTGACCTTCCTTGGCCATTGTACGGCCCGTACGGGCTATTGCCTAGTACAAACAAGCTATCTGGCTTGACGGCCCGCACTCGGTCCGCTCTTAACCAGACTGGTCCACCTTAATGAGGTAACTTGGGTTAATTTATTGATGGTACCCCACATGCTAGCTGTTTAAGTGAACGGTCCTGCGGTAAATCCTACGTGGACTACAGTGGTAGGGCCAAGGTTTTTAGCGAATGTCGGAGGTAAGAGTGCAGAAATTCCAATTTCCTAGCGCCCCAAGCACTCACACCCTCCCTCTCTCTCTCTCTTTCTCTCTCTTTCTCTCTCTTCTCTCTTTTCTTTCCTTTCTCTCTCTCAGTTGCTAGAATTTTTGTTGTGGGAGTGAGGGAGAGAGGGTTTAAAGGGTTTTATACCCTATAACTTATCTCAGTTGGCCCTGGATGCCACTTATTCCCTCAAATGGCCCTTTGGGGCTCACTCATGGCTTTTGGGGCTGCCTTGATGGCCCCCTAGCCCATTTGAATTATGAAATGCATGCCCCATGGTCTGATAAGGGGTTGTCTAAGGTTTAACGGCAAATGAATGCGGGGATATACCGCAAAAGTCTAAGTTGAGATCAACGATCACTGTTCCTTAATCAAGGGTCAAATTTGACGGATAAGTACAAGGAAATATCTTCAACCTTTAATGAAAATTTGGATGAAATCTGATGGCTAAAATGCCCCAATTTATTGTCCTAAGTGGTGGGGCCATTTGCTTTAAAATTTTAAATTTTAGGCCAAAGCTAAGGCGAGTTGCACTTTACAAGTGCTGACTGGACGACGCGAATCGTTTGTTTCTAGGCATCATCCGAGTTTGTTGCTGTGATAGGCCATAAGCCTAATGAAATGGACATTACTCTATAATTTCGGAATTAGTGGCCCACTAACAAGCGGTTTAGAGCTTGTTCGGGTAATCGGGGCATTTTCGGAGTAAATTGGGTAGGAAGATTTCTTGAGCGCAATTGTTGAGGTTTGGATTAACTAAGTTCACAGTGTCACCTATTTGAAATTTATGAAAATGGTGATTCGGTCATGATCAATCTAAACCGTCGATTTTAGGCTAAAAGAGTAATTGAGTTTATTTGGTTTATTAATTAAGGTCCAACCCATAGTTGGCTCAGGTTTGGGTAGATCTTTAATTTAGTTACGGTTGTTTTGATTAGTCAGTGGTAGGTCGGTTAGAGTTGGGCCCTATGTGAACAAATCATGGGGTTAAACTTGATGTTTAAGTGATCGGTCAAATTCATTGGTTTTCTACAGTTGATCAATCTTATTTATACGGTTCTTTATCGGTACCAGCCGCGTATAGGCTCACTTTGAGCATCAAGGGTCATTAAGTGACGACATAGCTAGTTATATTTAAAAAATTAGGGAATTTTGGCAATCTAAAATAGTAAAATTTCGGGGTGTTACACCGACTGAGCAAGGCACTCATCTCATCATGGTCACAGAAGAGACGCCTTCTTCGATTACGATTCCTCCTTAATGATTACAAGCAGGTGTTGTTCTAACGATACCAAAATTGCCCACAGGGGAATCGAACCGTCATAAATTATACTGAAGAATTTTAGCTGTTGGCAACACGGAACAATCTGTTAGAAACGGAATCACAGAAGGTAGCACGATTTATAGGTGGGTTACGCTTAGCGATTCAGGACTGAGTTCAGATGCACCCAGTCAGGATCGTAGATGAAATAGTTCAGTTGGTTGGTAGGGCAGAAACGAAACTTCCAAGAGTTCCTATTCAGCCTTATGATTCAACTCGGCCCCCAATGCTGGGTCCCTCTCAGGATTTAGAATTGACACGAGGAAAAGAACTCGTAGTAGGACATCCTCAACCTTCTACAACCAGCAGCCCATCAAGTCTTCAAAATCCCGCAACCCACTTGACCATTAACAAAGGGGGCATTGAAGGTGAGGCCGTAGAAGAAGACTCTGGCTTTGATGAAGATGAACCAGCCACTAAGGAAGGAGCATATGGCGAAGAATGGATGGGCGAGGATCGTAGTGAATATCTAGTCGTGAGGCGATTAATGTACATCCTACGGAAAGAATTACATCCACAACGACATAATATATTCCGTACGCGGTGCACCGTCAACGACAAGGTCTGTGATGTGATAATAGATTGGTAGTAGCAAGAACATCGTCTCAAGAGTGATAGTGGACAAGTTGCAGCTACCAACGACAAAGCATCCTTCCCCGTACTTAATTGGCTGGATAAAAAAGGTAAATGAGACTAACGTAACTAAACAATGCATTGTCTCATTTTCAATTGACAAATATTATAAGGATCAGATACTTTGTGACATGGTTGATATAGAAGCATGCCATATGTTACTCGATCGACCCTGGCAGTCGGACCATGATGCAACCTATTAAGCATGAGACAATGTCTATATATTCGTTAAGGATAGTTGAAAAATAATCCTTGCCTCTATAGCACCAGGAAACCGTCCTAAACCCTCTAAAGTGGAGGGAAGTTTCCTCCTGACCATTGGGGATTTCATGGAGGAATCCAATGAAATCGGCGAGGTATACACCATAGTGGTAAAGGGCGAGGAATTGAAACCCTTAGACATTCCTCCAAGTTTAAGGTCTTTTCTAAACGAATATAAAGAAGTCTGTCATAAATATTTACTTGATGGATTGCCCCCCATGAGGGGCATCCAACATCACATATGCCTTGTCTCTGGGGCTGGCTTGCCCAACCTCCCTCACTGTCAAGTGAGTTAGAAAGAATATTAGATCTTGAAGGTAAGAGTGAAGGAATTGATTGATACTAGTCAAGTCAAGGAAATTATGACTACATGTATTGTGTCAACTCAAGAGCTTAATGTCAAGTACAAGAAAAGGACTAATAAACATTGGCGTCAAAAGTTATTTCAGAATTATGAGCCAGGTTCCTTGAGTAACTCGAGGACGAGTATTTTTCAAGTCAAAGGGTCTGATGTAGAACGTGTCACAGATATATTTCTAGCATCGTTGGACTAAAAGAAGGTGGACCGTGAATTGATCATAACTTTTAATCCGTGTATCGTTACGGCGCACGAGACCGAGTATCATGAACCAAAACAGCACGAGAACTCGAGGACAAGTTCTTTTGAAGTGGAGAGGACTGATGTAGAGCAGGTCACAGACACTTTCATGTCCAAGATGGATCAAAGAAGGTCCGTTGACGATAAAAGTCATCAAGACTGTCAGAACCTTAAAATAAGCATATCTCGCAAACCGGAATGAGTTACTGGATGTACCATATATGATTTTGGGGTAGGAAGAGCTAATTTAGGCAACCAACCCAGATATACTGAGTTTCCCATGCCTAATTTACGAGATTCCATCATATCAATGGTCGAATTTCATATTTAATTCCGTTTTTACTATTTTTAATTTGTTTTAGTTTGATTATAACTCTTCATCCATTGGACTTTAGGATTTGTGTCCAACATGAAAAGTTCTTAGAATAATTAGGAGAATAACGTGGTTAAGCCACATAGGACACTTACTATAAAAGTAAATTTACTATTTAAAGTAAGTTACGAATTTTAGGGAGTTTTAGTTATAGTTTGCTTCTGATTTCTCTTTCATTGCTAGGTATCCCCATTTAAAGGGTTGTGAACTCGTTTATATCAATAAATCAATGAAATTTCTAATTTATTAGAATTTATTTCTATTTTTCTTACTTTCTTTCATCGTTGATTCAAAAAGTCTCTGTGAGGAGTCCAGAGAAGCTCCGTGGATTCGGGGTAGTTATCCTTGAGGAAGACGGTGATCAACCTCATCATGTCCATCCCTACATCAGTAACCTTCCATATTCCATCAATTCTGGGGCTTTTGGGGTATTGGTTAGGTTCTTAACAATTGGTATTAGAGCCAACACTGCATCTTGTGTTCACCACAGAGTGAAAGCTGCCACAACATCAAAGGGGCTACCAGACCAACTAGAGTGCAATTGCCACACATTGGTTACGTTCTTAACACATGTCACCCATCTGAATTGCCAGCTCATTTTAGGGCATGAGCCCAAAATTGAATCAGATCCAAATCTGAGTTAGAACACAAGGCATGAAACGGTGGTGATTGAACACCCATCCTTAAAAACTTCTTAGGTGCCACAAATTTTTTGGATTTACTAGATATTTGTGTGATCCCTTCATCCAGGTCTATGTGACCTTATTAACGGGTTGAATGGGAAATAAAGATTACGATAGGCCTTAGGAAGTTTTTAAGGCCTGTTTGGATGCCTATAACTTTTTTAAGTTATAAGAAAGTTACATGTAATTTACTTACAGGTGTAAGTAAGTTACAGGTAATCTTGTTTGGATGTAAATTACAACTTACTTACAGATAACTTTGTTACTGGTAATAAGTTGGATATTCACACTAGATAAAGTTGAAATAGGGAATCGTTGAAAAATTAAATTGACACATAAAAAAGATGAGATAAAATTATTCCATTTTATTAAGCTCATGTAAATGAATAGTTTGGCCGATTCTTAGGCTAAACTAATCAACAGGTGGGCCATAAAAGTGGACTCATGTTTTCAAAATGCTAGTAATGGGGACACAAAACTTGAGGTAATATATCTAAGTAAAAAAAAATTATTTTCTTCATAAGATATGTTTACAATGCTGTAAAGAACGGAAAGTAAAAATAAATAACATCAAACTAAACTAATTCATTTAGGAATTATAAGGCCCGTATCCTAATCCATATTGTTCTGTCAATTTCTGAGATCATTCCCTTCGAATTTCGGCAACCTGCGACCTATAATTAACGTTTACGCACGACCCTAAGTTGTATCCCATAGATTTGAGTCAGTTTAATCCAAGACTTGTACTAATGCGACCGCATCGTCGCCACGGTTCTGATGCCGCGTCTTGCACCCCGATACGGTACCCTGGCCAGGAGATGGGGCCTGCGTTCAATTCGAGGAAAACAACACGTGTTGTAAAACCCAATAGAATCTCTACGATATGTCACTCAATTAATCAATCAATCCCATCAATCACCTCTCATATCAAGTACAAAACCTCATTCCCAAGCAAACCCAAAGTCAAAGCAACCCATCCCTCACATGTCAAAGTACACATCACCCATCACTCACCTTTTCACCCATCACACCCATCCCTCTCTCTTACAACCTCTCTCTCTCATCTCTCTTTCTCTCATTCTCCCAAGCAAGAGAGAACAATCATCCATGGCTTCCCAAGGAAGAGGAGAGAAGTTTGTGTGACCCACTTCCTATCTCTTATCCCCACCCTCCAAACCAATCTCAACCATTGAAGCCCGTCCTTTGGAGCTCTAGGATGCTTTGGCAGAAGGAGGAGGAGATGATCAAAGGTGGGTGCTTCTATAGGCTAGTTTTCATATTTTTATGATGGATCAAGTAAGGCCTACCGATCGATGGTATGGATCTCACTTTGGACCCTAAATATGGCCGATGGCCCACCTTGATTCTCATGATCATTGCATGATTGGGCTATTCTCCATGGATCCCATCATTATGTGTATCTTCCTTGCATAAATAGGGTCATCTAGACCGTTCATTTTGGTGGAGAAGGGATCTCCATCATTGATTTTGATCGATGGGCTCATATATAATGGGACCCACTTGATGTAGTTGTAAATCATGCAAAGGAGGGTCCATAGTGCCGGGGTCCCTCATCACACGTGTGTGTCCTACTCTCTCTCTCTCTCTCTATCTCTCTCCCCCTCTCCTTCATATTTTTTTTGGTGTGATGAAGTGGCCGTGTGGCCCACCCGGATGAACCCCATCTTGATATATGAATCACCCACGCCATCCAACCATTTAGTGGCCCACCCTGATAGCATGTCTGTGGGTGGGGCCCACCTTAAATATATGTGTGACCCAACCATCCAACGTCCAGGGATGCTGGACGTTGCCAAACGGTGAAGGTTGAGCTGACAGTGAGTGTACTAACGGTAGTAACAAGAAAGAAAAAATAAAAAAATTGGTTTTTGGGAAGGGCTGTCCAAGTAAGCCCCACGTTGATGTATGTTTCAAATCTAAACCATCCATTCCATTCCTTAAAGCATTTTAGGCGTTGAGCCGAAAAAGGGGGCCAATCTGACTTTCGAGTGGGCCATAGCATAGCAAATGACATGTTTACCATTGAAATACCCCCTGTCGTTGTTATACACCAAAATATATCGGATATTGGGCTTATTTGACTTGTCTTTAGCCATGGGAGCCAGTGAACGGGGTGAATTCACCTGATGCGGGCCCCACGTATGAAAAACTGCCAAAGAAAAGGGGGATTTCAAATAATAATAATAATAATAATAATAATAATAGATGCAGCAGCTGATGTTGTTGCTATCAAAGGCGCAAGCAGTGCCTGTTGTGCTGGCGGGCGGATGAGCAGGGACCCACGGTCCTAGCCGTGGCCCCACCATGATGTGTGTTTATGATCCACACCGTCCATTTTGTGGGCCCCTTAAGGACATAGGCCATACCCAAAAATCAGACATATACACGGCTCAGGTGGCCCACATCATAGGAAACAATGGTGAATGAATGTCTACCATTCAAACACTTTTTGGGTTCACAGAAGCTTTGGATCAAGATGAAATTTGTTTTTCCTTTTCATCTAGGTCCGTGTGACCTTACCAGCGGGTTGGATTGTAAATAAGCATTATGGTGGGCCCCACATGGGACCCACAGTGAAGTATATGTTTCGTTCACACCGTCCACTGACCGTGGACGGTGGAACCCACCATGATTTTTTTGTTATATCCGCACCGTCCACACCGGGCGATGGGACCCACCCCACATGTGGGACTGCAGTGTGTGTGTGTGTGTGTGTATATATATTATATTACATTATATATATTATATATAGATTATATATTATATTATATATAATATATAGGGCCTTCATGTGGACCCCCACCATGATGCATGTGTTGCATCCAATCTGTCCAACCATTTGGCAAGCTTATCTTAACAGGCTTGAGACTAAAAATAAGATAGATCTATAGTTCAAGTGGACCCCACCTTAGTATATGTATGAGGCCCATCTTGATTTATTTGTGACCGTCCATTGAGACCCACTTGGTATATATATGAGGCCCATATGATTAGGCCCATCTTGATGTAGTTATGGCCTATCCGTTGAGGCCCACCTTGATGTATATGGGGCTCATGTTACGCGGCCCATTTGATGTATCTAAAGTCCATGGGTCATGGCCCATTGCAATGTACATAAGGCCCATTGGTGCGGCCCATTGATGTGGCCCACTTGATGAATATAAGACCCATGTGATTAGGCCCATCTTGATGTGTTTGTGGCCCGTTGTTGAGGCCACCTTGATGTGTATAAGGCTGTTGTTGAGGCCCACCTTACATATATGAGGCCCATGTTATGAGGCCCATTATGATGTATGTAAGGCCCATGGGTTATGGCCCATTGCAATGTATGTAAGGCTTATGGGTTATGGCCCATTGCAATATATGTAAGGCTCATGGGTTATGGCCCATTGCAATGTACGTAAGGCCCAAGTGGTACAACCTATTCGATATACATTTGAGGCCCATGTGATTAAGTGCATCTTAATGTATTTGTGGCTCGTCCATTGAGGCCCACCTATTGTATATATTTGAGGCTCATGTGTAGGGCCCACCTATTGTGTATTTAAAGCCCATGGGTTATGGCCCATTGTGATATATCTGAGGCCCATGGGCGCGACCCATCGAGATGTATTTTAGGCCCATGGGCATGGCCCATCTTGATACGTTTGAGGCCCTTGTAGGAAGCCCAACGCGATATATGAGAGGCCCATGAATGAGGCCCGATGTGATGTATGGGTGGCCGTTACGTTATGTATGAATCTCTTATGTAGGCCACTCCTTGGGAGCAATGTTTGTTAGATGTCCACATTGATGTACAATGATAGTTAGATGTTCTCATTGTGACCTTCCCGTAGGCTTTGTTAGGCCCATTCGCACCATTCTCTAAGTGGATTAACCCAAATAAGTGGGCCTCGTTCTCCATAGACGGATGGCTCCGTGCCATTAGATTTGATAAAACTACGGTCGTGGGCCGATCTTTATATTATGGTTGATCAGCTATCCATCTATGGACCTCGCCTTTTTTTTATGCTGATTATCGGTGACGATTGTCTAGGCCGATTGTTGAGGCCGATTCCGATTGTCAAGGCCCATTTTGATGTATTCAAGGCCCATGGGACGTGGCCCATTGTGATATAATTCTGGCCCATATGATGAGGCCCGACTTGATGTATATTAGGCCCGTGTGTGCGGCCCATTGCAATGTATATTAAACCCGTGAGATGCGACCCACTTGATGTATATGTGGCCCATGAGTGAGGCCCATCGTGATGTGTATTAAACTCTTGAGTGAGGCCGTGTTGTATATTTGGCCCTTGTATGAGACCATGAGTCCACTGTATGTTAGGCTCTATATGGGCCATTCCTTAGGGGCAGTGTTGGTTAAATGTCCATATTGTCGAGGTTGATGGTCGATGCCAGTTATTGATATCAATTATGAGTATGTGACCGCACAGCATCATGATACATGCCCATAAGCATAATCTACATATTTGTTATGAGATGTGGTTGAACATTGCATATGTCATTGGGCAGGTTATTATGAGACTCCCTGATAAGTGGAGGTTATTTCACATGAGCGCACAATATGCACAGGATTGATGCATGACTGGATTGTATAACTCATGCATCTTGCATTATGTGTTTTGATTACTGTATGCCCTAGCGATATCAGGGCCATGACCTCCACAGGCATATCGTAGATGGCCAGATGGGACACCAAAAATGTTTGGTTCCAGCATCGGGCTGCCATAGATGGCCCTGGGTGAAAATTTCTAAAACCCTCTTTGTACCAGAGGTCGCCCCAACGTCGAGACTGAGTGGATACATGAGTGCCCGAGTACTGAATACCAGGAGGCTGCGTCTCCCACTGTGTCGTGGTCGGTTGGGAGGGGGTGTGACCTTACCCGCCTGAGTGAGGGAGCAATGTCTAGGTTGAGTTTCACCAGCTTGAGGAATGGGTCCGCTATTGACAAGCCGAGCCCAATTTTGGTAGGCAGATAGTGAGGTCTCTTCCACTTACCCAGTTGTGGCTCGAATAAGGGTGACAAGCTGGCGTAGAGTGTAATAGACCTCGGTGATGATCCTAGAGAGAAACCGTACTGATATGTGGACTTATTGAGCAGGAGTTTCATACTCATTCATTCATTCATTCATTCATTATTGTAACATCCCAAAAATCGGGGGGTCGAGCAAAAACCCAACTCCCGAGTTCCAAAATGTTATTTATACAACATAGATATGTATGATTGAATGTTGTCTGTGATAATGTATTAAACATGAGTGAGATTAAGCCAGGACAGCATATCATACTCCAGAGACAATGAAATTTGCAAGCGGAAGACTGTAATAGTATGTATAACGTATATAAACTGTTGTATGTCTCCAGAGTGTGAATATATTACCAGGTTATACACATACATGTATACTTCAAAAGTAAACAAAATGAATATACATGAGGGCGCTAAAAATTTAAAATGACAAATGTCAAAGTATCTAATCAACCTCCCTGCAATCCCGTCAATCAGAACACGCATAAAGGAGGAATCCTCCTTCTCATCATCAAGTCCAGCTCCGCCTCACAGGCCGCGCCATCATCTGCAATCACAAAAGGGACTGGTGGGTGTCCGGAAACACCATCCCGTAACGTGGGAGTGAGTGATGAACTCAGTGGGATAAGAGAGCAGGGATTAGCATGTTCACAATTCAATCACGCGATAATAGTAAAGCAGTAAATCAGACAATCCTAATACTGTTGTTAATGCAAGATGACATGACGTGATGTATGCCCTCACCGACGATCACCCTCATGCGGCAACATCTTACGACCGCGGCATGCCGCACTCCCTCAAGTGCTCCACATCTTCCAGGCACATGCAATGTCATGGTGATATGATTACCTAGTTGTTATTAGTCCATTCAAATAGCAGGATTGGGAAACTAAGGTACTTCCCTTGTATCAATCCCAACACAGATCCTGTCTAGGGTCGTCACTCCTAGTAATCTCATACGATGTATATTTCGTAGGTCCCTGCAAGGGCTGCCAGGGCTGTTGCTCGCACTCGTTGCACCGCTCCCCCATCACCTTATCAATACAGGCCTACTGTACTCTACTGCACGGAAGGGTCGTCGCCTCCCGTGGACTCAGAATACGCTCGCGGTCACTACAAAGGGCTCGTCGCCTGATCAGTGTAGGCCGACAGCTAGAATATAGTGTCCCATACCACCATAATCTGCTCACGAGTCTAGGTGCTCACTGGTCACTACGGGGAGGTTTGTGGCCCCAGCGTAGGCCGACAGCTCGACCACGGTGTCTCATACCACCATGCCCGGCTCATGAGTCTTCGTGGATCAAGGTACCATGGTTAACAGGGTTTACAATGGTAAGTTCAGTACCCTAGGTTCAAGCAGTTATGATACATATAAGGTGAACATACATCGGCCAGTCGGATTACTTGACGGGCTCGACTAGCGCGATCGCATCTCAAGTCGAATGACATGAAGTGCGTAAAACACTTCGCGTGGCCTAACCACTGCCGCCAACTCTCAACACGAATCACGTTCATCGACGCGTCGTTCGTGGCTATGACCAGTCAGCCACGAATTCGCTCGGTTACCGACTGCCTGGACTAAGTCTAGTCCCACACATCTATAGAATCACATTAACAACATATGCAAAGGTATTGGAATTGAAACAGGATCATGTGAGCATGTAACACATGTTATAATATTCAACTTAAGCAAATCTTCACCCACATACATTCCATGCATGTAATGCAATCATGCATAAGGTCAACATGTAGGAAATCATTTAGATCAGCATATTAATCAAGAAATCAATCTCAAACTACTACATAACATCATTTAATTCAATACATACTAATACAAGCATTTATACAAACACATACACTACACACTTAAGTCCACATATAGTATGTCGACCCAAAGTGCGCAACTTGGCGAATCTCTTCGCCAAACTGATTATGCAAGCATTCCTAACTCCCTAATACGGCGACAAACCATGTCAATCACGTCAGCAAAATATTCATGTAGACCGTACTTCCTACAAATGACTAAAATGCCCTAAATCTCATATTCTTCGTTAATTTACGAAACAGGAAACGGAGAGCATGTTGTACATGTCAAACGGCGATGCCGTCGATAATCTACTATTAAATGACATTGAAAGCGTTGTAAACCGTCAATCAAAGCGTCTAAAATCCTCACCTTGTCTCTTATGGATGTTGAAATTCGAACGGAGCATATACGCTTCGTCTACGGCGACTAGGCAACCTAATACACAAGATCTATTAGCTATTTCTCTATGGAACCAAGGAATCAGCAAATCAGCAACTTTCTAGGGTTTTTCTTACCTGAAAACGCGGAGAAATCACCGGCAACGTGATCGGAGTGCGTTGCCTAAGCACGTGCAGCAGCAGCAGGAAAAGCTCTCCCACCTTCTCTCACAAACTCTCACTTTCTCTCTCACTCTTGCTAGGGTTTCTAGCAAATTCGGATGGGTGAGAGAAGTGAGGGTTTCAACCCCTTTTATAAGCCCAAATGTGCCCAAAACAGGCTCCAAGTCAAGGTACACTTGAGCTATGTCCAATTCGGGGCTGTTTTGGCCCAAAAGATGTTTTCTGGTGGTCCCCTGGACAAATACGGTCGGACTTAAGCTCATGCGTACCAGATCTAGCGCGCATTAAGTTTTCAGTCCGACAGGGTTCGCAGATCGTACGTGGCGGACCAGTTTCAGTTCAGCGGTCACCGCACGTAGATCAGGGCTGGAAGTCTCATAATAATAAATAGAAATTTTTCCTGATCCGAGGGTGTAATCTGGATGAATTCTGACGGTCAGAACGCTTAATACTGACGTGTCAAGTCGTGTGCCAGATTTGAATTTGAAATTCCAATTCTGTCCCTATTCGCGGTCTCTTCAGTCCGGGCTCAATGAAATAGTCTGTGATTATCGGTTTGACTTGATTTTCGAAATGATTGTCAGGTCCAGCTGGGCGGTTCTAACGGTTTAAGATAGGAAGTAACGGACTTTCGACGCGCGGTCTAAATCCAATACAAGAATTCAAAGTGGTCCAGAGAACAAACCCGCTTAGAGTTTGATCCGAGGTTATAGAGTATTATGGAGTCATACATTCTACTCGATTTGGGTCTTCTAGAACGTATTTAAAGTGATCAGGGACTGTTTCCCAGCTACTCCAGCGTTGCGCTAGCTAACTTACGCTAAATTTCCATAGGAATTAATCCTAAGTGGTTTCTTTGGCTATGAAATTGGGTTCTGAGCGATTTTCCAGGTGTTTTAGTTGACCCATTGCCTAAGGACGTCAAATCCCAGATTGGCCAAAATCCGGGGTGTTACAATCTACCCCCCTTAAAACACAATGTCGTCCCCGACATTGTCAAAGGGCAAGGAGTACTTTCTCTAAGGAAGGTTCAAATCCTATTTAGTAACCTAATCGTATGTATATCCGAACTCAAAGGTTTCGATCTTGGGCCAGTGGGAAAGAGGCCAACCACTCTTCCGCTGTGCCACTCTGATCAAACGGTAGCGTTCACTAACCTAACTTAGTTTTACTTAAGGTTGAAGAATCTTAGCATCGATCCGTATATCAGAACGAGGCGCAACTTAGGAGCTATCCTTGACCTAAAATGGAAACAACCTTTCTCTACATGGTTTTCCTTGCTAATGATGCGTTCTATAGCATTGGTATCTATGGTGATAGAGACGAGCCTAAGCTCTATAGTGGTTGAGTTCAGGGGTAGGTATGAGTTGGTGGCAAGATGTCTATTTCTCTACTAGCTTTAAGTCCTCGCCATTTCCCAAAGACAATGTGATCCTGTTTGGTTGTAGGTGGTTGGGCCATCACAAAAGAAAGGTTGTGTAGTGGGTCTAAGCCGGATACGTTGAACCTTCTGTCTAATCAGGACAGAAAATGCGTTGTATCAGTTCTTAATCCGAGTCGACGCCGATCCTCTGCTTGATCAGAGCATTGGATTTATTGGTAACCACTAGGATTAAGAAGTCGATTCAAACCGCGAATACATCGCTTACATATAGTTCCTTTATTCCGCATTCCCGAATGCAATAAGTCCTTGGGGAAGGCAATTCTAAGGGGTGTGCTAGTACATTCTAAGTTCAATCTGAGGGAGTTATAAATGTTCCCTGAGAGCGTATGGTTCCTTCCTATGGGTAACAACAGAAGTCTATAAGTCATAAGGGGATTTATCGAAGGAAGGAAGTCCCATTCCAACCAAATCTAACCTACTATCCCTTAGCATATTTAGGCCTTACACTGCCTAAGACAACTAGTAGCCTAGTCTGTAACTCTGTAGCTATAATCCAAAGCCTAAGATTATACGGTAAATGGCTTTCCATTCCATTTCTACTTACAAGGAATTCTTCTATTGCTTAGGGTCAAGATTTGTCTAACTGGAATTGGATTTCTTATGTCGTCAGATCCTTCAAATCTAGGAGTTCTAACACTAGATCCAAAATGCCCAAAGGCCTATATGCCCAGTAGCATTAAGTTGTATTAAATGGAACCGCATTCCTAGTCCCATAGCGGGATCGGAAGAGGCATGCTTGGTAGGAGGGTGGGTTGAGATAAAAATTAATTTGCAGGCTGAATCCCGGGAGTTACCATACTCCCAACCTAGGGACAATACCTAACAAAAAATGAACGACATGCACTCCATTCAACAATTTTTAGCTATATTAAGCTCAAACCATAACACAAACACATTTTCTACCTAACAACACAAAACACAGAAATTTCAAAACAGTAATCAAACAAGTGAATAACGTGGAGAAATGGGATGGGTAAGAAGGTTTCCACGAGTCTGAGGATCAAATAAAAGGGACATGAGAGAGAGGACGATGGAAAGGGAGGAAAAGGCTGAAACAGCCTTAACAATAGCCATGGAAGGAGGAGGAAATGCAGGGAAATGGTTGCCCAAATGGACAGATCAAAATCTAGGTGTTGTAGAGGGATGCTTCAAGCTCCCCTAGGATGTATTTTCAGGAAGAAATGAAAATGAAAAAGGGGAATGGAGCACCTCACGAATTCAGCTCGATTTGGGGGTTTTAGGAGCTCCAACGGACGAAACCTTCAAGAGGGAGGGCTGACAACTTTAAAGGAACGATGGAGGGTGGTCGGTTTTGGCCAAGGATGGGTCTAGGGTGGTTTGGAATCACGAATTTTTGGAGATAGTTGCTGAAAAATGAAAATGGGGCTAGGGAAGGGGCTGTTTGTGAAGGAAGTACCCCTATTTGGGGTTTTCTATGGACGGGACCTACATGGGAGGGGTACACTACCCAAAATAGGGCGTGCGCCCAACTTTCGTGCCAAATGGGCCCCACCGGTCGGCGATGCATCGCCCGACCGGCGATGGCATCGCCGACCAACTTCCAAGTTGGCCGGTGGGACCACATGGGTCTGGTCCCCCATGATCCCAGGGGTCCAAAAATATATGGCCCACCCCCTGGTTCATTGTACTTTGATCTGTATGGGCCCAAATATATGTTCGGGGCTTTCCGGGTCCACATAGCAATCCAGAATATCAAACCATATGATACAGCATATGAATTTGGGGTAGAAGGAGCCAGTACACCTATCTAGCTCCTTATTTGCTAAAGAAAGTGAAGTTAGAATGGCCTTATGGCCATTTTTCATGAAATTTTACTATTCATTGTAAAATTTTGTGAAGGCACTTATTTGTGTTATTTTCACACTAGGTTTGATGCCTATCATGAAATGGATAAGAAATAACTGAAGGTTGGAGTGTTTAGAGGAGGAATTTTGAGAATTTTTGGCGAAACGGGGTTTTTAAGCCCTGGCGATTGATTACAGGGGTCGTGGTCATCCTACGGCCCAAGGATTCACTTTTGCGGTTTAAAACCGCTCATAAGACGTCCCCACCAGACTTCCTACATCTTAGAAGTGATTCGGGTTGCTTTACGCGACCCGAGATGCGTTACAGACTCGATCTTGCGATCGATCCTAATAGACTTCGCCTATCGGCGAATCGGCGATCCTAGAAGTGTTTCTAGACCCTTCTCGCACCCACCTAAGTCAAAGGAAGCGGCAACGTACGTCGCAAGACCATAACCCAGGCCCAGTATACTCTCATTCATGCTCTGATACCATCTGTAACATCCCGAAAATCGGGGGGTCGAGCAAAAACCCAACTCCCGAGTTCCAAAATGTTATTTATACAACATAGATATGTATGATTGAATGTTGTCTGTGATAATGTATTAAACATGAGTGAGATTAAGCCAGGACAGCATATCATACTCCAGAGACAATGAAATTTGCAAGCGGAAGACTGTAATAGTATGTATAACGTACATAAACTGTTGTATGTCTCCAGAGTGTGAATATATTACCAGGTTATACACATACATGTATACTTCAAAAGTAAACAAAATGAATATACATGAGGGCGCTAAAAATTCAAAATGACAAATGTCAAAGTATCTAATCAACCTCCCTGCAATCCCGTCAATCAGAACACGCATAAAGGAGGAATCCTCCTTCTCATCATCAAGTCCAGCTCCGCCTCACAGGCCGCGCCATCATCTGCAATCACAAAAGGGACTGGTGGGTGTCCGGAAACACCATCCCGTAACGTGGGAGTGAGTGATGAACTCAGTGGGATAAGAGAGCAGGGATTAGCATGTTCACAATTCAATCACGCAATAATAGTAAAGCAGTAAATCAGACAATCCTAATACTGTTGTTAATGCAAGATGACATGACGTGATGTATACCCTCACCGACGATCACCCTCATGCGGCAACATCTTACGACCGCGGCATGCCGCACTCCCTCAAGTGCTCCACATCTTCCAGGCACATGCAATGTCATGGTGATATGATTACCTAGTTGTTATTAGTCCATTCAAACAGCAGGATTGGGAAACTAAGGTACTTCCCTTGTATCAATCCCAACACAGATCCTGTCTAGGGTCGTCACTCCTAGTAATCTCATACGATGTATATTTCGTAGGTCACTGCAAGGGCTGCCAGGGCTGTTGCTCGCACTCGTTGCACCGCTCCCCCATCACCTTATCAATACAGGCCTACTGTACTCTACTGCACGGAAGGGTCGTCGCCTCCCGTGGACTCAGAATACGCTCGCGGTCACTACAAAGGGCTCGTCGCCTGATCAGTGTAGGCCGACAGCTAGAATATAGTGTCCCATACCACCATAATCTGCTCACGAGTCTAGGTGCTCACTGGTCACTACGGGGAGGTTTGTGGCCCCAGCGTAGGCCGACAGCTCGACCACGGTGTCTCATACCACCATGCCCGGCTCATGAGTCTTCGTGGATCAAGGTACCATGGTTAACAGGGTTTACAATGGTAAGTTCAGTACCCTAGGTTCAAGCAGTTATGATACATATAAGGTGAACATACATCGGCCAGTCGGATTACTTGACGGGCTCGACTAGTTCGATCGCATCTCAAGTCGAACGACATGAAGTGCGTAAAACACTTCGCGTGGCCTAACCACTGCCGCCAACTCTCAACACGAATCACGTTCATCGACGCGTCGTTCGTGGCTATGACCAGTCAGCCACGAATTCGCTCGGTTACCGACTGCCTGGACTAAGTCTAGTCCCACACATCTATAGAATCACATTAACAACATATGCAAAGGTATTGGAATTGAAACAGGATCATGTGAGCATGTTAACACATGTTATAATATTCAACTTAAGCAAATCTTCACCCACATACATTCCATGCATGTAATGCAATCATGCATAAGGTCAACATGTAGGAAATCATTTAGATCAGCATATTAATCAAGAAATCAATCTCAAACTACTACATAACATCATTTAATTCAATACATACTAATACAAGCATTTATACAAACACATACACTACACACTTAAGTCCACATATAGTATGTCGACCCAAAGTGCGCAACTTGGCGAATCTCTTCGCCAAACTGATTATGCAAGCATTCCTAACTCCCTAATACGGCGACAAACCATGTCAATCACGTCAGCAAAATATTCATGTAGACCGTACTTCCTACAAATGACTAAAATGCCCTAAATCTCATATTCTTCGTTAATTTACGAAACAGGAAACGGAGAGCATGTTGTACATGTCAAACGGCGATGCCGTCGATAATCTACTATTAAATGACATTGAAAGCGTTGTAAACCGTCAATCAAAGCGTCTAAAATCCTCACCTTGTCTCTTATGGATGTTGAAATTCGAACGGAGCATATACGCTTCGTCTACGGCGACTAGGCAACCTAATACACAAGATCTATTAGCTATTTCTCTATGGAACCAAGGAATCAGCAAATCAGCAACTTTCTAGGGTTTTTCTTACCTGAAAACGCGGAGAAATCACCGGCAACGTGATCGGAGTGCGTTGCCTAAGCACGTGCAGCAGCAGCAGGAAAAGCTCTCCCACCTTCTCTCACAAACTCTCACTTTCTCTCTCACTCTTGCTAGGGTTTCTAGCAAATTCGGATGGGTGAGAGAAGTAAGGGTTTCAACCCCTTTTATAAGCCCAAATGTGCCCAAAACAGGCTCCAAGTCAAGGTACACTTGAGCTATGTCCAATTCGGGGCTGTTTTGGCCCAAAAGATGTTTTCTGGTGGTTCCCTGGCCAAATACGGTCGGACTTAAGCTCATGCGTACCAGATCTAGCGCGCATTAAGTTTTCAGTCCGATAGGGTTCGCAGATCGCACGTGGCGGACCAGTTTCAGTTCAGCGGTCACCGCACGTAGATCACGGCTGGAAGTCTCATAATAATAAATAGAGATTTTTCCTGATCCGAGGGTGTAATCTGGATGAATTCTGACGGTCAGAACGCTTAATACTGACGTGTCAAGCCGTGTGCCAGATTTGAATTTGAAATTCCAATTCTGTCCCTATTCGCGGTCTCTTCAGCCCGGGCTCAATGAAATAGTCTGTGATTATCGGTTTGACTTGATTTTTGAAATGATTGTCAGGTCCAGCTGGGCGGTTCTAACGGTCTAAGATAGGAAGTAACGGACTTTCGACGCGCGGTCTAAATCCAATACAAGAATTCAAAGTGGTCCAGAGAACAAACCCGCTTAGAGTTTGATCCGAGGTTATAGAGTATTATGGAGTCATACATTCTACTCGATTTGGGTCTTCTAGAACGTATTTAAAGTGATCAGGGACTGTTTCCCAGCTACTCCAGCGTTGCGCTAGCTAACTTACGCTAAATTTCCATAGGAATTAATCCTAAGTGGTTTCTTTGGCTATGAAATTGGGTTCTGAGCGATTTTCCAGGTGTTTTAGTTGACCCATTGCCTAAGGACGTCAAATCCCAGATTGGCCAAAATCCGGGGTGTTACAATTATCCACTCGGGCTGGTGGTGCGCAATTATTTGTTACGTGTGCCTTCGTAATGGCCTGGATTTCGGTTGGGGCACGCGACTAACCTGAGATCAGGAGTCTACCACATTGAGTTTGACTATTCAAATTTATGTATGGGACTGGTTTGGATAAAAGTCCCTTGTGATGGACCCCATAGCCTGCGATACTACATACTATCATCCTGACTTCACACTCCAGCATAGTCATTCCATTCGCATCGTATATTGCATTATATTCACGGATATAACATTTTGGGTTACCTGTGCTTCTGCATTTATATGGTTTAGATACGACATCTGATATTTGACTTTTTATGACTCTTCATTTGTATTGTTGATCTGTATCACGTATTCTGATATTGTTCCTCAATTGTATAGTTGATCTGTATTGTGTATTTTGATATTGCTTGACTCATGGACTTGTCAGTATTTTCGCTTACTCTGATACTATATGATTCATGACCTTGCGCCTATTTCAACATTATATGATTATGACATTGCGTTGAATACTTAACACTTACCTTGTGCACACACTTTCACCACCCTCTAAGCTTTCTATAAGCTTATGCACGATAGATGTGTGCAGGTGGTATTATGTTGCAGCAGCGTGAGCTTGGAGTGTGCAACTGTTTTCTGGAGCTTTGATTTTTGATTTATGTATTTCCCTTTCAGCATTGTATTTCAAATGATTATATTAGTGGATAGGTGATAATGATGTTGCCTTTATGATTTGAGTATATTTGTCGTTATGTTTCTTATAAGATAAATATACGTTGAAAAATCCTCCTTGTAGAATCCCAAGATCAGAACCTAACGTATGGATACTGAGAACCGAGAATGAGATACTACGGAGGCTGTCGGCACTAGGTTCAGCAATCGGGATTCTTGTGAATCCGATTTTCGAGTTTGGGGCGTGACAGGAACCATGTTCTCCAACCATACATGCCTTTGGGCAGGGGACATCTGCTATTCCGTGGATTGTGGAATCTGATAATCCATTCATTCACAAATTATGAGAGGAATGTATATTCCATCCACGAAAACATGGATTGCTTGCGATCTGATAACCTTCCACGAATGTATATTTCTTCTACTCTTTAGGCACTGAAGTTATCATCTTCTAATTTTCAGTTCAGGTTCTTGAAGTTATGATCTTCTAATTTTCAGTTGCTATAATACAATTTTGTGCAGATGGAGATTAACTGGTGGTGATCCCTGTGGTGAATCATGGAAGGGAATCTCCTGTGTAGGGCCAACTGTCATAGTCATGTGTTTAACAAGGCTATTTTCATCAATGAATGTCAAAACTACAAGTGTTTTTTTAAAAAAAAAAAATAAAAAAAATAAATCCTATTAGAGATACTGATATGTACAATCAACATCGGCTTCTCAAACAGCCACAACAGCCACATAGTAGGAAGTACAAAAAACAAAAATGGGTCTTGTAAACATGGGCTTCTCAAATAGCCATAACAGCCTACATAGTAGAAAGAAAAAATAAAAATAAAAATGGGTCCTATAAACAGGGATGCACACAGTTCAGTTCGGTCCGGTTCCAGGGTGAAACCGGAACCGAACCGTTCCTTATGGTTCCAGGATTTTCGGAACCGGAACCAGACCGTTAGCACCCTAGAACCGAACCAGAACCGAACCGTGAAAACCGGTTCGGTTCCACAGTTCTGGGCTTTTTATAATCTGGCCTAATTGCATGTTCTATTTTATAATTTAGCCCATGTCCATTCGTGTTATGATCCACTTAATAAATGATTTAGATATTGTATATGGTGTGAAAAAATACATTTATGAAAACAAGCAAAGGGTGCATTATAAACCATAAATCATGAATCAAATATACAACTAAAATATATTATAAACTCACCGTTCAGATTTGGTTCCACGGATCGGATCTACTGTTCGGATTCACGGTTCAATTCGGTTCTACATACCCCCAAACCGAAACCGAACCGAACTAAACGGTTTTTGGAACCGGAACCGGTGCACTCTATAACTGGACCAAACCGGACCGTGTGTTCGGTTCCGGTCCGGTTCCACGATTCTACCGGTTCAATGTGCACCCCTACCTATAAACATGGGCTTCTCAAACAACCACAACAGCCCAGATAGCAGGAAGCAAAAAAAAAACAAAACAAAAAACAAAACAAAAACAAAAACAAAAATGGGTCCTATAAACATGGGCTTCTCAGACAGCCACAACATCCCACATAATAGGAAGCAAAAAAAGAAAAAAAGAAAAAAAATAAAACAAAACAAAATAAAAATGGGTCCTATAAACATGGGCTTCTCAAACAGCCACAACAGTCCACATAATAGGAAGCAAAAAAAAAAAAAAAAAAAAAGTCCTCAAACAGCCACAACACCTGCAGCTTGACAAAGGGAAGGCCCACATAGCAGGAAAACCAATTATATGGGTCTTGTATACATGGGCTTGCCTAAAATAATAATCAGAAATGGATGGACAACATGAATATAACACAAATCATGGTGGGGCCCACATAGCACCATCATTAGTAAACTACTGTCCATGGGCTGCTGACGTGTTATGTGGGCCCACTATGATGTATTTGTTTCATTCACACCATCTATCTATTATTCTAGATCATTTTAAGTCATCAGCCTAAAAATAAGGTACATCAAAATTTTGGGTGGACCACATCACTGGAAATAATGTTGATTGAACACCCACCATTAAAAACTTTTGGTGGGCCACCAATGTTTTCGATCAAACTAATATTTGTTTTGTTCCCTTCATCCAGGTCTTTATGACGTAATCAACAGCTTGGATGTGAAACAAACATTATAGTGGGCCCTAGTAGTTTTTTAATGGTGGACTTTCAATCATCATTGTTTTTGGTGGTATGGTCCACCTGAGATTTAGATATCCCTCATTTTTAGAATCAAGCCCTAAAATGATTTAAAAGAATGGATGGACAACATGGATAAAACAAATACAATATGGTGGGCCCCACAGATCATTAGCCATTATCCACGCCACCTCACCAAGCTTCGTCTGTCAACGCAGAAGAAGAAGAAAAAAAAAAGGAAAGAAAGGAAAAACGCAATAAAAAGAGAGAAAAGGTGTTTCCAACCTTGTTGAAGCTCGATGGGAGAGGGAGAAGGAGACTTGAGAGAGGGAGAAGCGTCCGTCACTCCATCTGAAGGTAGGTACACTTCTTCAATGCAGGTGCGATTTTCATTTCAAAATTTCTAACCATTACCTTAATCAAAGAAACCTGTAACTTGAAAAATGACTCAAGTGCCTGAAAGATTTTCGCCTCTTTCTCCCGTAAGAAAGTCACAGGTTGAGAGAAAGTTACCTGTGACTTTCCTCCCCCAAACACCAACTGTAACAAAGTCACCTGTAACTTTGTTACATTTTAGAAAAGTTACAGGCATCCAAACAAGCCCTTAATGGTGGGCATTTAACTACCAATATTTCCTGTGGTGTGGTCCACATGAGATTTGGATCTGCTTCATTCTTTGGGCTAAAATGACTGTCAAAACAGATGTGCATCATGAATATAATGCATATACATAACAATGCCCCCACATTCAAGGATCCACTCACCGTGGTTTGTGTCCCACATAAGGAGCAGCATGGACAATTGGCCAGCATGTGAAGCCATACATGGGAAAATGATCGCCTAAAAGAGGGCAAATTATATAACACGTTTCAAAAGAAAAGTTATGTAGAAGACATAGGACTGCTACAAAATTCCCTCCCTAAACATAACACGCCCAAACCAAACTCAAGAAATGCAAAGCTCTCTTTTCTAGTGCTCTCCCTAAATGTTTGATGTACATTTGCATCCAACTCTGCAATGAAGACTTGGATAGATCTCCACTACTATTGAGTGATCAAAAGCCCCTCCGGATATCTCCACTGTTTTGCCTATATTGATGGTTCTCTGGAAAATTGGAACTAGATCTAAACCATTCTAATCGACATCTGAGATCTGAATTCTCTCATTCTAGATCTAAATCATGTGGTTTGTTATCTTGCATATCCTTTCTCTAAAGACATGTATATTGTATCCTCGCTTCTTCAATTTGTACAAGTGACCTCATGGATGGATGTTGCTTTAAAGTCTCAATTGGATGATCATGACCCCTTGATTGGTGGTCCTAATGGTCAAGCCAAGGTCCTAAGACCTGATAGGTACTTGATAACCTTATCAAATTCAGGTCTGTGTCATCAAAAGATGGTAACTGAACCTGAAATGGTCCCGATTGGAACCTAACCTACACCCCTTGGATTATTTTCTTCATAAGATTGGTTAACCTTTTATTAGTGTGGACCATTGGCAAAGTTACGCATCTGGAGTGTACTAGCTTGAACAATTTAAATCATTCAATAAAAGTGATTGTTGCAGAAGAGCCTACTCATGATGGCCCACCATATTAGTAAAAGGTGGGCCGAACCTGCATGCTTAGCTAGCGTACCTCACACCAGCAGGCAGCTGGGCTGATTGACGTCAGCAAGTTCTAGTGGGACCACCTTGATGTACGTGTTTTATCTGTGCATCGTCCATCTGCACTGTGCATGTGTAGCGCATGGATCCACACCGTCCGTTGCTTGGACAGTGGGCCACCTCAATGCATATATTTTATCCAGCCGTCCATCCATACGGACACTGGACATTTTCAAAATTAATTATAATAATATAATATTATATTTATATGTAGATATATGTATATCTGGTGGGCCCACGTGGGACCCACCTTTAATGCTTGTATTCTATATAATAATATAATATTATATATATATATATATATAATATAATATTATATATATATATATATATATATATATATATATATATATATATATATATATGTGTGTGTGTGTGTGTGTGTGTGTGTGTGTACATCTGGTAGGCCCATATGGGACCCACCTTTAATGCTTGTATCCTATATCCTGCACCGTCCAGGTGGCAGGACGGTGGGAGCCACCGTTGATGTATATATTACAATCACACCGTCTATCGAGTGGCCACCTTGATATATGTGTTACATCCAAAAGGTCAGCTCATCTTAAGGCTTAATATTAAAAATGAGGCAGATCTATTAGGTGGACCACACTTCGGAAAACAATGGAGAGTTGGACGTCCACCATTGAAATCTTCTAGGGATCACAGAAGTTTTGGATTAACATGATATTTGTTTTTCATGTTCATTCAGGTGCGTGTGACCTTATCAACGGTTGGATGACAAACAAACGTTATGGTGGGCCCCACATGGGACCCACAATAATGCATGAGCTTTATTCATACCGTCCACGGGCAGTGGACGGTTGGACCCACATGAATGTATGTGTTATCTACCACACCGTCCACGGACGGTGGAACCCACCACAGTGCATGTGTTTTATACACGTTGTCCAACCATTCTTTAGATACAGTAGGCCCCGCTGCTGTGATGATGAGAGCAAGTTCTATGGGTCCTCTTGATGAATATGTTATATCCACTGTTCGTACATCTAGACGGTGGACCCTACTTTGATATATGTGTTTTATGAATGCAGGGCCCACCTTGTATTGATGTATGTATGACCACCACCCATCTATGAGGCCCATACATGATGTATGTGTTATATCTCAACTGTAGATCCAATTGGCAAGCTTTTCCTTGAGACCTGAGGCTAAAAATATGACAGATTTAGGATAAGGTGGACCACATTATAGAAAGCAGTGGGTTTGAATGTCCACCATTAAACCTTTAGGAATTTTAATGGTGGAAATCCTTATCACCACCTATATGTGGGTCTGGCCCATCTGATATACACATGGCCCGTGTGATGTATCCCACTTGCCATATTTATGGGCCATTGTTAAGGCCCACCTTGATATATAAGGCCCAGTGATGCGGCCCATTGCAATCTGTAAGGCTCATACGATGCGTCCCACTTAATGTATATGATGCCCATGTTTTCTTGGTCTCGCCGGTTACTATTGAAGATTCATTAAAGACTTTTCAAAGATAGCTCGCCCGTTATCCCAGCTTACACAGAAGGACCTTAAGTTTTCCTGGAATGAGAAGGCGCAGACGTCCTTCCAAGAGTTGAAGGACAAACTGAAGTCGGCACCTATACTCGTGCTACCTGAGCAGGGAGTCAAGTATACTGTCTATACTGATACCTCTCATATGGGTCTGGGTTATTTGCTTATGCAGAAGGACATGGCAATGATAAAAAATTCAATGTCATTTACTCATCAGATAGGCCCAGTCACATAAAAGAATTCCTAGCCATTTAGAAATAACAAAATAAAATTGTTTTCCACTCTATGAGTGGATGTGGTGTACTTTTGCAGAAGTTGATCCTGATGTTGTCGACAAACCGATCGGATGGGTTGGATGTCGTGCAAACATGCTAGGTGGACGGTTACAAGCATTGCAGCATTGGACTGATGGTGATTGGAAATCTTCGTAAAAGGAGATGCGCTTTTGACAAAAAAGGCGCCTTGGATGGGCTCCTCTGCAATTTTCCATACTTCATTTGAGGATGGGAGGACGGTGGCAGTTTATACCATGTTTTAAAACCCGGGGTGCCCATTCACCGAGCACACGTGGGATACACGTATGTCTGGCTATCTGACCGTCCATATAGTGGGCCACTAAGGTAGGGAATAGCATGAATTCATGCTGATTAAACAACCCTATCAATTCGATAGAAGGTTATCACATGGATGGTCAGGGTTCCTAATTCCATGACAAAATAAAATGTTTATGATCAACTAATTAATTATGCTTCAGGCTCTAATCCATCCATGACTGAGCCCACAATTTGTATGGTCTGAATTTCTGTGCATGTATTTAATAGATGAGTGGCCACAATTATAGAACATGAGGGAGAACCACTCTTTCAGGACATCTGAAGTGGAGTATGTTAGTGTCCCTCACCAACATATCTATGGCAGGGTACGCATGGATCATGACCTTCCATCTAGTGGGCCTCATCATGGATGGTCTATTGTTCAAAAATCATGTCAACAGAATGAATGGTCGAGATTCATTGGACAAAGTTGATAACAGTGAAAGGCAAGGATCTGATTGGCGTAGCGTATAAAACATGAGACATCCACGTATGCTTGTAGGGATGGCCAGGGACTTTGACCAATGGTGGACATGGATTATTTTGACAACCTTTATAAAAAAAAAAAATCATAGGGTTGCTATCAACGGACTATCACTCTTGCAAATGGAAGATGTATGTCAATAATGCAAGAGGAGAAATTTATATTTCTGAGATAGTGTAGAAGAAAAGCTGCAATGTGGGGGAAGAAAAAATGTCGCTATACACACAGTAGTTGAGCCAAACAGGGCATTATTCTTGCAAACGGGAGATGGAAGTCAATAAGACAAGAGAAGATATTTACATTGAGATGGGGTGGAAGAAAAGCTATGTATTTTTCAGTTTGTATGTTTAGGCATGTGTCTGTTTTGAAGTGGGGGCACAAAAGCAATGGGAGCAATCAATGAGGAGGTGCGCTCCATTGGTACTGGGTCCATGTGGGGCCCATATGGAGTATGTATCACTTTCAAACTGTCCATCGGATAACTTCTGGCTTGAAAATCAGCTTGATTTGACACACTCTTGGGCCACAGTACAGGGAGCAGGGTAGTGGACACACCCTTTGATTATCACCACACCCTCTTGAGTGGTAGTAAAGCCTGAAGTTTGCCCTGAAACCCTTCATCTAGGGTAGATGAGGGGTCTCAATGGTCTATATTCAAATATACAATAAACCGTGGACCACTATGAAAATCAAGGGTAGGATCCCCTCTAAATTAATCCGTTGTGTTGTGACTCACATGAGTTTCTTTGGGCTCAATTTGTGAGCCGTGTAAATAATATGAGACAAGGCATCTATTGGACGGATTGGATGTTGTGAATACATCACATGGGCTCACTGGTTTGGTACCACTAAAGCGCATCCATATGGCCACTGTAGGTATGAATCAGGATCTCCCATCTAGTGGACTTATCATGGTACTCCATGGTACAAAAATCATGCCAACAGGGTGATTGGTTGATGTAGAGTGGGGTCATGGACAATTTCATAGACAAGATGGATTAGTAAAGGCACTGTCGATGACTTAAGTGATCCCGACCGTTGGACCTTAGATCGGACATATCTTGCAATCCGGAATGAGTTATCTGACGTAAAATATGATTTTTGGATAAAACGAGCTACTTTAGCCAACCAACCCCACTATGCCGGGTTGCGCAGCCTGGATTTGCAAGAAACCCCCTCATCGTCGGTCATTTTCCCGTTTTAATTTTATTTTTACTGTAAATAGTAAGTTTTAGTTTGCTTGTAGCTCTTCATCCGTTGGGCTTTAGGAGTTGTGTCCAACATGAAAAGTGCTTAGAATAATTAGGAGAACGGTTTAGTGAAGCCAAATAGGACACTTACTATTTTTGGCCGAAAACCTTGCGCACTAGTAGACATCACGACCGTCTATAAATAATAAGCTTACTATTTATAGTAAGTTGTAGATTCTAAGAGTTTTAGTTGTAATTTGAGTCTGATTTCTTTCTTATTACTTGGTTCCCTTATTTAAAGGGATGTAAACTTATTTTTAAGCATTCATTAATTAATTTTAAATTTTATTAGAATTTATTTCTATTCTCTTGCTTTCTTTCCTCATGGATTCGAGAAGTCTCTGTGAGGAGTTCAGAGAAGTTCCATGGATTTGATGTAGTTATCCTTGAGGAAGACGGTGATCGACCTCATCACGTTCATCCCTGTGTCATTGGTCAAGATTCTATTGAAGTGATGGCTAGGATATTCATTTGATTTAGTTTATAAAACATTGGCCGTATATGATAAGCCCCACCGTTTTAGGTGTGAATTGCCTCGAGGGCATGATTGTTGTCCTTCACTTTTCAAAATTTCTTTAAAAATAAAATAAATTATGATAGTTTTAATGGTGCCCCAGCTGATTAAAAAATAAAATAGTCGGTTATATCTGGATATACAAACGGCCACCGGGATTTTCGCGTTTCTCATACGTTGACAAAAAGCCAGATCTCCTACTTTTTATCTTTTGGGCATTTTGGCCAATTTAAGCACGTGTCTTGTCTTGCAGTGGGAGTAGAGCCTTGGTGAACTTGTTGCATTTTTAAAAATCAAGTATTGTTTCACAAGATAAGCCATTTAATATTTTGGTAAACCAGGCAGTTGTATTTGCAAAACAAGGTATGCCTCGGCAAAATGGTTCCTTATGTTAAGGGTTGGAATTTTTTATTTTTTATTTTTCTTACTCTGTGCTGATGACTCTTTGGGCCATCCAGATAGTGGGCCACCAAAGACGGGGCTTAGTGCGTTATTCTTGCTATGGGATCAAATAAGAATACAAACATATGTACTGAGAGAAACCATGATACTCTGGCCAGGCGTCATATTGGGGCAGATCTCATGTCAGTCATCCCCACGTGCCTCTCCGTGAGTGATAGGCACACCATTGCCGGGGAGAGTGGTAAAAGGGTTATTCTTACTATGGGATGAGCACTGGATTAAGAAAAAATCCCATTTAGTGGACCATGAAATTATAATCAACAAACCAAATTCACAATGAAATACCGTAGATACCCTCACCATCATATATGTGGCCAGGGGTGCATATGGATCAGGACCTTCCATCCAGTTGCCCCTATCATGGATGGTCCATAGTAAAAAAAATAATCACGCTAATAGAATGAATGGTCGAGATTCTATTGTTATTGGATAAAGTCCTCATTAAAGTGATGACTAAGATATGTAATTGGGGTAGTTTATAATACATGGGCTATGTATATTAAGCCTCCTGTTCCCTGCATAAATTGCTATGCCTGTCATGATTTTACCCTTCTCTTTTTTAGATTTCAGGATTAAAAGATGGCTTCTGTGGTGGGCCTAACAGTGCATGGATTCTCTCAAAACCCCTGGGCGCGGCTTCCTGGTCCTCAGGATATACCAGATTCACGTGAGACCCCTTATTAGGAGGCTCACAATGATGCATGTACCTTAAATCCACACCATCCAATCAGTTTGACAGCTCATTGTAGGTATGACTGCAGAAATGAAGCTGACTAAAGCTTAGGTGGACCACATCAGAGGAAACAGCAGTGATTGAATCCCCACCATTAAAAACTTTATGGATTCCACAGAAATGTGTATTTGCCATCCTACCACAAAGACTTTGATCAAAAGACCACAAAATACCATCGTCATACAAAGCTTTTGTGGCTCTGAAGAAGTTTTTAACAATCAGTTACCATTATTTTCTGTACTATAGTTCATCCGAGGCTTTGATCTACTTCATTTATTTTTTGGATCATGATCTAAAATGATTTATTTATGGTTGGTCAGTGTGCATGTAGTCATATTTATCATGTGGCTCCTACAATCAGGGGTCCCACCTACCTTAGTAGACCAGGGTCTCACTTAATCTTCTCCGTGTAAACCAGGGGTGAATGTCAACAGTGTATCCGAAGAGAAGTGTCAAGAGAGACAAATAAAGACAAGTAACTGAGTGTCCAGATATACAAACGGGCTCCAAGCTTTCTGCAAATTTAGCCTTCTCTGTAGATAAAAGTACAGACTACTTATTTCTCATGTTTAATCACTTGTCATGCCTTGAAGTGGGGTTTTTAGTCCATATGATCCGTTACCATGATGTGGCCATGGCAGGAGCCAATATGGATCGGACTTAAAGATTTGTAACCTTGAGATCACTTTTTCATTTTTGGAGGACAAATCACTTTTTCATCTTTGGAGGACCAAAAAGCCCTTTTGCCATTGTTGCCTTTCTACAACGGCCGCTTATCTCAAAAATAGAAAGATCCTTTTAAAAAGGGATGTGGGCCCCATCTAAAATTAAAATTTGGCTCATCCTTTAGCTAATTTAATTCGTTCATTTTAATTGGACAACCCTGAAATCACAAAAGCATTTTTTTTTTCTTATTTTTGTTTGAAGTTCTCTATGACCCACAACTACAATAACGTTATGCGTGAATTATGAACTATTTTCTCCTGTGTGGTCCATCTATAATGAGTTTTGCCCTCAAACTTGGATCGATCACATGGAATTAAAATCCCTTACATGTGGACAGATTCAATTTGCTTCATGAAAATATATTATGCCCCACATGAGATGTGGGATGTGTTTAAAATGTGGGATACTTCCGCACAAGGGTCATTTTACCGTTTCCTTCTTCCTTTTTTTTCATAGGAGGGGAGGATTGTATTTTTTCCCCTTATTCCTCTTCCTTCTTCCTTCTTCTTGGTTTTCCTTATTATTGTTTTTTAAATTTATTTTTTTATTTTTTATTTTTTAAAATTTTGTATGAATGGTGGGAATTTGTAAAAGGGATAAAGGTGTGGTAGAATATTGTAGTGGATGAATTTTTATAATGAATGGATGTTGTAATGGAAGAATTTTGTAATAGAATAATGTTTTAATGCATGAATTTTGTAATGAATGAATGTGATGAATGGTAGAATGGATGAATGTTGTAACTGATGAATTTTTATAATGGAAGAATGGTAAGATATATAAAAGTATATTGTAATGGATGAATGTTGTGTGGTGGATTATCGATATTTATTGTGAATCAGCCATATTCACTGTGCATCATCGATATTTTCACTATGGACCGTTGATAGTCACTATGAGCCATTGATCTGATATTAAGAGTGAACTGCTGATATTCATTGTGTACTCCTTGGAAAGCGTAACACCTTGATTCTCATAGCTCGTGGACAATCCTTTTACTTGAGAACCCGAGTGCTAACCTTAAGGAGACTGCATTCATACATGGGTCTCTTAATATGAAAGTTAGTCATTTTACCATGCAAGTAGTGGGCATCCATAATAATATAAGAGAATCTAAATTTGAAATATAATATTCGAATATCAATAGGAATGTAATCTAAAATCCACTTATCAAGGAACATATACAAACCATAATATCCTATTGTCAAAGCACTCGATGAATACAAAGGAAAGAAAGCAGGAAGCTACTGATTGATCTCATAGAACTCAATTATACTAACATAAGGTCCCTCATTAGTCGGTTTAGCTTCATTCTCCTTGGGAACACTATCTGGAGTGCACTCCTCGAGCTTTACATCTTCACCTGTTTAGTGTAATTATATGATAATATGAGTGGTCATCTCAGTGAGAAATCCCCCAAGATTTCATACATGGCATAATAGTCAAGAATAGTTTTTTTCAAGCAAAAGTATCAGTTCATATCATACGAAACATTTAACAAATCTTGTTTAAATGCAAGAATGCATGTATATGCTCACAGACCTAGGGATACACATCCAGCTAACAAAAATGTCACCCAATGAGAACTAATCACTCAGAAAAGACCATGTAGCGATAAACCTGGGCATCAAGTCGAGTCGGACCGAGTTAGGGTTGACCCGACTTGATCCGGTTTTGAAATAGGCTTGATTCGAACTCGACTCGACTTGGCACTGTGTGCAAGCATGCCTGAACCGATCCGAGTCTGGGTTTGGACTGGACTAATTCGAATTGAATCTGACCCAATCAAAAGTACCGAGTTGGTTTGAGTTGGCACCAATTCAGATAAAGAGATGAGGAAGGGAGTGGAGTGGAAAGGAGAGATAGAGAGAGAGAGAGAGAGAGGACGGTGATGGTGGTGGGTGGCTATCAGGTTTGGAAGAGGAGGGAGTGAGTGAGTGGAGAGGAGAGAGAGAGGAGGAGCGTGGTGATGGTGGTGGGTGGCTACCGGGTTTGGAAGAGGAGGGAAGGAGGGAGTGGAGAGGTGAGAGAGAGAAAGAGAGGAGGAGGAGGAGGAGGAGGAGGAGGGTGGTGATGGTGGTGGGTGGTTATCGGGATTAGAAGAGGAGGAGGGTGAAGGGGAGAGAGAAGGAGTTTGGGATCAGGTCGAGATCGGGTGTGGTGTATAAGGTTAGAGATACTTATGTTTTTTTATTTTATATATATATATATATATATATATATATATATATATATATATATATATATATATATATATATATATATATATATATTCCCGAATTCGAGTTGAGTCAGTTTCGGATTGAGCCGAGTCTGATCGGATCGAGTTTCGGGTTGAGTCACTGGGTAACTTGAACTCGCCTTGATTTGAGTTTAGATTAGGCGAGGCCTACTCGGTACGGACTGACTCACCCATTTGATTTTGATCGAGTCAAGTTTGAATGAGTCGGACGAGTTGAGTCAAGTGAGTCAAGTCATCTTGTGCCCAAGTCTATGTAACGAGGATGCCCAAGGTAAACTAACCTCCCAAAAAAGTATTCTAAGGTACATCTAAGGAGAACTAATCACCCGAAAAAGACCATGCAATGAGGATGACCAAGGTAAATTAGCCACCCAAAAAAGTACTCTCAGGTACGCCCAAGGAGAACTAGTCACCCAGAAAAGTCTGCATGCCATGTATGCATGGTTAGCCCAATTATTATTAATCCAATTTGCAATCAACCAATTATAAGATTTCCTCCTAACTAGTGGTCTTTCCAATTTATTCATATCCTAATAATTTCTTGGTGATGTTTGTCTTACCAATCTCATCATGGACACAATGATGGATTTAATCCATAATATGATCATGTCCCGTTTTGGATACTAATTTAGGGTTTTCTATACATTCTCATTTGACATGTTTCCTTATTAGAAAATTCTTATTCAATTTCATTTAACATTAATTGGGTAAGGTCACTTAGTTCTAGGAATTTTTCTTATGATCTCTAACATTCAACTCATGCTTCTACAACAATAGTAATCATCAAATTCCAATAATTCTATACACATATGGGCAAAATATGTCAACCATCGTACTTATGTGAAATTAAGGGTTATTCATATGAGAGCTACCCAATTAGTAAAGAATTTTATACTTATTTTTAGCACAAGTATTCCTACTAGTCTTTATGACCAAATACCAATTAATGTGTATGTTGAAAATTTGTTCAAGACTAAGATGAAAGTGGAAGGCTTGAGGGGTAGTCCATCACCTCAAAGAAGATTTTTCTTAACTTGAATGTCTCAAATCAAGGTGTCTAGTTATAATCACACAAACCTATAATCAAATCACAACATTTCACTTTGTATCAATACATGCAATCATTAATTTTAATTCTAGTCATAAATTAGAGAATTGGGCTCACTTCAATGTAGAAATTCTTCAATTCTTGGTTCGATCAAACGTGGGCGTACTAAAGGTTTCCAAATGGTACAATGGAGTAATTAGGGAATGAGTTTTTTTATGCACTATTCAATGAATTTAGATTAATAAACCTAAACCAATTTCAGATTGAATTCATACTAGGGAAATTAAACAGGGAAGTGTGTTTATCCATGTATTTAGTCTATTTGAATCAAATTGGAGACAATAGGGTTCCTCACTTAAATTGTCCCCATTCAAGCATTTCTAAGGTGACTAGTTGGAAGTAGATAGAAAATTTGGTCAGCCCTAAGACTCATCGAGTTGAAATTTAGTGTGAACTGAGTTGACTCAGCTTGGTTTGGATTTTCGTGCATCTTATTAAAAATTCGAGTTTGATCGTGCATCTTATTAAAATTCCGAGTCTGACCATAGCCCACCCCTATCTAATCTAGATTAGCAAGGAAAGACCCCCATTTGGATACATTTAATTGGGTCTCATATCCAAGAATTTAGCTACCCATCTTTGAGTTAACTTAGTGCACAATGATCATGGCTAGGTAATTAGAGTTATATTGTGTAATTCGCTGAGTTTAGAAATCTTACCTTAATTAGAATGAGTTATGGTTTAACTTTGAGGGAATCGACTAAATATGGTTACAAGATTAAAACCAGGACTTGGAATGGCCATATTCTATAGATACCATGCTCACAAGTGTTAGAAAATAACATAAATCCAAACTGGTTAAGTATGTGACCAAGTCAAATGTTATAACTAGAGACGTGACTTGGCATAAAGTATATGATACATAGGGAATTTGAACGATACCTATTGGAGTTAGTATTGGAGGCTAGCGCGGTAACTATAGTAACATCAATGGACACAAGAGAGTAGTGTATGACTTGGCAGGGGACATAATCAAGTTTTGACTTAATTAAACTCAACATCTCACTAAGTTACATTAGAAAATGTAACAACTTGGGAAGAAAACTACTCATACCTGCAAACTACATTCTTGACTTTTGCTCAAATTTCTTCTTTTAGATCTCTCCTTTTCACTTTTCTACCTGCAACCCTCTCAGCAAGACCAAACAAGGCCCAGATTGAGCCCCAAACTTAGCTCAGACGCATGACTCAAACTTAGTCATGATCCACTCGACACCCTTAGAACGACGATCTCTTCCATTTTTTTTCTATTTTGAGACGGATTGCCTTAAAAACTAGCTCTTTATAGGGCTCTCTAATCCTATTCTAGAAAATTCGAATATAACTAATCTTTGGATTAGTTACATTTTTACCCATGGAAAGTCAATAGTTCTTGAAAAAGAATTCAAAATATGATTTAGTGATTGCATGGGCCCACATGATCATCACAGATATGTTTCTGGAGCCCATGCCTACCAAATGAATGGATTAGATGAGAAGATAGCACCCAGATCAGATGATGGGTTTCTCTACTAGGACAATCAAGATGACACCTCCTCCAATGGTAAATCACATGAGGATGACTAATCTGAATATTTGAAATATGTAGACAGTGTAGATTGGTCCACCGATCATTGTGCGGTCCATAATCTAGAAGGTTATGATCAATATTCCGAGATGAGTGAGATTTCTTGTCTTGACCCGAATTTCTCAAGAGATAGTGTGATTTTGTAAGAGTTTTCAAGTAGACGATTATGGGTGAGGGACGCCCTAAATCCAATGTCCCAGATGAATTTCAAAGGGTTTCTAGAAGGCGAGGGATAGTTGAGATTATGCCAGCATAAAAATAGAAAATATTCCTTCCACTTTTACACTTTAAGTGGAGAACAAACCCAAAGCTTTGAATGTATGGCTAAGATTTGATGGAATGAAGGGTTGAGATGGCAAGAGGTATATGCTCGATCAGATTAACAGCACATCATGGAGATGAAACTTCTGTTTGTTTTTTAAAATCTATCCCCTCCTCATAAATAAGTTGTGCTCGATCTTGTGTGCACACTAGTATGAGCCAATGCGCGAGATACATAGGGGTCTACCTTAATCCATCCTTCTCGCATGAGAATAGTTCCGATTGATCACAGGACTAATAATGGTGGGCCGTTAGATCATAGATACAATAGCCTATTATAATAGTTTTCAAGTAAGAAAGAGAGAGAGGTAGTTGCTACTTTTGGGCGAGCTCGGGGCAACGCTCGATTCACCTAGCTAAAGTTTGGTGTGCCGCGTACATGCACGCACTATGTACACACACAGAGTAAAAAGTGAGGCCCATAGTAATATATTGAGTGATCCGCTCTGTCCATCTAACGGGGCTGCTTGCGTTAGATCTATATCATCAGTCAAAAATCAAGTGGAGTATGCACAGAGATGACCCATATTAAAAGGATCCTAAGTTATAATCTTATATTATTAATTATTTTAATGGTCAGATCTTAGCATGGATAGTTATTGGGTGTCATTATACTTATGGTTCGATTTAGTAATGCTAAATAGTAAATTAGGTGATAAGATGGTTTGATAAGGTTATATACTTAGGATTTGAATATTAGAGACTCAATAGTGGATCCTTTATGTTTAAGTCTTGATTTTAACCCTGTATGGTTAGATTATTTTACAGGTAAACATATTATTGTAATTAGTTTTCTAGGGATGAGTTTCATAAGAAAATTTCAAGATTCATGATGCTTAAAATTATATACGTCTAATGCTTTAAAATTTTTATGTGTTAACCGTTTTTATCCACTACCCAAGTATCAAAAAGAAAAAAATTCAGAGTGTTACAAAAAGATAGTTTTATGAAATTTCAAATGAATTTGGAATTAGCTCATTTGGATACTATTTGATTGACGAAAAGTATGCCCAAAGTTCATCAAGATCATTATAGATCGCTGATATTCACTATGGGCCATCAATATAACAAAAATGACCATAACTCTCTTGTTACATGTCCGATTTGAGTAATATTATGCTAGTTGAAATGGTAATTTTATGAACTTTTAAATGAATTTAGAAGCATCTTATTATAACAACATTTGATTGGTCAAAATTGGGTCCAAATTTCATCAAGATAACTATGGATCGTTGATATTCACTTTGTGTCATTGATCTAATAAAAAAGGTCATATCTCCCTCATTACATGTTTAATTTAGATGATCTTATGCTCGTTGGTCAATTAGATAGAACGCCTTTCTATGAACATGGCCGCAATTACATCCTTTGAAGTTTTAACTTCATTATTTGCGCAATTCTCTTTTCATCAAAACTTGCCGCTGTAACAGCTGTGGCGACTTCATCTTTTCAGTAACTTAATCAGAGAACTGTCCTTCTATGTTGCTCTTGCTGCAATAATCTCTTCGATCAGCTCCGACAACTCTTTCTTTGAACTCCGTGGTTAGGAAATTGTTCTTTAATATTTTCTCTTGCTGCAAGAATCTTTGAGGATGTCTACCTTATTCATGGTCTGCATAATTTAGGATTTTGAATTGTAATATTCCATGCCAAATTAATCGGAATTAGTATATCAAGATATCACAACTTTCTAGTTTATTCTCATGAAGTATTAATAATTTCATAAATAAATTCAGAATAATTGCTAACAATTCTAAAATAATCATAACATATTGACGACTTTAAAATAATTAGAATGTATAATGATTTGAACTGCATATTCCCTTTATTTGCGATAAATAATATGATAATGATTTGGTCATTTCATTTTCCATGCTTATCAGCGTACTTTGCATTGCATTTGTTGCATTCTTTGTATAATTTAATCCGTGAGATTAGTCATATTAATATGATTAATATGTTAACTTCGGTATATAGTTTAATCTCTTAAGGTGTTGGAGCGAATATAACTTTGACTAGACATACTTTGACTGGACCTAACTCTAACTGGACTTGATCTTTACTAGACTTGACTTTTACTAAACTTAACTTTGGTCGGGCTCAAGGAGCAATTATAGTTTACTGCCAATTTCGGGCTGGGCTCAAGGAGTAATTATAGTTTACCGCCGATTTTGGTCTGAGCTCAAGGAGCAATTATAGTTTAGGCTCTTTAAGTTGTTGGAGCATTGTATATAGGTCTCATGCATGGTTAACTTGTTCAGGCACTCACTGTTGCCGTATATAAATGAATCGCCATTGCTGATTATATAGGGCTTATGTATGGTTGACCTTCTTAGGCACTCACCGTTGCCATAAAATAATCAACAATGTGTAGTCAACGATGGCTAGCGATGATCAATAGTAATATCAATGATGATCTGTAATAATGTTCCACAATAGGCGATGTCTTAGCGATCGTCGATGCTTTGTAATAATTTTCATAACCAATGATCATTGGCGATATCAGCGATGACCAATGATATTTTGATAATCGACGATGCTTTGTAATAATTTTCATAACCAATGATCATTGGCGATATCAGCAATGACTAATGATATTTTGATAATCGACGATGCTTTGTAATGATTTTCATAACCAATGATCATTAGCGATATAAGCAATGACCAATGATATTTTGATAATCGACGATACTTTATAATATAAGATGATAGTTCTTTAATAGTTTGTAAGAATGATTCAAGGTGTCTATCATCTTGTTGCCAATAATCGTCGCTTACTGCAAATATAATATGAGCACGACTTTGATAAATATTTGGCAATAGTATGCTTATTGCAGCGATTGTAAAATTGTTGTCTGATCTGTCCCACTTTAATTGGATGGGATTTTCTTTGAGAATCTTTATAATTAAAACTTTTTTACCTTTCGATAATAATAATTTTGATAGGATAAATATCCGCAGGCATTTCGATGTCTTATTCATTCTGATCCCTAACTTGATAAGTTCTGTTAATATAATCTTCTTTGATAATATATTAATTATGTTGTTTAGGATTTGAACTTAGCTCTGATATTGTAAATAACCTTTAATAAATCTCAGAATATCATCTTTCTTGAAGAACGTATGTTGAATCTCTTCATATCTTAAGCGACATTATAAGCCTGATAATTTTCGATAAACTATATATAATTGTCGCTTCATAAATCTTGCAGAAAACTGGCTAGGGCTTAAAAATGATTTTGCAATAACTCCCTTTTATATAATTTTAGAGCTACTTTTGTCGATTGTAGCAATAATCTAATCACAATAATAATCCCAAGTTTGAACATTAATATAAAATAATTTAGTCGTGGTAATGATTATTGTCCCAATGTCGACATACAAAAATTGATATCGACAATTATCATTTCAAGAAATCAACAATTACCTTTTCTAGGATTAAGTAGATTGAGAATTTCGTCTCGCTACTTAACAAGTATATAAATAAATTTTTATAAATTATCTTTCTTTGACTCTTGCATTTGCTAATCATTCTTCATCTTTACTTCGCTGAAGATATATTACTGAAGATATATGACTGAAGATTACTCTGTATCAAGTTTTTTTGTCTTATTATCTTGTTACATATCTCTTCTTCTTTTCTTCTTATACATAAGCATGATGAACTGTACTATCATTAGAATCTCATTCTGTACGTGTTTATACTTAAAGTATATTTTAGTTTATCAAATTTCGTAGTTTGGTTACGATTATAAGCTCGATTGAAGACAAACTACAACTCGATCAAGCATTTGAAAAGAAGGCTTAACATCTTAAAGTAAGACTATTCATGATTCGAGGTTCAGAATACTTTATATGAGTCAACCTACAGGTGGTATAAACCTAGTTTAATCATAAGTTAAGTGTATTTCACTCATGCATATTCAAAATCATATTTTATGTTAAATACACTCAAGTTAGGCCAGCCCGATGTCCGGTTCGGCCAGCCTAACCAGTTGGGTCAACCCTACATTATTTAGTCAAAAAGATAGTTATGAAAAGATCTTTTTGCGGTAGGTTCGGTTAGCCCATGGTAGTTTCGGTCAAGTTCAGCAATGGAATAAAATTGGATCTTGGACCAGTTAGGCTAGTCGAACCTCCTGTTTGGCCAGCCGAACATGGACTTAAGCCAGCCAAAGTTTTGAAAGATTTTATCCCGCGATTTTTGAGTTCCAATTGGAACATAATCTTTGAAATTCGTCCAGCCGTATTGAATCTCGAGTCAGCCAAACTACATAGATCCTTGGCTATAAATAAAGGTTTTCTCTTACTCTTTAAACCACGAAGATGCATAGTCTTATATTGTGTTGTAAAGAAAGATCCTTTAAGCCTCCTTGAACTATTTATGCTAAATTTATATTTTCATTAGCTTATTTCATTCTCCTTTTCAAAGTTAGATTAAATTATTTTTGATAAAGTAATTCATACTCTACTTTGAAAAAAAAAAGAGAATCAAATCTGCAGCAATAAAGTTTCATTCATTTAATTGAAAATCTATTAGATCCCTTTTATATCTTTTTGGGTTGAACTAATACAACGATTTCATCAATATCTTAAAAAGCATTCAAGTTACATTTATGAATTCGACTCGTCAAAATGAAGATAAGTACTGTCTTTTAAATTCTTTCAGTTTGAATTTTTCTAAGATAGCTCGAAAATCTCAACGGGTTTGTTTGTGATAACCCCATAAAATCACAAAGTGGGTTTGATTATGATAACCTGTGAAAATCGCAATAACTGTATAAGATTATTAAGGTGATCTTGGAAAACCTTAAAATAATGAAAGTCAAAATTGCGAGGGTAGTAATTTTAGGAGTGGAGTAGATTGCATTGAAGCACCGGACCACTATAACTCTTTTATGTATTATAGTGATTGGATATTATTATTTGTGCTATTATTGTAAATTACTTATTTTTTACATTAGTTTGATATTTTAATTTCAATGACGTTGTGACATAAGGTTATTTTACCTAAATCTTTTAGGTGTAAAGTTGTCATACGAACTATTTAATATTAAGAATTCAATATTTTGCAAAATTATATTCCATTAATTTATTATTCCGTATTATATCGAAATATTTGACATTGTCCTATTCACCCCCCTCTATGACATATATATCTTATCCTTTCACATTCATTTTTTCGAAATATTATCAATGTTTTGGACTCGTCATTCTTCTCTTTTTATCATGTTCTTCCATCATAATTTCTCCCTTATTGTCATCTTTTGTAGCTTTTTCCTGAGGACATTAAACTTTTTGTATGATGTCCAAATGTACGGTGATAATGATAACAATCATTTCCTCTTGTCTTTTCAATTTCTCCGAAGTGTTTTAACTGAGTTAATTCAATACTTTTCATAGTCAACAATTGATTCAGCATAAGAAGTATATATTTTTTGTGAATGCATACTTCATATGGCCTTTATATTATCTAAACCTTTTATATGTTATCATAACCACACGACCGTTTCTATATTCTTCATCACTGTTTCTTTCATCTTCCTGATAATCTTCTTTATTTTTTTCTTTCCTAAGGATATTGGTCGATATTTCATAAAGATTATGAGATAATAACTTTATATGAAAAGAAGACATTTTTTAAACCATCTTTTCAAGAATATAAACCTTTATAGCAAGATCACGAAATATTTGTATATCTGCACTAATCAGGTTGTATGCCACTTCTACTCTTATCTCTCTTAAACATAACTTAACCTATTCTGATTCTCCCATAAGATATCGACATGATGCCCCTAAGTCCTCACATCGACTGATGAATTCTTCGACTGGTTTGTTTTTCCCTTGGTGAATAGAGGTCAATTCAGTCAAACTGACTTCTCTGTCGAAAGAGAAAAAGTTTGATATAAAAGCATCTTGCATTTGTTCTCAAGTATGAATAGACCTTGGGATTAAATCTAAATACTATCTGAAGACTCTTCCTGTCAGAGAAGACCCGAATAATTGTAGACAATATTGAGGAACTCTAGAAAAATTTCTTATCATTGTTATGAAGTGCATCATATGTTCTTCGGATGATCCGTTCCCATTAAATTTCTGAAAGTCTGGGTGTTTAAAATTAGTAGGAAATGATATTTCTTTTATTTCAGGGGAATACGATGTTTTGTATCAGAACTTTTATTCTGATTTCGCTCCTTCTCTAGATGAATGGATTCAATAATCATTTGACGGATTTCTTCCTGCGTTATGATTTGAGCAATATTAGGTGCAGGCCCTTGAAATCTCACTGCTTGTGGTTATGGCCTTTATACTTGTAGTTGAATGTTGTCCACGACAGTCACTATTGGAAGACTAGAGATTTTTTCAGCAACTTACTCATCTGGTGAAGGCTGATTAGTCTGATTAATATCTACCAACAAGACTTTTGTTTCTTTATTCTTCGATCATCCTGATATTGAAGGAAGAAATGAGCACTGCATTGCTGGTGCTGTTGAAGAAGATGAACTATTATTTGATTCGAAACTATCGTACAGTCACTTCGCGGGACTAGCTAATTTAGATCGCGGTATTCTTAATGCACGAGTTTGATTTAAATCCGTTGTAAGGGATGTTGTAAGTGAACATTTGCTTATCACGATGGCTTTCCTTTTATTCTTCTAAATATGTAATGATTTTGTGGAAGATGTCTTTACGGTTATAGTTGGCGGTATTAGAGGACCTTCTGGAGTGACGGGTTCTTCAGTCTTTCTTAAATAAAATGATTGTGTATCTGAGATAAGACTGTATCTTGCGATATTTAGTATGATCGACCCTTTAAGCATACTTGGTGAGACGATACGTCTTATAGAAGGAGTTTGAACCCTTCATCTTTTAGATGTCATTGCTATTCATCCTTCATCGTCCTACTTTGTTTCACTGAAGCGGAGACCATTCCGAACATCACTTGACATTACCTATCCTTGATCGTAACTGATTTAACCTCCTTCGGTACTTTTTATAGTAGTGATTGTGTGTTGTCGATGTAATCCACAATGAATCCATTAGGTGTGAAGTAAACAACAACGTCAATCGGGAGAAAAGCCATTGATATTGTGTAAAGATAGAATACTGGTTATTCAAAACAGAGCATTAATTACTTTGATTAAATCAAATTATACTTTTTTTTAAAGATGAATGGGAGGATGTTCCCATTGAGAGTCGCCATTTTGGTGTCAGTACGACGCTAAACAGTGATGAAAATCCTCTAAATAGTTTCTAAGTTATTATTTAATAATGTTCCCCAGTGGAGTCGTTATTTTGTTTCGACAAGAAACGAAATGTATTTGATTTGGGGAATATCTTATTCAATAAAAAAAAAAAATGAGAGAAGAATCATCACAAGGTATTTTATTGATTTTGAGTTCATTTTCATCCTCTTGTTTCCTTTAATTCTGAAACAAAGCGCAATGAACCAACATAATGAAGTAGTTCAATAGCAATTTCAGTAGCCTTTTGGATTGCGGTGTTTATGTCTTTATGAAAGAAGAGTTATGCAGATATGAATATCCTTGTCTTTTTCATATATTTACTCAGATAACATTTCTTTCAACAAAGTACTCAGATCTCTTTGAAGAACAACAATATTTGACAAAACATAAGTCATAAGAGTCATAAGAGCTATGAGTAGTCTTCCTGCGCAACTCATCAACGAGTTGCATAGATAGGGAGTAACGCGGACCCGCACAACTCAACCTCTCTTGCACAGTGATATGAGTTGCGCGGACCTGGGCAACTCAACCTTTCTTCTGCACCTTGACTTTTCTTCTGCCTCTAATATCTTTTCTTCTGTCAAAATATCTTCTTCATTACTTGTAGTTCTCAACAACGCACAATGGGAACTTCGTACATTTTTGTGCACCAATAATAGCTTCACAAGAGTTGGTATCAATACACTCGTTCATTATTTAGTTCACACTCTTGAATTTGGGATTTGAGTCTCTGTACTTGGGTACTGGATTTTGGGGCGTGACATACAAGCCAATAAAAATAAATGAAAGTATCTTTCCAAGTAGAGATCGTATAGATGTTAACCAATAATAGACACATAATAATATGGTATGCAGGTACCAACATTTTGATTTTAGAAAATAAGGTATTGAAACCTTGGGTCAATCTAGTTCAAAACAGCAACCACTAAGCTGGCATCTTTAATTTAAGTAAATTAGCAAAATAGTGATTTAAGCAAATACTGCTTCTCCTCAATGCGAACATATAAACTTAGCAAACACCTTCAAAAGCATTTATCCCACCCTTTTGTCTCCCATGGAATGTGAAAACTATGGACTTAACCTTTGATGGCCCATTATGAATTTATATGCAACTACATTTTTTAAAAAATATATATATAATTAAAAATTAAATTGCTGGACATAATATAAATTAATATAATGAACTCATACCTTACAAATATCTATGGAGTAACCATTACATACAAAAATAAAATGTTAAAATAAAACCCTGATAATATATATTTATTTTTTTTTAGAATTGAATACATAAAAAAAAAAAAAATATGTAATCAAATGAGATTGGATAATCTCTAACTTCCATCAACTCATAATAGAAATCTTGGACATTGATCTTTTATCATTATCTTCGAAAGAAAAATGTGACCCCAAAACCCACAACCATTGCCACTGATACTATGGCAACGAGCATGAGAATTTTAACAATAACAATCAAACATGAGATGTTAGGGTGAAGGATTTCGAGTATGATTATGCAACTCCCAAAAACAAAAGCAACGCACATTAATATTATAGAGCCCTTGAAAAAGAGCTTGTGAGTTGAACTTGTTGTTTGATTTCCAATAATCCCCGACAAAATAGCAATGACTCCACCTGCCGCAATCTGAGTAGCCCATATTGCTACTCTTAATCCCATATTTAAGTATTCTGCTTGTCTCTCGTTTTGTGACAGAAGTGGACCCTCTTCAAAAATTATTCCTTCTACACCTACATAAGCTTACTGGTGTAATGCAGTCCCGGTGCTAGTTTCACCATCACCCTTGCAACAGAAAAATAGTTTAAATTATTATTATTATTATTATTTTTCCAAAGAAGGATAGTAATAACAAGAAGAAAATTAAAAGGTTGACTTCGATCCACTATGCCTCACATCCATTACTCGGCCGATTCATGATGGGACACTTGTGAAAGAACATACGGATCATTGGGTCATCAATTTCGGAGCCTGATAATTGATGGACAATTCTATAGATATTGTGTTAATGGGGCAATTTTAATTGTCCCAATCAGATTGGTAGTTTTAAAATCCATAATTCATAAAGAATAAAGTCAACAAGCCTATATTGGCCTATATTCAAGTGGGATAATCAAGCACTAGAATTGTCTTGGTTTTGTGTAGTTGTCCATCTTAGGTGGGTCAAAACAAGATGAATGACCTAGATTAAATTTCCATGGAATATATTAATAAATATGTACCGGTTTAATGTGAAACTTTTTGTTGAAAGATCAATAATTGCCAATACCTGGGATTGACTTGGTACTAGAGAATTCAAGTTTTGTATTTCTATTTGGATCTCAGGTCCTGTAATACCGTCAGTAGATTTGGGATCTAGATGTTCCTGTAAAATGAGAAACAACAAAAAATTGAAAAAAAGAAAAAGAAACATATATATTATGAAGCACTATCTTTTATCAATAAAATCATTGCTATATATATACAATAACACAAAAAAGAAGGGAAGACATTCTTGTACCTGTGTCCCGTAATCCATTACCCACATTTGTATCTTAATCAACAATTCAACAATGCACGTGTACCAAAACAGGGGAGAATGTCTGCTTAAAGGCAGGACTTCGCTCCTGAAATTTAAATAAATTAAAAAAAAAAAGTAATGAACAAGATAAATCATTGTTGTTGAGAGCCAGTGTATAGACACCATAGCTCACTAACCCGAAAACTCAACTCGACTTGGTGTCCAGTTAAGCCGATTGGACTTGAAACAAAGTCGAATAAGTCTTAAGTTGACACAGCTCACTATCTTATAAATGAAAGGTTTCTAAAGTCTAACACATCCTCTACTTATAGCGAGTGTCTTGATTTGAGTCATGTCAAGTTATTTCGGGTAGGCTAAGTATTCAAGTTGCCTCAACAAGCCTTGTTGAGATCAGACTGAGTTTTCTAGAAAATTGGCTCCAAATCTTGTGGATTTGAGTTGACACGGCCGAGTTTCAAGTTGATAGCCACTTAGAATTTTAGAACTATGGAAAGCATATGGATAACAAGTCAAGATTGCCATTTAGGGTAAAAAGTGACTAAGTTCAAACACAATTAAGAAAGTAAAAATACTCCGAACCATCCATCCACATAGAAGCGATGGTTTAGGTATTAGTAAAATATTTTATTTAATTAAAAATACGGAGTCAAGTAAAAATTAGGTTGATTCTTCAAGTCCACCTTTGACCCTGTTTGCCATCAAGTCGATTAGAGTGTTTGAACCATGGTTGGAACTAGATGACACCAAATGGGATCTGCAATCCTCGTGGGGTATCCTCAACAGGCCTATTGTGCAGTGGGCCGTCTTGGCCTAGGACAGGACTCCATTCCTATTCCTAGCTAATGCATTGAAATGGGCATGCTCAGGTGTTTGCATATACCAACCCGTTTGCCATTCCAGGCCCAAGTCTAAGCCCACTTTAGTTCGGGTTCCAAAGTTGGGGCCCATCTTGAATGCAGCTGGTTTGGGTGTAATTGGAAAAGCCCACGTGTTGGGTATGATAGGCTCTGAGCCTGGTAACTAACTATTCAGATTGGGCTGTTTCTTCAATTTCATCCATCCCATCGATCCCAATTTTGATTGCCAAAAATTCTCATGAATCACTTTCTTATGAAACTGAAACCATCCAATGGATGGCAAACGTGTCATCATATCCAAATAAATCGTAACATATAAGATAATCATGAGTCTGAAATATCTAGTATATGGGCTCTCACCCTTTAGTCTTCAGACCTCTCAAGATCAATCCCATCATACAATCCTAACGATCTCAATCCTTGACCAACGAATTAGATGGTCCTCACCAATTATAAAAGCAAATGATGAATCATGGATCTAGACCATCAATAGATAGGTTTCCCTAGATGAATGGATCAGATTCAGAAAATATGTGCCAGTTGGGATGTTCGACAAGGCTCTTCTCCATCTCACTCGTCCTTGTACCAAACTCTTAATGAATTAGCTAAGCACCTACAGTCACTGAACAGAGATCCATAGGGTTTCCCAGCCCACAGGCCAACATAGAAAATTTGTATAAAATCTGGGCCATTCATTTGGTAGGACACGATTTGACCATGGTTTGGGACAAAAATCAACCAGTAATCAGAATCCAACATACATATTGCATGCCCCATCACAAGCATAACATACGTATATTTGGGCCAGATGATGTTCATGGTGGCTGCAGCTGATGAGTGAGCCTAGATCTTGAACAAGTGTGACTAGTTAGCCCATGCGCCAAGAATCCCAGCCTCCATCTCAGGTGAGCCAATGCTATTAGCGTTCTTCAATGGCAAAAATGAAGCAGAGAAGGTTGTAACAAACTCAGTAGGGCCCATTTGTTTAATGTTCATTCATTATTAGAAAAAAATAAAACCAATCAGGCGATTGTAGCTAACATTAAAAATGAAAAAAAAAAATATGGTTCTTTTGAGATTCATGGGGAAAAAATACATAAGAATCGAATTGCTGGGATCATGCCATCAGTGGGTTGTTTGAAACTACTATTGGGCCCAATAGAGCCCACCAGATGAGAAGTCCCGGTTCCTTGAGATGGGGCTGAGCATTCCACTAACAACCCTTTTCAACTATACAGAGGAAGTTTAGGGGCAAAAAAACAAATGCTAATTCAATCAAATGAATAATAGGATACAAATGAAACAGCTGTGACATAAACAAATGTAGAGTAATATCAGTAGGTATTCTACCCGTTAATGGTTGAAACTTATTTTTAAAGGAAAAATGCTTCAGCCATCTATTACCCTGTAATGGCCGTTACAAGCCTTTTTAATTTTTTTAAAAATGGCAGTGCGACCCTATGTTGCATAACAGGCACTAATGTAACTGTCTTTTAGTATCAGGATTATCAGATAAATATATAAGCTCAAATATAAATAGAGTATTTAGAGAAGGAAATGTACTTGAAGTCTCTATCTTTCTGTTTTAGCAAGGAGATAATCTTAATACCCAATGGAAAAGTGATGGAGAGATTTCTGTCCTTGAAATAGAGAGATTGATGTTTCAAGGTATGGAAGATTGGAGTATGAGCTCTCCTCTTTATAACAACTAGCAAGAGGAAATGAAATAGTGATTGGAAAATGACGTTGGTGGGACCTAATTAGATACAAACGACCATCAGGTTTTGCACCTTTGTCCATGTAGCTTTTTCATTTGCATTTCTCGGCCTTCTCATTTTGCATTTTTGGTCTTTCCTTTTGAAGGTTTTGCACAAGTGGCTATCCACTTCAAAAGGTAGGAGCTGGCAGGACTACGGGCGAGCATACAGACTATGCATCTACCATCCCTTCTGTGGGGCGAACAACTTCATGTGCATAAAATCCACACCGTCCATTAGATGTGCCACCTAATATTTAGCCTTTTCCCAAACATTAAACTGATATAAAGCTCAAGTGGGCCTCATAACAAGAGAATGTAAAATCATTACTAAAACCTCTAAATTTCCGTGGCGTGGCCCACTTGAGTTTCAGAACAGCGGGGTGCTTTAGATATCCCTTTATGACTGTGATTCGCATGCTCAGCATCCCATCCTAAATCTTCTTTATCTGTGGACCACCCGAGTTTTGGACTGGGCTGACTTTTGAGTTCGAGAATGAAGACGAGACAACGCACCTTCTCAGTTAGTAATGGGCATATCCTGCGGCCGACTGAGGTGAGCAGGGTTCTTTTGTAAGGCTGGCTCCTTGGCAGCAATGGACTAAAAGGTGTTTGCGGTTCCAAGAGATTTTTTTGGCAAACGAAGGTCTTCTTTGACTAAGATACCTCGTTCACTTGCTCTTGTTATTTTGCAGCATTAGGTCCTTTTTCTTATTTCCTTTATTTCTTGTTGGTTAAGATTTAAGACCAAGATCTGCCACATTCAGTGAGAATACGCGCATGCATATCTGGACCATCCTTATAGTGGGCCACTGAAGAGGGGTAATAGCATGAAATCATATTTGATGAAACAATCCTAATTGTGTTGAAGATGATAGATGGGCACTGCAACGATGGTCAGGGGTCCTAATTCAATTACAATATAAATGGTTACGATGAACCAAGTGATGTATACTACTTTAGGCTCTACCCCATTTATGATTGAGCCTACAATTTGTATTTACGGATTGCCATGCGATTCTGTATGCAATGGGTTCAATGGATGAGTTGTGCTTCATTAGTACTGGTTAGATGTGGGGCCCACACCGCATGTATCACATCCAAATAATCATATACTCCTATTACCCCAAGGTAAAAGAAGAAGAAGAAGAAGAAGAAGAATAACTAGTTATTCCAAAGGCTTGAAAATCAGGTCGATTCAAAACTCTGGTGGGCCGATTGGGAGGAGATTCCCACCCTTGGTTTTCGTGCGGCCCACCTGAGATGCAGAACAACCTAATTTTTATCCTGACCAATAATATAAGGGTAGATAAAGGTCTCAATGGTCCAGAGATTCTATCATTTACATATCATTATGGGTGCCCACACACATCAATGGTGGGGAACCCTTCTAAACAAATGCATCTGATGGACGGAGTGAATACAGCATGTGGGCTGCTCTTCTATCCAGTAACACTGGAGGGCATCCAATGGATGACTGGCCCAACTTTAGGATATGATTCGGGACCATTAATCGTGCCTTCTCAAGAAAGTTAAAGTGAATATGGTAGAGCCCTTCAAAAAAGCACACATTTGGCCTCGGTGCGTGTGAATCAGGACCTCCTATCCGGTTGGTCCTATCATGGATGGTGAATAGTTCAAAAATCATGCCAAAAGAATGAATGGTGGATCTTCCGTTGCTATTGGACAAAGTTGTTAAAAAAGTGAAGAGAGGCTAATAAAAAATAAAATAAAAGAGGTGGATGTGTACAGATATACAAATGGACTCTGGGCATTTTGTCTTTGCAAACTCAGGTATTCCTTGAGCGAAATAAAATACTTGGGCATGTACGGGCATGAAAAAGCGGAAAGCAACTGATTAAAAATAAACAAAACGCGTACAGACATAGAAAGGGACTCTGGGTTTTTAGCAATAGGAGTGCCGGTGCCTTCACGAGTTGTTGCCTTTGCAAAACCAGGCATCCTTCGAGCAAAACCAGTTTTTTATTTTTTTTCTTAAAATCAAAACCCGGTATCCTTTCAGCAAAATGCGTCCCTCATGTCACGATCATGGTGGGTCCCATGCAAATCAAGTGTGGGCATCCCTTCTAAACTTATCCCCTGTTTTGTGGCCCACCTGAATTTCCTCTTGGATTGATTTGTGATCCTTATTAATAATTGATGTAACATATATATCTAATGGACGGATTAATTGGATGCTGTGAATATATCAAGTGGTCTCATGTCTGGCCGCTTCCACTGGAGTACATACATATGAATGACTGTCCCAAGTTTAGAAGATGACGGAGAGCTATGTCTCAGCACGCTACAGATGGATGAAGTAGAATATGGTAGAGCCCTTCACCAGCATACATGTGGCCATGGTACATATGAATCACGACTTCCCATCCGGTGCGCCCTATAATATATAGTCCATGGTTAAATGACTTGACATAGCTGAAGTTTTCAAGAAACTTTAAAAATTCGGAGAGGGATTAATAAAGAAGCATCTCCCACCTGAGCATTTTGTCTGCTTAGGCATTCATCCTATTGAAGTGGGGCCACAGCCTCTATTGACTACTTATCTTTGCAAATGTAGCTACTCTTCACGGAACAAAATGCGTACCTTATGCGGCTGGGATCTGTTTTCGTTCTTTTTCATTCTCTACGTGTGACTGAGTCTCTAGACCATCCAGAAAGGGGACCACTAATGAATGAGAATAGCATGTTATTTGATCAAGCAATCCTAACCATTTAATAGCGTTTTCGCTGTCACAATTAGCTGGCACGGCCTCCTACTGAAACCCCAACTGATTTATCATCTCCCTCAACCAAACACCTTCTTTGAATGCTTTCATCACTGTCATATACTCAAATTTAGTTGTGGAAATAGCTACCACAAACTGAAGCTTCGACATCTAACTGATTGCTCCACTCGCTAGCACAAACGAGTAACCTGAAGTTAACTTTTTAGAATCCACATTGCATGCATAATCAGAATCTACATATACTACTAACTTGGCCCCTAATTTTTCAAAAGATAAGATGTAGTCCTACGTACTACGAACGTATCGAAGTTGTCATTTCACTACTTCCCAATGTTTCTTTCCAAGGTTAGACATGTATCTGCTAACAACACTGACCACATATGAAATATCCGGTCTAATATAGACAATGGCATACATTAAGCTGCCAACCACACTCAAATAAGGCACACGAGACATCGCCTACTTTTTTTCATCGGTTTTAGGACACTATTTAGAAAAAAGCTTAAAATAAGCCGTATGATGAACGCTAACTAGCTTTTCCCTCTCCATTCCATAATTTACTAATACTTCTTAAGGTAATCCTTCTGAGATAACCAAAGCTTGTTTCCTTTCTTGTCTTTATGTATATCAATGATGAGAATTCTCCTTGTAGCCCTCAAATCTTTCATCTCGAATGTCCCTGATAACCGAGTCTTCAGTAAATCGATCTCAAATATGCTATAACTGGCGATCAGCATGTCCTCAACATACAATACTAGGATAATAAACTTTCCATCACTCGGTGTCTTGTAATAGACACAGTGATCGTACTCACTCTTCATAACTTCTGACTCAATATGAAAGAATTAAACTTTTTGTATTACTGCCTAGGTGACTGTTTCAGGCCATACAATGACCTCTTTAACTTGTAAACTTTATTCTCTGTCCCTTTTTATTTTGAAGTCTAATTACTTCATGTAGATATGTTCTTTCAATTCCTCATGCAAAAAGGCAGTCTTCACATCCATTTGCTCCAACTCGAGCTTATAATGATCAACCAACGCTAACAAGAATCTGATAGATACTTACTACACAACATGTATGAATATCTCAGTGAAGTCGATGCCTTCCCTCTGAGCATATCCATTTGCTACAAACCTTGCCTTATACTTATCATGTTTCTTCTTAAATATCCACTTACATCCGATCACTTTTCGGCTAATGGGACGCTCCACCAGCTCTTATGTCTCATTCTTATAAAAAGAGTCTATTTTATCATCCATTGCAGCTTTCCACTTTTTTGTATCTAGCTCATCAAGAACCTCCTAAAGAGTAGATAGAACTATCTCATTTATAGTGAGGGCATATGCGATATTTGAGTCACCAGTAACCTACGATCCGGCGGCAGATTCATTCTCACAGGTGGTTTGTAACGTCTTAGAAAAATCCGTACAAAGACCCGAGTACCACCTCAGGCGGAAATCACTAAGGATCAAATCCTTTAGAAATTAGACGAAGATTAATTCAGTGCTAAACTAAATCACCTATCGAATTAGGTTGGACAGCTTTCAATATGAACTGTAAGACCCAAAATTAGTAAGATCGCTGACGTTACATCGCCTAAAAACTTAGGATCCATCTCAAAACCCAATTGCTCTTGGAAGTATCACGAAACTCCGTATCGGACCTGCACCCAGTGTCGAAAGTCCGAATACCGCGAAACTATACGATTATGACCGCCTTACTGGGCTTGACAACCACCTCGAAAATTAAGTCCTAATAGTATCTCGAAATGTACAACTTGAGCCCGGAGAGAAGTGTGTGAGAAACACGAATATCTTTAGAAAATGAACTTAAACTTAAGTGATTTGAGCCGTTCGCTTGCAGGCCAATTTTAAGGTTTCAGACTATCAGATTGACCCAATTACACCCTCGGATTATGAAAAATTTTTAATACATGTTAGTATACTTGTGGCCCTGATCGAGTACCAGTGACCATTGAACTGAAACAAGTCCCCTGCGGTCGATCCATTGATTCGATCGGACCGAGATCTTAACCTGGCATAGATCCAATGTTAGAAAACTTTTCTCAAACTGTATACAAGAAACGGGCCTCCAGATAAGCTCTGTTGGATCGAAACAGCCACTCTTTGGCTGTAACTTAAGTATACCATGGCCCTGGGGCCATTGGGATCAGTTCTGGGCCTATATAAGGACCTTAACCCACCTCTCTCATTCCATACGAATTTCAAACCCTAGGAGAGAGAAGAGATCAAAGAAAGAAGGAAAGAGAGAGAAAGTGGGAGATCGTTGCTGGCCTTCGATCTCATCGCTCCACGTGCCAAATCAGCCTTCCCGTAGCGCCATTCCGGTGATTCTGACTCCGTTCTTGGGTAAGAAATCCTTAGCCTAGTCTGTCTTAGGGATTCAAATAGAGTGAGGGATGAAATAGCTAACCTATTTCATGTTATTGGTTGTTGTTGTGCCGTAGACAAAGACATAGTGTTCAAACTGAGCTCGTTACGAGTCTACTGGTGAAAGGTGCGGACTATAAATGTTTAAGTTATGGTTTTCAAGGCTTTCAATGTCAGTTAATGATTTATGACTGACTTGATCGCTATCACATATGCTTAGATACGATGTTTCTGCGTATTATATATATATATATATATATATATATATATATATATATATATATATATATATATATATATATGAACTATGTTGATTTTAATGCATTGTATGTATTCGTTGAAATGTTTGATTGAATATGGAATTATGATTAGTGAATACATTATTGTAGTACGTGTGACAACTCCTATGTGGAAGGATTTTCTTTAATATGTGTTTTAACTAATTTATTAAATGTATGTGATGTGTGGTTTAAGTGTTTGATAAAATGCCTGAATGAAAAAATGCTTGTTATAATGTATTTCATGAGGGTGTTGAGATGGGATTCTCAATTCCCTTATCTATAGTTACAGTTTTCTTTATGTAACCTATCTTACTACTGTGTGATTTATGGATGGAATGCCTATGTATGATAACATGTATACTACGTGTTTGTTGAAATGCTTAAATAAGTTGATACTAAAATTGATTGTCACATGCTGTCTTTGACTATCACATGTGAATGCTATTGTTTGGAGTGTGATTGAGGCTACGATGTAGTTCAGGCAATCGGTAATAGATTACGATCGGTGGCCGAACTGTTTCGCCACACAAGACATGTTCGAGGAATCCGAGTCGTATGTTACTTGTCGACAATGGTTAGGCCACGCGGAATGCTTATGCACTCCATGTCGATCAATTCAATATACGCTCGTACCAGTCGAGCTTGTCAAGCAACCCGATTGGCCCAGTGTATGTTCACCATGTATGGACGCTACTGTTTGAATCTAAGGTACCAACTTACCAGTGCAAAGCCCGTTTAACCTTGGTACCTCGATCCGCTAAGACTCATGAGCTGGGCATGGTGGTATGGGACACTATGGTCGAGCTGTCGGCCTACGTTAGGACGACAAGCCTCCCCATAGTGTCTAGTGAGCAAACCAAACTCGTAAGCCGAATACGGTGGTATGGGACACTGTATTCGAGATATCTGCCTACGATCAGATGACGAGCCTCTCGTAGCGACCGCAAGTATACACTAGGACTACACTAAGGTGATGAGCCTTTCCGTAGTGACTTCGAGTATAAATTTGGTATGCGCTGAGGTGACGAGTCTCTCCATAGTGACCTAGAATGCCATCGTATGAGATTAACTAGGATTGACGTCCCTAGATGGATCATTGTTTGGGTAAATGATATAAAGGGAGGTGTCTTAGCTTTCCAACCTACTATTTGAATAAACCTAATTAAAAATTGGGTAACACGATCATACATGCATTGCATGTGCTTTGGCGAGGAAGTGCACGTGTCTGGAGTGGTGCATGTCGCGATCGTGAGATGATGTTGCTGAGGGAGTGTAAACGAGGGAATACATCATTATCGCATACCATTCCTGCATTAATAAGGGCGTGTTTGGATTCACATTTTGGTTGTATTGTATTGTATTCCGATAGTGTTCATGTATACATTAGTGGATATTCAGAATACATCTAGGGGAACGTGCCACTAACTAATGTTTGGATAAGACGTATTGTCGTTCCATGTATACCATTTGTAGTACAGAGCAATGTTTGGAAATGACGTATAAGGGGCACACGTTGTATATACAGATAGATATGGTAATCTGTGTACTATGAGGCATATTTGTACATAAGAATGTGCATATTATCTCGTGCGGGGCCCAGTCTTATTCCTATGATTAATCACTACACTCCATCACGTTGGTGGACATGAATGATGACCATTCTACCATGTTATTGTGTGATCGGTGTATCCAACTCCACATGAATGTCTTTGAGAAACATAAAAATGTGCATACTAGAGACCGTGGGCCCCACATGGGTTTTTAGCCATTTGGAAGTATCCTGACTGTTCATCCATTATCAGTTACTTTGATTGACCACTATAACGGCCTCGATATTACATCCACTGGCACAAATTCACGAAGAATATATTATCTTAATCATACGAACCTTTTTTAGGTTGAAGATCAAATATCAGTCAACATATTTCACGGGACATTGCAAATTTTTTAAAAAAAAATTTACCAACATATTTCAAATAGAAAACCATGTGAATGTGTGATCAGTGTATCCAACCGCACTTGAATGTCTCTGAGAAAGCAGTCCACGTGCATACCAGAGACCCCAACTATCATGTTTTACAAACAAACAAAACAAGAAAACATGAAAGAAAAAGGTAAAAAAAACGACAGTAAAATGTTTCATCCCAATCAGCCCTAGATATTCCAGAACCGATAAAACAACCTAATACCGGCATAAAAATCAACAACCCAAGCAACATATGAAGAAGGCGAGCCATGCAAGAGTCCTCTCCAATTTCAGCAACAGGCACCCTCTCAGTCCTGCCATCCTCCCGAACATTCCTGGTGCCGGTTTGGGTACAAACTGTGAGAGTTGGTACACAATTGTCACTTTCCATTGTTGAGTGATGATGAGATGCATGAGCAGCCCCACTTCCAGTTGTATGTTGCACCGTTCGATCGGGAAAAAATGCCTAAATGATATAGAAAACAGTAAAAAATTCCAACAACCCAATAGAAAGATATGATGCATTCTTCACTGCGTTCGACTAACAAATATTCAGACAAAATGTACTAACAAAAAATCCCTTAAACCTGATACTTATTCCAGGCTTTGGTAGCATCTTCAAAAGTCGTGAACGACTTGTGTCTACACCCACTAAATCCGTTAACTTGAGCATTGCATGCATCCCATGTGGCATAAATCCCAATTCCTCCCCACAAAAACCACATAATACTTTTGTTTCATTCTGCTGCAAGAATAAACAAATGCCTTAATCGGTATGATTTCTGAAAGCAAATGACAAAAAAATAAAATAACTGAAAAAAAAAAGCAGGAAATTTTCATCTTTCTTTTGCCTCTATTTGTAGCATGTAATCTGCATATTACCAGATTTTTGAAGATGATGGCACCAAATTTCCTTTCGTTGGGAAACAGGTTGCAAATAGATCCCCACAACCACCTTTGCAAATAAAATGAATTGTTCAGGTTAACAACCTCGCACATAACTGAAAAGCCATTGACAACATTGTTAAATCTCCTTACCACTTGGATTAATTTGCGAACACAGTCAAGCTTCAGACCTTTCACTGATCTCAAGACCCTGATTTGAAAAATAACCTGTCAAGTTTAATGTAACTGAAGACCGTATCAGTCCATAATGAAATATTCACATTGACATTCATGATTAAAAGCTTCTCAATAGTAGAATTATCACTAGTATTACTTTGATTTTTTATACAATATGACAAAGTAAACCAGGTGATTTACACGAAAACAGAAAACTGTATCAGTCCTATACTGAATCTCCCTCAGCAGAGCGTTGTATATTTTAGAAGTCAAATGAGAGAGGTAAAGTGAACAGAAAATAAAAAGTGCCAGAAATCCATCTGAGACAGTGAAAGTTTTGAAGCTCGATACTGAAGACCATTACCAAAATTTAGAACTGAAAAAGAAATCCTCTGCTTTCTATTGCACAATATAGAAGTCAAACTGTAAACAAGAAGCAGCTCTGGAACTTTCACTGAACTATAGTGGTCATTAACTTGCCACTTGCACATGCTCTCTGTACCGATTGCATTAGGACCATAAATCTGACAGATGTGTAATTACAGTAGCAACCAGACTAATTAAACTCTGCTAGAATATGAATTTTCACAATACCCTTTACAGTATTAGAAATGTTCGATAGATCAATTAAAGCAGTTTCTCAAAAGTAGAGACATTACCAGTAACAATCCGATATAACCGTAAAAGAGGAGCGTCTTAATCCACGTCGGTTACCCATGAGAGAGATATATGAGTATAGCTTTCAGAACAGAAAGCAGCAACACAAATGTACAGCATAGATGATTACAAAAGCATGATATTGACATTTCAGGTTGAGTGACATAAAATCAGTAAAACAAAATAGCAATCACTATCCACATCATTGTATGACTCTAGTGATATAAGAACCAAACTAAAATGTATCTCCACTATATATATAGCGGAACGCTCACCTGCGAACCGGTTCGTACGTACTACGTACGAACTTTTTTGAGAACCCATCATATGTGATGTGGATCTAAAATCTGAACCGTTAAAGTGAAGCAGCACCTCGTGAAAACCCCAAGGCCCAAATTTTACTTTAATCTAAAACTTTGATGGGCTATGAAAATTGAAAACAGTTTCTTCCCTTGATTTGCGTTTCTCTTTGCTATGGCCCACCAGAATTTTAGATTGGGGTGAAAATTTGACACAAGGTTTCATGGGATTCCGCATCACATGGACCGTTCAGATTAGACACCTATGGCACGTGTGCAAAGGTGCGCACATGCGTAGGTGCGTAGGGGAGCGTCTCTCTCTCTCTCTCTCTATATATATATATATATAGATGGATAGATTGGCAAAGAAATACCGTATAAGTCCAGAGTTTCAACCTACAAGTAGTATCATTAGTTTCAACATGCAAGTTCACCGTGGGCATAGTCATTGCCAAACATGAACGCGAGGTCGTCCCATCTTTCTATATGTTTACCTCACACCTATTCGGCGTAAGGGTGTGTCTGTACACATAAAGATAGAATGTTTTCATCAAATTAGTAAAATTAAACTATACAAAGTTGAAGAGCATTTATATGTAAAGATCATACCGCGATGTATCCATCCCATACATCCTCTGTAGCAAGAACCATCTTGTTCTGATCATCCCATCCAAAACCTGAGGCGTTGAGAATGTCCTTTATTGCCCAGTACAACCTCTTTAGGGTCCGTATGTGATTAGAAATATGACAGTTCTCCAGAAAAATGCCACAAGTATCGTAGATTACTTTAATCGTGGCCTTGTACGCTTCGGGTTTAAACCCGACGTCACTTTTAAGTCCTAGATTCACCTGTTCCACTAACCCATCAACCAAAGCATTATCCATGTTGTCTATCCATTGTAATCTACTACTTTTACATGGATCGCCTACACTACGCTTTGGTTGGGATACACCTCTCGAGGATGGCCCTTTGCGGGAGGGTGTATGCTTTTTCGTTGGAGTTCCACTTACTACGGTTGGTGAATTCAGGCACTGATTTGAAGCAACACCCTTCTTTGAAGGTGATGGCTCCACCTCTTTCTTTCTCGGGTCCTTGACAATGCCCCTTAGAAAATTCATAGTCCTACAAAAAGAAAATGTAAATAGAGATATAACAGCTACAGTCAAGTAATGCAGTATACTAATGACTCATAGGCAAACACAATGACATTTAACACGAACATTAAAGATAATATCCCAAGCTCGGTGAAATTATGTGAAAATATTTTCGCTTTCGACTAAGCGGATCATTACATAAATTAGCTAATATAAGTATGTTGTCTTGTGCATGGAAGGCTGTCATTCCACATTTTATTAGCAATCTCGTCTCTCTTCTTAGTCCACTCATCACGTGCACGATCCGTCAACCGAGCAAATGCTTGTCCTTCATCTACTGAGGTTACATCTACAAGGGATGGCGCAACATCCTCTGCACTGTCCCCACTGTCCTCAACTACCTCAGTAAGTCCATCATCACCACTCACACGAATAAAATTATGAAGGACACAGCAAGCTATAACAATTTTCACTTACGTTATAAACTTGAACTGAGGAGGAGTGCGTAGAATAGGAAAGCGATTTTTTAAAAGGCCAAATGAATGCTCTATGACATTTCGCAATTGTGCGTGAGATAATTGAAAAGTTCTTTTTTTATTGGCAGGCTTCCTTCCAGTACAAAACTAGTTCAAGTGATATCGGACACCTCAATAGGGTGCCATAAAGCCAGGCGCATGTGCATATCCAGCGTCAACAACATAATATTTTCTTACACAATTGCAAGATATATTTCAGATATCTATCACACATAATTACATACAGAAAGAACAATCATTCCTTATATGCAATTACCATGTGGAATAAGAAAGCAGTTAGGGCGACGGGTGAGTGCATTTTGTAGCACATGAGCAACGGATGCAGATCCATCCCAAACAGTAAGCACATATACAAATTTCATATTAAAAGTACATGTAGCCAGAACAATTTTATGACAGATATCCCTTCCTATTTTTGAAAGTGGAGCTTTTTTCCTTAGGCAAATAAGCCGGGATATGGGTACCATCTAGGGCCCTGATGCAGTCCGACAATCAGAAGTGTGGCATATGATTAGTTTAAACATTAACTATCAACTTATAAGTTAGGAATTTCTCCAACATATATTCCAGTTTACCCAAAAATATGAACTTTACAAAGGATTGTTGAAAATTTCCTTAGGTGTGTGTAAACCAGGAAACCTCACGTAGTTGGGATATAGACTGATTATGGCATCCAACACTGCTAAAGTGTCTGCTCACTGTCTCACCAGATCGTGTAAAATGATGACCAATCACACGATTACGTACGTTATGTCCAACAGTATGAAGAAACATTACAACCTGCTCCTCCATGCTGCATCTCCTGCTATCGGAAAGTAATTCCCGATCCCTCAACAGCGAACATAATTCAAAAAACTTGTCCCTACCCATCTTCAGCTACGCAGGACACTCAGTATCATTTTTATGTATAATTCAGCTTATGAACCTATCCCTCTCAATGTGGCTATCATTGGGTTTAGCTTTTATACAGTAACGGCGATAATATTTAGCCACTCCCATTACAGTTACTGCGGCTGCAATGGTGGTGATGGCAGTGGCTATTTCACTCTCATGCCAATCACTACCAAATGATCTATCATTGGAACATTCCGACCTTTCGGAAGCCATGGAAATTTTAAGGGAACTGGAAAAATGATCTGATTGACAATTACAAGAAAGGGTAAATTTAAGTAGTATATAAACCTTTTATGTTCAGATTACATAAGAACTGATCAATACATGCTGCTTCTCACTAGGATATGCATGATCGTCACTGAACGGAGTTGATACATTCCATCTGATAACAGCAGAATTAGAAGATGTACAGGAAGATACAAATAATAGCTTAAAAACTTGTTTCTAACATCAATTCTTTTGAAAAACCACATGTGCCAGCAACATATACATCAGTTCTGATTGAAAAACAACATGTACCAGCAGCATACATCGGCATTTTTTTTTAAAAAAAATTTCCTTTTTGTTGATCCGTATTGAAACAAAGAGACTAACTTCTTTCGAAGAAGATGTACACAAAGTGTGAAAGAGTATATGAATCACTTGGTTCTTCAATCAATCAATGAAGATATTAGAATACATTGTAATAACAGCAGATAACAGCTGAAGAAGAAGATGTAGTAACACAGAATTCATAATAACCGTTAAAACCACATATTGCAGCCTTATCAGCTATTTTATAATCCTCAGCTTATATTTTACTTTCTGCTGAGCAGTATTGAAATTAAAAAATTGTTTACATCAAGCGATTCATATACACAAAGTTAGAAAGAGTAGATGTAACACTTGGTTCCACTAAATCAATTCATGAAGATATCAGAATAAACATTTTCACAGCAGAAAGTTTTTAAAACCCTCATCCTCAGAATGCAACATGAAACATATAAAGGTAAGATTGGCAGATGATGAGTATGTATAATATGCAAACAGAGTACATAATTAAACAGCTAGTTACTCAATATGTTATTCATAAAACATTTTTTAGATGAATGTTTTCATACCCCTGAAACATAAGAAACACGAAGTTTCAACAGCAGATTTCACAACAGATTTATGGGAATAGTTTTGTAGACCTTTAACCAAGAAAGATACATCAAACATGCACGACAACAGATGTAGCAAATCTAGGGAGTCGTAAATCTGCAATCCACGCAGTTGTTCATGCATTCAGTTGCTTTATGTGAATATTCAGAAAATTTCTACTTGCTGTTTCCAGAATGAAACAAAAAAATACCTCAATAACCACCATGTTTCTGTAATACAGGGCATATCAACCTGATAGAACGATTTTTCGGTACAGACCCACCTTTATATGACATTCCGAAAACGGAAGACTATGATGCACCCATCCTCTTCATATTACCAGTTTGCAGCTGAATCTTAATCCAAAACCGATATTGAGGTATGTCAGGAGACGATTGCCCCACCATTGTCCGTAAATACCGACGAGATGGGTAATAGACTGTATACGAGCATGGTGTATACACCTGACCATATAAAAGTAGAACCTGATCACTGTAAAGCTCGTTGGATGAATCCATGGCCGATTTCCAGAGGGGTCATGTGTATACCTGAACGAAGTGCTCTGCGCAGTAGGACAGAGAAGCACGGGCACCCGCTTTTGGAAGAGGAAGTTGGCAGCGAGGAACCTTATATGCTGAAGATGTAGTCTGTCTAGGAGAGGTGAAAATCTAAGTTCATATCAGACATGCAGAGTCACCGTGCTGCTATTCGGAGATGGAGTAGACATTCATGTTCTCAGGATGGACTATTTGAAATGGCTACAAACTGACTTATTTCGCTCTTCAATACGTTCCAGCGCGGAGACGTGTTAGCTACTGAAAAGTCGTCATTGCTGTACAATCCCATCGATGAAATAAAATGGTTCTCGGATGTATTCACGCGCATGGAATGCGTCGCATATCCGTTTATATCCAAATACGGGACATGTCCCATCAACGCCCTTAATACGATACAATACGCTCACAAGCATGAATCTAAACACGCCCTAAGAGTACTTAAGATACAATTGTTGTACTGCTTTATCATTACTGCTTGATTGAGTTGATAACATGTTAACCTTTATCTTATAGCTCCACTGAGTTGATCACTCACTCTCACTCTAAGACGGTGTTTTAAAACACCAACCAAACTCTGTTGTAGTTGCAGATAATGACGAGGCTTTTGTCATGGAGCCTAACTTTTATGATGACAAGGAGGAGTTCTCCTATATGCAGCTATCAGGCAAGTTTATATAGACTATGTTCTGATCGACAGGATTACAGGAACGCTGACTAGATGCCATTACACTTATTATTTTGTATTTTGAAACACACATGTATATTCATTTTGTCCATTTTAGGAGTATACGTGTATATATTTAACCTGGTAACATCTTCACACTCTGAAGACCTACAACAATTTATATGTTTTATATATCTATCACAGTCTTCCGCTTAAATTTAATCGTCTAGAGTATGATTTGTTAATTTGGTATAATCTCATTCATATTTAATGCACTAATATAGACAAAATTTAAACATCATTATCTATGTTCCATAAGTGATGTGTCGGAACTTGGGAGTTGAGCTTTGCTTGACCCTCGATTTTTGGGGTGTTAAATGATTGCTCCACCTACTTTTGTACCTCTGTCTACATATCTCTTTCAGCTTAAGTCTCATCCATATCTAATTGAACGTCCACAACCAACTTTTCTGGTTCCTCTTGCTCATCCTTACAAAATAAGGATCCTTCGTAGAATTTGATATCGCGACAATGATGATTTTTCATGTGACCGGGTCATACAGTATGAACCATTTCACACCACCACCATAGCCAACAGATATGTATTTCTTTGCTCTTCGGTCTAGCTTATCTCTCTCAACTGACGGTACATAAGAGTAAGCTTCACAACCAAACACACACAATCATGAGTAGTCTACCTTCTAACCACTTCATACTTCCTATAGAATTTTACAATTAATGGCCGTAGAAGGGGACCGATTCACCAAGTAGCAAGTTGTATTAACGACCTCAATCCACAATTCCTTTCCCAATTCAGCATTACTAATCATGCATTGGGCCCTCTCCAAGAGAGTGATTCATTTGCTCAGTCACACCATTCTACTTTGGTGTGTGGTGCACTGTTTTATGCCTCATGATCCCTTTATCTTTACAGTATTGATTAAATTCACCTAACGTAAATTCCCCACCGTTATCTGTCCTCAGAAGCTTCACATTTTGCCCTAAGTGTTTTTCCACTATCACTTTCCATTGCTTGAAATTGGTGAAAACATCAGATTTATTTTTCATAAAATAAACCAACACTTTCCTGGAGTAGTCGTTAATAAATGTGACGAACTAAGATGACCCTCCAGAGGAAACCATGGGCGACGACCCCCATGCATCAGAATGCACATAATCAAGAAAACCTTTCATGCCCCGCTCGCTTATGTAGCTTGGACATGCATGCCACATACGTGCAGACATGGAATCCACTACATCTGCTGCAGCTCCACTCAATGAAGTACTCCCAATCAACCCGTAAAGGTTCCTGCTCCTTAGTGCCTTCATAACAACGAGTATCCCGTTTGAAACTTTTAGGACATGAACAAAGCCGGTGAACTTACACCCAAGTACCTCAAGTACATTAAGCTATTTCTCATGTCAAGAACGTGTCTCACCTCAATCAAGGTATGATCCATACCATCAAACATCTTGATGCACATTGAACCAACACCCACCACATTATAGGCACAACACCAAAATCCTTCTTTAGGAACAATTAAATAGGGCGTCGCAATTCAACCGTCGCCAAAAAAAAATTCAATTTCCAATTTCCAGCCCTATGCCACCAAGAGATGGCTCTATCAAATTCCTAGCCTGGATTGATACATCGGCCTACCAAGTACAATATGGGGATATGCTCTTGTCATATAGACATGTTCTACTAGTTTTACCATGGATTCCCATGCTAGTTTTGTATTATTTAAAAAATGGTTGTGCCTCATCGTCTCTACATGATTTACTGATGTGAAACTATCTAGATCATCTAAATTGTGGGTCTTATTATAAATAGGAGATATCTAAAATCATGGTAATCAAGCAATCCTAGGCATCCAATTGATAGGAATCAAATGGATGTTTAAAAATAAAACAGTGAGTGGTCTAAATTCAAAGTAAAAAATCATATGGGTAATATTATCTTCTCAGTGCAAGTTTTTATAAATGCTATATATGCATAAAAATCATACTGGAACTAGAGGCTTGCCCATCTGCATGGCTATGCGTATAAATCCCTTTCTTGATTCAGGAAGGCAACCTACAAGAACAGTAAAGCATATCAGAAACCACCAATGACAAACTTATTTATACTTAATTGATGAAGATCAAGACTGAATAAACAAAACATATCAACTAGGCTACTATCAATGGGAAAACCTTGAAACAATTAGAAGAAGGGGAGTGAAAAACAGAACTCAGCACAAGTTTCGAAAGTTCTGCCAAACTGCATACGGAGATATGTGAACCTCCAAAGACTAGGGAGTTTTGGGACCTATGTAAAAAGAATGCTTTAACTTCCAAAAATTGCCATGTCAAACACGAGGACATGGCATTTTAGAAACCATGCACTATATGAACAATCTTCCAAGCATAAATAGAAAGTAACTAGCGCTCGGTGAATATTATAAATCTAATACCAAAAAAAAGGAGGGAAAAAAGAATACGATTCTCTTAATAACTGTCATTTACAACACAGTTTTTCAATGAGAAGCCGCAAAAACCTGATAGGAAAATGTGTGTTTGTAACAGATATTACAAGCTGAAATTTTCAAATCAACTAGTTCAGAAGAACTTCAATTTATCAACCAACCCAAAACGGGTAATCTAAAAATAATACAATAGAGAATTGTAATATTGCCAAAAGGCAAATGCAAGAGGACATGCCCAACTGGAAATAGAGCACAGGTCTATTATGTGAAAGTCAATGAACAAAAATCAAAAGAAAGCAGCATCTAGTCTCAATCAGGCCCAACAGATGTAAGATAGGAAGAGAACTTGAGAAAGAGAGAGATAGAGGGAGAGAGAGACTTAATACAACCAATATGCTCTATGTGATTTTTGGGTCACAACCAATCTGTGGGGCTCACAATTCGGATGGTTTTGATTGACATTCATGAATTCCATATGGACATCAGACTATTGCCTGAATTGTGAGCTGCCCTTGGATCTCCAGGATTTTTATCTGGGTGCACCAAGCTTGCCTACCATACAAAGACAAAGTACTGAATAATGTTTGGACAGATAGCCAGATTACTGAACAACATACATAGTTGGTCCACCTGAATAACCTTTAGTTGCATCCTAACATGTAAGAGATCCTCCACAACTGAGTTAATTAATTCAACTAAGATCTGAGAATAGAGAGTAACAAAATTAGTGCATTTATGCAATTACTATAAAAAATCCAACTTGTTAGAATTCCATTATATCTACCTAGTAGAATTCCCTGTTGATTTTTATTTTTCAAACATAGGTTAACCACCCCAGAAATCAACTTGACATTAAAAAAATCTCTAAGCAATAAGTGAATGAAATGACAGCATTGATGCCAAAAAAAAAAACACCAAATAGCTGAATGAAATGGTAGGATTGATGTGAGACCAAAGCACATACCTTTTTTCTTGAAGCTCTTGCAAGTTGCAATGGCCTTTCTTGATCTAGCAAGGAAGATGGAAAACAGTAGGACTGACGCAGAATTTGGGAAATTGAACAACAGAATTTGAAAAAGAAACAGGAGACAAAAGGAAAAATCTCCAGACCCATAAACAACACTTGTCACTAGTCTTTCCAAAACTGCACAATGGATTCTCCTAGCAACCCAGCCCTTTTGGCCCAACATCAATAAGTGAATTCAAGAGCATGCTAAAAAATCAGAAAAAGAAGATAGCAACATAAACACACTTATGCCCAACCACTATAAGTGAATTCAAGAGTTTACATATAAACTATTCAACTTCATCATTTCTGAAATCTTATCTGCAAGAAGATCTAAAGATGGCCTTTATGGTTCAAACTTGAAGTGATGACGCATGGTGCCCACTTATGTTACCTTACCCAGTCTATTTTGTTGCGGGCCTTGCAAAAAACTTTAGGATTTAGCCTCCCAAATCAAACCAGAATTATGGGATAATAAAGCAATGAAATAAATCAATGCATAAACCACACTACGCGAGATTTTTACGTGGAAAACCCTTAAAGAGATAAAAACCATGGGACCTTGTCCAGATCAACAATCCACTACGAAGTAGAACATTACAACCTTCTTCACTGACGTAGGAGTGGATAAACAATAAGAGAATAAAAGAAAATTAGAGAGATCTCACCAATCACGAGGACATAGGAGCGCTAAGATGTCGAGTGCACAGTAGATCACCTCTACAAGCATAACCCCCCTTCCACAAGCTTCTTCTCTCTCTCACCTTTGATAGCCCTAAATCCTTTAGCAAACCCTTACAAAGCTTTAGGAAACCCTCTTGCATTGCCTAGAAAGGCCCTAGACACCCCGATTTATAGTTTAGGAAACTCCCTTTCACACTCCTTACGAAAGGGCCTCAGATTTTAGCAGTTCACGCAAGATCCAAACTCAAATCTATGTAACCTCGAGTAGTCGAGCTGGGCCCTCGACTGGTCGAGCACTTTTCACTGAGCTCGCTGGACTTTGAGTCGAGTGACCCTTGATTGGTGGAGCACTATTCACTCGACCGGTCGAGCAGTGCCCTCGACTGGTTAAGCAGCGCGGTGATTCCACTGTTTGTGGCATCCGAACCGCACCACATCTCCTCTGATCTAAGGAGAAAAAATCCATCAAATCTCTCCCTTTCTGACTCAGGAGGAATTCACATTCTTCAAGCCAGCCTAGTTTCTACAAACCTCAAACTTGCCCTTGAGCAAAGCCTTAGTCATCATGTGTGACCCATTATCGTTTGTGTGAACCTTTTCAAGCTGTAACACCTTCTGTTCCAAAGTATCCCTGATCCAATGATACCGAATCTCTATGTGTTTCGACTTAGAGTGTTGACTTAGATTCTTACTCAAGTGTATAACACTTTGATTATCGCAATAGATCACGTGCTATTCCTTCTTCGGCTAAGTTCCTGTAGGAACCTCTTCATCCAAAGCATATCTTTACATGCCTCTGTGACTGTAATGTACTTGGCCTCTGTCGTCAACAATGTTATGGCCTTTTGTAGCTTGCTTTGCTAAGAAACTGCTCCCCCTGTAAACGTAAGCATGAACCTCAATGTAGACTTCTTGGAGTCTATGTCGCCTGACATATCTGCATCTGTGTAGCCCTCTAACAGAGGTTTTCCATCACCATAGCATAGGCTCAACTTGGATGAGCTTCTTAGATACCGCAGTATCCATTTCACCGCTACCCAATGCTTTATCAGGATTGGCAAGATACCGGCTGACAACACCAACCGCATATACTATATCTGGGCGTGTACACACTATAGCATACATCAAACTTCCTACAGCTGGCGCATAGGGTATCTTCTGCATCTCTTCCACCTCTGTCTTCGTCTTAGGACACTGTCTGTCGCTCAATCTGAAGTAACCATCTAGTGGAGTACTAATCAGTTTCGTTGCATTCATATTAAACTGCTCTAGGACTTTCTCAATATATCAGTCTTGTGACAGCCAAAGCTTCCTACTGCTTCTGTCACGGGTTATCTCCATTCCTAGGATCTGTTTAGCCAGGCCCAAGTCTTTCATCACAAACGACTTGCCCAACTCTTGTTTCAGCCTGTCAATCTTCTTGATGTCTTTTCTCATGATGAGCATGTTATCAACGTATAACAGCAGAACAAAAAAATCACCATCTGAGAACTTGCTCGTGAACATACAGTGGTCCGACTCCGTTCTGTCATACCCATGCTTCAACATAAACGAGTCGAACTTCTTGTACCATTGGTATGGAGCTTATTTCAGCCCATATAAGCACATCCTCAGCCTACATACCATATGTTCTTTGTCCATGACTTCGAAACCCTCTAATTGGTGCATATAGATCTCTTCTTTTAGGTCACCATGAAGGAAGGCAGTTTTAACATCTAACTGTTTTATCTTCAGATCCATTGTAAGACCCGTGTCCTAGTCTATACCGTTCCGTTGGCCTCCGCGGTCCTTCCGATCGAAATTCGGCAATCCTCGACCCGTTTTGGACGTTTGCGCACGATCCTAAGCCGAGACCTGTATGCCAAAGTCGGCTAAAATCGAAACCTATACCTTAGCGACCGCGCCGTCGCTGCGGTTATAACGCTGTGACTCACGCACCGACCCGATACCCAGGGTAAAAGATGCAGGCCCGCGTTCAATTCGAAGAAAACACCGTGCATTGCGAATTACGAGGGAATCTCTACGAGATGTCCCATCAATCAATGTCAAGTACAACCATACCTCAAGTACAAGCCTCATCCCTCCTTTTTCAAAAGTCAATATTCTCTTTCCACCTCACCGTCTCCCTTTACAAAAATTTCAACCATAACCATACCTCTTTTACTAATTTTCAAACCAAACCATACCCATCCATCTCTCATTCTTACAACCACCACATCACCCCATCCCTTAAGCCATCACTTCTTTCCCTCTCTCTCATTTCATCACTCTACTCTCAAGCAACACACCACCCCACGTCCAAGCATTTCCAAGCTTCCCAAAAATATCAAGTGTAGCCCACCCTCCATCTCTCATCCCCACCATTAAGATCCCATCATCCACCGTTAAAAGTCGAGCATAGGAGCTTACAAGCCTACGGGAGCAAGGAGAAGGCCTAGAGGTGGGTGATCGACCGTTAGATTTTAATTTTATAAAGACCCCTTATAGTGGGGCCCACAATGATGTACGTATTGTAGTGAGGGGCCCATAGTGGCGGGGTCCCTCTATCTCACCGGTGTTCTCTTTCTCTCTCTCTCTTTCTTTGATGTGATTTCTTGTGGCCACCATGTGCAAGTTGATCTTAGCCGCTTGATCGTGAGGCCCATCTTGAAATGGGTTAATTGGACGGCCAAGATGATGGGAAAACACAAATATCATGTTGATCCAAAAGGTGGGCCACGTTCATGTGGGACCCACCTTAATTTGTGGGCCACATACATGTGGGGCCCACCCTAATGTCTGTGTGTATCCACGCTGTCCAGCATCCCTGGACGCTGGACGTGTGGGGGTTGGCTAACATGGAGAGGCGAACTGGCATGGGCGTATACTGACAAGCTTAATATATATATATATATATATATATATATATATATATATATATATATATATATATATATATATATATATATATATATATATATATATATAGATACATATATGCTTTTGGGGTAGGTCGCTCATGCGGGCCCCACTTTGGTGTATGTATATAATCCGAACTGTCCATTACATTTCCCAACTCATTTTAGCCGCTGAACCGAGAAATGAAGCCAATCCCATTCTTTGGCGGCCCATACCATAGGAAATAGTGGTGTTTGCCATTAAAACACACCTTGATCTCTTTTTCTCGCTAGATCATACCGTATATTGGACTCTTTTGGCTTGTCTTGAGCCGTTGGAGTGAGTGGTTGGGTCGGATTTGTCTCAGGTGGGCCCCACCTACCAAAAACAGCGGAAGATCGCGTTTTCAAAAAAAAAAAAAAAAGAGGCAGCAGTGTCTGCTGCTGCAGGCGCCGCAGGCAGCGCCCGTGCCAGGCAGGCGGCCGGTCTGGGCTGACCCACGTGTCCCAGTTGTGGGCCCCACGTGATGCGTTTCGAGCATCAACACCATACATTTGATGGGTCCCTTTTATTTATGGGGTGATCCCAAAAATCAGCCGTAAACAAAACTCAGGTGGGCCATACCATCTAAATCATGTGAAGACATACCTAAAACATATAAAAACACTTGGTGGGGCCTACCTGAAATTTGGATACAGCTGAAACTTGGTTTGGACCCTCAGCCAAGTGGGACATGCAAAATGAGTGGGCTGGATTTGTGGACCACGTTTTGGTGGGCCCCTGACCGTTCAACCTAATGAACAGTTGGGCGGGCTGGATTTGTGAACCACCTCTTAGTGGGCTCCCTGGTCCGTGCGACCATATAAACAGGTTGGATGACAAATAAATATCACGGTGGGCCCAAGGTCCACGTGACCTTATGAATAGATTGGGTGGCAAATAAATATTACAGTGGGCCCTACCCTGGTCCACGTGACCTTATGAATAGATTGGGTGGCAAATAAAACATTACAGTGGACCCTAGGCCCATGTGACCCTATGATCAGTTTGGATGGAAAATAAACATTATATTGGGCCCTAGATTGGGAGGAAAATAAACATTATGGTGGGCCTCACATGAGGCTCACTTTAGTAAATATGGGCTAATGTGTTTAGGCCCATCTTGATGTATTTTTAGGCCTATTATTGAGGCCCACTTGGATGCATATGGGCTGATGTGTGTAGGCCCATCTTGATGTATTTTTAAACCCATTATTGAGGCCCACTCTGATATATATGGGTCCATGTATGTAGGCCATCTTAATGTGTTTATAGGCCCATTGTTGGGGCCTATCTTGATATATATAAGCCCACGTTACGAGGCCCATTTGATGTACTTGTGGCCCATTGTTGAGGCCCACTTTAATATATATAAGGCCTATGTGATTAGGCCCATTTGATACACATAAATCTTATGTGATTAGGCTCATTTTAATGCATTTTAAGACCCATGGGTGATGGCCCCTTGTAAAGTACCTAAGGCCCATTGGTGAGGCCCATTGAGGTGGCCCACTTGATGAATATAAGGCCCATGAGATATGGCCCATTTGATGTATTTGAGGCCCAATGGGATGTACCTAAGGCACATTGCAATATGTAATTCCGCCATGATTTATTGATATTTAAGGCAAACCGAGCCTTGGGAGCAATGATGGTTAGATGCCCACATTGTCAGGATGATGTCGGTTAAATGTCCGCATTGTCACTCATCCTAAGGCCCACTGATAAGCCCATACTTGTAGTGTGAAGGCCGTCTAGGCCCATCTTAGTTATGCACAGGACCCATCACCACATAACATGTTTAATATAGATCCATGATTCATGATCATATGCATCATATGTACGCCTGATTGAGGAGTGACTGACCATAGTATGTGCCTTTGGGCAGATTGTTTATGGGCTCCCTGATAGGAAAAGTTGCCCTACATGAGCGCATGGTACGCGCAGGATTGTTACATGTCTTGTAGAGTGATTCATGCACTTACATTTGTGTGATTATGATTATGTTATGCCCTAGCGACATCAAGGCCATATCCTCCACAGACACATCGTGGGTGGCTGGATTGGATACCGAAAATGTTTGGTTCTAACATACGAGCGCCATAGATGTCCCTGGGTGAAAATCTCTAAACCCGATGGTAGCAGAAGATGACTCCAACGTCGAGACCAAGTGGATATATGAGCACACGAGGGCCGAATACCAGGAGGCCGCGTCTCCCACTATGTCGTGGTTGGTTAGAAAGGGGTGTGGCCTTACTCGTCCGAGGGTAGGGGGCAATACTAGGCTGAGTTTGACCAGCTCGTGAATGGGTCCTCTATCGTCATGCCGGATAGGTATTGGTAGACTATTGACCAGGCGGATAGTTAGATTTCTTACGCTCACTTGGACTGTGCGGCTTGGAGAGCGGCAGTGCCATTTGGAGTGTACTAAACCGTAGAGATTATCCAGACTGAGAACCGTACTGACTTAATGCTCTAGTGAGGAGCTGCATTGATATGTGGATGAGGATTGACATGCTTGGCTTGCATTCTGCATCGCATGGCCTGGATGTGTCCGATCGCATTCATATCTTGCACCGCATAGCCTTGGTACGGCTAATTGTATTCATGTATTCATCAGCATGATTCCGCATTACTCTAACCCTGCATTCTGAGCACGCTTATATTACGCACACACTTACACCACCGTCTAAGCTTTCTATAAGCTTATGCACGATTGATGCGTACAGGTGATGCCAGGACGCAGCCTTAGTCTCGCCATAGTTGGAGCGTGCAGCTGAGCTTCTGGAGTTTTTGTTACTTTCAGTATATTGTATTTCCCCTTTCATACGCCTTGTACTCAAAGTTTTGATCATAGTGGATTTTATGATGGTGTTCTTGTGGTTATTATCATGGGTATGCTTGTGGTTATGCTCATTACGAATCAAATCCTATTTGAAATCCTCCTTGTAGCGTCCCAGGATCGGAATCTGGTATATGGGTGTCGGGAGCCGAGAATGGGGTACTACGAGGGTTGTCGGCACCGGATTCGATGATCGAGAATTTTGTGAGCCCAATTTTTGAGTTCGGGGCATGACAAAAGTTAGTATCAGATCATAACTTGGGAAGAACTGAGAACAACATCATATATTTGCTATGGATTTAAGACGATTAGGTTTCGAGTGCGTAACCTTTCGATTGAGTTCCCTAATGTGCGATTCTTAAGGTTGATTAGGGTCATTGTTCTTTCCTATAGGACATGCCGCCTAGGAGAGCGACTCGAGCGAGTCCCGATCCTCCACTCGAGGCTCCAGTGCTACCACCTGCGCCTCCCGTTCCACCACCTGAGATCCCTGCTCCCCTGCCTGAGGATGACATTCCTTCACCTGAGGCCGATGCGGAGCCGATTGTACCTGTGAGTGCCTCTCAGTTACAGCAGATGTTACAGGCTGTGACAACCGCACTCCAGGGACAGGGCAGGCGCCCAGCTGTTTCGCCAGCTCAGGCAGAGTAGGAGCACGTGAACGCCCTTCTTCGAGAGTTCAGACAGCTCAATCCTCCGCATTTTCAGGGCGAGCCAGATCCGACAGCAGCTGAGAGGTGGCGCTCCGATGTGGAGAAGATTTTTGATAATATGTCATGTACGACCGAGCAGCGAATTCGGTTAGCAGTATTCCTTCTCCAGGGTGAGGCAGAGCACTGGTGGACCTTTGTTACCCGTGTTATAGGGCCGGAGTATATCTGGACATGGGAGGATTTCATTGATCGATTTGATGAGCAGTACTTCCCTGACCACATTCGACGTCAAAGAGCACTAGAGTTCGAGACTCTGGTGCAGGGGGACATGACCGTGGCGTAGTACGCGGCCCGTTTCATGGTGCTATCAAGGTTTGCGCCATATATGATTGATGATGAGGGGTGGAAGGCCCGCCGTTTCAAGAACGGCTTATGTTACGGTCTTCGAGGCCGTGTCATTGGGCATGAACTCCCGACTTTCCAGGCAGTAGTGCGGAGGGCTCAGATTTATGAAACTGAGTAGGCCGGCACGCAGGCCGACCGAGATCAGAGGAGGGGTCAGAAGAGGCAGGTCCCCTCCAGTAGCTCACAGCAACATCGATGAGCACAGAGATATAGGAGCCACCCACCTGCTAGAGCACCAACAGCCCCAACAGCACCTCCAGCGCTACCCCAGCAGCCATTTACAGGAGTTTTTTTTGGATGTGGAGGGACAGGGCACCGCCTGTCTGAGTGCCCACGCCCTCATCTGCAGCAGTCGAGAGGGCCACAGCAGCCTCCAGTACAGCAGCGACCTCATCAGCAGCCTCCAGCACAGCAGCGACCTCATCAGCAGCCTCCACTGCAGCAGCGACCCCATCAGTAGCGACCGCAGCCACCTCAGCCGCAGAGGCCCTAACAGCAGCAGAGACAGTAGTACAGGCCACCGCAGAGACAGCAGCAACACCAGGGACCTCAGAGGGGACAGACACCTCCTCAGCCAGCTCAGGCTAGATTTTATGCGGCTCAGCAGAACCCGCAGACCTCTGGAAGAGTCGTTGAGGGTATGCTTCCAGTCTCTTCATGCATCGCAGATGTACTGTTTGATTTCGGTGCTTCGCAGTCATTCATGTCTGAGGATTTTTGCCGATCGACTGGATTGCCGACAGAGTCTTCTAGTGAGGGATTGACCGTATCGACGCCCTTGGGGAAGATCACAGTATTAGGCCATTTCTATTCGTCTTGCCCTGTTCTAGTCCGTGACATCTTTTTGCCTGCCGACTTGTACGTGCTACCGATGTCAGAATTCGACGTTATTTTAGGCATGGATTGGCTTGCTGAGTACTACGCCATCTTGGATTGTTTCGCGAGGACAGTCACATTCTGCATACTAGGCTTGCCGCAGTTCCAGTTTGTTGCCGAGCCCAGAGAAGAGCCGTTGTCATGCTTGATGTCCTGTGCCGTTGAGGAGCCTGTCATCGCTTGTATTGACCGGTTGCCGGTTGTTTGTGATTTCCCCAACGTGTTCCAGGAGATTCCGGGGTTACCGCCTAGCCGTCATATAGAGTTCCAGATAGACCTTGTGCCCGATACCGCGCCTATCTCGAAGGCCCCGTACCGTATGGCACCGATGGAGTTGCGTGAGCTGCAACGACAGTTGGACGAGTTACGTGAGTTGGGATTTATTCGTCCTAGCAGTTCCCCTTGGGGAGCACCGGTACTCTTCGTCAGGAAGAAGGATGGCTCATTGAGGCTCTGCGTAGACTACCGCGAGCTCAACCGGGTCACGATTAAGAACAAGTACCCGCTTCCAAGGATAGATAATTTGTTTGACCAGCTGCATGGTGCACAATTCTTTTTGAAGATTGACCTGCATTCCGGTTATCATCAGATTCGAGTTCGAGAGGAAGACATCCCGAAGACAGCATTCAAGACGCGTTATGGTCATTTTGAGTTTCATGTCATGTCCTTCGGACTGACCAATGCACCCGCGGTCTTCATGCAGTTGATGAATGAGGTCTTCCGTCCATATCTCGATCAGTTTGTTGTGGTCTTCATCGACGATATTCTGATCTATTCGAGAACCCATGAGGACCATATGCAACATCTGAAGATTGCATTGCAGACCCTCCGTGCCCACCAACTGTATGCAAAGCTGGAGAAGTGTGAGTTCTGGCAGGAGGAGGTGAGATTTCTCAGTCACGTGGTGACGAGGGAGGGTGTCGCAGTGGACCCCTCGAAGGTTGAGGCAGTGCGTCAGTGGGGCCAGCCCACTACTGCATCCGAGATCCGCAGTTTCCTTGACTTAGCGGGCCATTATCGACGTTTCATTGAGGGTTTCTCTAGTATTGCGGCCCCGTTGACCAGACTGACTCGGAAGGGCGTAGATTTTGTTTGGACTGACGCATGTGAGCAGGTATTCGTGGAGCTGAAGGACCGTCTGACATCCGCTCCTGTCCTCACTCTTCCCTCTGGGAGTGATGGATTTGTTGTGTTTACTGATGCCTCACGTATTGGTTTAGGTGTTGTCTTGATGCAGCACAGCAGACCTGTAGCCTTTGCGTCTCGTCAGCTCAAGATTCATGAGCTGAACTACCCCACACACGATTTGGAGCTGGCAGCAGTCGTCTTCGCACTGAAAGGTGTGGAGACATTATCTCTATGGGGTTAGGTTCGAGCTCTTCTCCGACCACAAGAGCTTGAAGTATTATTCTCTCAGTCCGAGCTGAACATGAGACAGAGACGCTGGATGGAGCTTCTAAAGGATTATGATTTTGACCTTCAGTACCACCCAGGCAAGGTTAACGTGGTGGCGGATGCCCTCATCAATCAGTTACGAGGCCTGGTGGCACATATGATGGTCCAGGAATAGAGGATGCTCGAGGATATAGCAGAATACGACTTTAATTTTGATCTGCAGTCTTCTATCGTTCAGTTATCTAGCCTGTCGATTCAACCCTCTCTTGTCACAAAGGTGATCGAGGCTCAATAGACAAATGAGTCGTTATAGGATTACCGAGCAGAGGCAGCATCTGAGAGTCAGACAGATTGACAGATTGGTTCTGATGGTGGACTTCGCTTTAGAGGCCAATTATGTATCCCGAATATTCCTGAGTTGCGTAGAGATCTTATGACCAAGGCACATCGATCGCGGCTTTCTATCCATCCTAGCTCGACGAAGATGTATCGTGATACGAGGAGAGTATTTTTAGGTGGGGATGAAGTGCCAGATTGCCAGTTTTGTGGCCGAGTGTGACACATGTCAGCGTGTCAAGGACGATCATTAGAGACTGCCTGGTTTGTTGCAGCCGTTGAGCGTCCCGATGTGGAAGTGGGAGCACGTATCTACCGATTTTATCATGGGTTTGCCGAGGACTCAGCGCAATCAAGACGCTATCTGGGTTGTCGTGGACCGTCTGACGAAGTCGGCACATTTTCTTGCGATCCATGAGACTTAGCATACGGACCGGCTCGCCAGGCTATTTGTTGAGGAGATAGTGAGACTGCACGGCGTTCCAGTCTCGATCGTTTCTGACTGAGACCCGAGGTTCACATCTCAGTTTTGGAAGAGCTTTCAGAGAGCGATTGACACTGATTTGCAGCTCAGTACCGCGTATCATCTGAAAACCGATGGCCAGACCAAGAGGGTCAATCAGATATTTAAGGATATGCTTCGGACCTGCGCGATTGATTTCGGGGGTAGCTGGGATGAGCATCTGCGATTGGCTGAGTTCGCATACAACAACAGCTACCAGGCGACCATTGACATGGCTCCTTTTGAAGCATTGTATGGCAGACTGTGTAGATTTCTGAGTTGTTGGAACGAGGTAGGAGAGCGGCGTCTCCTAAGTCCCGAGCTTGTGCAGCAGACATCCGAGGCTATTGATATCATCAGGTAGAGGATGCGTACGGCTCAGAGCCGGTAGAAGAGTTTTGCTGATCGTCGACGTCATCCTTTGGAGTTTGTTGTAGGGGACCATGTTTATCTCAAGGTCTCGCCTATGAAGGGCGTGGTTTGATTTGGAGCGAAGGGCAAGCTTGCCCCGAGATTTATAGGATGTTTTGAGATCACTGGGCGCGTTGGCGTTGTGGCTTATCGGCTTGCCTTACCATCTGAGTTCTGGCGTCCACAACATTTTTCATATCTTTATGTTGAGGAAGTGTGGGTCAGACGTAATTCCTGTTATTGATTAGCAGTCGCTAGATGTTCGTGAGGACGCTTCTTACATTGAGCAGCCAGTTCGTATCCTTGATCGCAAGGAGCAGGTCCTCCAGACTAAGGTCATCCCCTTGGTAAAGATTCAGTGGGGTCATCATTCTGTTGATGAGGCGTCTTGGGAACGCGAGGCTGAGATTCGAAAGCGTTATCCCTATCTCTTTGATGATTGATCATATATTGTATCATGTGTACTGTCTCCGATTTTATATGACGATACCTTATTTTTCCTTCTATTATGAGTTATGTTTTCTTGCGATAACTATGCAAATTTCGAGGACGAAATTTTTATTTGCAGGGGAGAGTTGTAAGACCCATGTCCTAGTCTGTACCATTCCATTGACCTCCGCGGTCCTTCCGATCAAAATTCGGCAATCCTCAACCCGTTTCTGACGTTTACGCACGATCCTAAGCCAAGACCTATATGACAAAGTCAGCTAAAATCGAAACCTACACCTTAGCGACCGCGCCGTCGCTGCGGTTATAATGCCGTGACTCACGCACCGACCTGATACCCAGGGTAGAAGATGCAGGCCCGCGTTTAATTTGAAGAAAACACCGCGCGTTCCGAATTATGAGGAAATCTCTATGAGATGTCCAATCAATCAATGTCAAGTCCAACCATACCTATTGTACAAGCCCCATCCCTCCTTTTTCAAAAGTCAATATTCTCTTTCCACCTCACCATCTCCCTTTACAAAAATTTCAACCATAACCATACCTCTTTTACCAATTTTCAAACCAAACCATACCCATCCATCTCCCATTCTTACAACCACTACATCACCCCATCCCTCAAGTCATCACTTCTTTCCCTCTCTCTCATTTCATCACTCTACTCCCAAGCAACACACCACCCCACATCCAAGCATTTCCAAGCTTCCTAAAAATATCAAGTGTGGCCCACCCTCCATCTCTCATCCCCACCATTAAGATCCCATCATCCACCGTTAAAAGTCGAGCATAGGAGCTTACAAGCCTACGGGAGCAAGGAGAAGGCCTAGAGGTGGGTGATCGACCGTTAGATTTTAATTTTATAAAGACCCCTTGTAGTGGGGCCCACAATGATGTACGTATTGTAATGAGGGGCCCATAGTGGCGGGGTCCCTCTATCTCACCGGTGTTCTCTTTCTCTCTCTCTTTCTCTTTCTTTGATGTGATTTCTTGTGGCCACCATGTGCAAGGTGATCTTAGCCGCTTGATCGTGAGGCCCATCTTGCAATGGGTTAATTGGACGACCAAGATGATGGGAAAACACAAATATCATGTTGATCCAAAAGGTGGACCACGTTCATGTGGGACCTACCTTAATTTGTGGGCCACGTACATGTGGGGCCCACCCTAATGTCTGTGTTTATCCACGCCGTCCAGCGTCCCTGGACACTGGATGTGTGGGGGTTGGCTAACATGGAGAGGCGTACTGGTATGGGCGTATACTGACAAGCTTAAAATATATATATATATATATATATATATATATATATATATATATATATATATAGATACATATATGCTTTTGGGGTAGGTTGCTCATGCGGGCCCCACTTTGGTGTATGTATATAATCCGAACCGTCCATTACGTTTCCCAACTCGTTTTAGCTGCTGAACTGAGAAATGAAGCCGATCCTATTCTCTGGCGGGTCATACCATAGGAAATAGTGGTGTTTGCCATTAAAACACACCTTGATCTCTTTTTCTCGCCAGATCATACCGTATATTGGACTCTTTTGGCTTATCTTGAGCCGTTGGAGTAAGTGGTTGGGTTGGATTTGTCTCAGGTGGGCCCCACCTACCAAAAACCGCGGAAGATCCCGTTTTCAAAAAAAAAAAAAAAAAAAAAGAGGCAACAGCGTCTGCTGCTGCAGGCGCCCCAGGCAGCGCCTGTGCCAGGCAGGTGGCCTGTCTGGGCTAACCCACGGGTCCCAGTTGTGGGCCCCATGTGATGCGTTTCGAGCATCAACACCATACATTTGATGGGTCCCTTTTATTTATGGGGTGATCCCAAAAATCAACCGTAAACGGAACTCAGGTGGGCCATACCATCTAAATCATGTGAAGACATACCTAAAACATATAAAAACACTTGGTGGGGCCTACCTGAAATTTGGATACAGCTGAAACTTGGTCTGGACCCTCAGCCAAGTGGGACGTGCATAATGAGTGGGCTGGATTTGTGGACCGCATTTTGGTGGGCCCCTAACCGTCCAACCCAATGAACAGTTGGGTCGGCTGGATTTGTGAACCACCTCACGGTGGGCTCCCTGGTTCGTGCGACCATATAAACAGGTTGGATGACAAATAAATATCACGGTGGGCCCAAAGTCCACGTGACCTTATGAATAGATTGGGTGGCAAATAAATATTACAGTGGGCCCTACCCTAGTCCACGTGACCTTATGAATAGATTGGGTGGCAAATAAAACATTACAGTGGGCCCTAGGCCCATGTGACCCTATGATCAGTTTGGATGGAAAATAAACATTATATTGGACCCTAGATTGGGAGGAAAATAAACATTATGGTGGGCCTCACATGAGGCTCACTTTGGTAAATATGGGCTAATGTGTTTAGGCCCATCTTGATGTATTTTTAGGCCCATTATTGAGGCCCACTTGGATGCATATGGGCTGATGTGTTTATGCCCATCTTGATGTATTTTTAAACCCATTATTAAGGCCCACTCTGATATATATGGGCCCATGTATGTAGGCCATCTTAATGTGTTTATAGGCCCATTGTTGGGGCCTATCTTGATATATATAGGCAACGTTGTCAAATGCGATCGCATATTCTCATTTTTGTGGGCCGATCGCATATGCGGCAGTGGCATATGTGATCTGGCTAGTATGCGATCGCATATGCCACTTGAGCCAATGTATGCGATCGCATACTGCAAATGCGATCGCACACTGGCCAACGGTCAGATTTCTGACCGTTTTTTGACCATTTAAAAAAAAAAAAAATCCAGAATTTTTTTCTCTATAAAGATGCATTCTAAGCATTCCTAAATGCAAAAAAAACCTCAAACTCTCTTTCTATTCTCTATTTCTCTCATTCCTACATACATTCTAAGAGTCTTCCAAGTTGCATGATCTTCATCTACTCTCCATCCAATTCCATTTTCAATTTGTCATATTTCTTTTCTTTTCTTTTAACATTCAAGAATCAAGGAAGGGTACAACTACAAGTGTACAAGTACAACCATACAAGAATCAAGAATCCACCAACAAGATACATGATACATCATTGATCCAATCCATATTCATTATTCAAGAATCAAGAATCAAGATTCAATACAAGAGAGTCAAGACTCAAGAGACTCCTCACTCTCCAATCTCCATCCACTAAGTTTTCTAATTTCCAAGTTTCTAATTCTAATTTCTAATTTCTAACAACTTCTTTCTATCATTTTTTATTATTATTATTTAATTTATTTTGTTTGTTAATTGATTCATTTGTTAGTTGTTAGCAACTTAAAAGTTTGAACTTTGAAGTTACAACTTACAAGTTACATTACATCTTACAAGTTACAAGTACAAGTTACAACAGGAATTCAAGAACAAATACAATACTCAAGTGAAGAGGCAAAGGTGAAGAGAAGACAAGTAGACAACTTAGACAAGAATTTGGAGTTTTGGAAGTTGAAAGTTGGAAGTTAGAAACCCGAACCTCTTTTAGATTTGTAATTTTAATTTTATTTGTGTAAATCTCTCCCTCTCTCTCTCTCTCTCTCTCTACAAGTGTAACAACTCTCTCCTCTTTTTCTCATTTTCTTTTCCCTCTTCTTCTCCCTTTCTTCAAGTGTAAGTGTGTAACTCAACTCTCTCTCTCCCTCTTCTTCTCCCTTTCTAGTTTTACAAGTGTTAGTGTGTAAGTGTGTGTATGTAAGTGTAAGTGTATAACTCTCTCTCTCTCTCTCTCTCTCTCTCTCTCTCTCTCTCTCTCTCTCTCCTTCTCTTTCTACAAGTGTAACAACTCTCTCCACTTTTTCTCATTTTCTTTTCCATCTTCTTCTCCCTTTCTTCAAGTGTAAGTGTGTAACTCAACTCTCTCTCTCCCTCTTCTTCTCCCTTTCTAGTTTCTACAAGACTATAAGTGTAAGTGTGTGTGTGTGTGTAAGTGTGTAACTCTCTCTCTCTCTCTCTCTCTCTCTCTCTCTCTCTCTCTCTCTCTCTCTCCCCTAACCCTAAGTGGCTAAGTCCCAAGTTCTAGTTTTCTTTTTATTTGTAGTTTACTTTTTAGTTTCTAGTTAGTAGCTACCTAGTTACTATTTAGTGCTAATAGATACACCAGCATCTACCATCATAAATTCATAATGTCTTCTTCCCAATCTTCCTCTTTGAGGCCCAAGTCGAATGACCCGGGTTGGAAGTATGGACACTATTGTAGTGCTACCGAAAAGACTCATATAGTATGTGATTTATGTGGATTTGTGAGTTCCGGTGGCATTGCAAGGCACAAGCAACACCTTGCACATTTACCCGGGTCCAATGCAAAAGCATGTGAGAAGATTACTCCAGAAATTCGAAGGGAGATCGTGGAATATATGCAAAAACAATCAAAAAAGAAATACGATAGTGCCATACGTCAGGAGGAATATATGAAATAAGATATATATGAAGATATAAATGTAGTAGATGTCGATGAAGCTAGTCTCACTCCCCCTACTTCAACAGGCCACTCTAGACCACAAGTACAACCATCGAAAAGAGCCCAAGGGCATGGACCCTTAGATAGATGGTGTAGACCACACCCCAAGGATGTGGTCGACCAAAGGGGTAGAGGGAAAGGGCCGGCTCAAACAACTTTAGAGAACCGGTATAAACAGAAAGATAGAAAAACCACAATTCAATATATTGTTAAGTGGTTTTACCAAACCAGCGTTTCTTTCAACGCCGTTAAATCGAAAAGCTTCAAAGTAATGATTGAGGCTATAGGTCAATTTGGACCTGGGCTTAAACCTCTTTCATATCATGAAATGAGGGAGACATGCCTTAGAACTGAAGTTGAATATACACAATCCTTCATAGCTGAATATACGGAATCATAGAAAATATATGGTTGTTCACTAATGGCCGATGGATGGACCGATAAATCCGGTCAGTTTCTCATTAACTTCTTGGTAAATTTTTCAACTGGGACAATGTTCTTAAAGTTGGTGGATGCGTTGGGTCATTCACACACAGGAGAATATTTGTTTAACTTACTAGATAGTGTAGTTGAAGAAATAGGTGAGGACTACGTTATACAAGTAATTACAGATAACGCAGCCTCGTATTTAATGGTCGGTTGTCTTCTTATGGAGAAGAGGCGACGTTTATTTTGAACCCCCTGTGCGGCCCATTGTATTGATCTCATGTTAGAAGATATAGGTAGATTATTTATAACTGTGATTGCAAGGGCTAGAAGAATCACGGTCTTTATGTACAAACACGCCCTTCTTCTTAGTCAAATGAGAAAACACATTGGGGGTAACTTGCTACGTCCAGCAGTCACCCGTTTCACTATAACCTTTTTAACACTACAAAAGCTATACGCAAAGAAATCAGAACTTAGAAGCTTTGTAGTGTCGGCCGATTTTACAAGTGGACCTTAGTCAAGGAAGGTTGAAGGAAAACAGGTTCAACAAATAATTCTTTCTCAAAGTTTTTGAACTCAAGTGGTAAAGGCGCTAAAATCATCCGAGCCCTTAGTCACGGTGTTGCGATTGGAGGACGGGGATGAGAAGCCCACAATGGGCTATATATATGATGCGATGGAGAGGGCGAAAAATAAGATCATGGAACACTTTAACTATAGAGACCGTGATTACAGGCTAATTTTAGAAATTATAGATAGAAGATGGGGCAGCCAAATGTCATCCTCATTGTATTCGGCTGCTTATATCCTTAACCCAGCCTGTTTATTCGCTTCTGCTGATCCAGCAGAAGCATTAACTATGCATATGGTTGTATTTATTGATGTCTTGGAAAGAATGATTCCAGATAGAGAAGAACAGGACAAGATCTCAACTTTGCTGGACTTCTACACAAAAAGTGAAGGGATATCGTAATAAGACATCGGACAATGAAATTACCCAGTAAGTACTTCTATGAATGAATGTTAGTGTACACTGTCAATTGTGTACTGAACTCTTACAAAAAGTTTTTCTACAAAGTGTCTCTAAGAGATCTAACCTATACTTAAACTGTTTTTCTCAGCTGACTGGTGGGCTACCTATGGAGTGGACCCGAACAGGAAGGATCCAGCTCTAAAGAAGCTAGCTATGAAGATTCTTGGACTCACGTGTTCTGTCAGTGGTTGCGAGCGCAATTGGAGCACGTTCGAGGCGGTAAGTTTAGACTGTTTAGTAATTTTTTTGTATACTTTAATTTTTTAGTGGCCTAAGCTAGTAAGCTAAATTAATTACCTAAACAGATAATGCCAAATGCGCTTTCTTTCTTGCAGATTCATACCAAGAAAAAGAATCGTCTTGAGCAAAAAAAGCTCAACGACTTGGTTTTCGTTCAATATAATCCAAAATTACGAGAACGATTCCAAAGTAGGAAAGAAAAGTCCGGCTTCTTTTACCCTATCTGCTTAGATGAGTTGGATGCAGATAACGAGTGGCTCGTAGAGACGGAGGACCCGGTATTTGCTGGAGGGGATCTGACATGGGCACAAGTTGAAGATGCCGCATATGGATCGACACCTGGTGAAGGTAGTTGTACCACTCAAAGGTAAAGGACGGGGGGAAGCCGGGGAGCAAGTAGTAGCTGTCAACCCGTTGATGAGATTGAGGAGATTGAAGAAGAAGAAGGTGATAATGATGATCAAATTGAAGACCATCCACCATTAGATGTTGATGAAGTATTAGTACGTACAGATGACGAAGAAACGGAAGAAGAAGAAGTATATGTGGAAGAAGGAGATGACTTTAATGATGATGATGATGATGGTGGTGGTGGTGGTGGACCTGGTAGTGATGTGCCACAATGGATGCTAGAACAATGTATATCATGATTATTGATTAAATAAATAATAAATACATAACTTCTTAATTTTATTTAATGGTCTCATAAGTCTAAGCGTTTTGATGTTATCGATTGTTTGTTGATAACAGATAACTTGATATTGAATTATTGATAAGTGATAACTAACTTGATATATTATGTATTGTATGATTGTATTTGTATCATCTATCTTTCATTCATGTACATCAGTACATGTAGTGTACTAGTGTTGACTGTTGAATGTTGAATATGGATACTTCATAAATCATATTTCATATTACATATTTGTTATTAACTTATTGTTAAATCATAAATGTAACTATGTAAGTTATGTAACTAACTAACTATTAACTAAAATGTTAATTGTTAATGTTAAGAACTTAAGAGTTAAGACTTAAGATCATTTAAGAAGTTAACTATATTGTAATTTGTAAATTACTAAATTGTAAATGTATATGTATGTATGAATTATGATGTTATGCTTATGTAATAATATGTATCATGTATCATGTATGGTTTTAATTTTATTTTATTTTTTTGCTTAAATTAAATGTATTTCATGTCCCAATGACATAAAATAATTTATTTTGAATTTAATGATTTTTTTTGAATTTTTTCTGATTTTTCTGATTTTTTTAAATTTGAAAAAATGTAAAAAAATAAAAATAAAAAATATGCGACCGCATATGCGATTGTGCGATTGCATATGCGCACACGCATATGCCATTGCACGGGATCCCATATGCGTTTTGACAACATTGTATATAGGCTCACGTTACGAGACCCATTTGATGTACTTGTGGCCCATTGTTGAGGTCCACTTCAATATATATAAGGCATATGTGATTAGGCCCATTTGATACACATAAATCCTATGTGATTGGGCTCATTTTAATGCATTTTAAGACCCATGGGTGATGGCCCCTTACAAAGTACCTAAGGCCCATTGGTGAGGCACATTGAGGTGATCCACTTGATGAATATAAGGCCCATGAGATACGGCCCATTTGATGTATTTGAGGCCCAATGGGATGTACCTAAGGTACATTGCAATGTGTGATTCCGCCACGATTTATTTATATTTAAGGGGAACCGAGCCTTGGGAGCGATGATGGTTAGATACCCACATTGTCAGGATGATGTCGGTTAAATGTCCGCATTGTCACTCATCCTAAGGCCCACTGATAAGCCCATACTTGTAGTGTGAAGGCCGTCTAGGCCCATCTTAGTTATGCACAGGACCCATCACCACATAACATGTTCAGTATAGATCCATGATTCATGATCATATGCATCATATGTATGCCTAATATGAGGAGTGACTGACCATAGCATGTGCCTTCGGGCAGATTGTTTATGGGCTCCCTGATAGGCGGAGTTGCCTTACATGAGCGCATGGTATGCGCAGGATTGTTGCATGTCTGGTAGAGTGATTCATGCACTTGCATTTGTGTGATTATGATTATGGTATACCCTAGCGACATGAGGGCCATATCCTCCACAAACACATCATGAGTGGCTGGATTGGATACCCAAAATGTTTGGTTCTAGCATACGGGCACCATAGATATCCCTGGGTGAAAATCTCTAAACCCGATGGTACCAGAGGATGACTCCAACATTGAGACCAAGTGATATATGAGCGCATGAGGACCGAATATCAGGAGGCCGCGTCTCCCACTGTGTCGTGGTCGGTTGGAAAGGAGTGTGATCTTACTCGCCCGAGGGTAGGGGCAATACTAGGCTGAGTTTGACCAGCTCGTGAATGGGTCCGCTATCGTCATGCTAGATAGGTATTGGCAGACTATTGGCCAGGAAGATAGTGAGGTTTCTTACGCTCACTTGGATTGTGTGGCTTGGAGAGCGGCAGTGCCATTAGGAGTGTACTAAACCCCGGTGATTATCCAGACTGAGAACCGTACTGACTTAATGCTCTAGTGAGGAGTTGCATTGATATGTGGATGAGGATTGACATGCTTGGCTTGCATTCTGTATCGCATGGCCTGGATATAGCTGATCGCATTCATATCTTGCACCGCATAGCCTTGGTACGGCTGATTGCATTCATGTATTCATCAGCATGATTCTGCATTGCTAACCCTGCATTCTGAGCACGCTTATATTACGCACACACTTACGCCACCCTCTAAGCTTTCTATAAGCTTATGCACGATTGATGCATGCAGGTGACGCTAGGACAGCCTTAGTCTCACCATCGTTGGAGCGTGCAGCTAAGCTTCTGGAGTTTTTGTTACTTTCAGTATATTGTATTTTTCCTTTCATACGCCTTGTACTCAAAGTTTTGATCATAGTAGATTTTGTGATGGTGTTCTTGTGGTTATTGTTCATGGGTTATGCTTGTGGTTATACTCATTACGAATAAAATCCTGTTTGAAATCCTCCTTGTAGCGTCCCAGGATAGGAATCTGGTATATGGGTGCCGGGAGCTGAGAATGGGGTACTACGGAGGCTATCGGCGCCGGATTCGGCGATCAAAAATTTTATGAGCCCGGTTTCCGAGTTCGGGGCGTGACATTCATGCTAGCCACCAACCCAAGCAACACCCGTATAGATGTCATCTTCACCATTGGTAAGAATATCTCCTCAAAGTTTATGCCTTTCCTCTGACCAAACCCCTTCACCACAAGTCTGGACTTCATCTGTGAATTCTTCTGCTCAATCTTCTTTCTGAACACCCACTTGTTGCTCAAAGCTTTCTTGCCCTTAGGTAATTTCACCATATCATAGGTGTGGTTCTTGTGCAAGGATTTCATCTCTTCTTGCATAGCTTTCAACCACTCCCCCTTATGCTCGTCAGTTAGGGCCTTAGAATAATCTTCTGGCTCTCCCCCATTAGTCAACATAATGTACTCATACGGCGAGTACCTCTTAAACAGCTATCTGTCCCTAGAAAACCTCCTCACCTATGGCTCAATAGGCGGATCAAGTGGGGGCTACTCCCCTGGTCCATCTTCTAAAGGAACTCCCCCATCCTCTGCACCTTTTTGTACTCCCCCGTCATCAGGCACTATGGGAGGAATAATCGGATCCATGTCATCTAGCTCACCTGAACTAAGCTGGTTCTTCTCTAGCTTACCAATGTCTTCTATACACCAATCTTCAAAGAAAACCACATCTCTGCTCCTAACTAGCTTCTTCTCTGTCGGATCCCATAATCTGTAACCTAATTTTTCATCATCGTACCCCAAGAACACACACTGCCTGATCTTCATATCAAGCTTGGACCTCTCGTCTTTTAGTACGTGAATAGATGCCCTACATCCAAACACCATGAGATGAATGTACGATGGATCCTGTCCAGTCCACACCTTCTCAGGTACTTCTCCATTCAACGGGGCTAATGGAGATCTGTTTATCAAATACACCGCTGTGTGCATTACTTCTCCCCAGAACATCCTGGGCAACTTCGCATGGGATAACATACATCTGATTCTCTCTACAATTATGCGATTCATTCGCTTAGCTACACCATTATGCTGGGGGGTCTTGGGAACCGTCCGTTCATGCCGTATACCCAAGGACTTGCAATACTCATGAAAGTCACCGATGTATTCACCACCATTATCAGTGCGGATGCACTTCAATGATCTACCTGTATCTCGCTCAACCATAACATGAAGCAAATTAAACGCACCAAAGACCTCGTCCTTAGATTTTAAAGCATAAACTCAAACCCTCCTAAATGCATCATCTATAAAAGTGACAAAATACAATGCCCCACCCAAGGTTTTTATCCTCATAGGACCACAAACATTAAAATAAACCAAATCTAATGCATGCACTTTATTAACATGAGAACCAGATTTAACAAATGAAACTCTATGTTGTTTTCCTGATAAACAATCAATACAGGTTTTGAGAGGTATACCAGTCACGTCTGTAAAGAGCCGCTTCCTCACTAGTAGTTGAAGCCCTTTTTCACTCATGCGACCTAAACGCCTGTGCCACATATCAATAGCTGAATCTTTCACTGGGTTCAACCCACCCTTGCACACACTGACACTTGTAAAAGGTGCAACACTTCTTTCCTCTGGCTGTGATCAACGAACCCTTGATGAGCTTCCAGCGCTCACCAGCAAATCGGCTTTCATAGTCATCATCATCCAACCTTCCTGTCGATATCAAGTTGAGATGAAGGTCTGAAATGTGCCTCACATCCCTGAGAACCAATGTACAGCCCACATCGGTCTTCACACAAATATCACCGACCCCTACGATCTTCGATATGTCAGAATTTCTCATCTTCACGGTCCCATAGTCACCTGACTTGTAACTTATGAAGAAGTCCCTACGTGAAGTCGCATGAAAAGAGGCTCTCAAGTCAATTACACAATCAGTGTCCTAACTCGTAGCCGTAAGACAAACATCATGATCTACTGAAAGAATAACTACAACGTCACTATCTGAAGCGACCGCAGTGGAATCTAATTCATCTTCTTTCTCCTTTCATTTTCCTTTCTTGTCGTTCTTATTCTTACGACATCCATGCTTATAGTGGCCCTTCTTGCCACAATTCTAGCATTCAACATCCTTTCTAGTACTCGACTTGCTTCTTAATTTATCTCGAGCCTTCCCGCCCTTCCTGTTCTTTTCCCTCCCTCGTTCCTGTGTCATAAGGGCCTCTTGTTGAATAGACCCCTGAGACTTCCTCCTTGTCTCCTCATTGAAGAAACAACTGGTTAGCAATAGCAAAGCCTACAATTCATCATCCAGGACCATCTTCATAGCGGAGAGCTGGTTCACTATATTGTCGACCTCATTCATGTGCTCAGCCACATAACCACCATCTTTGAACTTGAGATTCACAAGTCTTATTAGGAAGATTTTATTATCGACTATCTTCCTCTCATACAACCCTTCCAATATCAACATAGGCTAGTAACTGAGGTATCCGTAGACACATGGTGGAGCATAGAATCATTCAGCTATTGTCTAATAAACCTCACCACCTTCCGGTCCAACTTCTTCCAATCATCATCAGACATATCCTTGAATTTTGCTGATATGCCTAAAATTGGAGAATATAAATCCTTGCAATAAAGAAAGTCCTCCATCTTAGCCTTACATATGGTCCAGTTAGAACCATTGAGGCTAATTATCCTTGATGAGCCACCTTCCATAATTCAAAACCAATCCTACTCCATTCAATGAACTTAGCTCTGATACCACTTTGTTGGAGGCCTTGCACAAAACTTTAGGATCTAGCCTCCCAAATCAAACTAGAATTATGGGATAATAAAGAAATGAAATAAATCAAAGCATAAACTACACCACACAAGAGATTTTTACGTGGAAAACCCTCAAAGAGGTAAAAACCACGGGACCTCGTCCAGATTAACAATCTACTATGAAGTAGAACGTTACAACCTTCTTCACTCACGTAGGAGTGGATAAACAATAAGAGAATAAAAAAAACAGAGAGATCTCACCGATCACGATGACGTAGAAGCGCTGAAATGTCGAGTGCATAGTAGATCACCTCTACGAGCATAACCTCCCTTCCACAAGGTTCTTCTCTCTTTCTCTCTCTCTCTCACCTTTGATAGCCCTAAACCCTTTAGCAAACCCTTGCAAAGCTTTAGGAAACCCTCTTGCATTGCCTAAAAAAGCCCTAGGCACCCCTATTTATAGTTTAGGAAACTCCCTTTCTCACCCCTTCCGAATGCGCCTCAGAATTCCACAGTCTGCCAAGATTCGAACTCAAATCTGCATAGCCTCAACTGGTCGAGCAGAGTTCTCGACTGGTCGAGACTATTCACTGGACTAGTCGAGCACTATTCACTGGGCTCGCTGGACTTTTGAGTCGAGTGACCCTCGACTGGTCAAGCACTGTTCACCCGACCGATCGAGCAGTGCTCTCGACTGGTTAAGTAGCGCGATGATTCCACTGTTTGTGGCATCCGAACCGCACCACATTTCCTTTGACCTAAGGAGGAAAACCTTATCATATTCAACTACCATTGTTCCCAAACTGATGTGTTTAAAATCACTAGACTGAAAATCACTCAACAAAATCATGTTTCCCTTATGGAACTAACTTTATGGATTTTTTTTAATGGAAAATTATGAAAAATAAGAATTCAATTTCATATCATGTCTAGGAGATTGGAATCAAATCTTAGTAGATCAATAAGTGAAGAGTTGAGTAAGATATGGTCGAATTCAGACAAATCACAGTGAATATAGTAAGGAATTAAAATATAATTTGAATAGATCAAGAATTCAAGACAAATCTTCAAAATAAGCAATCGTCTTAATTCCATATAGACATATATCTACAACTAAGAATTAATACAACAAGAGTAAACTCAATTATACAATCCTACGAAGTGACACCACAATAATTTGAGGGATGGTAGAAATGAATGCAAGAATAGTTTTAGAAGTTAAATGCATTCAACTTCCCTAGATTTTTTGTGAAAAACCCATTCACCTGAGGCTGATGGCACTATAACATTAAATCACCTAGTAAAGCTGAAAACTCAAATTAACAACAAAAAGTAACGAATGGCAAAAGAATGGCATCCATGAGAAAATAACTCATTCTATCCGCCATAGAATACAGAGAGAAGAGCAACCAAAAAACAAAAATCAGTAAACCCATGGATCAGTGACAAATAGAATTGGGCATTGGATCGAGTCGGATCAGACTGAGTCCAACTCGACTTGGTCCGAAATCTGCAGGGCCTGACCCGAACTTGATCCGATCTGGGACCGAGTCCGGGTCATCTAACTCGAACCGATCCGAACCCCTGCTGGCCTGAACCAATCCAAGTCCGACTCGGTCAGGAAAACCGAGTCGGATCGGATTGGGCAAGGTTCGGATCGGTCCATTTTTTTCAACGGTGTGGAAATCATTATTCCCACTGTTTCCTATGGTGCGATCTACTTGATCATTTGATATACTTAAAATTTAGTATCAACCCCTAAAATGATCTAGAAAAACTGATGGACGGTGTGGATAAACCAAAAAATTTCAAGGCGGGCCTCGCATAGTTTACTCAGTACGATAAAAACATACTGAGTTAGTCAGTACGAAATCCGATTTCGCTACTTCTGGAAGAAGTTTTGTAATTTTTTATTGAATTTATATATTTTCTCATTGGGTCCCATTATGTACTACTGCTCATTTGCCTTGCTTATCAAGCAACCTTTGAACTGCACCTCTCTCTCTCTCTCTCTCTCTCTCTCTCTCTCTCTCTCTCTCTCTCTGCAACTCTCATGGAAAAAGAATCATGATTTTCAGCATACTAGCTCAAAACCCATGTGAGTTCTTATCAACTCCCCCTTTTTTCCATTTTCATCTATACTTCTTATTTCTAAAAAATTACAAAAATCCCATTCCCTTTCTAATACCCAATACTAATCTCTCTCTATCTTTCTATCTCAAATGATATGTTCTTTCATTTATATATAGAAATGAAATCTCAACGGTCATCTGTTTTCGAAATGCATGAATTGTTATGTTTCTAATTTGAGAAAAAGGAAAAGATGATGTTGATTTAGTTCTGTTTGACACTACTCATTTGAAGTGGGCCTTTGTATAGAAACGGAATCATAATTTTCTTAATAATACTAATTAATATCAGTATTATCATTATATAACTATATACAGGTGTGGTCTGCTTTTGGCCTACCCTTGGCCATGAGTCTTTCCGTTCTCCGACCTTCTCTTACTACAATCCATCCAATTCACTGCTCCTTGGCCATTTCAAACTATTCTATTTATTTATTTATTTTCTCTAAAGAAAGTATGCTATTAAGAATTGGTTCATCGGTGTTCATACATATATAAAATAAAATTTACTAGAAACTATAAAATACACACCATGTAGGGCCCGGATCGGATCAGATAGGATCCAATCGGATCGGATTTTGGATCGGTCTGGTCCGGATTGACATTGATCCAAGCCCGATCCGATAAATGGTCAGATCTGCTTGATCCTACCCGAACCGCACCGATCCAGGCCGTTGGTTCAGTTCGAATCGGGTCAGAGCTGGTCGGATCCACCGGATCAGGTTAGACATGCCCAGCTCTAGTGACAAATTTCTAGCTGAAAACATATGGAACAAAGGGCTCGCAGAAAACACATAATCCCAAGTTACTATAGACGTCATGTTAGAAAATCAGTTCACAAAGTAACTGAGAGAACTGACAGCTTTTTTTTTTCATAAAGTAACTGTGAGAACTAAGAACCAATTTGCCGGAAGAAAACAAACCCGTACACAATGAGCATTTGACAAAATAAAGATGCAGAGAATAGGAAGGAGCACACATACAACGGAAATATGGAAAATGCCAGACAATGAGGTTCTCATTCCAGTGTTTTGGAAGAAAACGCCTAATTGCAGGTAACAATGTCGCGCTGAAAATCAGAGGCACTTGAGAGATCACAGTTAAGAATCCCAGAATTATTAACCGAAGATGAAACTAAATATTACCACATTGAGAGAACTTACAGAAGTGCGAGCGATGATCCCAAGCATAAAGAAGTAGCATGTAAGTACATCATTAACCAAGTCTTTTGACAAAAACTAGAGTAATCTAGACTGGGGGGTGGATCTACCATTTAAAAAGACAACCCTGAATTGCTGGGAGAAAGACTGTGATGATGATGCAATACTAGATGGACTACCTTCATTTTTATGGAAAGAAAGAAAGAAAAAAAAAAAAAAAATAGAATAATACCAAATTGCTTTAAATGATTTCTTTCTTTTAAAAAAAAAAAAAGGATTACATGATTTCAGAACTACCTAATTTCCTCACCTATGCCAGTTTTGGAGTTCCAGGTGAAATAACTACAATCGTATGCAAGATGCACGTACAGCTAGACAGAATATTTTGAATTTTTAAAGTGGTTCCTGGTCACTCATTGTTGAATTTTTAAAGTGCTCAAGTGTCTAATAAATGCACTTAATATACTGATAGAGCTTAATGATATAAACGTCAGCCAACTGATGGAGAGATGATACCAGATTCTTCTTTTTTTAACTATGGATCTTCCCAACACAATGCATGTCATCAATATTGCCAGAAATTTGTTTCAGCTCCTCTCACAGTTACTACGCTGTTATTCTTCTCATCATTCAGTACATTCTAGGCACCTTATATAGGCTTTATTATATAGGGCTTATATAAGGTAAGTTCCCTTCTGCATTAGATACAACAGTTTTCTATGTTTTCCTATTTCCTACTTCTCTATTCTACTAACAAAATCCATCATCCATCTATCAACTCACCAATTCAAAATTGCCCTAGAAGATTCAGTTCCAATTCTAATCTTGGCAATAGTATGAAACATTGAATGTTGCCTACAGTCTGTTACACCCAAATAAAAAATAAAAAAGAATGTCACATAAATATAATCAAATATCAAAACATGCAGCCAAGGACCTATACGTGAGATTCCAGCAAAACGAAGGCATGAGGTGACAAAGGATACAAGATCATGCACCCATTTTGGAATCCCAGCACACACAAAAAATTAAAAAAGGTCATATACATACAACCAAATGTCAAAATGTGCAGCCAAGCACCTATACGTGAGATTCCAGCAAAATAGAGGCATGATGTAACAAAGAATACAAGATCAAGCACCCACTTGGGAGTCCAAGCACATAGATTATCATACCTGATAAAGCTGCTGAGGTGGAGGCTGACTTGGCAGTGGTGGCTGTCCTTGTGGAAATGAAGACCCAATGCTAACCTGGGGGTTGGTACCTGGCTGAATAATTTGCAAACCTCTGTTATTCCAGACAGATTATACATTGTAAAACCAGTAATCATTTTGTACACCATCAAGAGTCTAGTGCCTAGCTTACATGAAACATAGGCTGTGACATAAGCTGCTGAGGAGGTTGGAAACCAAGATTGGGGCCCATCTGTGAATGAATTTGGGGTGGAAATGGCTGCATAGAAGGGGGCCTTGGTAGTGGTGGCAAAGGTGGTTGTAGTGGCTGATGAAGATTTCCAGCAGGCGATAAAGATTGTTGTGCCTGGCTGGAGGGGGTAGGCATTTGGGATTGAAGAATTGAGGGCTGCAGAACCGAATGGTGTGGGAGTGGGGGAGGATTATGAATCTGGGAGGATTGTGGAACTGATATTGAGGTCACTTGTGAATTCAAATGGACCTTAGCCTGCTGAGCTGACTGCAGGGAATGAGATTGAGCAGTCTGCAAAGGAAGGGTTGCTGGCGGAACAGAAGCAGGTGGGATAGGAATGAAGGGCTGGTTAGGGTGTTGCTGTCTGGCTGAGATCTGGGGCTGAGATGAACTTGCTTGAACAGGTAATGACGGGGCTGCTTGAACATTTAGCTGTTGTCTTGGTTGTGCAGGTTGCTAAGATAATGTCTGCTGAATGTTTGGCATCTGAACAGTAGAACAGACATACAGATTTTATATGAAGATGCAGATATAAATTTGAAGATGTGGCTTACAGAGAGAAAGGGAAAAGCATACCACTTGAGGAGGTTGCACCATGCCAAGCATTATTTTGAATTCTAAAAGTACATACCAAAACATTTCCTCTATACATGTAGCACTAGCATGTGTTGATGGCCATGCGTAAGAAAATCAGGGTGATTGGACCATATTAAACATTGGATCAGTGGTCTGGAAATAGGCAGATAGTACCAAGCACCTTTTGAATCTTACCTTGGCTTCCCTCTCAGATTTTGAATGCATACACATTTCATACATACATTACTTACAATAAAAAATTGTCTGCAAGTGGAATATTTTAATGGTTGGTACATATCTACTGTTTTTAGTTGATTAGTTCTTGTTCATCAAACCTCAAGAGGCCTGGACAGTGATCTCTCCATGTTTAAGCTTACTTTTGGCTTCAGATTCTGTTACTAGATATTTATCTTCATGTTCAGTTTTTGGTTTTCATGATTTAGATAGTATGAACTGATCTCTAGCAAAATCAAAAGTCACTAACAATCATACTCTTTTGTGTTCTTATCATGCTAATTTACTGGCTTGCATTATAGTTTGCCAGCCATGCTTCTATGAGTTCTCTTTCAGCCTGTTTGGATGTCGCGATGCCCCAAACTTGTTTGCCTTTTTACTGGAAAAGATGTTGATTAGAAAATTAGGCATTTGTATATTTGAAACATCCAAAGTGGAAGTGGATATTTGTTTTTTCTTTTACAAATCAATGGCAGGTCCACAAATTGGTAGATATTTGTTTTTCACTTCATTTAGGTTTAATGGGTTGGATGGCAAATAAATGTAACAGAAACATTAACATGAGCCCAATGCAAGACATTCTCACTTTAAAAGGATAGGCTCATTCTATTACCAACTTCAAATCTCAACATAAGAGAACTCCAATGCACACCATCAAAAGATCTTAGGTCCTGTAAAACTGCCCTGCATAAGTAAAAGCATACTGTTGAAATTCTAAAGACAAGATGGCAATATATTCTATATGAAAAGTAAAGCAGGCCTACATAAGCAAATGCTAATACTAAACAATGTTGCATATTGGAGGCATTTCATTGTACCATTATTGTGAAAACCCAACATCATTACAAGAGGACCTTTTTAGGCAGAAGATCCATGTTAAGTTCTTATCTAAAAATTCAGGCTGCTTAACTCTCTCCCTTTGTTGTACATTGGGGTCAGGAGTTAAAAAAGGAGTGAAATGGACTGATTTTTTAGGCAGAAGATCCATCAGTGTGCATTAATGGAAAGCACTAATCTTACATAGGGAGTTATTCGATACTCTAGCTTTGTAAGATGCTTGAAATGGTATATGCGACATGTATTAATTCAAACACTATAGCCAAAGACAGGTTTGCGGTGGTCACCACCCGATGGAGGGGCCTAACCAGCACATATAAGCCACAAATCACCTTGTCAACTTGGTCTGTGTAAATCTCCTCATCATCTCCAAATCAGTGTGATTCTAGTTCAAGGGCATCCTGTCAAAACTGACTAGTTTCATTTTCCACATTTGAATCTACAGTCTATTGTACATTGGAAAACAATGAACATTTCCAGCCATTCCAAACCTTAGAAAGTGGATCCTTTTCTCAGAAGTGTCTTTCAGTAATGGTTTTAGATCTGTAATTTCCATTCATTCATCCAACAATAAATGAAATAAATGCAATGATAAAAAAAATATAAGACAAAAATCTCAAGCATCGACTATTTCGTTAGTGGAGTGACAAAACTAATATAAGTAAATGTGGATCTCACCTAAGATATGGTTTTTTTTTTATAGCAAGAACATATGAGTTCCAAGAAAGTTCGTGATTTCCATAATCAGGAAATGTATGAAAATGTTCCAAGACATTTTAGTGTGTAAAAAATTTATGTAAATTGAAGATGCTTGGTTTGTTGGTTTCCCAATTTGGTTTCTTGTTCGAATGAATTAAGATCGACCTGAGGGATACTTTCATGAACTTCGCAGCATGTTCTGTAAGAAGACAGAGTCGGAACATGAAATTCAGTTGAGAGAGAATCTTTGGGCTTGGAATCATTAATAATTGGAACTGAAATGTTGTTGTTACCAACCTACAAAAGAGATTAAAAAAAAGAAAAAGAAATCAATCGACACTTTGTAGATGATGGGAAACTGGAATTGAATTAATATGACTATTACCTTGTCGAAGAGGCTGGACTGACACTTCTTCTTGTTGAGGCTAATCTGTCTTAGGAAATATTTTTGGGCATGACTAGCGACTTGGGTCGATGGTCAACAGCGAGATGTGTTACCTGAGGGCTGATAACCTATTGGTTTAGTTTTCTTGATCTGTTTGATTGAGTACAAGAACATAAAGGATGGGTTTGGTTTGTTGATGAAAATCAAACTGCCATGTACATTAAAAGCTGCCGTATTCACAATCTTTTGCAGGATGTTTATCAACATTCTCTATGAACAGCCAGAAATTAGAATACTGCCACCAAAGGGAACACAGAGAGAAAATGGTCATATAGAAGATGAGCATATGCAAAAGTCAGACTGGCTCACTCATAATATAAGCAGTTTGAATAACATTGCCAGTTGTGCCAATTGAAGATATATGTGTGACCCTTGCTAGTTGTCATGCATGATTGCTGCACATGGTCATCTTCACAAGAAGGTCCCTTTTATCTGCTGCTGATATGCTTGACACGCTTACCAGGTTGGCATGTGTACTGAGAAAGCCATCCCTGATTGTCGAGTATATGATACACTAAACATGCACAATAGAGAAATGATGGTGACCATCTAATCAATGGTGATGCAGGACAATTAACTACTTGCTCTAAAAGCTCGAACTCTTAGAGCATGGCAAATTAATCCCTTTATCTCATAGCCCAGGCCCCACATCTCATGGGCTAAGACCTCGGCCAAACCCCCTTCGTGGGCCCCAAATCACATGGGTACCACCTCACATGGGCCGCCCACCCCGAGTGTGTCCCCGCATCCCACAGGCTACCCCACTTGAGCCTGGTGTGAAATGCACATTAATCACCTCCTGTGAGGAGTCTCGAACACGAGACCTCCCGCTCTGATACCAATTTGATGCAAGACAATTAACCACTTGCTCTAAAAGCTCGAACTGTTAGAACATGGCGAATTAATCCCTTTATCTCATAGCCCAGGCCCCACATCTCATGGGTTAGGACCTCGGCCGAACCCCCTTCGTGGGCCCCAAATCACATGGGTACCACCTCATATGGACCGCCCACCCCGAGTGTGTCCCCGCATCCCACAAGCTACCCCACTCGAGCCCGATGTGAAATGCACATTAATCACCCTCGGTGAGAAGTCTGGAACATGAGACCAACCCCGTGGGCCCCACCCACCCCGAGTGTGCCCCTGCATCCCACAGGCGACCCCACTCGAGCCCGGTGTGAAAATGCCCTTGCATTAGATGGCTTTCAAATAATAATAAAAAAGTTCTACGGTCCACATTTAACAAGGAAAAGTCACTGATCAAACGATTAAAGTTGTCCATTCCTTGTGAATTTATACAATGGTCCATCAAAGAAGGGTCAACTAGATAGATGTATAGTGGTTTTCATCCAACCATACAACAACTTGTGTGGGTCAAACTGGACCATTGTTAGCATGGTTTCTCCAAAAAAGGGTCTTGGTTAAGCATTTCTTCTAAACGTTGGCGTGCAGAGTACTAAATAAAATACTATCTTCCTTTACATATACAAACCACAAAAGGAATGAGTAGCTAGCAGTAAATTTTCATAGCAAGAATTTAAAGCATTTACAAAAATAAGTTACTTCAAGAATATAACCAGAATTTAAAATTCATGAGACTATATTTTTTCTTAGTTAAAAAAGAAAAAATTCATATGATTATACTAACTTCAAGTATGGATTAATAGGTAAATAAAAATGAAAAGGGGAAAGAAATCTTACTAATGTAGCTCTCCCAAGGAGAGGAAGTGCGTGCAAGTGCTAAGAATTACGGCATATAGTTTATGTCGACGGAGGGTATGCACAGAGTCTTAGAGCAATCCACTCCCTTGTCTGGTTAGAGCCTTGCTTTGAATAATGAAGGCATATTCCACAACTCCAATTTCTTAAGGGTCTTCAGGTAATGTAGTCCTTTCGGAAGCTTCTTCAATTGCTGGCAGTAATTGATTCGTAAATGTAAAAGATTTGGGAGAGCTCTTTTCTTCACTGTACACTCCTCTAATTTATGTAATCCTTCAAGATGTAAGGATTCGAGTCGAAAAAACCCTTGTGAAGCAAAAACCATTTCATTTCCCCAATAAGAAGACCAAAGCAATCTGAGAATGTGAACGTTTGGCAGCTTCTTCAGCTTTGGCAGTGGGTTTTGCTCTAAAGAGGAGTATACCAAGGTAAGTTTAGTGAGGTTCTATGGGAATTCAGGTAACTTGACTAACTTCCCTTCCAAATGCAACTTACTTAACTGGAGAAAACATGTAAAAGGCATAATACTTATAGAAGACTCTTGAGGATGGGTATTGGTATTGCATCACAGTCAATGACTGTAGGTAGTCTAATCTAAGTGTGGATTATCATAGATTGAAGGTGTGGAGTGGAAGATTTTAAGGAAGTGTACTCACTTAAGGCATTACGGTGTATAGTAAGTCGCCGAGCTGTAGATGTGGATAGAGCATCCACATTCTCACCATGAACTTGAAGAAACTTGTCTTCCTTTGCTTTTGATATGGAAAGATCCCACAAAAGATTGTGAATACGGTAGCTTTCAAAACCAAAATCTATAGAAATTTGGGGGAAAACAGAAACTGAGTAAGGAAAATCATGGAAATGTGGATTCAAACCTTATAGATGGACTGGATGCAATCCCTAAGTGTACGGACCAGATCCGAACTCTAGCCGCTCCACACCTGCGAAATCCGATCCGAACTCCAGCTGTTTCTGTTGAAGGGAGAGGGCGAGGGAGAGAGGGAAATAGAGAGAGAGAAAGAGAGAGAGAGAGAGAGAGAGAGAGAGAGAGAGAGAGAGAGAGAGATGGGGAGAGAGATCGTGACGGAGGGAGACAGATGGGGAGAGAGATCGAGAGGGAGGGTCGGGAATGGGAAGCGGGAGAGAGGGAGAGATCACTTGAGAGGGCCGGGAGGGTAGGGAGTGAGGGAATTAGGGATGGAATTAGGGATTTGTGTGTGGTTTTGAAACGGTGTAAAATATTTCCACATTTGGTACGACTTCAAGCCGTTTCAGCACCAAAGACATGCTCGTTCCTAAATGGCCTTTTTAGTGCAGTGAGGCATTATCATTATCCATAAATACCTAATTATCATTGTACTCTTTGTAACTGGTGAACCAACTCCAATGAGAACTCGTGATAATGAAGCCCCAGTATCCAAAATCCACTCATCTCTATGATCATCGTATAAGTATCTGACCATAGATACCGACAACACATCACTTCTACTCGTTCCTTCACCAGACTCGATAATGTTGGCTTTCTTGAAAGAAGCCTATAAGTTCTCTTTTCTTGCCTTAGAATTTGTATAATCCTTCTTCATGTGCCCAAACAACCCACAGTTCCAACACTTCAACTTTCTCTTACCCTTGCCCTTGGATTTGGATCTCAATCGAGAAGATTCACTGTCCCATTTAGAATTTTGCCCTTTCATAATTAATGCATTAATAGATGCGCCCATGTTACCATTTTTCCTTCTCGTCGTCTTTTCTTGAAGGGCTGAGATAATGGTATTGAGACTAAAGATGATTTACTAGTGCACAACGAGTCTTTGAATGACTCATACGAAGCCGAGAGAGAATTCAACAAAATACATGCTGATCTTTGGATGTTTGGTGGAGCTCAGCTAAGAGAATGGTTGCGACTGGTCATATTTGGACTTGGAAGGATATTTTTAAGACAAGTTCAATGAGAAATACTTCCCTAGAGCCTGTCGGGATGAAAAGATGGCTGAATTTTTTTATACTGGAGCAGGGTACGATGACATGGCCCAGTACGACTCCTAATCCAATAGGGTGAATAAAATAGTTATGATTATTAACTAGTTAATGTGCTCTTTTGAGTTATGCACCATGTTCATAACCTCAAGTGTAGGGTCGCGATGTAATAATAATCTCAGTAAGACCGAAGTCGAATCCACAGGGATTGAACTTGTATGTTTCTGAAAATAACTAAAACTAGAACTAGAAGAAGATATGAATCTAAATCTGAATAAATTGATAGAGTAATTATGATTAAAGTGATTAAAACTAAGGAATTTAAAGGTGGAAGCTAGGGTTTCCAAGGATCCACTTGTAGTAGTTGGGACACTACCTTACTTGATTCAAGGATACAACTGGAATTAGAGTTCTATCTTATCCAATTTGTAAGAAGAGATTTGTCAAATATCTGAACTTCTCATGGATCTATTCATCAATGGATGAGATTTGTGAAGATTTGGAAGTGATTCCATCACCTAACCATACCCAGGAGATAATGCAAACAACAGGATTTATCAATCTCACAACCAATCATAAGAGATTGTGAAGGTTAGGAAGGATTCTGTCATCCTACCATGCCCAAGGGACGATGGTAAACAATAGGATTTTCTAATTTCACAATCTCAATTCAGGAAAAGAAGATATCTCAAGCTATCGCAGATCTATTGTAATTTGTCACAACAAACCATTAAAAACTAAAAATATTCCTTCATAATCAAACTAGAATCTAAGAGAATTCAACAAAACATAAATCAAAACAAAGCAAACATCCCAATCACTCTGCAAGCTTCACCTCTTAGCCCTAGCTAAGAGGTTTAGCCAACCATGGACATGATTGAACTAAGACTCTCAAACAAAACAAAAAGATTAATTAAGGAAGAAGAAGAAAAACTCTCGGACGACGGCTCCACCATTTTGCTCCACTTCCCAAACCCTAGAAGATGCCTAGGAACATCCTAGGGACCCTTATTTATAGTTTTACAACAAAAACTTTCACACCGAGTTGGAAAATTCTAGAAATCGCTTCAAAATTCCGCAATTCGTGTGCTACCTGCTTAACCTTAGACTAGTCGAGGACATCCTTCGACTGGTCAAGGGTTTTCTTTGACTGGTCGAGGATAACGGAATTTTTGAGAATTTTGTCACTGGAATTTGAGTCGAGGGACCTTCGATTGGTCGAGCAGGATCCTTCGACTGGTCGAGGATAGGCTTAGACTAGTCGAAGGATGCCTAATTTTTAGAGTTCTTTTCCTTCTCTTTAAGTCTTCAATGTTCTTCATTTCTCACTTGATTTTCTTGGATCTTTGGCATGTGAATTCTTCATTCTTAGTCCAATAAGATACATCTTTGGCTTTGGTGATTCTTAAGTGTTAAATCTATGCTTTTAGCATCCTTTTCAATCCAAGATCTTAAATTCACCTTACAACACAAACATAACTAAAATAGAACATTAAGCATTATCAAGTTCATAAAACTAACTAATAAATGGGTGAAAATATGCAATATTTGAGTCTCAACACACCGCCCCCATTTGGAGCCTACAATTTGCATGGTCTATGGATTTTCATGCAGTATGTAGGGTATGATGTGCATGGAATATGGTAGAGCTCATCATCGCTATGTATTTGTAGAGGTATCTATGAGTTAGGACCATTCATCCAGTGACCCGTGTTGGGAGACCACGAAAGCACACAGAGATGAATCAAGAAAAGTATTCCAATCAGATTCTCTAATCCAATCACAAACACTCCGAATTTAACGTGAAAAATCCCTTGCGAGAAAAAAACAACGACACAAAGAGACAATAATGTACTATGAAAGTAGAAAATTACAAGAGATAAAGATTAACTAATCCAAACAAGCCTAGACTCACTCCAAGTTTTACGCCTTTGAAATCCTAGAATGAATTAGAAAGCTCTGAAATGCCCAAAATTCTAACTACATCCATATTATAACATGTACAAGAATCACAATCGAAATCGGAAACAAATCCTGTACTTAATGCAATTCTGCGCGTACGCACGATGCCACCTTTGATGAGACTTCGATGGCATCATCGAACCCCTTCGATTGCATCGAGAAAACACCAAAACGTTCTATCAATAAAAGATGATTATTTATATTTTTCTAATGGCATCCAGTATCTGTTCGATGGCATCGAGTACCTATTTGATGGCATCGAGGAGTCCGTCAATGGCATTGACAGACCCGTTGATTTATAGATTTAAGACATCAACAATAATCTGTTCATGGTTTCAAAAAAATCTGATCAAGTTGGATTATTTTTAGTTATACAACCATCACCCTTTAAACCAAGACAAATAGTAACCATTCAATAGCTATGAAAATGGAGAGACCATGTTTCATATAGGAAGAGGGTTCTAATAATAAATCTACACCTTGCACCACGTGGGCTCCACTTTTTATTGCATGGGTATATGTCTACATTGTTTTGAGACAACCCTTTAAACCCAATGATTGTTGTTAGGAAAATTGAGGATCTATATTGATTGTAGGAATGAGTCTAATCATCAATTTGGACCATCCATCTTGTACATCCCACTTTTGATTGCACATGTGTTCTCAAGAATTGATTGATCAAATCATCCTAAACATCTTATTAATTGCTTGGAAAATGGGTGGCCCAAATTGATTATGAGAGAATTGATCCAATCAATATTTAAGACGCACTTCATGTAGTACCCACTTTTGATTATTGGAAATGGACAGTACATATTGTTTGTAGTGAAATGGATCAAGTAATCAATTCTGGACCGGCCATCATGTGAATTATTCTTTTAATGTCATGTCAGCCATCTATATTTCAAGCTCAGTTTAAGGCATGAGTAAAAAAAAAAAAAAAGGTAGATTCAAAGCTCAATTAGACCACACTATAGGAAACAGTGGGGGTGTAATATCAAAGGAGATGATAAAATTTTGATGAAGTATATTACAAAGGAGATTATAAAATTATGATGAAGGACGCAGAGCCATCACAAAACAGTTGACCCGGTAAGTAGGTGGAGGAGCATGCATAGTCATCTTCTTTCCATTTTTTCTTGGTTTTTTGCTCAACTAATGTTGTTCCTGTCTGAACAGTAAGATGACCTTGTCAATGAGGCAAGGCTGCATTGAGATCTCCTCCTTAATATACTTTGAGAAAAAGGAGATAATGGCATGGCATTAAATAAAGTAGGGCCTGTTTATTGGAAATTCTATCAACACTGGCAATCCATAGACTAACAGTATTTTCACCTAATCAGCTTAGCATTTCGTCGATCATTTGGACAACACTTCTATGTTCTTCAAAATGGACATCAAAATGGGCATTGATCAAATGTTGAAAATGGAGAAGAAGTCAATTATACCTTCTCATCCGTAATCTCACACCGACCGAGCATTGGGTTCTTAGGATTCCTTTCAACAGATCAACTGTAACACAGAAACCGACGTCTCATTCAATATCATGAGGCTGCTTCAAAATGAGTGACTCACAAAACAACAATTGACTCAAGTCATAGAAACACCACCCTATTTTACCCCAGTTTTTTCTTTTTCTTCTTCTTCAAATGGTATATATCCCAAATCTATCTAAATAGCAACTAAAAATTACAACATGGTATATCACAAAATAGCATTATTTTCAGAAGTAAAATCTCAAAATACTGTAGAAAAACAAAAGCTCTAAACACTCACATATAGAATCTGACAAAATTGAATATCACAGATTAACATTAGGCATGTTTGGATACAAGGAATGGTATTCTCTTGCTTCCAACAAGAAGCATGAATTCCTGAAGAGTTTACTAGCAAAGAAGAAAGAGAAGGAGAAATAAAAGAAACACAGATTTCATCAAAATACCATATGATTAAACACGAATTCAAACAAATTAGAACATATTTGGAACCACATAAGTGGGAGAATATTAATTCCAAAATAGATTAGAACAAAAGGAAGTAGAAATCAAGACATCAAAAGGAATGGTAGAGCAGGTTGATGTGTTATCACTCAAGGCATCAACGTAAGATATAAATGGTGTCCAAAAGGTTCGAAATAATAAGGTAGGCAACGGTGATTCCCCTACAAAGAAACCCACAGACAACAACAGTGACATAGAACCTGACTTCTGGATGCCTCCTATTGGAAGTCGTTGGGGATCTTGTACAAGCTTGGCTCATGAAAGCAGATGAAGCTAAATGTGATGCCAGTGAATCAGAGTCTCTCCAAGAGCACCAAGCAGATGTCCATAGCAGTGGGACCCAGCAGCTTTGCCTCAAGGAAGAAGAAGAGTAAGAAGACAGGCTGTGATTAGTAATTGAGGTATACAAACATAAGTTTCTATATCTAATGGTTCTCATGTAGATTACAATCTCTGGAAGGCTAGAAACTACATTAATGATCCATCAACAGTTTTCTGTATCGTTGATAACAAGCATAAAAATTATCAACACTCTTAACCTAGAGGGAGAGAGAGAGAGGACAAGTATAGATGAACAAGAAACTCTTGACCCCAAGATTACTTCTAACCGTCAGATTTACTCAACCATTGATGAGTTGCTGTGTGTCTCTCCTTTGGACCAATTCATGGTGGGGCATATCATTTACATGGTACTGGTTTTTTAAGTGCAGTTTGTTGGTGGGACCATAGACACAGTACCATCCAAGCCGCCACCACTGCTCATTTTCCCCAACAAATCGTCTACCATTTCACATCTCTTATCATCACTAGGAATGCAAATTAGACGAAAAAGAATCATCCCGTCGGATGGGTACTAATGTCCACCGTTACAATCTTTTAAATGGCCAATGTGATATTTATTTACTATTGAATCTATTTATAAGGTCACGTAGACCTCGATGAATTGAAAACACAAATCAGCTAAATCTGAAACTTGGATAGCTACAAAAAAGTTTTTAATGGTCGGCGTTCAATCTACACTTGTGGTCCACTTGAGCATTGGTTCTACTTCATTTTTGGAATCGGGCCATAGAATGATGTAAGAAAAGGAATGAACGGCGTGGATAAAACTCTTATATCACGATGGGCTCCATAAAGAGTAGTGGTAAGACAATCTACTTCATTCCTAATTAGGAACGGCTTAAAGCCGTTCCTAAACTATAACGCCCTGAAAACCGACGGTCGAGCAGGAGCCCAACTCCCAAGTTCTAACACATCACTTATGCAATATAAATAATGATGATTGAATGTTGTTCGTATTAATGCATTAAACATGAATGAGATTATACCAAATCAGCGTATCATACTCCAAAGATATTTAAAGTTACATAAGTGAAAGACTGTAATAGATATATAAGGTACATAGACATGTTTCTCAACCTCCAAAGTATGATGGCATTATTGAGCTGAATAAATACATATCTGTTCCAAAGATACAAAATGGTAAAATGTGAATGTCCAACTAATCATATATCCCTGTAATTCCGTCGTTCAGGGCGGCCTACATAAACCCGCTTAATAACTGCATGTATGAGAACTCCTCCTCATCATCGTAGAAGTCTGGCTCGGCCTCATACGTCGCGCCAGTATCTACATCTAACATAGAGTTTGGTTAGTGTTTAAACACCGTCCCGAAACATGGGAGTGAGTGATCAAATCAGAGGAGTTATAAGGAAAAGGTTAACATGTTATCAATTCAATAACGCAGTAATGAGAAAGCAGTACAACAATCACATCCTACGTACTCTTGTTAATGCAAGAATGGTATGCGTTAATGATGTATGCCCTCGCCTACACTCCCTCAGCGACAACATCTTATGATCGCGGCTTGCACCACTCTCAGTAAACGTGCACTTCCTCACCAAAGCACCGTGCAATGCGTGCATGATCATGTTAGCCAAGTACTTAGTTAGACCCTTTCATACAGCAGGATTATGAAGCTAAGGTACCTCCTTGTTATATCACTGACCCAACAATGATCCATCTAAGGTCATCAATCCTAGTTATTCACATACGATAGATGGTTTCAGGTCGCTACAGAGAGGTTCGTCACCTCAGTGCAGGTCTGGTTTATACTCTAGTTTACTATAGAGAGGCTTGTCACTTCAGCACAGATTTAGAGTATGCTCAAGGTCACTATGAGAGGCTCGTCACCTGATCGTAGGCCGACAACGCGAATATAGTGTCCCATACCACCGTATTTGGCTCACGAGTCTGGGTTACTTACTGAACACTACAGGGAGGCTCATCACCCAAGTGTAGGTCGACAGCTCGACCACGGTGTCCCATACCACAATGCCCGGCTCATGAGTCTTAGCGGATCTTGGTAACAAGGTTAAATGGGTTTCATTGAAAAGTTGGTACCTTAGATTTAAGCAGTAGCATCCATACATGGTGAACATACATTGAGACAATCGGGTTACTTGACAAGCACGACTAGTACGATTGTATGTTGAATTAGTCGACATGGAGCGCATATGCACTCCTTGTGGCCTAACTACTGTCGATAATCACCGTACGAATCGGACTCATTGGGCGTATCCGTCATGGCTAAATAGTTCAGCCGCCGATCGTAAACCATTACCGATTGCCTGGACTACCTCATAGCACCAATCACACTTCAAATACAACAGGCACTCATATGTACTAGTCAAATAGCATGTAGCAACCAATTCCAATATAAATCTCATATAAGCAATTTAACGAACACATAGAGTATATATTATCATGCATAGGCATTTTGACCATAAATCACATAGTGGTAAGATAGGTTAGATCAAGGAAACTGTACCTTTGAATAAGGGAATTGAGAATCCTATCTCAATACCCCGATTAAATACATTCCAACAAGCATTTTCTCATTCAGGCATTTTATCAAACACTTAGACTACACATATTACATACTCGTAATAAATTTGTTAAACCACATATTATAGCAAATTCTTTTACATAGGAGTTGTCATGCGTTCAACAATCATGTATTCCCACATATCAATCATAATAAGCACAAATCATAATTTCATATTCATTCAGACATTTCAACAAACACGTAGAATGTATAGATTTCAACATAGTTCATATATAAGTGTAATATGTAAAAACATCGTATCTAAGCATGTGTGGTAGCAATCAAGTCAGTCATAAATCATTAACTGATATTGAAAGCCTTGAAAATCATAACATAAACATTTATAATCCGCACCTTACGCCAGTAGACTCGCAACGAACTCAATTTAAACTCTAAGTCCTCGTCTACATCACAACGGCAACCTATAGCATGAAATAGGTTAGCTATTTCACCCTTCACTCTATTAGAATCCCTAAAACAGATTAGGGTTTGGATTTCTTACCCAAGAATGGAATCAAAATCGCCGGAATAGCGATACGGTTGCAGTGGTTAAGCACGTGGAGTGGTGGGATCGAATCCTAGGAACAAACTCCAACTCTCTCTCTCACTTTCTCTTTCTTTCCTTCTCTTTCTTCTCTCTTCTCTCTCTAAGGTTTGAAAATTCGTATGTAAAGGGAGAGAGAGGGTTTAAGGCCCTTATATAGGCCCAGAACTGATGGGAATGACCTCAGGGTCATGGTATACTTAGGTTATAGCCAAAGACTTGCTGTTTTGGTATAATGGAGCTGATCTGGAGGCACTTTTTTTACATGCGGTCGGACTTAAGCTTCCTAAAATTGGATCTAGGTCAGGTTAAGATATCAGGCCGATTGGATTAGTTGATTGGCCACGAGGGACCAGTTTCAGTTCAACGGTCACTGGTACTCGATCAAGGCCACAAGTACACTGACATGTGTATGAAATTTTTCTCTGATCCGAGGATATATTTGGGTCAGATTTTGACGGTCTAAAATCTTAGATTTGGCCTGCAAGTGAACAACTTAATTCACGTAAGTTTCAGTTCATTTTCTAAAGATATTTGCGTTTCTCACACACTTCGCTCCGGGCTCAAGTTGTGCGTTATGGGAAACTATTTGGACTTGATTTGTGAGATGGTTGTTAAGTCCAATAAGGCGGTCTTAATTGTTTAGTTTTGCGATTATCGGACTTTCGATGCGCGGTCCAGGTCTGATACGGAGTTTCAGTGTACTCCCAAGAGTAATTGGATTTAGAGATTTATCCTAGGTTTCAGGTTAACGTAGCGTTAATGATTCTATAAGTTTTGGGGCTTGTAGATTGTATTTAAAGTAGTTCAAGCTAATTTCACAGATAATCTAATTTAACACTTAGTTAATTCTCGTTTAATTCATAAAGGATTCGGTCATCAGTGATCTCCGCTTGAGGTGGTACTCGGGTCTTTGTATGGATTTTTCTGAGGCGTTACAATCTACCCCTCTTAAAAAAAATTTGTCCTCGAAATTAGTATCTTTTTCCTCGAGAATCGGAGGGTAGTTCTTACTAACATCGGTTTCTGTTTCCCAAGTAGTCTCTTCCTCAGTGTGGTGTGTCCACAGTACCTTCGCAAGTGGGATCACTTTACTGCGAAGTACTTGTTCCTTCCTATCCAGGACACGCGTCGGACGTAGTACATATGTAGCATCCTCACTCAACTGGACCTGCTCTCATCTGATAATGTGTGAAGGATCTGGAACGTATTTCTTCAGCATAGACACATAAAATATGTTATGCACGCCCACGAGTAGTGTGGGCAAAGCAAGGCGGTACGCTACCACACCCACCCGATCTAGTATCAGGAATGGGCCAATAAATCTAGATGTGACTTTTCCCTTCTTGCTAAATCGAAGGACTCCCTTCATGGGGGAAATCCTAAGGAATACATGGTCCCTGACCTCGAACTCTAACGGTCGCCGTCTCGTATTGGCTTATCTCTTCTGTCTTCTCTTTGCTGCCAGAAGTCGACGCCTGATAATGTTGATCTTTTCTGAAGTCGCTTGAACTAACTTTGGGCCAATCAAGCTCTTCTCACTAAGCTTCGTCCAGTAATGCGGTGCCCGACAGGGACGCCCATACAAGGCCTCATAGGGAGTCATGCCAATACTCACTTGAAAACTGTTGTTATACACGAACTCTACATAAACACGAACTCTACATAAGGAAGACAGTCATCCCAACTGTTCTTAAAATCCAGCACATAAGTTCGCAACATATCTTCCAACACATGGTTTACCCACTTCGTCTGCTCGTCAGTCTGTACTGAACTTTAGTTTCACACGCACGCATCGCTTCCTTGATACGAGTCCAGAAGATAGATTTGAATCGAGTGTCTCTATCCAACAGGATCTTTATAGGAACCCCATACAGACGTACAATCTCTTTGATGTACAACCTGGCCAACTTGTTTGCAAAGTTCGAGACTTTAATCGGGAGGAAATGAGCCGATTTCATCAACCGGTCCACAATCACCTAAATAGAGTCATGCCCCTTCCTCGTCTTCGGTAATCCTGAAATGAAATCCATAGAGATAAGATCTCACTTCCATTCAGCTATGGGCATGAGCTGAAGCAGTCCAGGAGGTCGGTGATGTTCAGCCTTGACCTATTGGCACATGAGATAACGGGACATATAATCTGCTATGTGGGCCTTTATGTTGTCCCACCAGTACGACCTTTTCATGTCTCAATACATCTTCGTACTACCAGGATGCATCGCCATCTTTGAATTATGTGTAACCTCTAGAACTTTTTGTCTCAAGTCCTGGAGGTTCGGGATGCATAGGCGGCCACGGTAACGTAAGCCCCCATTCGTACCAACTCTCCATTCCAAGTCTCACTATCGCTCACCTGCTCTCTCATCTCAACCAATCGCTCATCGTCTTTCTGAGCCGCGATGATCCTATCATCAATAAGTGGCCGCACATGAACGTGTGCAACACTCTCAAACAGTTCCTCCACCGTGAGCTTCTGCTCAAAACCACGCACAAACTCCACCATATTCCACTCCTCAATCATCAGTGGTGTCACAAATGCTATTACCTTCTTACGGCTTAATGCGTCTGCCATAAGGTTAGCCTTGCCAAGATGGTAGGAGACCTCGAACTTGAAATCCTTTAAGATTTCCATTCATCAGTGCTGCCTTATATTCAAGTCTCGTTGCTTGAATATGTATCTAAGTCTCTTGTGGTCGCAAAAGAGCTCAAACTCCTCTCCATAGAGGTAATGTCTCTATAGCTTCAGTACAAAATTGACGGCCATTAATTTCAGGTCATGTGTAGGGTAGTTCTCCTCGTGTTTCCTCAAGTGCCTCAAGGCATAAGCAATCACCCTATCCTTCTACATAAGAATACAACCCAAACCAACTCGAGACACGTCGGTGTATATCGTATACTTGACCCCTTACTTTAGTAATACTAACACAGGGGCGGACGTCAACTTGTCCTTCAGTTCCAGAAAAGCTGCTTTTGCCTTCTCATTCCAGGTAAACTTGAGAACCTTCCGAGTCAGCTGAGACAACGGTCTGGCTATCTTGGAAAAGTCCTGAATGAATCGACGATAGTAGCCAACAAGTCCTAGAAAACTCCTCACCTTAGTAACCGAACCAGGCTGCTCCCAGTCCTAAATTGTGGCTACTTTAGCAATGTCCACAGCTATCCCTTCCTTGGATACCACATATCTCAAGAACTTGACTTTTTCTTTTCAGAAGACGCACTTCTTGTACTATGTAAACAGCTAATTTTTCTTGAGAGTATCAAAGACTGCTCGCAGGTGCTCCTCGTGATCTTTCCGACTCTTGGAGTATATCGGGATGTCATCTATAAACATGATGACAAATCGAAAAAGATACGGTCGAAACACCCTGTTCATCAAGTCCATGAACACGGCTGGTATGTTTGTGAGTCTAAACGACATCACAAAGAACTCATAGTGCCCAAAGCTGGTCCTGAATGCTGTCTTCTGCACGTCTTCTTCCCTGACGTGCAACTGGTGATACCCCAACTGTAAGTCGATCTTCGAGAAATACTGTGCCTCCTTCAACTGATCAAAGAGATCATCTATCCTGGGTAAAGGGTACTTATTTTTTACCGTCACCCAGTTCAGCCTGCGATAATCAATACAGAATCTCAGTGATCCATCCTTCTTCTTTATAAATAACACGGGTGCTCCCCAAGGAGACACACTAGGTCATATGAAGCCAGCTTCCGACAGATCATCGATTTGTTTCCTCAATTCCTCCATTTCACATGGAGGCATACAATTAGTTGGTAATGAAATGGGTGTCACACCAGACACTAGATTAATAGTAAAATCGATCTCACGCTAAGGAGGCAATCTAGGTATCTTTCTAAACACATCCTCAAAATCTCGAACGATTGGCATGTCCCCAAGTGTCGGACCATCAATACTCTCCAATAGAGAAGCGTAACAACTCAAATGGGAAGGGTGACTTACTTGAACAGTCATGCCCTCGGATCCATGGGCTGTCACCACCCTAGCCTCATAATCGATCTCTGCTCGCATCTCAGTGAGTCAATCCATACAGAGAATAACGTCGTAATAATGCAGGGGGACGACAATCAGGTCAACTAGTATCGTCCTGCTCCCTAAATTAATCAAGCAACCCTCATAAATCCTGGTAATGTTAGAAAAATTCCCTGTGGTAGTAAGGATTCTCACTCCCTTCGTAGGAACTGTACCCAACGCTAGTTGATTAACTGCTGTGCATGATATGATGGAGGTAGTGGACCCAGTGTCCACCAATAAGAAGATTGGAGTAACTTGGATCTGTGTCGTGACCTCAAAAGCCATTGGTGCCACGTCTGCTGTCTCGGATGCTTCTGCTGTAAGTGAATGCACCCGAGCCTGCTGCGGACGATTCAGCTACGGTACCATAGGCCATTGAGGCGGCTTGAATTGAGGTGCAGGTGGTCGAAATGATAGATGTGCTAGTGCTGACCACAGAGGTGGGGCTAAAATAACCTGAGGAAGTTGGTAGTTAATCCTCTAAGGCAGCGAGAAGCTGTTGTCCCAGATCCTGGTGAAGCAATATGTATCAACATGGCCTGACCTCTTGCAGTAGGCGCACAATAAGTTTGGTCACTTCAGCTGAGTTGGGGGAGGCGAAAGTCGAGGAGGCGAATCCACATGTGGCCTCTTACCGAGGAACGGTTTGCTCGACAGATCTAGTTGAGGCTTAGGAGCCATAGGCACACGAGTACGGGACAATTTGTCCCCATCCTGCTCAGCTCGCAGAGACATGCCCACTAGCTCGGCATAGGTGAATAAGCTAGCACAACACATCTTTGAACGTATCTCAGGCCGCAGGCCCTCAGAAAACCGCCGCATCCGCATCGGTTGATCAGCTAATATCAACGGAACATACCTACCCAGCTCCGTGAATCTGTTCTCGTACTCTGTTACTGACATCCCTCCCTAGCGGAGGCGAAGAAACTCACTTTCCTTCTTATTACGATACGTGAGGAGAAAGTACTTCTCATGGAAGCGGGTCTCAAAGGCCGCGCACGTCCATATGTATCCGACAGCAATAGTTTGGAGAACGCGGTCCCACTAGAGGCTGGTTGTAACGTCCTAAAAATCAGGGGTCGAGCAGGAGCCTAACTCCCGAGTTCCAACGCATCACTTATACAACATAGAAAATGATGATTGTATGTTGACTGAATTAGTGCCTTATACATGAGCGGGATTATACCAAAATAGCATATCATACACCAGAGATGGTTAATTTTTACAAGTGGAAGATTGTGATAGATATACAAGGTACATAGATGTGTTTCCCAACCTCCAAAGTATAATGGCATAACTCAGCTGAATAAATACATATTTGTCCCAAAAATACAAAATAACAAAATGTGAATGTCCCGCTAATCATATATCCCTGCACTCCCGTCGATCAGAGCGGCCTACATAAACTTGCCTGATAACTACATGCATGAGAACTCCTCCTCATCATCGTAGAAGTCTGGCTCAGCCTCATACGTCTCGCCAGAATCTGCATCTAACACAGAGTCTGGTTGGTGTTTAAAATACTGTCTTAGAACGTGGGAGTGAGTGATCAATTCAGTGCAACCATGAAGCAAAGGTTAACATGTTATTAATTCAGTCAAGCAGTAATGATAAAGCAATACAACAATCAGGTCCTAAGTACTCTTATTAATGCAAGGATGATATATAATAATGATAAATGTCCTCACCTACACTCCCTCTTGCGATACCATCTTACGATTGTGGGATGCACCCCTTCCTCTGTGCACTTCCTCTCCAAAGCACATACAATGCGATGCATGATCGTGTTAGCCAAGATCTTAATTAGATATATTCATACAACAGGATTAGAAAGTTAAGGCACCTCCCTTTATATCATAACCCAAACAATGATCCATCTAAGGTCGTCAATCTTAGTAGTCACATACGATAGGAATTTTTCAGGTCGCTACGGAGAGGCTCATCACCTCAGCGCAGGCCTAGTTTATACTCTAGTTTACTACGAAAAGGCTCGTCACCTCAACGTAGTTTCTATTGTATACTCGAGGTCACTACAAGCTTGTCACCTGATCCTAGGCCAATAGCTCGAATATAGTGTCTCATACCACCGTATTCAGGTCACGAGTCTGGGTTGCTCACTGGACATTACGGGGAGGCTCATTACCTCAGCGTAGGCTGACAGCACGACTACTGTGTCTCATACTACTATGCCCGGATCATGAGTCTTAGCGGATCGAGGTACCAAGGTTAAACGGGCTTTGAACTAATAAGTTGGTACCTTAGATTCAAACAGAAGTGTCCATACATGGTGAATATACATCGAGTCAACCGAGTTGCTTGACAAGCTCGACTGGTACGAGCATACATGTAACATCCTAAAAATTAAGGGTCGAGTATAAACTAACTCCCGAGTTCCAAAACATCACTTATGCAACATAGATAATGATGAATGAATGTTGTCTGTAGAAGGGCATTAAACATGGTTGGGATTATACTAAAAACAACATATCATACTCTAAAGGCGTTTAAATTATGCAACCAGAAGTCTATGATAAGTATTTAAACTAGATAAGAGTGATAGTAAGCCCTCAGAGTATTAGTGTCACTAGGTTAACAATTACAAGTTTGATTACAAAATGTACAAAATGAGATAAAATGTAATGTCTTCTATCCCAAATACTGAAGCCCCATCGGTGCAACTCCAGGTCAAATAGACCCGCCAGAGAGTTACATGAAGAAGAAATCATCAGCCAAAAGTAAAGTCCGGCTCCGCTTCACAAGCATTGCCCTCACCTGAAATTAAGATAGGATCTGGTGGGTGTGTACAACACCGTCCCGTAACGTGGGAGTGAGTAGCTAACTCAGTGGAACAATAGAGTAAAGATTAACGTGTTATCAAATCAATCAAGCGATAATGATAAAGCAATCAAATCAAACATTCCTAAATACTGTATTTAATGCAAGGATGAGATGCAATAATAATGCATGCCCTTGCCTACATACTCCCTCATGCGACACCATCTTACGTTCGCAACATGCTTTCATCCCTCAGTGCTCCACATCTTCCAAGCACATGCAGTGCGATATAACATGATTACCGAGTTGTTTTAGTCCTTTTCATACAGCAGGATTGGGAAGCTAAGGTACCTCCCTTATATCAATTCCCAGCAATGATCTAGTCTAGGGTCGTCAATCCTAGCATATCTCATATGAAGTGCGGTTCTAGGTCGCTGCAAGGGTGTCAGGGCTGTTGCATGGAATCGTTACACCACTCCCCCATCACCAAATCACTACAGGCCCAGTTTGTACTCTTGTTGCTACGGAAGGGTCATCGCCTCCACGTAGACTTAGAGTACGCTCGAGGTCACTAGAAAGGGCTGCTAGGGCTGTTACACGCAATCGTTACACCACTCTCCCATCACCAAATCAGTGTAGGCCGACAGCTCGGATACAGTGTCCCATACCACCATATTCGGCTCACGAGTCTGGGTTGCTCACTGGTCATTACGGGGAGGCTAGTACCCCTGCGTAGGCCGATAACTCGACCACGGTATCTCATACCACCATGCCCGGCCCATGAGTCTTAGTGGATCAAGGTACCATGGTTAACGGGATTTCAACTGGTAAGTTTGGTACTTTAGATTCAAGCAGTAGCGTCCATACATGGTTAACATATATCGGGCTAATCGGGTTACTTGACGAGTTCGACTAGTATGAGCGCCCGTTAAATTGATCGACATGAAGTGCATAAGCACCTCGTGTGGCCTAACCACTGTAGATAAGCAACGCACGGCTCGGGTTCGTCAAACACGTCCTACGTGGTGAATAGGTCTCAGTCACGAACTTAAGGCGTATTATCGATTACCTGGACTAGACAATAGCCCCAACCACATTCCATTACATCAAATATTCATATGAAATGCTCAAAGCAGTAGCTGTCATGCCCCAAACTAGGAGACCGGGCTCACAAAATTTCCGATCGCCGAATCCGGCGCCGACAGCCTCTGTAGAACCCCATTCTCGGCTCCCAGCTCCCATTCGTCAGGTTCCGATCCTGGGATGCTACGAGGAGGATTTTCAACGTCAGTTTGATTCATGATAAGCATAACCAAAGGCATAACCCACAAACAACAACCAAGAATTCCATTTCATTTCTACTATGATAAAAAACTTTACAAGTACAATGAGCATAAAGGGAAATACAATGATGATAGACCAAAAACTCCAGAGTAATCTGCCACGTGCTCAAGCCTCAGCGCTGCTACGATCCAACGTCACCTTCACGCAACGGTCGTGCATAAGCTTATAGAAAGCTTAGAGGGTGGTGAAATTGTGTGCGCAAGGTAGTAATATGATCATGCAATATCAGAGTAATGCGGAATATGCATATGGATCCATAAATATCATGACTCATACCAAGGCTATGCGATGCAAGATGCAAGTCAAGCATGCAATCCTCGTCTAAGTTCATATGTCAATACAACTCAACTCTGGAATATCACCGGGGTCTAGTACACTCTAAACCAGATCGCCGTCTCATCACGTGCAATAAGGTAAGTGTAAGAGACCTCACTATCCGTATGCCAATATCGGGCTCAACTCGTCGATAGTGGACCCATTCCTCGAGCTGGTCAAACTCAGCCTAGCATTGCCCCCTACACACGGGCGGGTAAGGCCGCACCCCCTTCCAACCGACCACGACACAGTGAAGAGCGCAACCATCTGGTAATCGACACTTAACGCTCATCTACCCACTCGATCTAGACGTTGGAGAAACTTCTTGATACCATAAGGGTTTAGGGACTTTCACCCAGGGATATCTATAGCACCCCATGTAGAACAAGATTTTCGGTATCCAATCCTGCCAACCCCGATCAGTCTGTGGAGGCTACGGCCCTGATGTCGCTAGGGCGTACAGAAATCATGTCATACAATGCAAAATGCATGAATCACACTATCAAATCATGTGGCAAATCCTGCGCGTATCGTGCGCTCATGTAGGGTAACACCGCCTAATCGGGGTCCCATAAAAAGTCTGCCCGAAGGCATATGCTATGATCAGTCACATTTCATATCAAGCACACATATGATGCGTATGATCATGAGTTATGGAACTATACTAAACATGTTATAATGAAATAAACTATTCTTACAATGCAGATGGGCCCGGACGGCCTATACATAATAAGTACGGGCCTAATAATGGGCCCTAAGGAGAGTCATAATGTGGACATCCAACCAGCATTACACTTGCAATGTGGCCGTCAAACCATCATTGCTCCCAAGGCACGATCGCCGTAAACGTCGTTACATAATCCGTGTTGTGATTACACATTGCAATGGACCTTAGGTACATCCCATTGGGCCTTAAATATATCAAATGGGCCATATCATATGGGCCTTTTATTCATCAATCGGTCACACAATGGGCCACACCAATGGGCCTTAAGTGCATTGCAATGGGTCAAAACCCGTGGGCCTTGGATTGCATCAAATGAGCTTAAACTCATGGGTCTTAAAGGTAACAAATGGGCCACACCAATTGGGCCCCATATGTACATCTAATGGGCCTCAATCCATAAGCCCTAGTATATCTTAATGGGCCTTGATCCATGGGCCCCAAATGTCAAATGAACCTAATCCCATGGGCCTTGGAATACATCGATCTGGTCCAATCCCATGGGCCTTAAATACATTAAATGGGTCTAATTCCATGGACTTTATACACATCAAAATGGGCCTAAACCCATAGGCCTTATTCAAATCAAATGGGCCTAACCCATAGGCCATATTCAAATCAAATGGGCCTAACCCATAGGCCTTCTTATAAGTCAAATGGGCCTAATCCCATGGGCCCTTTTATAAATCAAATGGGCCTAACCCATAGGCCTTTGTAAATCAAATGGGCCTAACCCAAACATAGGCGGCCCACCCAAACTTTAACTCATGCCTTAAATGACCTTACCAAGTGGATGGACGGTCTAGATGCATCACATGCATCATGGTGGGTCCCACTGTCGCTGGACAGTGAGGACAGAGCACATACCTCACAAAGGGCCCCACCGTCCGCTGGACGGTGGAGGCAACAGATACACAAAGGTGGGTACCACCGTCCGCCTGGACGGTGGACTTAAAACACATACATCATTATGGGTCCCATGTGGGGCCCACTGTAATGTTTAGATGCCATCCAACCAGTTCATAAGGTCACTTAGACCTGGATGGAGTGAAAACACAAATTTCAGATTGATCTGAAACTTCTGTGCGCCCCAAAAAGATTTCAATGGTAAAGTTCAATTCACACTGTTTCGTGTGGTGTGGGCCACCTGAGTTTTAGATCGAGCTGAAACTTGGAGGGGGCCCGCTTGAGAAGGGGGCCCACCTCATGAACGGCATGGATTTCCACATACATCATGATGGGGCCCACGACAGCAGCCGTGGGTGGCTGTCCGCCCGCCCACTGCATGCAGCTGCTGCTGCTACAGCTCTTGTCAGAGACAGAGAGGCAATGCCTCTTGCAAATTTTGGGAAAACCCATTTTTTCGGGGTTTTTCGCACGTGGGGCCCGCTTTACAAAAATCCACCCTGGCCATTGAATTCTTCAGCTCGCAACCAATCTAACGGGTCTAATATAGAGTATTTCCTATGTTTAGAGAATAAAATAAAATGAAAAATGATCTTTTGAATGGTAGGAATGCAACCTTCAACGCTATGGCCCACCAGATCTCCCAATCTACCCCAACTCTTGGCTCAACGCCTAAAATTATGTGGAGAATGGGATGGACGGCGTGGATTTCATACTTACATCAAGGTGGGGCCTACATAAGGGCCCACCCCCAAAAGCTCCATTTTCCTTTTTTTTTTAACAGGGACGTCCAGTGTCTGGACGTTTCTTTTCTTTTCTTTTCTCTTTTTTTTTTTGTATTTAGGTGGGCCACCACAAGATGAATGATATATCTAAGGTGGGCCCCACTCATGGAGGGCTTGGATAGAATACATATTTCATGGTGGGGCTCATTCAAGTGGGCCACATGGCCTCATCAATCACACAAGAAAATAAATAAAAGATGAGAGGGAGAGAGAGAGAGAGGTAGAGGGTGGGACACGCTTGATGGAGGGACCCCGACATTATGGGCCCTCCCTTGCAATGAATCATACATAAAGTGGATCCCTCTACACATGAGATCACCGAGATCGTAAATCAACGGTGGAGATCCATTCCCCACCAGTGTGGATGGTCTAGATGACCTTCTAATATAAGAAAATAAACATCATGATGGGGTCCATGGAGAATGGCCCCATCATGGAATGATCATGATGATCCTAGTGGGCCATCGGCCTCAATTTAGGGTCCCAAGTGTGATCTAAACTATTGATCGGTTGGCCTCACTTGGCCCATCTCAAAAATAGGAAAAACTAGTATGATTAAACATCCACCGTTTGATCTTCTTGCTCCTAAGGATCCCTTAGCACCTTAGCTTGGATTTCAATGGAGGAGATGGGGAATGGATGGTTGAGATGGGAGGTGATGGGGTAGGAGAGGTGGGCCACCTTGGAGTTTTTTTTTTGAAAGGGAGGGAGAGCTCATACATATGGAGTTTTGCTTGGAGAATGAGATGAGAAAATGAGAAAGAGAGAGAGTGTTGTAGAGAGAGATGGGTGATGGATGGATGTGGTGAATGATGGGTGTGTAAGAAAACCTTGACTTTTGTGACCATTTGTGTAAGAAAGGCATAGGAGGTGTAAGAACTTTTTGACTTTTGAGGCTTTTTGTGTAAGAGAGGTATGGGCTTTGTAAGAAATCCTTAACTTTTGTGGTTGCTTGGGAATGGGTGAAAGGTGATGTGTACTTGATATGTGATGGATTGATTGATTGATGGATTGATGGGATTGATGGGACACCTCGTAGAGATTCCCTAGGTTTCGCAATGTGCGGCGTTTTCCTCGCACCGAACGTCGGCCTACAACTCTTGACCAGGGTATCACCTCGGCATGCGAGTCGCGGCATCGGAACCGCAGCGACGGCGCAGTCGCTAGGGTAATGATCTTAGGTTGAGTCGATACGGGTTAACGGTATATAATTCAGGGTCGCACGCAAATATCAGTTTAGAGTCGAAGGTTGCTGGAATTCAATCGGTAAGACCGCGGAAGTCTACGGAATGGTACGGACTAAGATACAGGTCTTACAATAGCGGAACAATAATTCAAATTATACTATCATTTGAGCATGTTCTGAAAAGTAATGTAAACATGAATTCTCACATGTTCAATTCATAAATAAACAGTCATCAACATAAGACATACATGGAGAAAATCATACACATTGCTAAGGAGATTGAGAATCATGTCTCAATTTGTATACAGGTACACCTTACTAACTACAACTCATTCAGACATTTTTACCAACACTTAGCCTACACAATTCATCATACAAGTTATATATCAGGTAACATTTATATTAGGGAAAATCCTTTCGTCAAAGGGTTGTTGCCTAAACAATCATCATATATCCACGACAGTTAGTTGTGGCGAGCACGAATGCAGTTTTTATACTCATTCGGTCATTATCACAAGCACTTAGACTTCACATACTAACATACATAGTGTATGTTGACCAAGACATGCATTAGGACGAACCCTTTCGCCAAGAAGGCGTCACATATATAACTAGCATATACATACGACAGTTAACCATGACAAACACAATTTCAAATTTTATACATATACCGTATTTTATACAAATACCAAGAATATGATAAACTCTACATAATACATACATAACTGAAACACAAAACAGGCTTCGCATTCTACATGTGAAATAGCATTCAGATCATGAATCTATTATTATCCGGCATTGAAAGTGTTGAAAACCATAACCTAAGCATTTATAGTCCGCACCTTATGCCGTAGAATCGTAACGAACTCGACAGAGAGTCTAAGTCTTCATCAACGATGAAATGTCAACCTATAGCATGTGTGGAGTTAGCTATTGCACTACTTGGAACATTTGGAACCTTAGAATAGATTATGATTAGGTCTTCTTACCTAAGAACGAAGTCAGAATCCCCGTAGTAGCGACACAGATGTGATGAATAAACACGTAGAATAGAAGAAGCGATTCTCAAGAATAACTCCCACACCTTCACTCACCTTCTCTCTCTCTCTTTCCTTCTCTTTCTTTCTTCTCTCTTCCTTAGGTTTAGGAAATTCGTATGGGATATGAGAGAGGGGGTTTAAGGCCTTTTTATAGGCCTAAAGTTGACGAAAATAGCCCTAAGGCCAAGGTATACTTAAGTTATAACCAAATCGGGCTCTTTCTGATCCAACGGAGCACTTTTGGAGGTCCTCTTATCAAATACGGTCGGACTTAAGCTCACTAATATTGGATTTTAAGCAAGCTAAGTTTTCAGTCTGATCAGGTTTCCAGATCGTCCATGGCGGACCAGTTTTAGTTCAGCGGTCACCGAAAGTTTATCAGAGCCATAAGTGTTATGACATGCATGGGCCACCTATCCTGATCCGAGGGTGAATTTGGGTTGAAATCTAACCGTCAGAATGCTTAGAAACAAGGCGTAAGCGAAACGATCCAGATTACTTTAAATTATATTTAATTTTTAAAAAAATCTTCGCTTTCTCACTCTCTTCACTCCGGACTCAAGGAAACAGTACCAGGAGATCGTATGGTCTTGATTTTCGAGGTGATAGTCAAGTCCAAGTAAGCGGTCATAATTGTCTAAGTTCATTGCTATCGGACTTTCGACATGCGGTCTAGGTCTGATATGAAGTTTCTTAATGCTCTCAAGAGCAACTGAGTTTAGAGTTAGATCCTAAATTTTAGAGTAACATAATGTTAACAATTCTATAGGTTTTGGGTCTTACAGATCATATTTAAAGTGGTTGGTGCTAATTTTGCAGGAATTCTAGTGTAGCGATAGTTAATTTACGTTAAATTTCTAAAGAATTCAATCCTAAATGGTTTCTTTGGCTTTGGAATTGAGTTATGAGAAGTTACCAAGGTGTTATGGTTGACCCATTGCCTAAGGACGTCTAACTCCAAGTTGACAAAAATTCAAGGTGTTACAATACATCGAGCTGATCAACATAGAGCGCATAAGCAGTCCGCGGGGTCTAACCACTGCCGACAAGCAGCCTACGACTCGGATTCATTGGGTGTGTGTGTCGTGGCTAAACAGTTTAGCCACCAATCACAAACATTTACCGATTGCCTGGACTACATCGTAGCCCCAATACATTCTAAACAATAGCATTCACGTATAGTAATCCAAAATAGCATGTGACATCTAAAATCAGATATAGATTTTACTTGAGCAATTTAACAAACACATACTATACATATTATCATACATAGGCATTTCATCCATACAGCACATAGTAGTAAGATAGGTTATATAAAGGAAACTTTAACCATAGATAAGGGAATTGAGAATCCTATCTCAACACCCTCATTACATACATTTAAATAAGCATTTCACATTCAGGCATTTTATCAAACACTTAGGCTACACATATCATATACATGTAGTAAGGTAGTTATAACAGGTATTATAACAAATCCTTTTATAAAGGGTTCACCATACGTACAACAATTATGTATTCTCAGTCAATAAACATGGCAAGCATAAATCACAATTCCATACTCATTCACACATTTCAACAAACACATGGAATGCATTATAAATCAACATAGTTTATATATATACATAATACACGGAAACCTTTGTATCTAAGCACATGTGATAGCAATCAAGCTAGTCATAAATCATTAATGACATTGAAAGCCTTGAAAACCATAACCTAAACATTTATAGTCTGTACCTTTCACTGGTAGACTCGTAATGAACACAGTTTTAACACTAAGTCTTCGTCTATGGCACGACTGCAACCTATAGCATGAAATAGGTTAGATATTTCAGCATATACTCTATTTGAATATCTAAAACAGGTTAGAGTTAGGATTTTTTACCCAACAACGGAATCGGAATCATCAGTATAACAACACGAAAATGATGATTCAGCACGTGGAGTGATGTGATTGAATCCTAGGAACAAACTCCAATTCTCTCTCTCACTTTCTCTCTATTTCCTTCTCTCTTTGCTCTCTTCTCTCTCCTAGGGTTTTGTAAATTCGTATGGAATGGGAGAGAGAGGGTTTAAGGCCCTTATATATGCTCAGAACTTATGAGAATGGCCCCAGAGCCATGGTATACTTAGGTTATAGCCAAAGACTAGCCATTTCGGTCCAACGGAGCTGATCTGGAGACCCCTTTTCTACATGTGGTCGGACTTAAGCTTCCTGACATTAGATCTAGGTCAGGTTAAGATCTCGGGCCAATTGAATTAGTGGATCAGCCACGAGGGACCAGTTTCAGTTCAATGGTCATTACCGTATAGTTTTGGGGTAATCGGACTTTCGACGCGTGGTCCAGGTCTAATACGGAGTTTCAGTGTGCTCTTGAGAACAACTGGCTTTTGAGATGGATCCTAAGTTTTTAGGTAATGTAGCATTAACGATTCTATTAGTTTTGGGTCTTGCAGTTCGTATTTAAAGTGGTTAGTGCTAATTTCATAGGTAATCTAGTTTAGCACTTGATTAATTCTTGTCTAATTTCTAAAGGATTTGGTCCTTAGTGATTTCTGCCTGAAGTGGTACTCGGGTCTTTGTATGGATTTTTCTAAGACATTATAATCTACCCCCCTTTAAAAAAAATTCATCCTCGAAATTAGTACCTTTTTGTACTCCTCGAGAATCTGAGGGTAGTTCTTTCGGACCTCGGCTTCTGTTTCCCAAGTAGCCTCTTTCTTAGAGTGGTGTGTCCACAAAAACTTCACCAGTGGAATCACCTTACTGCGCAACACCTACTCCTTCCTATTCAGAATACGTGTCGTCACAATACATAGGTAACATCTTCACTCAACTGTACCTGCTCCCATCTAATAATGTGGGAAGGGTCAGGAACGTACTTCTTCACCATCGATACATGAAATACGTTATACATGCCTACGAGTGGTGTGGGTAAAGTCAGGCGGTACGCTACCACCCCCACTCGATCCAGCATCTGGAATGGGCCAATAAATGTCGGCGTGAGTTTTCCTTTCTTGCCAAACTAAAGAACTCCCTTCATTAAGGAAACTTTCAGGAATACATGGTCCCCGACCTCGAACTCTAGCGGTCGCCGTCTCATATCGGTGTAGCTCTTCTGTCTGCTCTGTGCTGCTAGAAGTCGACGCCTGATAATGTCGATCTTCTCTGAAGTCGCCTGAACTAACTCTGGGCCAATCAAGCTCTTCTCGCCAACCTCTGCCCAGTAGTGCAGTGCTCGACAGGGACGCCCATATAAGGCATCATAAGGAGTCATACCGATACTCACCTGGAAGCTATTGTTATAGGCGAACTCTGCATAAGGAAGACAGTCATCCTAACTGTCCTTAAAATCAAGCACATAAGCTCGTAGCATATCTTCCAACACTTGATTTACCCGTTCCGTCTGCTCATCAATCTATGAGTAGAACGCGGTACTGAACTTCAGCTTCACACCTATTGCTTCCTGGATATGAGTCTATCCGACACGATCTCTATAAGAACCCCATGTAGACGCACAATCTCTTTGATGTACAACCTGGCCAACTCGTCTACAGAGTTCGAGACTTTAATCGGGAGGAAATGAGATAATTTCATCAACCGGTCCACAATCACCCAAATAGAGTTATACCCCTTCCTCATCTTTGGCAATTCTAAAATAAAATCCATGGAGATAAAATCTCATTTCCATTCAGCTATGGGCATGGGCTGAAGCAGTCTAGGAGGTCGGTGATGCTCTGCCTTAACCTGCTGATAGGTGAGACAACGGGACACATAATCTACTATATGGGCCTTCATGTTATCCCACCAGTACGAGCACTTCATGTCACGGTACATCTTCGTACTGCCAGGATGTATTGCCATCCTTGAATTGTGAGCAGCCTCGAGAACTTCCTTCCTCAGGCCATGAAGATTCGGGACATATAGGTGTCCACGATAACGTAAACCCCCATCCGTACCAACTCTCCATTTCGAGTCTTCACTGCCATTAACCTGCTCTCTCATCTTGGCCAATAATTCATCGTCGCTCTGAGCCGTGATGATCCTGTCATTAATGAGCAGCTGTACCCGAAGATGTGTGATGCACTTGAACGGCTCCTTGTAACATCCCGAAAATCGGGAGGGTCGAGCCAAAACCCGACTCCCGAGTTCCAAAATGTTATTTATGCAACATAGATATGTATGATTGAATGTTGTCTGTGATAATGTATTAAACATGAGTGAGATTAAGCTAGAACAACATATCATACTCCAGAGACAGTTAAATTTGCAAGCAGAAAACTGTAATAGTATGTATAACATATATAAACTGTTGTATGTCTCCAGAGTGTGAATATATTACCAGGTTATACACATACATGTATACTTCAAAAGTAAACAAAATGAATATACATGAGGACGCTAAAAATATAAAATGACAAGTGTCAATGTATCTAATCAACCTCCCTGAAATCCCGCCAATCAGATCACACATAAAGGAGAGATCCTCCTCATCATCATCAAATCCAGCTCCGCTTCGCAGGCAGCGCCATCATCTGCAATCACAATAGGGACTGGTGGGTGTCCGGAAACACCATCCCGTAACGTGGGAGTGAGTAGCTAACTCAGTGGAATAATAGAGTAAAGATTAACATGTTATCAAATCAATCATGCGATAATAGTAACGCAGTAAATCAAACAATCCTAATACTGTTGTTAATGCAATTATGACATGACGTGATGTATGCCCTCACCGACGATCACCCTCATGCGGCAACATCTTACGACCGCGGCATGCCACACTCCCTAGAGTGCTCCACATCTTCCAGGCACATGCAATGCTATGGTGATATGATTTTCAAGTTATTATTAGTCCATTCAAACAGCAGGATTGGGAAACTAAGGTACTTCCCTTATATCAATCCCAACACAGATCCTGTCTAGGGTCGTCACTCCTAGTAATCTCATACGATGTATATTTCGTAGGTCGCTGCAAGGGCTGCCAGGGCTGTTGCACGCACTCGTTGCTCCGTTCCCCCATCACCTTATCAATACAGGCCTACTGTACTCTACTGCTCTGAAGGGTCGTCGCCTCCCGTAGACTCAGAATACGCTCGCGGTCACTACAAAGGACTCGTCGCCTGATCAGTGTAGGCCGACAGCTAGAATATAGTGTCCCATACCACCATAATCTGTTCACGAGTCTAGGTGCTCACTGGTCACTACGGGGAGGTTTGTAGCCCCAGCGTAGGCCGACAGCTCGACCACGGTGTCCCATACCACCATGCCCGACTCATGAGTCTTTATGGGTCAAGGTACCATGGTTAACAGGGTTTACAATGGTAAGTTCAGTACCCTAGGTTCAAGCAATTATGACTCATGTAGGGTGAACATACAATGGCCAGTCGGGTTACTTGACGGGCTCGACTAGCACGATCGCATCTCAAGTTGAACGACATGAAGTGCGTAAAACACTTCGTGTGGCCTAACCACTGCCGCCAACTCCAGAACACGGCTCGCGTTCATCGACGCGTCGTTCGTGGTGAAGATAAACTAACCACGAATTCGCTCGGTTACCGACTGCTTGGACTAAGTATAGTCCCAAACAATCATGGAATCATGTTAGCATTCATGTAAGAGTAATGAAAATGAAATACAACCATGTGAGCATGTTAACACCTGTTATAACGTACAACTTAAGTAAATCATCCTACACATGTCTTTCACACATATAATGAAATTATGCATATCGCCAACATATAGGAAATCCTCTCCATTAGCCTATTAATTGAGAATTCCATCTCAACTAAACCATAATGAAATCATCAAGTACATGTTATAGCATACCACTTAAGTGCAACATCAAACATATGCATTTCATACATATAATGAAATCGTACATACGGCTAACATGTAGGAAATCATTTACATCAGCATATTAATTGAGAAATCAATCTCAAATTAATTCATAACACCATTTAATTCAATACATACTAATACAAGCATTTATACAAACACTTACACTACACACTTGAGTCAACATATAGTATGTCGACCCGAAATGTGCATTTAGGCGAATCTCTTCGCCAAAATAATTATGCACGCATTCCTAACATTCTAATGCGACAACAATTCATGTCAATCACATCAGCAAACTATGAATGAAAACAGTACTTCCTACAAATGACTAAAATGCCCTAAATCTCATATTCTTCGTTGATTTACGAAACAAGAAACGGACAGCATGTTGTACATGTCAAACGGCGTTGTCGTTGAGAATCTACTATTAAATGACATTGAAAGCTTTGGAAACAGTCAATCAAAGTGTCTAAAATCCGCACCTTTTCCCTTTTAGGGGTGAGAGTTTGAACGGAGCGTATACGCTTCGTCTACTGCGAATAGAGAACCTAATTTACGAGTTATATCAGTTTACATGCTATGGAACGGAACGAATGCCAAATCAGCAACTTCTAGGGCTATTTCTTACCTGAAAATGTGGAGGAATCGCCGGAAAAGTGCTTGGATCGCGTGGCTTAAACACGTGTAGCAGGTAGCACCAGCAGTAGGAAATTCTCTCCCACCTCTCTCACAATCTCTCACCTTTTCTCTCCCTCAATCTATGGCCTTTTCCCAAATTCGGATGGGAGAGATATGAGAGGGTTTCAACCCCTTTTATAAGCTTAAAAATGCCCGGAATAGGCTCGGGAACAAAGTTCACTTGATGCTTAACCAAAGCGGGGCTATTTCGGTCCAAAAGATGATTTCTGGTGGTCCCCTGGTCGAATGCGATCGGACTTAAGCTCATGCGTACCAGATATAGCACGTATTAAGTTTTCAGTTCGGCAGGGTTCGCAGATCGCGCGTGTTGGACCAGTTCCAGTTCAGCGGTCACCGCACGTAGATCAGGGCTGAAAGTCTCATGATATAAAATAGAAATTTTTCCTGATCCAAGGGTGTAATCTGGCTGAATTCTGACGGTCAGAACGCTTAATACTGACGTGTCAAGTCGTGTGCCAGATTTGAATTTGAAATTCCAATTCTGTCCCTATTCGCGGTCTCTTCAGTCCGGGCTCAATGAAATAGTCTGTGATTATCGGTTTGACTTGATTTTCGAAATGATTGTCAAGTCCAGTTGGGCGGTTCTAACGGTCTAAGATAGGAAGTAACGGACTTTCGACGCGCGGTCTAAATCCAATACAAGAATTCAAAGTGGTCCAGAGAACAAACCCGCTTAGAGTTTGATCCGAGGTTATAGAGTATTATGGAGTCATACGTTCTACTCGATTTGGGTCTTGTAGAACGTATTTAAAGTGATCAGGGACTGTTTCCCAGCTACTCCAGCGTTGCGCTAGCTAACTTACGCTAAATTTCCATAAGAATTAATCCCAAGTGGTTTCTTTGGCTATGAAATTGGGTTCTGAGCGATTTTCCAGGTGTTTTAGTTGACCCATTGCCTAAGGATGTCAAATCCTAGATTGGCCAAAATCCGGGGTGTTACACTCCTCTACCGTAAGTTTCTGCTCAAAGTCTCGCACAAACTCTACCATATCCCACTTTGCTATCATCAGCAAAGCCACAAATGTTATTGTCTTCTTGCGGCTCAACGTGTCTTCCACAAGATTAGCCTTACCAGGATGGTAGGAGACCTCGAACTTGAAGTCCTTCAAGGTTTCCATCTATCACTGTTATCTCATATTCAGGTCCCTCTGCATGAATATGTACCTGAGGTTCTTGTGGTCGCAAAAGAGCTCGAACTCCTCTCCATAGAGGTAATGTCTCTAGAGCCTCAATACAAAGATGACCGCTGCTAACTCCAAGACGTGCATAAGGTAGTTTTCCTTGTGTTTCCTTAACTATCACGATGCATAGGCAATAACCCTGTCCTTCTGCATCAGAACACAACCCAAACCAACACAAGATGCATCGGTGTAGATAGTTTACTTGACCCCTTGCTCTGGCAATACCAGCATAGGGGCGGACGTAAACTTGTCCTTCAGCCCCTGAAAAGCTGCTTTCGCCTTCTCATTCCAAGCAAAATTGAGATCTTTTCGAGTCAGCTGAGACAACGGTCTAGCTATCTTGGAAAAATTCCTAATGAACTGAAGATAATAGCCTGTCAGGCCAAGAAAACTTCACACTTCAGTAACCGAATCGGACTGCTCCCAGTCCTGAACTGCGGCTACCTTAGCAAGGTCCACAGCTATCCTTTCCTTGGACACCATATGTCCTAGGAACTTGACTTTTTTTTCAGAAGTCACACTTCTTGTACTATGCAAACAACTGGTTCTTCCTAAAAGTATCAAAGACTGCTCGCAGGTGCTCCTCATGATCTTCCTGACTCGTAGAGTATATTAGGATGTCATTTATAAATATGATGACGAATCGGTACAGGTATGACCGAAACACCCGGTTCATCATGTCCATGAACATGGCGGGTGCGTTGGTGAGTCCAAATGACATCACAAGGAACTCATAGTGCCCAAAAGTGGTCCTGAAAGTTGTCTTCTGCATGTCCTCATCCCTGACGTACAACCGGTGATACCCTGACTGTAAGTCGATCTTCGTGAAATATTGCGCCCCTTTCAACTAATCAAACAGATCATCTATCCTAAGCAAAGGATATTTGTTCTTCACTATCACATGGTTCAATTTGTGATAATTAATACACAATCGCAGAGACCTATCTTCTTCTTTACAAACAACATAGGTGCTCCCCATGGAGACATGCTAGGTCGTATGAAGCCTGCATCTAACAAATCATCGATCTATTTCCTCAATTCTTCCATCTCACACAGGCACTAGATCAATAATAAAATCAATCTCGCACTGAGGAGGCAAGCCAGGTATCTTTCTGAACACATCCTCAAAATCTCGAACAATTGGCGTGGTTTCAAGTGTTGGGCCATGAACATTCTTCAACAAGGAAGCGAACAACGCAAGCGGCAGGGCAAACTAACCTGAACTGTAAAAGTAAAGGCCGTGCTCTCAGGTGCATGTGCTGTCACCACTCTGGTATAGCAATCGATCTATGCCTTCATCTCGGTGAGCCAATCTATACCAAGGATAATGTCATAATGCCATAGTGAGGTAACGATCAGGTCGACGAGAACTGTCCTGCTCCCTAAGTCTATCAAGCAATCCTTATACATCTTGGTAGTGTCTGAAAAGGTCCCTATGACGGCATAAAGTCTCACTCCCTTCATAGGACTAGTCTCCAACCCTAGTCGCTTGACCGCTGCGCATGATACTATAGAGGTAGCACAACCTTATAACCACCAAACTGACCATGTTCGAAGCCCGCTGGTAGAACTCTCTCGAGCGGGAGTTAGGGATCGAGATCCCACTTCGATCTTTGTTCTTAAGCGACACTCAAGCTAGCTTCAGCACCTGCCTTCTTCCTTGGACGGGTAGGGTGGCTAGGCCCGGTTTCATCCACAGGAGCTCTCTTCTTTCCCATGAGGGAAAGGATTGTGGAGAGAGATAAAATGGCCGTTACGAGCTTAAAAAGGGCCATTTGAGTAAAATAAAATAGAGAGGTAGGATGGGTTGTTGGATTTGGGGATGTATGAGACAAAAATGTGGTTTTGTGTACTCAAGGGGAGGAAATGAAGGCAATAAAAGATGAGTTTTTGATGAAGATAGTGAGGGTGTGTATGGAATGAAGGAAATGGAGGAGATAGGAGAATGGAGGAAGGATTTGAGAGAGGAAAAAGAGATTTGGAGAGCTTAGAAGGGTTTATAACTAGGTGGGAGGTGAAATGAAGCAAAAAGGGAGAGTTATAGGGGCCCCACATGTGTTTCGTGAGCCCCACAGGTGTTGGAGGGTTGACCTGACGCCGGCCCGCTGCGGTTCGATAGGCCTGGACCAACCCAGTTGTGGTGCCGCGGTGCCGCCGCGGTCCGCTGGACCCGGCTTGGTGCCACTGTGGTTGGGCGGTGGCCACCCCCCTCCTGGGTGCTTAATGTGTGCGGGGACCCCCCTGGGTCCCACCGTTTTGTGAGATTTGGGCCCCCTTGGCCGTTTTAAGCGGTTCAAGTCCCTGTCTCACATATATTCATGTGTTTCAGGTTATTTGATTGCGTAATTTGTCAAATCATCGTCTAAACCCGTCGATTGACGGTCTAGAAAAGATCTGGGGGTCACCACGCATGATCACAGATGTGTACGAGCCCCGACTTCAATGGCCAGGCCGCTCATTACGAAACTAGGAATCCTATGATCATTTCTATGTTTCATCGCTCCCTCTTAAGTCAAAGTACGTCAGTGTGCATCGTGTGACCATAACCCAAGTCCAGTTTAATCCAAATCATACTCTGATACTAACTTGTAGCACCCTGAAAATCGGAGGTCGAGCAGGAGCCCAACTCTCGAGCTCCAATGCATCACTTATGCAACATAGAAAATGATGATTGAATGTTGATTGAATTAGTGCCTTAAACATGAGCGGGATTATACCAAAACAACATATCATACTCCAGAGACAGTTAATTTTTGCTAGTGGAAGACTATGATAGATATACAAGGTACATAGATGTGTCTCCCAACCTCCAGAGTATGATGGCATAATTGAGCTGAATAAATATATATTTGTCCCAAAAATAGAAAATAACAAAATGTGAATGTCCCACTAATCATATATCCCTGTACTCTCTTCGATCAGAGTGGCCAACATAAACCCGCTAATAAGTGCATGCATGAGAACTCCTCCTCATCATCGTAGAAGTCTAGCTTGGCTTCATACATCGCGTCAGAATCTGCATCTAACACAGAGTCTGGTTAGTGTTTAAAACACCATCTCAGAACATGGGAATGAGTGATCAACTCAGTGGAACCATGAAGCAAAGGTTAACATGTTATCAATTCAGTCAAGCAGTAATGATAAAGCAATACGACAATCAGGTCCTAAGTACTCTTATTAATGCAAGGATGGTATGTAATAATGATGCATGCCCTCGCCTATACTCCCTCTTGTGACACCATCTTACTATCGCGGCATGCACCCCTTCCTCTGTGCACTTCCTCTCTAAAGTACCGTGTAATGTGATGCATGGTCGTTTAGCCAAGTTCTTAATTAGACATATTCATACAGCAGGATTGGAAAGCTAAGACACCTCCCTTTATATCATAACCCAAACATTGATCTATCTGGGGTCGTCAATCTTAGTAGTCACATACGATAGAAATTTTTCAAGTCACTACGGAGAGGCTCGTCACCTCAGCGCAGGCTTGGTTTATACTCTATTTTACTACGAAAAAGCTCGTCACCTCAACGTCATTTCTAGTGTATACTCGAGGTCACTATGGGCTCATCACCTGATCGTAGACTGACAGCTCGAATACAGTGTCTCATACCACCGTACTTGGCTCACGAGTCTGGATTGCTCACTGGACACTACGGGGAGGCTCATCACCCCAACGTAGGCTGACAACACGATCACGGTGTCATATACCACCATGTTCGGCTCATGAGTCTTAGCGGATCGAGGTACCAAGGTTAAACGGGCTTTGCACTGGTAAGTTGGTATCTTAGATTCAAATAGAAGTGTCCATACATGGTGAACATACATCGAGTCAACCGGGTTGCTTGACAAGCTCGACTGGTACGAGCATATGTCGAGCTGATCAACATTGAGCGTGTAAGCACTCCTTGTGGCCTAACCACTGCCGACAAGCAGTGTACGACTCGGATTCATTGGGCGTGTCCGTCGTAGCTAAATAGTTCGGCCACCAATCACAAACATTTACCGATTGTCTGAACTACATCGTAACCCCAATCACATTCCAAATAATAACATTCATGTATAGTAATCCAAAACAGCATGTGACATCTGAAATCAGATATAGATCTTACTTGATCAATTTAACAAACACATACTACACATATTATCATACATAGGCATTTCATCCATACAATATATAGTTGTAAAGGAAACTGTAACCATAGATAAGGGAATTGAGAATCTTATTTCAACACCCTTATTACATACATTTAAACATGCATTTTCACATTCAGGCATTTTATCAAACACTTAGGCTACACATATCATATACATGTAGTAAGACAGTTATAATAGGTATTATAGCAAATCCCTTTATAAAGGTTTCACCATACATACAACAATCACGTATTCTCAGTCAATAAATATGGCAAGCATAAATCATAATTCTATACTCATTCACACATTTCAACAAACACATGGAATGAATTATAAATCAACTTAGTTTATATATATACATAATACATGGAAACCCTCGTATTTAAGCACATGTGATAGCAATCAAGCCAGTCATAAATCATTATTGACATTGAAAGCCTTGAAAACCATAACCTAAACATTTATAGTCTGTACCTTTCACCGGTAGACTCGTAATGAACTCAGTTTTAACACTATGTCTTCGTCTACAGCACGACTGCAACCTATAACATGAAATAGGTTAGCTATTTTAGCATATACTCTATTTGAATATCTAAAACAAGTTAGGGTTAGGATTTCTTACCCAACAACGGAATCGGAATCGCTGGTATAGCGACACGAAAATGATGATTCAGCACGTGGAGTGATGAGATCGAATCCCAAGAACAAACTCCAATTCTATCTCTCTCACTTTCTCTCTTTCCTTCTCTCTTTGTTTTCTTCTCTCTCCTAGAGTTTTGTAAATTTGTATGAAATGAGAGAGGGAGAGAGTTTAAGGCCCTTATATAGGTTCAGAACTGATGGGAATGGCCCCAGGGCCATGGTATACTTTGGTTATAGCCAAAGACTGGTCGTTTTGGTCCAACAGAGCTGATCTGAAGGCCCCTTTTCTATATGCGGTCAGACTTAAGCTTTTTGACATTAGATCTAGGTTAGGCTAAGATCTCAGACCGATCGGATCAGTGGATCGGCCGAGGAGGACCAGTTTCAGTTCAGCGGTCACCTGTATTCAATCAGGGTCACAAGTACACTGACCTGTGTTGGAAATTTTTCCTGATTCGAGGGTGTAATTGGGTCAGATTCTGACGGTCAGAATCTTTAGATTTTTCCTGCAAGCGAATGACTCAATTCACTTAAGTTTTAGTTCATTTCCTAAAGATATTCACGTTTCTCACACACTTTGGTCTGGGCTCAAGTTGTGCGTTTCTGGATACTATTAGGACTTGATTTCTGAGATGGTTGTCAAGTCCAGTAATGCTGCCATAACCATATAGTTTTGGGGTAATCGTACTTTTGACGCGCGGTCCGGGTCCGATATAGAGTTTCAGTTTGCTCCTGAGAACAACTGGGTTTTGAGATGGATCCTAAGTTTTTAGGTAATGTAGCATGAACGATTCTACTAGTTTTGGGTCTTACGGTTTGTATTTAAAGTGGTTAGTGTTAATTTCACAGGTAATCTAGTTTAGCACTTAGTTAATTCTCGTATAATTTCTAAAGAATTTGGTCCTTAGTGATTTCTGCCTGAGGTGGTACTCAGATCTTTGTATGGATTTTTTGAGACGTTACACTGACCTCCTTCTTGAACATATAGGTGACTAGCTCCACTTGTTCTGCCTCAGTGCATTGCAGCGGCTTCAATATCTTAGAGATTCGGTTAAGATAATACTCGGCCTCCTCGAGTCTATGAGTACTCGAAAATGTAGGAGGTCGAAAGCGCTAGAATCGCTCAAACAAGCCACTAGCACTCATATTGCCAGTAGGCTGCACAAGAGGGGCAGGTGGAATCGCACCCATGCTCTGGGCAAAGACCCCTATAATGGTGGCCAAAAACTGTTGCTGCTGCTGCATCAAGAGCATCATCTGCTCCAACCTATCAGTAGGGGGAGCCGACTGAGGCATGTGCAGCATCAAAGTAGATGCACGGTTCTGCTTTGGAACCAATGGTGTAATAGGTGCCTGCCCATTCGTGGTGCCAGTGGCAAGCTGAGAATCCGACATAGTGTCGTGAATCGGTCTTAAACTGAGTCCGCCTGGCTATCGTTTAGGGGAAGAGCCCCGTCAATCGAGTCGTCAAGGGTGAGACGTGTCGTGCTCCGTGTGGCCTTAGGTGGCATTCCCTATATACAACATAGGGTGCAACCTGTGTAAGATTTAACATAGCAATACTCAATTCATCAAGCATTCTGCACATTTCATAACAAAAGGCACTGTATGCATTTCATTTAACAAAATTTGTCACAATACATGTGATATTATCTTACATGAATCATGATAGGAAACACATGTGAGTTAATCTAAGTAAGGTTCCACATACTAACACCTACTAACCAATCTACCACATCACTAAGCCTATCAAGGCTATACATAGAAGCAAGAAAATAGGCAACAAAGCAAACAAAAAGACGATCACATGTATGACTAGTCATCAGAATCAGACGATGGCAGAGGGGCGCCCTTGTCCTGTAGACAACACAGGATGACCCTTAAGGTACGAGACACTTTGCTAAACTTTCGATTTACTAAAGCCTGATGCTCTTCAAGCCTTTGCCTCACTTGGAGCCGGGTCTCCTGGAGCTCCTGTCTCAGGGCGACTTGGCTCCCCTCGATCTGAGCCAAGCGGGCTTCAACGGCAGTTTGATCATGGCGGGGCTCATGTGTAGCAGGAGGAGGTCTCTCCTCAGACTCTTTGGCCTCCTATTCTTCTTCCTGATCTCCCCTTGAGCCACTGTTCTCATCATCACTGCCATCCCCACCACTGCCTTCTTCGTCGCCACTTGCTTCCCCATCCTCGCTTCCTTCAACATCATCACTTTCTTTTTCTGAATCATCACTCTGCTCTTCAAGGTGGGCTCGACGTCACCTCTCACCAATGTCGAGCGTAGTTTCACTGATAATGTGAATTGGGGCGACGCCTTCCATCTGAAGTCGGAAGTAGTAGTGGCGGGCTATCTTGCAAATGAGTCTACCAAACGACAGAGAGAAGCTTTCCCTAGTAGATCGAACAGTGCGGATAATCTGGGATAGGACAAGTGTAGGCAGGCGCACTCTCTCTCCTTTTCCAACTTGGACAAGAAATCCACTATGAACCTTGTGCATTCAGTGCGGTTACTCCACCTAGGATACACGTTGTACGTGCATATATGGTGGAGCAGGCAGAATTCGTTCGTCATCTTGGACGAAGCGAGGCTATTTTCCCACCTCTAATGCTCGAGTTGGCCACATAGGAAGCGCGTGCGGAGTCTCTTCGCTCGCTCCCTAGAGAGGTTTTTCTCGCTGACGTGTACCACACCTCTTTCGACTCCCATAATGCGGGCAATCTCGTCCACACCAATGATGATCTCCTGCCTTCCCAAAGGGATGGAAAACTCGAGAGGCTTCAACAGTGGCTTCCGAATGAGGGCGTAGAAGGTGCACACAATGCCCTTGCTCGCATGAGTTTTTGCCTCAAATATGGGACCCCACCCATGGTCCAGGAGGAAGTCGATGACTGGGTACGTCCCAAACATCTTCTCATCGACATGTGCTTCGAAAATGACCTTGCGGTTGCGGAACTTACCCAAGTAGATATTCAGTTGTAGCGATCTCTCCAATGAAATGTGAGGATCAAGGTCCCGCCTTGGACCTCCGTTCACGCTCGGCACTCATACTGGCTTCGGCGTCCGCCCTTCTCGTAGTACGGCGTGGTCGGCTTGGCCCGGCCTCATCCGAGGCCGTCCTCTTCTTCCCCATAAGGGAAAGAAGTGTAGAGATCGAGAAGATGGTGGTGACCACTTCAAAGAAAGCCATTGGGAGGGAAATGCTTGAATGATAAGAGGGGTTGATGGGTCTTTGGAGGGTTTGAGACACTAAAGGAGGACCTTTGTGCTCAATAGATGGAGATAGGGAAGAAAGGGAGAAGAGAGTGATTGGTTCAAGGCAATGGAGGTGGGTAGGTGTGATGGGTAGAAGATTTGGGAAGATGGCAAGGTATGTAGAAGGGGTTTGAGAGAGGATTTAAAGATTAAAGGGGTTTGAACTACTTGAAATGGGAAATAGAGAAGTAATGATGAAGAAGGAAGAAGATTTCAAGGTTTGAGATGTTTAGGTGCAATGGGTTAGGGAGGAAAGGGAGATTTGAGAGATTTGGGAGACGAAATGGAGTAGAGGGAGCTTGTAAGGGGTGTAAACGACCCTAAAAAGGGTTTGGAGGGCTAACGGAGTGGCCCCACACGTGCACATGGCCCCACCTGCTCGGGCAGTGGGCAGTGCGCCGTCGATCTGGCGGTGCCGCGCCCGGGCCCTGTGTAGCTGGGCAGTGCGCAGCCGCCCCACCTGGGGGCGGTGTTCACACCTCCTGGGGATGCCGAAAATATGTGGGGTGCCGAAAATATGTGGGACCCACCCTGGGTCCCTCTGTAAATTACGGCATGGCTCCCCTCTTCCATTCGAGGCACTTTCGAGCCAAAACTCCCACATACGCATGCTTTTAGCATGGAATTCGTTGGATTATTGCCCAAACTCGTCAATTGATGGTTGAGGAAGGAGTTGGGATCGTTTTACACGATCCACTAAGCACACGGGGTGAAATTTAAAGATCCGTTCCGGTTAATTTCGTCGACTGACGAAACTAGGAATCCTATGATTGTTTTTACGTTTTATCGCACCCTCCTAAGTCAAAGTACGTCAGTGTGTATCATGTGACCATAACCCAAGTCTAATTTTATCCAAATCATGCTTTAATACCAACTTGTAACGTCCTAAAAATCGAGGGTCGAGCAGGAGCTCAACTCCTGAGTTCCAACACATCACTTATGCAACATAGATAATGATGATTGAATGTTGTCCGTATTAGTGCATTATACCAAATCAGCATATCATACTTCATAGATATTTAAAGTTACGCAAGCGAAAGATTGTAATAGATATATAAGATATATAGACATATTTCTCAACCTTCAGAGTATGATGGCATTACTAATCTGAATAAATACATATATGAGAACTCCTCCTCATTATCGTAGAAGTCTGGCTCAGCCTCATATGTTATGCCAGTATCTGCATCTAACACAGAGTCTGGTTGGTGTTTAAACACCATCCTAGAACGTGGGAGTGAGTGATCAACTCAGTGGAGCTATAAGGCAAAGGTTAACATGTTATCAATTCAATAAAACAGTAATGACAAAGCAGTACAACAATCACATCCTACGTACTCTTGTTAATGCAAGAATGATATGCATTAATGATGTATGCCCTTGCCTACACTCCCTCAGCGACAATATCTTATGATCGCGGCATGCACCACTCCTAGTAAACATGCACTTCCTCGCCAAAGCACCGTGCAATGCGATGCATGGTCGTGTTAGCCAAGTTCTTAGTTAGACCCTTTCATACAGTAGGATTAGGAAGCTACGGTACCTCTCTATTATATCATTGACCCAACAATGATCCATCTAGGGTCGTCAATTATAGTTATTCACATACGATAGATGGTTCCAAGTCGCTATATAGAGGCTCGTCACCTCAGTGCAGGTCTGTTTTATACTCTAGTTTACTACGGAGAGACTCGTCACTTCGGCACAGATTTAGAGTATGCTCGAGGTCACTACGAGAGGTTCGTCATCTAATCGTAGGCCTACAGCACGAATACCGTGTCCCATACCACCGTATTTGGCTCACGAGTCTGGGTTGCTCAATGGACACTACGGGGAGGCACATCACCCTAGCGTAGGCCGACAGCTCGACCACAGTGTCCCGTAGCACCATACTCGGCTCATGAGTCTTAGCGGATCTTGGTATCAAGGTTAAACGGATTTCATTAGTACGTTGGTACCTTAGATTCAAGCAGTAACGTCCATACATGGTGAACATACATTGGGATAATCGGGTTACTTGAAAAGCACGACTAGTATGAGCGTACATTAAATTAGTTGACATGGAGTGCATACACACTCTTTATGGCCTAACCACTGTCGATAATCACCGTACGAATCGGACTCATCGGGCGTATCCGTCGTGGCTAAATAGTTCGGCCGCCGATCATAAACCATTACCGATTGCCTGGACTACCTCGTAGCCCCAATCGCACTTTAAATACAACAGGCACTCATATGTACTAGTTAAACAGCATGTAGCAACCAATTCCAATATAAATCTCATATAAGTAATTTAACGAACATAGAGTACATATTATCATGCATAGGCATTTCATCCATAAATCACATAGTAGTAAGATATGTTACATAAAGGGAACTGTAACTTTGAATAAGGGAATTGAGAATCCTATCTCAACACCCCCATTAAATACATTCCAATAAGCATTTTCTTATTCAGGCATTTTATCAAACACTTAGACTACACATATTACATACTTGTAATAAATTTGTTAAACTACATATTATAGCAAATCCTTCTACATAGGAGTTACCATACATTCAACAATCATGTATTCCCATACATCAATCATAATAAGCACAAATCATAATTTCATATTCATTTAGACATTTTAACAAACACGTAAAATGCATAGATTTCAACATAGTTCATATATAAGTGTAATATGCGGAAACATCGTATCTAAGCATGTGTGGTAGCAATCAAGTCAGTCATAAATCATTAACTAACATTGAAAGCTTTAAAAATCATAACCTAAACATTTATAATCCGCACCTTATGCCGGTAAACTTGCAACGAACTCAGCTTAACCCTAAGTCCTCGTCTACGGTACAACAACAACCTATAGCATGAAATAGGTTAGCTATTTCACCCTTCACTCTATTAGAATTCCTAAAACAGATTAGGGATAAGATTTCTTACCCAAGAATGGAATCAGAATCGCCGGAATAGTGATATGGTCGCAGTGGTTAAGCACGTGGAGTGGTGGGATCAAATCCCAGGAACAAACTCCAACTCTGTCTCTCTCTCACTTTCTCTGTCTTTCCTTCTCTTTCTTCTCTCTTCTCTCTCTAGGGTTTGCAAATTCATATGTGAAGGGAGAGAGAGGGTTTAAGGCCCTTATCTAGGCCCAGAATTGATGGGAATGACTCCAAGGCCATGATATACTTAGGTTATAGCCAAAGACTGGCCGTTCGGTCCAACGGAGCTGATCTGAAGGCCCCTTTTCTGCATGCGGTCAGACTTAAGCTTCCTGACATTGGATTTAAGTCAGGTTAAGATCTCGGGCCGATCGGATTAGTTGATCGGCCACGAGGGACCAGTTTCAGTTCAATGGTCACCGGTACTCGATTAGGGCCACAAGTACACTAACATGTATATGAAAATTTCCCCTGATCCGAGAGTGTATTTGAGTCAGATTTCGACGGTTTAAAACCTTAGATTTAGCCTACAAGTGAACGACTTAATTCACTTAAGCTTCAGTTTATTTCCTAAAGATATTCGCGTTTCTCACGCACTTCGCTCCGGGCTCAAGTTGTGTGCGTTACGGGATACTATCTAGACTTGATTTTTGAGATGGTTGTCAAGTCCAGTAAGGCAGTCTTAATTGTTTAGTTTCACGGTTATCGGACTTTCGACGCGTGGTCCAGGCCCGATCCAGGGTTTCAGTGTACTCCCGAGAGCAACTGGATTTAGAGATTTATCCTAGGTTTTAGGTTAACGTAGCATTAACGATTCTGCAAGTTTTGGGGCTTGCAGATCGTATTTAAAGTAGTTCAAGATAATTCCAAAGATAATCTAGTTTAGTACTTAGTTAATTCTCATCTAATTCTTAAAGGATTCGGTCTTCAGTGATCTCTGCCTAAGGTGGTATTCGGGTCTTTATACGGATTTTTTCGAGGCGTTACATAAACCTAAAGTGCAGTTGTTCCTAATCAAAAATTTTGGTGTAGTGTAACCATTTGATTAATGGTTTGAAAATTTACGGTCTATACTTATAAGCATACTAGAAAAGTCTAAGCATTGATGTGTGTTGGATATGGGCCTATGAGGTCAATTGTGGGCAACTACTAATAGATGGGTCCCACATGGTTTCTTCTTATTTTTCTCTTTCTTAACTTCATTATTTCTCTTTTGAATTTAAAAGTACTTTTTTTATATATATAAAAAAGAACAAAATATTTAAGAGATATTAGATGAAATGGAAATAAGCGTTACCTCATCTAAACTCTTATATCTCTGCATTCTTTACTAAACTCAAGTCTCTAGATTCTTCCCTTTATAATGGGAGATAACCCCTCATAAAGGTATCACAAACTAAAAAGATTCCAAGAGAAAATATGAAAGAAATTATGCCTACTTCAGAATTATATGGGCGATTAGATCCTCTCTGCTGCCGTGATGATCAAGTAAACCACTGGATGCAGACCATCCATCTTCAAGTACTTTATGTGAAAAACTCTATATATTGTATGGATAACGTTAGATCATGCATGCCCATCCATCTGAGTTGTCCTTCAATTGTATTAGAGCAATTATGACGGATATGTGATGGTATTGTGAGAATTGATGATATGAGTGAGTACCTTCCAAAATTCAAATTTTATTCTTTCCTATGCCCATTTATTTTCATCATGCATATTAATCGCCATTCATCATCCCTCTCCTTCTTGATCATCTTTCTTCCTCCTTGAGCCTTGCCAACTCAAGTAGTCATGATAGTGACAGTCATGGTCATTGTTGCCCGAAGCAGTTGTGGCAGCAATAGGCATGGCCACTGCCACATTAAGGCTGCCATAACAACGACACTTATATAAACCCAAATAATAATAAGAAAGGGAGGGAAGATGGGTTATCATGGCTGCAAGAGGCTTGGTTTTGGAAGATGGTTTATGTTAAAACTCTAAAAAAGAAAAAAAAAAAACGAAGAAAAAGAGGGAGATGGGCTGAGCCACTGGGCCTGACCCTTTTTTAGCTTGGAGAAGTGGGCTTTTAGCCTATTATTCAGTTCCAACTAACTAAGGGAGAGTGGGCATGCTCACATTTAGGCCCATTTGGGAAGGCTTTTGCAATCCTGATGGACCAAGAACTGTGTTATATACTCTACGCCCCAATGAGCTAAACCCATGGATAATGATAATTGATGTCTAACTGTTATGAATAGGGATGATTAATGTTTATCTGTTATCCACAGGGTGGTTTATTAAGTGGGGCCCAAATCTAGGCTCGGGCTGATTAACCCTTATCGTGGCAATTTTAATGGTTTTAGAGATACCATCCAAGTCTATTCTTATGCCAAAATATAGGGACCATAGTGCACTGGTCAAGGGCATCTACATGCTACCAATTGGCCCCACATTTGTGATCAAATCAAGATGGGCCCGCCTGAAGCCCAAGTCCTCTTTTAATAATATTAAGTGTATTTTATTTAAGGGCATTTAATTAGCCTTTTGTGTGTTGATTTAAGCAAAGTGTTAAGAACTGACTTAGGATTTTATTTTATTTATAGTGATTTGTCCATTGGTGCATTCCGTTTTTTGTGATTAATAATCCAAATCTCCATAGATTCTAGGATTTAGCATACATGGAGACAAATCTCCAAAGAGTTTGAATAATCAAAATGAAAGATTTAAAGAGTTGTTTGAGTGCCTATAAGTTTTATTAGTTATAAAAGGTTTACAGATGAATCTTGAGAAATGATGCCATGTTAGCACATGTGATTTGAAGGCTTCTTTCATTTTTGAAGTGAGCAAATACACTTCGATTTTTGAATGGGAAAGGATACAATTCAGCTATTTCACTTAGTCATGCACTTGCACCCACATCATGGGCAAGCCCTAAAGTGGATGTGGTATTACTACAAGAAAATTAAGCTTTATCGGCGGCCAAAAACGCCCCTAAAAATCCAAAAACCGCTGCCAATTCTATTATCGGCGGTCGTACTCAACCCACTAAAGGGGGCGGCGCTATACTTTTTACCGGCAGTCACACATCTTTACCGGCGTTTTTTATGACCACCTCTAAAATAAAAACTTTACTGGCGATTATCTTTTATCGGCGCTTACGGTGACTGCTGGTAAAAACTATACTAAGTGCCGCTAAAAGCTGTAAAAACTGTTGGTAAAAGTTATAAGAAACATTGGTAATATCCGTAAAAAAAATGCCAGAAATTGATAGAAAAAATGTTGGTAAGAGAGAAAAAAACATCGTAAAAGATGAAAAAAGCGCTAGTAAAAGATGCAGAAAGCGTCGCAAAAGGTTGCCACAATGGCGGGAAAAAATATGCAGAAACGCCGCTAAATGTCTGACGAAAAGTCATTTAGACATATTAAAGCGCCGGTAAAAATATTTTTGACCGCCACAGTAAGGTTGCCAAAACACCGAGAAATATATGCAAAAATGCCAGAAAAGGCATGTTGAAGTGTCATTTAGACATATCAAAGCCCCGGTATACGTCAGTGCAAATCTACGAAGGCATCAGTAAAAGACTCCCAACAAATCAGGCATAATTCAAATGTCATGAAACGCCGACATATGCCATGAAAAACCTTTAAATATACACAAGTAAAAACTACTGACTGCTTGTAAAAGTGTTGACCACGAGTTAATTTTTTTCTTAATCCATTTGATTGTTTATATTTAATTGGAACTTATATTGTTTTTAAATATTTAGAACCTAAAAAATGTTGCACAACACAATTAAAAATGAATACTAAATAAATTGTATTACTTTATAATGAAAAACATATAATATTTACAATAATGTGTTGAAAATGTTCTAAATACATATAAAAGAAATCCCTCCATCCAGCCATATATCACCTGCTTGGGCCTGCAACTTGCAAGACAAAATAATAAAAATAAATTAATTACATTTCAATAGCATATCCTATGACAATCAACGCCCTAGTAAGAAAACGTTCCTTCCCATACAAGTCAATAAAAGGAGGGGCTCATTCACTATAAGCAACCGGGTCAAATTCCAATCCAAAAGTTACATGGGGCATATCCGGTGACTTTCAATGGCCAATCCAATCTACGGTAGGGATTGATTCATGGGAAGAGGAAGCTGCAACAACCTAAAACAAACAAAAAAATGGAAAAAATAAAAAGAAATAGAAAAAAAAAAAAAAACTGCAACAACTTATAAAAAAAAGAAATTATAAGAATGATGTCTCTTACCGTTGCTGCCTTGATAAATCAACTCATCTAAGCCACTGCCTATTTTTACACCACTCATGCACAACATATAAAACATTTAAAAACAGCGGTGCCATCGAAGGAGAAGGCCATCATGAGCAGGAGATTATCAAACAAAGAGCAGGTTTTTGGGGGTATCTAATGCAAACTGTATATCAGGTTACACCTCCCTTAGTACTAGAAATGGAACAGTCCCCAACATAGCTTTTCCCAATAGCTGAATGTATCATTACACATTTTTCATTTTAGAATTTTACAGCTATGTTTGGTCGTATAAGCAAATTGAATTGTGAAAATTCAGTTCAAACAAGAAAAAAGCAAAAACTAATGATGTTTCGTTAGTAAGTAGCTCTCACATTGCAGCTACGTTCCTTCAAGTCATCAAACTTGCAATAGTCGAGTTGCAATTGGGAGTCAGAAAATCAATGTGAATACAATGGCAATCATAAACTTTACTGGAAAATTTATTGTGATCCAATTTGATATTGCATCCAAACATGCTTTAAAAGAGACATGCCTGCTAATTTCACCATGGGTTTTTATCTATTGAGGGTTCTGTTTTTGAGATATTCCTTGTTTGTTCAAACTTGCAAAGCTGAAGTTGGTCTGTTTGGACAGGCTTGTGTTGGTGCTGTAATGCTGATGGATATCGTTTTCTGGTGTCTTATAGTTCCGTTTCTCTTGATCCAACATTTCAGCTTGAATATGGTGAGAGATTTTTCCACATTTTTATCTTTTCCAAAAGGTTAATTGCCATGTCCATGCCTGTGTAGCAAGACACTCCATTTTCTAGAATTTGTGTCTGAAATTCATGTAGGACACATAACTGACACTTCTATTAGGAAAACCTTGGGGCCTGTTTGGATGACACTTAAAAGTGAGCTCATCTTATCTATAATATATAAGGCAAGCGGCTTTTGGATATTTTTTCCACAGCAATTTTTTTTGCAGGATGGAAAACTTTGAATATTCAAATGAAATGGGAAGACATTTTAAATGACGGGCTACTTTGGGAACTAGAAAATATTGTTGTTGTTCCATGTTTCACCTGCAAAAAAAAAGAAGTCTACAAACGGCTTATATTTTACCCAAAACAAAGTATTTTCATCTTTAAATTATTATTATTTTTTTTGTATGTGAGTAGCCAGCTCGAACTTCTCCTCTTTGAATGTAACTGGTAAGGAGTTTAGGACTTCAACCCAAAAATAAGGAAGATCTAAAGCTCAAGTTGGCCCCAACTAGGTAATGTGGAGACGATCCACCCATCATTGAAACTACTAACCCACACCTTCACAAAACACCGTTGTTTTATGCAATTAGCTTACGTAAAACTTATTTCCATGAGAATGAGCAGATGGTATGATTTTTGTCTTATGACATCCAAGAGTAAAAAGTCTGAGGAACTTACTGGTTTATCCTCTATGTGATCACCATTGGGTTCAACCACCTTTTTAGCAAGCACCTGACCTCTTGGAAGTGGAGCACCTGTTAAAACATTCTCGTCAGCAAGAGCTGGCAGAACAGTATCATTAAAGAGTTAATAACCAAAACACTGGCAGAACCATGAATCACGAACAGTTCCATGGTTTATAAGATCAGCAAAAAACAGGCAATTCCTACAATTTTAATCTTTTTGTTGTTGCATAAGTGGGCCAGCGGAAGAGGATGGAAAAACATCCAACTGCGATTTGGTGGTACATCCAAATTCACCTTTAATGTACTCTTGAACTGTACTATGTGACTTAGCTTTGATGCTTGATGGCACATAAAAGCTGTAGTATAAACAGGATATCAGAGATGACAATCATGGAACAAAAAACCATATATACACGTGGCTCTTGTTGTTCAGTGTAGGATAGAAAACAGAAGCTACAACTCTTTTTGTTCGGTGTGGCAGAGAAATGAAACCCATGTTATAGGTGCTTTGGTTATTCTACTTTACACTCTCATCTCAAAGTATCATTGTTTATGGGTGAAGTGTGGTAAACAATTTTATGAAAACGCCTCCAAATACTGCACTACGCTGGTGCAATCAGATGCACTGTCTAACTGAATTGCAATTACAATTCATATCTGTTGAGCCCATTCTAAAATTTAGAAGGCACACACACACAAAAAAAAAAAAAAAGGAACAAAAAAAAGACAATGAGAGAATAACCTAGATGAAGAGATATTTGATATGGTTCATAACTGCATGCCAGTGTGGAATACGTGTGGAAGTTCTAAACCATTCATTAGGTGGGTCGTGGTGACATGTTTATGAGTTGGGGAGGTAGGTGTGTCTGACATCTTGCATCTGTTTTCGACACTGACACACGTCTAACTATATTTTTTTACCTTCTTCTTCTTTTTTGGGACTGGCACATTTATGTATAAGTTAGCTATAATTGTTGTGGATTGGTTGGTTCAATCAAATATATAAGTATTGACAAAATTTATGGACATCATCAGCTGTTTTCGACACCGACACATGTCTAACTATATTTTTTTACATTCTTCTTCTTTTTTGGGATTGGCACATTTATGTGTGAGTTAGCTATGATTGTTGTGGATTCGTTGGTTCAATCAAATATAGAAGTATTGACAAAATTTATGGAGATCATCATCATCTAAGCGTTATCCCAACAAATTGGGGTTGGCTACATGAATCTGCAAAAAAGTGTATCCCATTCAATTGTCTTGGGGACCACAGTTCTTGAGTTCCTGAAAATTTTCACATGAGGTTATTTAATATCGTGAATAGATATATCCATGTTTGTATTAACGAAATATATATTATTGGACGGTGAAACACCTGTAACCAAAAATATCTGCGAAATCATCATTTGTACAAGTACATGTAACTGAACATTTTACTTAGAATGTTCAATGTGCAGTAACAAATGAAAAAGTTAAAGAAATTTCAGGCGATTCTTACCTTTGACCACTAGCATAATGGGTCTAGATTCACTCCTTTGCTTGAATGACAATTATGGCCTGCCACAGGCCCAACTTGCCCATACAATGTACATAAGCACCGACTTGTTTTGAGCAATCGTTGAACTCTATCATGATCTCACTCCAATAGAAAATAACAATTAAATACCTGAAAAGTCATATGAAACCCAACAGTCAAATCACTACCAATAGAAAACCACAATTAAATACCAGGTTGAGAACACTCGTACCAAATCCATCATTCAAATCATTTTCAAAAATTAAATACCAAAACCATTCACCCTAACAGATTATGCGGAAAACGGCATTAGATTATAAACCCATTACCAAACCCATGATTTAAATCAGACCCATCAATCAAATTCCACAAAAAATCAAACAACCTGTTGAAAAAGAAGACAACCACATTGAAATATTGAAAACCCAAATCAGAATCCATTGTTGTATATCACCTCCAACACTCAAAACTTACAAATTTCCACACGTGCATACATACACATTCATATGTACATATAAACACACAAATTAAAACCCACAACTGAGTGTAATAGTCCCTTCACTCACATTTGTTGTTGCAACTACTACTACTTCACTTTTCTAGCAAAGCACTCTATTGGGGCTAGCAACCAATACAGACAACAAAAAACACAGCCCCATCACCTGAAAAACAAGACCCATCTCGGGATTCAAATCAATGGAAAGAATTGTTTGATGTCTCATTGAAAGGAAATAGAACAAACATGACGATGTTATATCAATAAAGGCTCACAAATCCTACCAGGGCTTTCTGCTTTGGAGAGACCCGGAAGCATATGACAGATGCACCTAGATCGCTCATTATTATAGTTCACCTGTAACTCACTGAGGCTGGATTGTGAAAAGAAGAAAAAATCCATTAAGAAATTAGAACGAAAATGACATGTTGATTTGAATTAATGATAGATGATGAGGCAACACTAACAGCAAAATAAGAAGCAAGTCCGCCACCATATTTGAATTTGTTGTAAAGATGTCTAGCTTGATCACATATGGAGCTTCTACCAAAAGCACCAAACAAATCCCTGCGCTGCAAAACCGACGTTAGTAAACTTCATGTGCACAGTCTTTTGAACTAATCCAACTACACATCTTTAATGTCATACCAAACACAATTCAATATTTCCTTAGGAATTCTGACCCCTTACAGTGGACCCCACTGCTAGCTGATGGATGCCAAGATCCACCATCTAATTAGACATGGGACCCACAACACTTGGATACCACAACATTCAAATAGCCATCTCAGCTGCCACTGAGCTAGCGTCCCTGGCTGGCTACACATACATATGCATGTACACATACAACAAATGAAACTTCACTTCCCACCAACGACATTCTGACATCATATGACATCCTAGAAATCCATCATGGTATCACACAGCCTGTCAGATGATATTTGGAGAACCACCGTCAATCATCAAAAGGGCAGACTGGCAATAGCACATAAGGCAAATGATGGCCCACCCGGCCTTCACGAATCAGCTAAATAGTCTTGCAAAAGTTCTTGCATATCTTTCCTAATATGGAAGATACCACAAAAGACTGTAGTCACTGCAATTATGAAGCATGCCAGCTGTCTCCATCAAAATCAAGCTTAAGATGGACTTACGAGTTACGATACCAATCAAACTGGACAGTTTCGGTGAGAAATCTCACCAAACCTGGTTGTTAGAACCAATCCTGCAATAGGGTGAAACATTCAGCTAAAGATGGCTGGCCTTGTCCATAAGGCATCTTGAAGAACAACCTATCAAGGATAGAACATCATTAAGACATTAATCCCCTGCCTATCCCACTCCTCATTGATGAAAAACGGCACTTTGCTTCAAGTGACAATATAGAATTTGAAACTTTTATAGGATAGCTATAAGACGAGGCATTCTTTACAGGACAGAAAGTTGGCCAGTTCATAGGCCATCACCTTTGTCATGGTTGTGAAACAGATACGGAGAGTGGGTGACTGTACCAATACCCTAAAACAGTTAATACCCACAAGGGGACTCCTTGATCAGGGTTCAAAGTATAACAGGATTGGAGTGAGCTAGCATTGGAGTTGGGGGAGCGAAAAAGGAGATGGATTTCAAGAATCATGCTACCCCAGGGCATATGGTGTTCTCTACCGTGCAAAGACAAGTCCAACAAAACGTATTAAGCATCAGAGGCATTGTTGCTTGTGTGCCGACCCCAGTTATTTGGCATAAGACTTAGATGATGATGATGATCATGAGGCATTGTTGCTTGTTTCCAACTAAGAGAAACTATGAGTGGAACCTGTTATGATTCACTGAAACCATTCAAATTTCAAGAAATCAATCATGGGACCCACTTCAGAAGCAGCCCAACAGAAGAGAGTGGAAAATCTGAGCTGTGCATCAGGTTAGCCCCACAATGTACATGACCTGGCCCAAAAATGAGATAGGCCACTATCCATGTATACCACTCCATCACTTTGTGTGGCCCACCTAAAGACCCGATGCATGGTTCGTATGTTGCAGCTGCATTCCAGCCCTAGTGAAGCTCATACATAGAAATTAGCATACCTTAATGTTAGGCAAGGTCATGAAATTCTTGCTAATGTGGACAACAAGCTTGTCCATGAAAGCTAGGGCAATGTAGAAACCATGCATGGTGTTGTCTAAGTTGTACCTGGAAACGGTTTCTGAATGCACGAAATCAAAATCAGTGGCCTGTTTGGGAGACTAGAATTCAAACAATTCAAGAACTGAAAGAAGAGTAGAGCTTTGGCATTTTTTTAAATTTTACGTATTCGCGGAACCCAAGAGAATCTCTATAACCCATCCCATCAATCAATCAATCAATCAAAGTACACAACCATGCTTTCTTTCTCCCCAAGACAAGCAACCTACCCTAAGTCAACTCTCAAGTCAAGTACATCTATCACTCACATCCATCACTCACACTCATTACCTCTCTCTTACAACCACCCTCTCTCTCTCTCTCTCTCTCTCTCTCTCTCTCTCTCTCTCTCTCTCTCTCTCTCTCTCTCTCTCTCTCTCTCTCTCTCTCTCTCTCTCTCTCTTTCTCTTCACATTTTCCAAGCAACCAAAAAAAAAGGGAGGTGCACGTCCAAGCACTTCTAAGGAGAGAAAAGTGTGTTGTGTGTGGCCCACTTCCTATCCCAAGATCCATCATCCTAGCCCTTCAATTCTCATCATCTTCCATCAAAGTGAGACACAAGGAGTTCGGCGTTCCATCAGGCCAAGAAGATCGAACGGTGGATATTTTATAGGCCTAGATTTCACGTTTTGATGATGGGCTAAGTGGGGCCTACCGATTGATGGTATGGATCTCGCTTTGGACCCTAGATGTGGCCGATGGCTCACCATGATTCACATGATCATTTCATGATGGGGCCATTCTCCATGGACCCCATCATGATGTTTACTTTTATAGTTTGAAAGGAGTCATCTAGACCTTCCATTTTGATGGAGAATGAATCTCTACCATTGATTTTGATTTGGTGGGCCCACATGTATTGGGACCCACTTGATGTATGATTGAAATGCATGGAAAAAGAGGGCTCATAGTGGCGTAGCCCTCCATCGCACATGTCTCTCTCTCTCTCTCTCTCTCTCTCTCTCTCTCTCTCTCTCTCTCTCCCATATTTGGTGGCCCACTTGATGAGTGTACGTGATATCCAGACCGTCCATCCAACGGATCACATGGCTATCCAAACATGGGGACCAGCCCACCTTGCTACCCCCTTTTTTTGGAGGGTTTGGATGATGGGAAAATACAAATTTTAGGTGGACCCAACGTGGCCAGATGGGCCAACCCAGAACCTGCTGGACGTCTGCTGTCCAGACCGTCCAGCAGGGTCTGGACGTTGGAAAGAAAAATAGAAATATTAGCTTGATTCAAAAGTTTTGGGTGGGCCGCTCATGCAGGCCCCACCTTGATGTATGGATCTAATCCACGCCGTCCATCCTATCTCCCAGCTCATTTTAGGCATTGAGCCGAAAAACGAAGCCAATTCGAATATCTGGTGGGCCGCATCATAGAAAACAGTGATTCTTACCGTTAAAATTTGTTAGGGCCCACTTTAATATTTCCACACATCAAAACATGTTGAATATTGGGCTTGTTTAGTCTGTCTTGAGCCATAGAATTCAATAGATGGAGTGGATCCTCCTGATGTGGGCCCCACCTAGGAAAAACTGCAGGAAAAAAAAAAAACTATGTATATATATAAGGCAGCAGGTGTTGCTGCCGCCGCCTCCCAGAGGACGCTGCGGTAGCATCCTACTGAGCTACTGGAGAGGCCAGGGACCGTGTGCAATCCCCCCCCCCCCCCCTCGTGATGCATGTGTGGGTCCAATCCGCACCGTCCAGATCTTGGACGGTGGGACCCACCATGATGCATGTGTTGTTGTATCCATAATGTTCAACCATTTTGAAAGATAATTTTAAGGCTTGAGATAAAAAATTAGACAAATCTAGTATCACATGGACCACACTGTAGAAACAGTGGGATTGAACATCTACCATTGAAACCCTTTAGATTCCGGAAGTTTTGGACCAATATGATATTTGCTATTCCTCTCAGTTCAGGTCCTTGTGACCTTACGAACTGGCTAGATGGGAAATAAATGCTATGATGGGCCCATTGAGGTTTTAATAGTGGAAAATCACCATCTCCACTGTTAGATATGGTATGGTCCAGTTGATCTTTTGATATGATTCATTTTTTATATAATACTCTATATTGATCTCTAAAAATAGATGAATTGTATTCAACCCATTTGAATTGGCCCATATAACTCGGTCCATTCGACTCGGCCCATTTGATTCGGCCCATTTGATTAGGCCCGATGTGATGTATTTGGGGCCCGTTTGGTAAGGCCCGATGTAATGTACTTGGGGCCCATTTGATTAGGCCCGATGTGATATATGAGGCCCATTGTTGAGGCCCACCTTGATGTGTATAAGGCCCATTGTTGAGGCCCACCTTGATATATATGAGGCCCATGTGATGCAGCCCATTTGATGTATTTGAAGCCCATGGGTCGAGGCCCAATGGGATGTACATAAGGTCCATTGCAATGTGTGATTCCACCATGGTTTATGTAATGATGTTTATGGCAGGCTATGCCTTGGGAGCAATGATGGTTTGACATCCACATTGTAAGGATAATGTTGGTTAAATGTCCGCATTGTAACTTTCCCTAGGACTCATTGATAGGCCCATATTTGTTGTGTGTAGGCCATCTAGGCCTATCTTCGTTGTGAGGATAGTTCATCACTTTATAACATGCTTAGTATAATTTCATGACTCATGCCATACACATCATATGTATGCTTGATATGAGTAGTGACTGATCATAGCATATGCCATTGAGCAGATTATTTATAGGACTCACTGATAGGAGTTACCCACATGAGCGTGTGGTACGCGCAAGATTGCTGCATGACTGAACGGTGTGACTTTATGCATCTCGCATATGTGTGACATGATCATTGTACGCCCTAGTGACATCAGGGCCGTGGCCTCCACAGGCATATCATGGATGACCGGATTGGATACCGAAAATATTAGCTCTAGCACTATGGGCACATAGGATGTCCTTGGGTGAAAATCCTAGAACCTTTTTGGTACCAAGAGATGCTCCAACGTCTAGACCAAGTGGATACACGAGCGCACGAGTGCTGAATACTAGTAGGTCGCGTCTCCCACTGTATCGTGGTAGGTTGGAAGGGGGTGTGGCCTTATCCGCCCGAGTGAGGGGGTTGTAAGCTAGGCTGAGTTTGACCAGCTCGCAAATGGGTCCACTATCGACAAGCCGGGTAGGTATTGCAGACTACTGGTCAGGTGGATAGTGTGATCTCTTTCACTCGCTGGGCTGTGCGGCTAGGGAGGCGGCAGCCAGTGTGGAGTATACTAGACCCCAGTGATATCCCAGAGGGGAACTATACTTGTATATGTACTTGATGAGGACTGACACCCTTACATTGCATCTCGCATATGACATTCGGCTACGTAGGCCTCGCATCGCATGGCCTTGGTATGGCCGATAGCATTCATGTCTTGCATCGCATAACCTTGGTAGGGCTGATAATATTCATGGACTTACCAGCATATTTCCGTATTTATCTGATACTGCATACTTGGCACTCACCTTGCGTACACACTTACACCATCCTCTAAGCTTTTGTAAGCTTATGCACAACCGTTGCATGCAGGTGATGTTGGATCGCAGCAGTGCTGAGGCAGGAGCGCGCATCAGATTATTTTAAAGCCTTTTTATCACCTTATATTTCCCTTTCCACATTGTACTTAAAGTTCTTGATATAGTGGATATGTGATGATGTTTTTTTGTGACTTGGTTATGCTCCATTACAAAAAAAAAAAAAAAAAAAATCATATTGAAAATCCTCGTAAGATCCCAGGATCGAAATCTGGCATATGAGTGCTGAGAGCCGAGAGTGAGGTACTACAGAGGCTGTCGGCGCCGGATTCGGCGATCGAAAATTTTGTGAGCCCTTTTTCCGAGTTTGGGGCGTGACAGGAGGTCCATGAAGAATGTCAGGATTGATGCCCTGAGCTTTGATGGTCACTTTGACCCTAATGCATTCCTTGATTGGCTAGCTGACATGGACCACTTTGAGTGGCATGAGATGTCAAATAATCAACAAGTGCGGTTTGCCAAAATGAAGCTTGTGGGGCAATCAAAGATGTATTAGACCAATAAAGAGAGTATGATTGAACGGTTGGGAGGAGGTCCCGTTACCCAATGGAGCGAGATGAAAACTATGCTAAGAGAGAAGTACCTCCCTCTCTCTTATCACCAGAAGCTCCTGGAACAATGGCAATCTTTACCCCAAGGATTCATACCTGTCACAGAATACATCACAAAATTTTAGGAATTTATGATGCAGTGTGACATTGAGGAAGACCCTTTAGTAATGCTCATGCATTTCAAGATGAGCCTTCGATCAGATCTTTAGCGTGAGCTTTGGGCTCGTCCCATGACAGATTTGGACGATATGTATCAAGTGGTGCAGGAATTAGAGCGGTATTTGAAGACTCTTGTCATAAGACGGTTCGATTCCCGAGACTAATGTTAGGACTGGTTCTCAGGGAACTATACCCAACGTTGGTAATCAACCTAAGGGGCAGGCGAATGTTCCGCCTAGGCCTAAGGATAACAAGGGAAAATGCGTCTTTAGTGCTGGTCCAAGTGGAGGAAAGAATGTGCGATGTTACGAATATGGAAATATTAGCCATTTTGCAACTCAGTGTCTCACTAAGAGCAAAGGAAAAGCCTTGGTTATAGGTGATCAGCTCGTAGGATCATTGATTGATGAGGATGAGGTGGGTGATGATGCCACACTAGCAGTTGTCAGGTGTGTGCTAAACCAGGCTAGAAGTAGTGTTGACTGGCATCGCAACACTATTTTCTACACGATCGCCAAGTGTGGCGAGAAAAATTGTAAGGTAATAGTGGATAGTGGGAGTTGTCAGAATGTAATTTCCACTAGCACCTTAAGTCGTCTAAAGTTAAAGGCCACCCCTCATCCTGACCCCTACAAAGTCTCCTGGGTAAACAAGACTTCCCTTCCTGTCACCTATCAATGTCTTATATCCATTTAGTTTGGGTCTTATAAGGAGTCTTTGTGGTGTGATGTGTTGCCCATGGATGTAGGTCACATCATCTTAGGTAGACAGTGGCTATTTGATAATGACGTCACGATCTACGGCCATTCTAATGCGTGTACCTTCATGCATAACGGCAAGAAGATTAAAATTAATCCTACACCACCACAAAACACTGCACAGAAGAAAGGTGAGAAGGCTAGTGAACCTAAAGAAGTGATGAAATCCACACCCAATTCTCTCCACATCATCACAGTTAAAGAGTTTGAACGAGAGACTGGAGAGGATTCTATGGTGTATACCTTAATGGCTAGAAAGGCTACACTAGAGGTACCAGTAGGGTTACCCCACGAGGTAGCCCCCGTCTTAGAGGAGTACAAAGATGTATTTCCTGAGGATTTGCCGGATGAATTGCCACCCATGAGGGACATCCAGCATACCATTGATCTCGTCCTTGGGTCGACTCTACCAAACCTTCCTCACTATAGGATGAACCTTATCCTACAGAGCATGCAGAGTTAAAGAAGCAGGCAGATGAGCTCATGCGAAAGGGTTTCATCCAGGAGAGCATGTGCCTGTGTGTCGTACCCGCTTTATTGACACCTAAAGCCCGTGTGTCGTACCCGCTTTATTGACACCTAAGAAAGACAACACTTGGCACATGTGTGTGGACAGTAGAGCCATCAACAAAATCATGGTTAAGTATAGGTTTGCCATACCTAGGCTTGATGAAATGTTAGACATGATGGTTGAATCCACCACTTTCTCCAAAATAGATCTCAAGAGTGGATATCACCAAATTCGTATACGCTCCAGTGATGAATGGAAGACAACTTTCAAGACGAAGGATGGGCTATATGAGTGGTTGGTCATGCCTTTTGGCTTGACTAACGCACCCAACACTTTCATGCGGGTGATAACCCAAGTTTTGAAATCATTCATGGGAAAACTCTTAGTGGTGTACTTTGACAATATCCTAATCTATCGCACCACTAGAGAATCACACCTTGAACATTAAAAGTTGGTTTGTACCATCCTTAGGGCGGAGAAATTATACGCTAACCTTAAGAAGTATTCGTTCATGTCCAATCAGGTTATGTTCTTAGGGTTTATAGTGTTAGCAGGTTTATAGTGTTAGCAGAAGGGATGCGTGTAGACCTAGAGAAAGTCAAGGCCATAATTGATTGGCCTGAACCGAGGAACATCCGTGAAGTGTGAAGCTTCCATGGCTTAGCCACATTCTATCGTGGGTTCATTAGGAGTTTTAGTACGATTATGGCTCCCATTACAGAGTGTATGAAGAAGGGAGAATTTGTATGGTCAAAAGCCGCAGTTAAGGCTTTCAAAGAAATTAAAGGCAAGATGGTCAAAGCTCCCGTCATGTGCCTTCCCGACTTTTCTAAAATCTTTAAAGTTGCGTGTGATGCATCTGATGTTAGTATTGGTGGAGTCCTGAGTTAAGAGGGTCATCCTGTTGCATATTTCATTGAGAAAATGAATGAGGCAAAACAAAAATACTCTAACTATGATGAAGAATTCTACGCAGTATTGTAACATCCCGAAAATCGGGGGGTCGAGCAAAAACCCAACTCCCGAGTTCCAAAATGTTATTTATGCAACATAGATATGTATGATTGAATGTTGTCTGTGATAATGTATTAAACATGAGTAGATTAAGCCAGAACAGCATATCATACTCCAGAGACAGTTAAATTTGCAAGCGGAAGACTGTAATAGTATGTATAACATATATAAACTGTTGTATGTCTCCAGAGTGTGAATATATTACCAGGTTATACACATACATGTATACTTCAAAAGTAAACAAAATGAATATACATGAGGGCGCTAAAAATATAAAATGACAAGTGTCAATGTATCTAATCGACCTCCCTGTAATCCCGTCAATCAGATCACGCATAAAGGAGAGATCCTCCTCATCATCATCAAATCCAGCTCCGCCTCGCAGGCCGCGCCATCATCTGCAATCACAATAGGGACTGGTGGGTGTCCGGAAACACCATCCCGTAACGTGGGAGTGAGTGATCAACTCAATGGGATAAGAGAGCAAAGATTAGCATGTTATTAAATCAATCATGCGATAATAGTAAAGCAGTAAATCAAACAATCCTAATACTGTTGTTAATGCAATATGACATGACGTGATGTATGCCCTCACCGACGATCTCCCTCATACGGCAACATCTTACAACCGCGGCATGCCACACTCCCTAGAGTGCTCCACATCTTCCAGGCACATGCAATGCTATGGTGATATGATTTCCAAGTTGTTATTAGTCCATTCAAACAGCAAGATTGGAAAACTAAGGTACTTCCCTTATATCAATCCCAACACAGATCCTGTCTAGGGTCGTCACTCCTAGTAATCTCATACGATGTATATTTCGTAGGTCACTGCAAGGGCTGTTGCTCGCACTCCTTGCACCGCTCCCCCATCACCTTATCAATACAGGCCTACTGTACTCTACTGCAACGGAAGGGTCGTCGCCTCCCGTGGACTCAGAATACGCTCGCGGTCACTACAAAGGACTCGTCGCCTGATCAGTGTATGCCGACAGCTAGAATATAGTGTCCCATACCACCATAATCTGCTCACGAGTCTAGGTGCTCACTGGTCATTACGGGGAGGTTTGTGGCCCCAGCGTAGGCCGACAGCTCGACCACGGTGTCCCATACCACCATGCCCGGCTCATGAGTCTTCGTGGATCAAGGTACCATGGTTAACAGGGTTTACAATGGTAAGTTCAGTACCCTAGGTTCAAGCAGTTATGACTCATGCAGGGTGAACATACAACGGCCAGTCGGGTTACTTGACGGGCTCGACTAGCACGATCGCATCGCAAGTCGAACGACATGAAGTTCGTAAAACACTTCGCGTGGCCTAACCACCGCCGCCAACTCCAACACGACTCGCGTTCATCGACGCGTCCTTCGTGGCCAAAATAAGCTAACCACGAATTCGCTCGGTTGTCGACTGCCTGGACTACGTATAGTCCCAAACACATATGAATCCACGTCAGCGATCATGTGAGAGTATTGGAAATGAAACACAACCATGTGAGCATGTTAACACATGTTATATCGTACAACTTAAGTAAATCATCTAACACATGCCTTTCGTACATATAATGAACTTATGCATATCGCCAACATATAGGAAATCATTTCCATCAGCATATTAATTGAGAATTCAATCTCAAACTAAATCATAACACCATTTAATTCAATACATACTAATACAAGCATTTATACAAACACATACACTACACACTTAAGTCTACATATAGTATGTCGACCCGAAGTGCGCAATTAGGCGAATCTCTTCGCCAAACTAATTATGCACGCATTCCTAATATCCTAATGCGACAAGAAGCCATGTCAATCACGTCAGCAAAATATGAATGAAAATAGTACTTCCTACAAATGACTAAAATGCCCTAAATCTCATATTCTTCGTTGGTTTACGAAACAGGAAACGGACAGCATGTTGTACATGTCAAACGGCATTGCCGTCAAGAATCTACTATTAAACAACATTGAAAGCTTTGGAAACAGTCAATCAAAGCGTCTAAAATCCGCACCTTTTCTCTTATGGATGTGTAAATTCGAACGGAGTGTATATGCTTCGTCTACAGCGATAAGAGAACCTAATTCACGAGTTACGTCAGCTAACAAGCTATGAATCCTAGTAAACCTCAAATCAGTAACTTTCTAGGGTTATTTCATACCTGAAAAAGCGGAGGAATCGCCGGGAAAGCGATAGAGATGCGTTGCTTAAGCACGTGCAACACGTAGCACAAGTGGCAGGAAGAACTCTCCCACCTTCAATCACAAACTCTCACCTTTTCTCTCTCCCAATCTAGGGATTTTTGTAAATTCGGATGGGAGAGAGGAGTGAGGGTTTCAACCCCTTTTATAAGCCCAAACTTGCCCGAAATAGGCTCCGGAACAATGTTTACTTGGTGCATATCCAAATCGGGGCTGTTTCGGTCCAAAAGATGCTTTCTGGTGGTCCCCTGACCGAATGCGATCGAACTTAAGCTCATGCATACTGGATCTAGCATACATCAAGTTTTCAGTCCGGCAGGGTTCGCAGATCGCACGTGGCGGGCCAGTTTCAGTTCAGCGGTCACCGCACGTAGATCAGGGCTGAAAGTCTCATGATATAAAATAGAAATTTCTCCCGATCCGAGGGTGTAATTTGGATGAATTCTGACGGTCAGAACGCTCAATACTGACGCGTCAAGTCGTGTGCCAGATTTGAATTTGAAATTCCAACTGTCCCTATCGCACTCTCTTCGGTCCGGGCTCAATGAAATAGCCTGTGATTATTGGTTTGACTTGATTTTTGGAATAAGTGTCAAGTCCAGCTAGGCGGTTCTAACGGTCTAAGATAGGAGGTATCGGACTTTCGACGCGCGGTGTAGATCCAATACAAAGATTCAAAGTTGTCCAGAGAACAAACCTGCTTAGAGTTTGGTCCGAGGTTATAGAGTATTATAGAGTCATTGGTTCTACTCGATTTGGGTCTTGTAGAACGTATTTAAAGTGATCAGGGACTATTTCCCAGCTACTCCAGCGTTGCGCTAGCTAACTTATGCTTAATTTCTAAAGGAATTAATCCTAAGTGGTTTCTTTGGCTATGGAATTGGGTTCTGAACGATTTTCCAGGTGTTTTAATTGACCCACTGCCTAAGGACGTCAAATCTCAGATTGGCCAAAATCCGGGGTGTTACAATCTACCCCCCTTAAAATAAAATTTCATCCCCGAAATTGGGGAAGGGCAATGAGTACTTTTTCTAAGGAAGGTTCAAATCCTATTTAATAACCTAACCGTACATATGACCTAAATCAAATGTTTCGATCTTGGGCTAGTGGGGAAGGGCCTAACCACGCTTCCGCTACGCCACTCTGATCGAATGGTAGCGTTGACTAACCTATCTGGATTGGACTTAATTCGTTCTACCCCCCTTAAAACTTGGTTCTACTTAAGGTTGAAGAATCTTTGCATCGATCCGTATATCGGAACGAGGCGCAACTTAGGAGCTATCTTTAACCTAAAATAGAAACAACCTTTCTCTATATGGTTTTCCTTGCTAATGATACGTTCTATGGCATTGGTACCTATGATCATAGAGATGAGCCTAATCTCTATTGTGGTTAAGTTCAGGGGCAGGTATGAGTTGGTGGCAAGATGTCTAATTCTCTACTAGCTTTAAGTCCTCGCCATTTTCCAAAGACAATGTGATCCTGTTTGGTTGTAGGTGGTTGGGCCATCACAGAAGAAAGGTTGTGTAGTGGGTCTAAGCCAGATACGTTGAACCTTCTGTCTAATCAGGATAGAAAAATGCGTTGTATCAGTTCTTAATCCGAGTCGATGTCGATCCTCTGCTTGATCAGAGCATTGGATTCATTAGTAACCACTAGGATTAAGAAGTCGACTCAAACCGCGAATACATCGCTTACATGCAGTTCCTTTACTCTGCGTTCCCAAATGCAATAAGTCCTTGGGGAAGGCAATTCTAAGGGGTGTGCTAGTACATTCTAAGTTCAATCTGAGGGAGTTACAAATGTTCCCTGAGAGTGTATGGTTCCTTCCTATGGACAACAACAGAAATCTATAAGTCATAAAGGGATCTACCGAAGGAAGGGAGTCTCATTCCAACCAAATCTAACCTACTATCCCTTAGCATATATAGGCCTTACACTACCTAAGTCAACTAGTAGCATAGTCTGTAACTCAGTACTTATAATCCAAAGCCTAAGTTTATACGTTAAATGGTTCCATACCATTTCTACTACAGGGAATTGTTCTATCACTCAGGGTCAAGATTATCTAAATGGAATTGGATTTCTTATGTCGTCAGATCCTTCAAATCTAGAGTGCTATCGCTAGGTCCAAAACGCCAAGGGCCTATTGGCCAGTAGCATTAAGTTGTATTAAATGGAACCGCATTCCTAATCCCATGTTGGGATAGGGAGTGGCATGCTTGGTAGGAGGGTGGGGTGGGATAAAAATTCATTTGTAGACTGAATCCTGGGAGTTACTATACTCCCAATCTAGGGACAATACCTTACAGTGAAATGAAACGACATGTATTCCATCTAACCAAATTTCGTCACAATATATGGAATAAAGTTCCACATGGATTATGACAGAGATGCATTCGGCTATGCTAAGCCCAAACCACTGACGCAACACATTGTCTACCAGTGACATCACTAGACCCAATGACAACAAAACACAAAAATCCTTAAAACAAATATCAAACAATCTACAGGGCAAAGGCATAGATGCCTAACTCTACCAAAGGACTTTACCACAGCCCCGACTTACCTTCTTTATCCCTGTCGAGTCTAATACTGTCTGTTGCTCACTAGAGCTCTCTCAGCCATATATTTTCAGTATCCTTTAAGCAAAGAAAATGGAGAAATAGGATTGAGAGGGAGGATGGTGAAAAGAGAGAAAAAGGCTAAAATAGCTTAACAATAACCATGGAAAATGGGGAAAATGCAAGGAAATAGCTAACCAAACTAGAAAAGGGAGATCTAGGCATTGTAGAGGGATGCTTCAAGCTCCCCTAGGATGTATTTTCAGAAAGAAATGAAAATGAAAAAGGAGAATGGAGCACCTCACGATTTCAGCTCGATTTGGGGGTTTTAGGAGCTCCAACGGACAAAACCTTCAAGAGGGAGGGCTTCCAACTTCAAAGGAACAATGGAGGGTGGTCGTTTTTGGCAGGGAATGGATTTGAGAGTGGTTTGGAACCACGGTTTTGGGTTAGGGCAGCAAGAAAATGAAAATGGGGCTAGGGAATGGGACTTTTGTGAAGGAAGTACATCTTTTAGGGGGTTTCAAGGTACGGACTGCATACCAGGGGGCTTCCCTAGCTCCCAAACTCCTCCAGCCCAAAGACTAGACCCATTTGAAGAGTTTGACCGGCGATGCATCGCCGAATCGAAGATGGAATCGCCGGTGAAGTTACAAATTGGCCATTGAGGCCATATGGGATGGGTTCCCCTTGCCCTAGGGATTCCAAAAAGGTATGGTTCCTCCTTTAGTTCATTGTAGATTGCCCTAGGGAGGCCCAAACATCCATTCGAAGCTTTTCGGGGCCAATCTGTAATCCCGAATACAAAACCCTATCATGCAGCATATGATTTTGGGGTAGAAGGAGCTAATACATCCATCTAGCCTATTAGTTGCTAAAGAAAGTGAAGTTAGAATGGCCTTATGGTCATTTTTCATAAAATTTTACTATTCACTTTAAAATTTTGTGAAAGTATGATTTTATGTTATTTTCACATTAGGATTGATGCCTAACATAAAAAAGATAAGAAAAAATTGAAGATTTGAGTGGTGAGAGGAAGAATTTCGAAGATTTTCGGTGAAACGGGGTTTTTAAGCCCTGGCGATTGAATACAGGGGTCGCGGTTGTCCCACGGCCCAAAAATTCACATTTACGGGTTTAGAATTGTTCAAAGAACGTCTCAACCCACTTACTTACAACCTAGGAGCTATTCGAGTTGCTTCACGCGACCCTATATGCGTTATGGACTCGATCCCGCGATCGAAATGAATAGACTTCGCCTATTGGCGAATCTGGGATGCTAGAAGTGTTTCTAGACCCTTCTCGCACCCACCTAGGTCAAAGGAAGCGACAGCGTACGTCGCGTGACCATAACACAGACCCGGTTTAATCCAAATCATGCTCTGATACCATCTGTAACATCCCGAAAATCGGGGGGTCGAGCAAAAACCCAACTCCCGAGTTCCAAAATGTTATTTATGCAACATAGATATGTATGATTGAATGTTGTCTGTGATAATGTATTAAACATGAGTGAGATTAAGCCAGAACAGCATATCATACTCCAGAGACAGTTAAATTTGCAAGCGGAAGACTGTAATAGTATGTATAACATATATAAACTGTTGTATGTCTCCAGAGTGTGAATATATTACCAGGTTATACACATACATGTATACTTCAAAAGTAAACAAAATGAATATACATGAGGGCGCTAAAAATATAAAATGACAAGTGTCAATGTATCTAATCGACCTCCCTGTAATCCCGTCAATCAGATCACGCATAAAGGAGAGATCCTCCTCATCATCATCAAATCCAGCTCCGCTTCGCAGGCCGCGCCATCATCTGCAATCACAATAGGGACTGGTAGGTGTCCGGAAACACCATCCCGTAACGTGGGAGTGAGTGATCAACTCAGTGGGATAAGAGAGCAAAGATTAGCATGTTATCAAATCAATCATGCGATAATAGTAAAGCAGTAAATCAAACAATCCTAATACTGTTGTTAATGCAATATGACATGACGTGATGTATGCCCTCACCGACGATCACCCTCATACGGCAACATCTTACGACCGCGGCATGCCACACTCCCTAGAGTGCTCCACATCTTCCAGGCACATGCAATGCTATGGTGATATGATTTTCAAGTTGTTATTAGTCCATTCAAACAGCAGGATTGGGAAACTAAGGTACTTCCCTTGTATCAATCCCAACACAGATCCTGTCTAGGGTCGTCACTCCTAGTAATCTCATACGATGTATATTTCGTAGGTCACTGCAAGGGCTGTTGCTCGCACTCCTTGCACCGCTCCCCCATCACCTTATCAATACAGGCCTACTGTACTCTACTGCAACGGAAGGGTCGTCGCCTCCCGTGGACTCAGAATACGCTCGCGGTCACTACAAAGGACTCGTCGCCTGATCAGTGTAGGCCGACAGCTAGAATATAGTGTCTCATACCACCATAATCTGCTCACGAGTCTAGGTGCTCACTGGTCATTACGAGGAGGTTTGTGGCCCCAGCGTAGGCCGACAGCTCGACCACAGTGTCCCATACCACCATGCCCGGCTCATGAGTCTTCGTGGATCAAGGTACCATGGTTAACAGGGTTTACAATGGTAAGTTCAGTACCCTAGGTTCAAGCAGTTATGACTCATGCAGGGTGAACATACAACGGCCAGTCGGGTTACTTGACGGGCTCGACTAGCACGATCGCATCGCAAGTCGAACGACATGAAGTTCGTAAAACACTTCGCGTGGCCTAACCACCGCCGCCAACTCCAACACGACTCGCGTTCATCGACGCGTCCTTCGTGGCCAAAATAAGCTAACCACGAATTCGCTCGGTTGCCGACTGCCTGGACTACGTATAGTCCCAAACACATATGAATCCACGTCAGCGATCATGTGAGAGTATTGGAAATGAAACACAACCATGTGAGCATGTTAACACATGTTATATCGTACAACTTAAGTAAATCATCTAACACATGCCTTTCGTACATATAATGAACTTATGCATATCGCCAACATATAGAAAATCATTTCCATCAGCATATTAATTGAGAATTCAATCTCAAACTAAATCATAACACCATTTAATTCAATACATACTAATACAAGCATTTATACAAACACATACACTACACACTTAAGTCTACATATAGTATGTCGACCCGAAGTGCGCAATTAGGCGAATCTCTTCGCCAAACTAATTATGCACGCATTCCTAATATCCTAATGCGACAAGAAGCCATGTCAATCACGTCAGCAAAATATGAATGAAAATAGTACTTCCTACAAGTGACTAAAATGTCCTAAATCTCATATTCTTCGTTGGTTTACGAAACAGGGAACGGACAGCATGTTGTACATGTCAAACGGCGTTGCCGTCAAGAATCTACTATTAAATGACATTGAAAGCTTTGGAAACAGTCAATCAAAGCGTCTAAAATCCGCACCTTTTCTCTTATGGATGTGTAAATTCGAACGGAGCGTATACGCTTCGTCTACAGCGATAAGAGAACCTAATTCACGAGTTACGTCAGCTAACAAGCTATGAATCCTAGTAAACCTCAAATCAGCAACTTTCTAGGGTTATTTCATACCTGAAAAAGCGGAGGAATTGCCGGGAAAGCGATAGAGATGCGTTGCTTAAGCACGTGCAACACGTAGCACAAGTGGCAGGAAGAACTCTCCCACCTTCTCTCACAAACTCTCACCTTTTCTCTCTCCCAATCTAGGAATTTTTGTAAATTCGGATGGGAGAGAGGAGTGAGGGTTTCAACCCCTTTTATAAGCCCAAACTTGCCCGAAATAGGCTCCGGAACAATGTTTACTTGGTGCATATCCAAATCGGGGCTGTTTCGGTCCAAAAGATGCTTTCTGGTGGTCCCCTGACCGAATGCGATCGGACTTAAGCTCATGCATACTGGATCTAGCATACATCAAGTTTTCAGTCCGGCAGGGTTCGCAGATCGCACGTGGCGGGCCAGTTTCAGTTCAGCGGTCACCGCACGTAGATCAGGGCTGAAAGTCTCATGATATAAAATAGAAATTTCTCCTGATCCGAGGGTGTAATTTGGATGAATTCTGACGGTCAGAACGCTCAATACTGACGCGTCAAGTCGTGTGCCAGATTTGAATTTGAAATTCCAACTATGTCCCTATCGCACTCTCTTCGGTCCGGGCTCAATGAAATAGCCTGTGATTATCGGTTTGACTTGATTTTCGGAATAAGTGTCAAGTCCAGCTAGGCGGTTCTAACGGTTTAAGATAGGAGGTATCGGACTTTCGACGCGCGGTCTAGATCCAATACAAAGATTCAAAGTGGTCCAGAGAACAAACCTGCTTAGAGTTTGGTCCGAGGTTATAGAGTATTATAGAGTCATTAGTTCTACTCGATTTGGGTCTTGTAGAACGTATTTAAAGTGATCAGGGACTATTTTCCAGCTATTCCAGTGTTGCGCTAGCTAACTTATGCTTAATTTCTAAAGGAATTAATCCTAAGTGGTTTCTTTGGCTATGGAATTGGGTTCTGAATGATTTTCCAGGTGTTTTAATTGACCCACTGCCTAAGGACGTCAAATCTCAGATTGGCCAAAATCCGGGGTGTTACAAGTAGTGCAGTCTTTGAGACATTGACACCACTACCTCCTACCGTAGGAATTTGTCTTATTCTCTGATTATGAGGCCTTACATTATCTTCACTCCCGGAAGAAACTTAACCCAAGGCATGCTAAGTGGGTTGCGTTCCTTAAAGTACTCGTTTGTATTGAAACACAAGGCCGGAGTAGATAATAAACCAGCCGATGCCCTTAGTCGTAAAATAGTGTTGCTCAATTCTTTAAGTGTAGGAGTTGTCGGCTTTAAGCAACTGAGAAACGAGTACCCCACATGTCCAGATTTTGGGGGTACCTATACGTCACTCTCGAGTGATCATCAAAGTGTGGGGGATTTCGTGTTGAGAGACGGATTCCTTTTTAAAGGAAATCATTTATGTATTCTCCGTACGTCCCTCCGTGAACTCCTCATTTAGGAGCTTCATTCGGGAGGGATAGCTGGCCACTTTGGCCGCAATAAGACTATTGCCCTCGTAGAGGATCGTTTCTACTGGCCAAGTCTCAAGCAAGATGTTGCCAAAATTTTAGGGCAATGTAGAATGTGTCAGATAGAGAAACAGCAAAAGAAAAAATCTGGATTATATACGCCATTACCTGTGCCACATGCTCTGTGGCAAGACATTAGCATGGCTTTCGCGCTTGGGCTTCCCAAGATGATTAAAAAGCACGATTCTATTTTTGTTGTTGTGGACCGCTTCTCTAAGATGGCACATTTCATCCCATGTTCTAAAACTTTGGATGTGTCTAATATTGCTAAGGTCTTTTTCGATGGTGTGGTCCGTCTCCATGGTTTGCCTAAGACTATAGTGTTTGACCGTGAGTTCAGATTTATTAGTTATTTTTGTAAGACGCTATGACACATGATGGGAACACATTTGTAGTTTTCTACTGCATACCACCCCCAAACTGATGGCCAAACTGAGGTGGTTAATCGCAAACTTGGAAACCTCTTACGATGTTTAGTGGGTGAACATTTGAAAACTTGGGATTTGATTCTACCTATAGCCGAGTTCACCTACAATAGTTCAGTCAATAGATCTATAGGATTGAGTCTATTTGAAATTGTTGGTGGGTACAAGCATCGAATGCCCATAGACCTGTTACCCATGTTAGTCACCCAAAATCTTCTGAGTCAGCCGATGCATTTGCATGACACATTCATGATTTGCATGCACATGTTAGACAACAAATAAATGTGAGTAATGATAATTATAAATGTTCACTGACCAATATCGTAGGTGGACATAATTTAATGAAGGGGATTATGTAATGGTTAGGATTAGACCGGATCGGTTTCTTTCAGGTTCCGCTAAGAAATTACAAGCTCGCAGTACTGGACCATTCAAAGTATTATGTAAAATTGGGTCTAATGCATACAGGGTAGACCTTCCACCTAAAATGGAAATAAATCTGACAATCGATGTGGAAGATCTAGTCCTCTGTCCTAACCCTTTCATTGTTTCTTCTTCCCACCCTTGGCCACTTTCTGACTTTACTTTTCAACCCACTCCACCCCTTCCACCATCAATTGACCGTAAGGAAGAGATTGAAGGGATAGTGGATGAGGAGATTGTTTCTACATGAGATGGGGGCTTCCAAAGGTACCTTGTAAAATGGAAGAACAAGCCACCATTCGATTCCACATGGCTTACAGAAGTGGAATTGCGGCGGATTGATCTAGACCTTCTCGAGGTGCACAAAAGTTTTAACTCGTCAGAGCCGAGCTCTTTTCACCTGAGAGGAGTTGATGCGGACATCAGACCCTTCAAAGTTTATCAAAGACGAAGGTGGCAGACAAATACATCTTTATGGCTCGATGATGCTTCATGGCACAACCGAGGATGATTTTGAAGATATTGTTAATTGCACAACTAAATGATGATTTTGAAGATCTGGTTAATTGTAAAACTAAGGATGATTTTGAAGACCTTACACGTGTCCTTGGATTAATTGAAGGCCCCACATTAGGAGGACACACATGTAAGATGAGTTAGAAGACTGATCTGTTGTGCATGATTTTTTATTTTTTTTTTTAAAGCTTTGTTTTGCACTTTTTTTTGTCCTCTTTTATTATAGGGGTAGTTTAGTCATTTTGTTTTCAATAGGGTGCCTTCCATCATAAACCTAATGATGTTTTTTTAACGAAAGCTTAGTGCCTCCTTCCCTTCTCTCTGTGGTGAGTTCTTCTCTTCCCCTAATCTCTTCTCTTCTTCTAACTTCTATTTCTAGCCCTCCAAACTTCTTCTCTTCATATGCCTGGTCTTTTTTGTTTTTTTTATTATTTTCATTGCTATTAACCCTGAAATTCTGAGAATTGATCCCAACCCTCTCTTAGATTTTCCAACTGTCCCTATTCCAGAAATCCTTTGATTTCCTGTACTAGAGAAGCTACATTGATTATTGGATGGAAACCATACAAGATTAGGAGGTCCCATCCCTCGCCGGATCCAATCCACGCATGATTTGAATACGATGCCGCAGGATTGTGATGATGGTCTGCAACATTACATGTTCCCTTTATTATTATCTTTACTATGATGTGGAATATGAATATTTCAATTGATTTTCTTAGTTTATTTCACTGGATCATTTTTGTGCTCACACATGCATTCTAGTTTAGACCGCCCTGCATCAAAATGTTGGACAACGATCCATGAGGCTAAACATCTCCAAAAAAAACAAAAAAATGAATGCATTCCCTTCCAGAAAAATATGAACAGTAGTAAAATAGGAAGCCAAAGTTTAAAAAAATTAAAATTAAAATTAAAAGAACATAAGGAAAAGAAAAGAAAATGCAGTCTAACATTATCTGATGGCTGCACCCGATATCCTTCCATGCTTATCAAATTGGATCTCGACAAATTTACCAAAATGACTGCACCAATATAATCAAGAGAGCAATCAATATAGTATAGATCTTCCATAATTTTAGGAAAAGTAGGATGATCATAGAGTACAAAAGCAATTCAAATTCTTTAGATATGAAAGATGCACATGGAAATTTGAAGAAATTTCAGAAAGATTCATGATTAAAATAAAATAAAATAAAAAACACTATACATCTATACCCACAACCATATGCTCAAAACTATGATGTGCTAGATTTCAAAAAGGCAAAATACACTACATAATTTCTTAATGAAACATACACTTGGAACAGTATCTCACCTGGAATTGTTGTTTCTTACAGTTTTAACGTTACCAAATGCCTCCAGAGTTGGATTTGACTGCAGTCACATCAGTTAGACAAGCATTTTGATTGTCTCAGTTTTACTAGCGCAACTTTCACCACTCATGAGAATGGAATTGCTCTTTCCCTCATTAATCATTGCCGTGTTTCTAAAAATTAAGTTTATAAATACACTCATATTTACTTACATCAATATGGGACAGGAATTTGCTGTGAAGGAGTATTATGAGTTCACCTGTACTCAAAATCTGCAACAGCAAACACATGTGGGCTTAGCTCACCAAATGGTGCACCTTTGTATTGTTCCATCACGTGGGCATCATACAGATGAGGCAATCTTTGAAATGGGTTGATGGCAATAAGAATATTTCAAGTATAGGTCTGCAAAACATTATATAAATTATAAAGATTAGTAGTTAGTACATGTCTATCAGAGCCCATAATTGCAGTAAACAATAGTCTTCATAGAAATAGCATAAGCTGAAATCGAAAATAAAAAGAGAAAACAACGTGTACATGTGTGTGTGTACCTAAGCCGATAGCTCACATAAATTTCATTGAGTTCATATCTAGTTGATAAGTTTTGCAGGATTCCAGGCTCATGCAAATAAGAGAGCTTGGTCATGTCATCAACTCCACCAGCAGGAGCAACCTCAACAAGAGAGCTTGGTCATGTCATCAACTCCACTGGCAGGAACAACCTCAACAACATCAACATTGATTGTATGTCACTATGCCTAGCCATAAAATTTTTGAAGAACTTGCATATATCACAGTTATAATTTTATAGGTTATAATAAATCCGGACATTGAATCATCAAAAATTAGATAGAACTTTCAGCAACAATCACTTTTTCCTCAAAAACTGGAGGATAGTAATAGCAGCAACAACAATAGTAGTAAGAATAAGATGAAGAAGAAAAAGCTACACAGAATGAATATGAAAATATGACCGCCAGGAAATAATGCAGCCAACGATTAAATATAACCACAGCAATGCCAAGGAGATTGGCTTCATCAAGTATCGCTAAGTGAATCATTCGGGATGCAGCATGCAATGGAGGAAGAGGAGTCTCATTTGTTTTTATATTTTCGTTTTCTGTGTGATTATAGATGTCTCTGAAATAGGTATAGATATGTACACTGGGTGTTTGCTTTCACTGATGTGCTACCAATCTTAGACTAAGATTCTGGATGTTTTTTAAAGACATGATTAGCATGATTCCTCCAATTCTCTGAATACCTATTGTTGTACATTCAGTCTAAAAATAAATAAAATCTAATGACAAATGAGTCTTTCCACAAACACCAATACTCAAAACCTGCCATTGGATTGATAACAATACAAATGATAATAATAAATCTTATCACAAAACCAATACTATACACCCATTACAATTTGAGAAAATAAAAAATGGTTATTTCGACAAATAAGACAAATATAATAAAAGTAACAAATGTGTCTTTCCACAAATACCACAATTACAAAAACAAGAGAGAGAGAGAGAGAGAGAGAGAGAGAGAGAGAGAGAGAAATAACAAATGAGTATTTCCACAGACACCACAATTACAATAGAAACAAAAACAAAATTGAAATAAAAAAGAAGCAGCTACCTTTACAATGTCCAGCAGATTAACCAGGATCATTGACAGCACAGCAGCCCTAGCAGCAGAAAAAGCACATTCAGCGAAACCCATATTGGCATCAGAGAGTTGGAATGATGCTAGTGAGGGAAAGCATCCAGACCTAAAGATGATGAATTAAAGGTACCCCCATGATCACCTACACCAAAAAAGAAAGCATTTAGCAAACAAAGGGAAAGTTTAAGGCCGAAAGGATCTGAAACTAATTGAGGGGCCAAAAGGATCTGAAACTAATTGAGGCATCAATGTTAGTAGATTTACTTACATCTGCACCTGCATTGAATACATTTAAGTAATGTAAAAGATTCTCGGGTTCTATCTTCTACCAACTTAGCCCTCATACAGAATGCATATCTGCACCCAATTGAGGCATCAATGTTAGTAGATTTACTTACATCTGCGCCTGCATTGAATACATTTGAGTGACGTAAAAGATTCTCAGGTTCTATCTTCTACCTGCTTAGCCATCATAAAAAATGCACATGCAATATGAGCAATACCAACTGCCTTTTAGAAGGGCCTGCAACAGGTTACGAATTCAGCTAGCACAGAGTGCCTTGAATTTGAAAGCAAAAATAAAAAATAAAAAGTAACTTGAAGAAATTATTTTATAAACAGAAAATGTGTTGGATCATGGATATGGACTAAAAAAACAAGGGACAAAATGGTAGTAAAAGTCCTTTTTTTTTTTTGCAGGTTCAATCCTAGCATACCCAACATAAGAGTACTCATAGTCTTTCAAAATACAAACAAAGAATGCATCACATCAGAAGGCTTATTATTGCTTTCTTTGTTTCAAACCTATGTATCATGGGTAATGCTAAGGGTTTTGAACAACAAGAAAGTCATATCCACTTAGGTACATAGGCAGCATTTAAAAATAAAAATAAATAAAAATAAAAATAAAAATAAAAAAAGAAATTGAAATGTTAAAGGGGGGGGGGGGGGGGGGGGGGGGGGGGGGGGTAGGGAAAGAGGTAGAGTTCATGTAGAGAGGGAGGACTTTTTAGAAAAATACCACAATAAACTCGTATATAATTATTATGAAAATATCACAACATTTTTTTAGAGTTTTTAATTTGAGAGATGCTCCAATGCCCTTCGAGCACTATAAGTTGTAGACACAAGTGAAGGTGGAGCATTAAAGAGCAAAGAACATGTATATGAGGTGCCTTGGTGACCCTAACCCTGGACCCAAAACAACATAAACATTTAGATGATCTTAAACCTAACAGGTAAACCCTTTATTAATCATCCCTTAAACCATAGGAGCCTAAATTGACCATCCTTATATTTTCTTTAGAGGTCTCATGTTGCTGGAGAAACTGCAAAATTTCAGCAACCTTCGGTCCCATCGAAAACGGCTAAGACAGGACAGTAGGCTGGGGTAGAATTCCGGGTAATTCGGCTGCAACCGAGTGTTATTTTTGATCTCACTAAAGACCACTTTTGGTGCAACCAAAGACCACCTTTGATGCGACCAAAAGTGCCCAAATCTATCCAATGGCTTTTCTGTCTAATTCGGTTCAACCGAACCTCAATTCGATGGGACCGAATATAATTCGGTGAGATCGAATACTAGTCGTTATAGATCCATTGGAGCCTTTTTCCTATAAATCTAATAACCGAATCTTTGTGGAGATTGAAGTTTGGCATTTTAGAGACCCTAGTGCATCCCAAGCTCTACCAAACCTCCTAAGCTCTATCCTAATGAGATATATGATCTATTCTTAGTGATTCTTCACTCTAATGAGCATTCCAAGCTCCTCTATAAGAAGACTATGATCTCAAGCTCTCTCTAGAGTATAGACACCATTTTTCTTGGCAAACTCAAGTGTCTATCAACTTTTAGAGTGTCCATCAAGTAGAATCCTCAAGGCTTTACAATTTCCTATTAGTTGTAGAAGATTCTACCCAACTTCTCATTACCTTGGTCACCGCATCCGAGCATCACATGCAAAGTGTTTAATCTTGGAGTTGAAGCGTTGGAAAAATATCAACATCATGATTGGGGGAGTAAAGGAGAGTTGATTGAAACACAAGAGAGAATCGATCAAGCAACTCGAGAATGTACTACAAAAGGGACTCAATCGACAAGCAAGTTGTCATTTGTAAGAGTTCACGTACACTAGTTCCTTGTGTAGGATTGAGGGTAAGAGTTTGCTCAACTAGTTTCTTGTGTAGGGCCTAAATCAAAGTCCTTGTGTAGGCCACCAGACACAAGTGTGTATATGTTAGTCTCCAAGTGAGCCTCCGGCGGGAGTAAATGTAGGTCCCTAGATTATGACCGATATTGTTAGTTAGCCGATTGAAAACCAACTAGTAGCATCCGGCGGGAGTGTAAGTTAGTAGGTTCTTGTGTAGGACCAAGGTTCGTGGCGAGCCTATAAAAAATCATACAAAGTCTCTTGCGGGAGCCGGTCCTTGTGTAGGATTGAAATTGTTAGATGTGAACCCGATTTAAAACTTTTGATAGTGAAATCCAGTACACTCATGGGTTGAGTGTGTCCGCCGGGGGTGGAGTAGGGAAATAGAACCGTTATACATGCTTGTCTTTGCGGTTGTCTTTTGAATAATTGTTTACTTATACTTATATGATGAATGCTTAATTATATATATGCATGAATAGATGAATGCTAGTAGTTGATAGGTAGCACATCCCACACACATATGAACACTATGATGTTTATAGACTACTTGCTTAGTTATCACATCTTTTGTAGTCTATGTGATTGGACCCTCTATTGGCTTGGAAGCCTTAGAGTTAAATTGCCTTAGTTTAATTTACATACGGATTTAATGATGCAGGACATGAAATTCGGATATGATGTGCAAGATTTCAGGGTTAAGATCACATAATCATAAACAATTACACAAATTTCACATCCCACACAAAAGTCCAAATATTCAATTACGGAGAATCTATGTGGGTCTAGGCCTACACACGTTAGGGCTGGATCCATAAAAATTATGAACCAAACAATACTCAAAAGGAAATAAAAATCATCTACACATGCATGACAATCAATCCTCAATCCAAGGAATTCACCAATTTCAAATCAAGGAACCCTAGGGTGAGAAAAGATATAGAAATTGAAAATTTAGGGCAATCTAGGGTAAGGGCTTATAAAATTAGGGATGAAAAGAGGAAACCAAGAGAAAAACCTATCCCAGAAATAGTCCCCGCGTGCAGACGGTGCCTCGGGGTTGATGCACTTGCGTAGGTGGGTTGGCCGCACGTGCGATGAAGGCCCGCCTTCCCAAATTGGCTTCTTCGCCCTGGTCGGCCAGGCTTGGGCTGCAAAACCTCCAAATCTCACGTCGATCCGAGCTACGGCCTGGGCATGGTGCTCCGTTGAAGTTTCAGCTCTCCTATAGGGCCAGATTCTGAAAACTGGCTGTAGAGGGATGAACAACTGCAAACAAACGGATTTGGCGATAAAAAGATTGTGGGATGAAATAAGATGGAGGGGCGGATTGGGATAAACGTAGCTTTACACTATAAAAGTTAACCCTTCAAAAAGGGAGGGCTTCGCACTCACTTTAATCTCGGCCCTTTGAAAAGGGAGGGCTTCGCACCCACTTTAATTTTTCTACAACTCAGAAACTAAGAAAACAAAAAAACCACGCGAAATTTTTTATTCAACTTCAATGAATCAAAAGAACTACAAGGGATGCCTATTTATAGGAAAAATCCTATACCCCTAAACTCGCGCTATGTGCGCAACATCTTACTTGGTGATGAAGTAAACTAAAATAAAAACCAAACAAAGAAATTCAAAGACTTCATGATGTTCTAAATAATAACAATAAGCAAGACCTAAAATTTAAAATCAATCCGACTAGTGGGCCATGATCATGAGATCCTATGATGGACTTTTCTTAACTATCGGGCCTACTCTTTTGAACGAAACTTCGTCTTCTAGCTAGAAGACCCTCCCTATATGTCGTCGTCGAGCCAAATCGACGGTGGGGCCCTCCTACTCTGTACATACGTGCGTAGGTGGGGCGGCGTGCGTGTGCGCGAAATGTCCCCATCAATTCTCCTCAGCTGCGAAGATTTCACCATTGATGAAATAAAACTCCTAAGCCGCCATAGGATGTCAGGATCAAGTCTCTGAAGCACCTCCGTAGTTAGCCACATGCTGTCTGAAGCTGGGTGTGACTTCTATTTAACCTGGTACTTCTGAAACACGCTGTTCGACATTAAAACTATCTGATGGTCCAGGATATCTTCTATTTCCTCTCTGGGTGTATGAAGGTTAGATGTGAGAGGTAGAGGCTGTGAAGAAAGGTCGGGAAGAGTAGGTATGGGAGGTAGAAGCTGGAAAAATGGGTTGAGACGGGTAGGTATGGGACGTAGAGGCTGAGAAATGGGTCGGGAAGGTTAGGTATGGGAGGTAGAGGCTGGGAAAAAGGGTTGGGACGGGTAAGTATGAGACGTAGAGGCTGGAAAAATGGGTTGAGAGGGGGTCATGGATCAAGGGATAAATTTGGAGAATCAGGACAGGTAGGCGAAGGGCTGGACAAAGTATCAGTGGTCCCCTGAAAAGTAACTAGATCCTCCACTTTGAATGTTGAACTAATTCTCATGGAAGGTGAAAGATCTACCCCATATGCATTGAGACCATTTCGTTTTATAATTTTAAAGGGTCCAGCGCTATACACGTGTAATTTTCGAACAGCTCCCTGAGGGTACCACTATGGTCTAATGCGGATCATCACAGAGTCCCTTACATTGAATTCCTTGAAACATTTATGTTGGTCTACAGAAAGTAAGTAATGTTCATCACTAGTCATGATCTTTTACCTGATTTCTTGATGCCATGAATGAATGTATATGCAAAAGACTCTGCAAGCTCTGACGGCCTATGGGACAGTGACATAGGGACAAGATCAATAAGTTTCCTAGGTTTATAACCAATAAAGACTTCATAAGGACTGAGACTTGTGGACCTATCGACAAAACTATTAAACGCAAACTCAGCTATAGGTATTACAGTGTCCCATGTTCCGGTGTGCTCTATATCCCTCCTAGGGGAAGACTCATCTGGTAGATCATCAGGAAAGACATCACGAAACTCATTCTCTACCGGAATAGCCTCAGTGGGTAACTCTACACTAGCCTCTTGACCACCTGCCTGAGATTGGGCATCTTTCCCGGTGGTGGGTTTTCCCTGACGATGGTCGCTAGTCGGGTAATGCGCACATCAAGCTGTTCAAAGCATTGGTCCATTTCTAAGTGTTTATCCAAAGACTCGATTTGCTGGGACAGCTTGTTTAATGACTCTAACGGTTGTTCCATGTTTAGTGTAGGGTGCAAACTGAAGCCACGACCTGTATGTGTGGGCATAAATTGACTCGCTCAACCTAAGGACCTTCTACGGTGACTATAAGCGTCTAAAAGAAACTAAATGAACCTATGAGACTCTATATAAAGGAAACTACACACCGTTACTAAAATTCAGCAATATATATCAGGGAGTACGGTCTTCTAGCAGCTATATGTAATCAACTGGATGCATAAAGGACTCAAACAAACTAAATCCTAAATATGTGATGTATTCTCCTATAAGAACCCTAAGCTCTGATACCAAATTTGATGCAGGACATGAAATTCAGATATGATGTGCAAGATTTTAGGCTTAAGATCACATAGTCATAAACAATTACACAAATTCCAAACCCTACACAAAAGTCCAAAATATTCAATTAAGGGGAATCTATGTGGGTCCAGGCCTACACACGTTAGAGCTAGATCAATAAAAATTATGAACCAAACAATACTCAAAGGGAAATAGAAATCATCTACACATGCATGACAATCAATCCCTAATCTAAGGAATTCACCAATTTCAAATCAAGGAACCCTAGCGTGAGAAAAGAGATAGAAATTGGGGATTTAGGGCAATCTAGGGTTAGGATTTATAAAATTAAGGATGAAAGGAGAAAACAAGATAAAAACTTATCCTAGAAATAGTCCCCATGTGCAGGCAGTGCTCCGGGGCTGACGCACGTGCGTAGGTGGGATGGCCGCACATGCGATAAAGGCCCGCCTTCCCGAATCGACTTCTTGGCCTTGGTCGACTAGGCTTAGGTTGTAAAACCTCAAAATCTCACGTCGAACCGAGCTACGGTCTGGGCGCGGTGCTCTGTCAAAGTGTCAGCCCTCCTGTAGGGCCAGATTCTGAAAACTGGCTGTAAAAGGATGAACAGCTGCAAAACAAACAGATCTGGTGCGAATATGGTTGTGGGATGGATGAAATAAGATGGAGGGGCGGATTGGGATAAACATGGCTTCGCACCACGAAGTTAACCCTTCGAAAAGGGAGGGCTTCACACCCACTTTAATCTCAGCCCTTCGAAAAGGGAGGGCTTCGCACCCACTTTAATCTTAGCCCTTCGAAAAGGGAGGGCTTCGCACCCATTTTAAGTTTTCTACAACTCAGAAACTCAGAGAGCAGAAAAACCACGCAGGAATTTTTATTCAACTTCAATGAATCCAAAGAACTACAAGGGGTGCCAATTTATAGGGAAAATCCTATACCCCTAAAGTCGCACCATGTGCACAACCGCTTACTTAGCGATGAAGTAAACTAAAATAAAAACCAAACAAAGAAACCCAAAGCTTTCATGATGTTCTAAATAATAACAATAAGCAAAACCTAAAATATGAAATCAATCCGACTAGTGGGCCATGATCATGAGATCCCATGATGGGCTTTTCTTGACTATCGGGCCCACTCTTTTGAACCAAACTTCGTCTTTTAGCTAGGAGGCCCTCCCTGGACGTCGTTATCAAGCCAGATCGACGGTGGGGCCCTCCCTGGACCATCTCCCATTGCAATCAAGGGCAGTCGCCGGCCCCCCTTTCTCCATCTCTGATTAGGTGAAGCAGCACCCCTGCCCATTGCTTTCCACGACATGGGCCTCGACCGCCAAACGCAGCCACCACCAGCGCCCCTTTGCTCCACCTCTGATCCATCATCCTTCTCAGATCTGGTAGCCACAACCACTGTCAATAGAGCCAACAACTTCATCAGTTGAGCCCTTTGTCGCATTAGCTAATCGTAGCAACAACCTCCGCCAAGTGCATCATCGTCGACACCAACCTCAGCCGAAACCCTAGAAATGGAGAGAGAGAGAGAGAGAGAGAGAGAGAGAGAGAGAGAGAGAGAGAGTAGGGGCGGTCGTTCTTTGGAAGAGGAAATGAGAGGTTTTTTTAAAATAAGAAATGAGAAAGTATTTATATTGTTAGGGTTTTTTGGACATTTACCAGCAGCCGTTTCCTACATTAGGGGCAGCCACACGAAAGCACCAACGATTCATACCAACACCGACTGTTTATGTTGGTCGTCGGTACAAAATTGCCGGTAATACACATTTCTTGTGGTGGGTAGAGGGTGTAACTAAGAAGGAAATTGGGGGGATTTTTCAAGAGACCAGGATCAGCTCTCGATCAAATGATCTCACCCAATCTCCCTTGCAGAGCTCTAGTTGTGCCAACTGATGTGGCACATCTCCAGCTTATAGTGGGTTCTCCATCGGCTCCAGTTCTCCATCAGGTCTAGTTATAGTTAGGTTCTTTGGGTTCAAGTTGAAATGGTTCCTATGAGGTTTTGGGTACCAACTTCAAAAACTTGGGTTTGAACTTGGTCTTAGTTTTGAGCTTTATTTTGGGCCTGCATTTGGGTTTGAAATTGGGCAATGGGATTGGGTATGTCATTATGTATGGGAATTATAGACCATTCATAGTTCAAGCTTGCATAATTGGTCTTCCTGCACTAGGTGGGATGTCTATACCCAACATAAAAGGACCAAATATTATTTGTTGCAATCTTTCTATATGGGAGACTTTTCAGGGCCACGGTTTCAAATTGCATCATACCAGCCGAATGGAGGGCCAGTTGTACTAGCAGAAAATCAAACATATTGTCTATCTTGGGCACATGTACAAAGGCAGACCCTCTACAAGCCACCAGATGTCTCGACATACTACATGGGTATCAAATCCAAATCGTTCATCAGTGGCTCTTTTATGTAAATTTTGATGTCCATTCCTCTCATCTAGTGGGCCATAGGGTTACAAGCAATGGAGAGCTTGATTTTGGCCAACTAATCTACATGGTGGAACCTACTTGCTGAACAACTTGAATCTTTCACTATGTATTACCTGGTGAACTGCTTAGTATAAACAGGTTAAGGAGCATACAAAATTACTCCACGAGCATTAAACAAAAACTGAGGTACTTAAGTATCCATAATCAAGACTTTGTCCATAATCAAGACTTTGTATAATAAACTTGGTTTTATTTTATTTTATTTTATGATAAGTGGGCCCATGTTTCATTGGTGTAAATGATTGGTCTGATCATTTCTTCCATGGATTATGCTATGATTTGTGGACCCTAGTTTGTTCAAATTGGACTGTTGGACGTATGTTATTTTCAATGCTTCAAAAAACAGGAGGGCATTTTCATCATTTAGCAAACCAAAGCTACATAATCTAATTGCTATTATATCTAACGGAAGGTATTGAAATGAAAAATACCTTAACTAAATACGTATGTCAATGAAAAGCTTTCTAAAAAAGGTACGAGGATGCAAATTCCAAATAAAAAAGTCACCTTTTGTAAAAATCCCTTGTAATGATATCAACATATGTTGTCCACTTACAATAGATGTTTAAACATCCCTCGAGCTCAGCATTGGAGCTTGCCTTGTTTGTCAAACCGTTCGAGGCGAGCTAGTGGATCGAGTCGAGGCGAACCTACTCCCACCTCAATTTATTATATTTTTTGCTACGAAATACAAATTAAAAGTCAATAACATTAAGTCCAAAAAGTTTTACATGCAATAACATCAAGTTCAAAAAAAAGTCTCACATATACTATCTATATGCCGCAACATCAAGTCCAAAAAGTGAAAATATATTACAAAATACAAAAGCTTAAATCAAACTTAAAAAGTATACATTCATTCATGCAGTTTTAGATGCATTCTCATCTTCACTTCCATTCTCATCCTCATACTCCTCAACATCAAAACCGTTACCGCCCTAAACTGGATGTAACCAATCTTATGTACATATCAGTGCTTCAACTGTTTTCAAAGTGAGTGAGCTTTGATACTTGCTCACAACCTTAACTCCTCGTGTTAAAAGCTGATTCTAATGCCACGGTTGAAATTAGAATTGGCAATATGTCTTGTGCCATCACCGAAAGTTTATGATATTCACAAGCTCTCGACTTCCACCACTGCAAAACATCAAATCCTCTTCTTGTAATCTTATGACCTGCTCCTTTACAGACTTCTCCATTTCTGATTCAGTTTTCTGCGTCTCTGTTTCTTCTTTGTATAAGAAAGACATAAAATCATAAAGTCGCTTTCCTCCAATATAAGTACTACACCCAGGTTGAGGAATAACTACTGTGCTAGATGTTGTGGCGAAACTACCAACATATGAAGTGAACAAATCTTCAACTGCAGCACGAATAATGGCAGTCTCTGCTGAAACTCTTTCATAATTGGAATAAAGGGACCTGAAAACATACCTAACCATTGTCATTTTGTACCATTGATTCATAAAAACTGCAATGACTATTAACAAATGGCAGTCCGCCCAATACTTATCGAATTTCATTTACATTCTCAAAGCCATCACTTGTAAAAAATATGAGCGCTCCCTCATCAGCATACTTTTTTAGAGCATCGATAATGAAAATATATTTTTTTTGTAAGAAATTGGTTTGCCGTAAGATATTTATTCTCAGAAAAAATCTTCGTGCAGTCATAAGAAACTTTGAAAAACTGGTGAACTTGTTCAGTTTTCGGCCAGTCTTCATCACTAGGCACGTATGTGTACATTTTATCACGCGCTACAAGTAAAGGGATTACAACTTTAAATTATAAAGTAGTATCCAACATTTCATAAGTTGATTTCCAAAGCATGCAAACATCTGACTTCAAAAGTTTTTAGATTTCAAATCCAAACGTTGGATTATATCATTCCACTTACTCAATCTTGAAGGTGACCCCCTTATATATTTAAAGCTATCTCATATGTTGGCAATAATGGAGTCAACTGCTTATAACCCTCCTTGTGCAATCAAGTTTAATATGTGGACAAAAGATCTGACTTGTAATATTTTACCTTTAAAGAATAAATTTCTTACTACCTTGAATTGACTACGTAAGAAAGAAACCAAAGTGTCATTAGAAGATGCATTATTTAAAGTTATTGAAGAGATTTTCTTTTTGATGCCCCACTCAACAAGATAATTGTAAATGTAGTCCAACATTACCACACCCATATAAGGAGGAACGTAGCGAAAGTTTATAATATTCTTTTAGAGTTTCTAATTTGCATCAATGAAGTGTATCCCTTTTTTTAATTTGATGTCGTCCACATATCCGAAGTCAAACCTATTCTTGATACAGATGCTAAAAGAGCTTTCAAGTTTGATTTCTCAATTGCACAACTTTATGCACTCACTTTTCACAATAAGACGAGAGGCCTTCTCACATTTGTGATTAAAGAATTTGTAAAAATCTCATAAAAACTTTACTTTCTACCATTCTAAACGGTTTTTCCTCAACTATCATCAATCTTACATACCACCTTTTCAACTTTTCCTGATTGTGCTTATAAGTAGAGAGTTTCTTGAGAGTCATCCTTTTTACAAGGGGTAAATGAAAGCAGCTGTTGGACTCCACTAGTCGACATTCTTGGTCTCTTTGCACATCTATCAAGATGCCTTTGATAATTAGTAGAAGAAGCAAAATGCTTGCCATAAAAAGTTTTACAATACTTACATCTAACCTTAACTGAATCATCTGATAACATGATCTCATCGAAAAATTCCCATACCGCTAATCTTTTTTCCCTTTCACTAAACCTGAAGTCGTTTCAACTTTGTTTTCCTCCACATCTCCCTCCACAATAAGAGGATATGTGACTAACGTACCGGCACCGAGAGTACTTAGGTTTTCCTTACTAGTCATATCTTAATCGAAAGATAACAAGGGTAAAGTAAGGTCAAAACTTTTATAAGTTGAAGCAATCAATCAATCAATCACATTCATATGTGTATATAAACACAAGTGTCTCAAATAGTCCCCTAATCAATAAATCCGTCGGGGTACATATATATACATAACTATAAATTGTCCATAATTGTTTCAAATTTTGTTTGCTACTTGTCTCTAAATGTCTCACCTATTCCTAGTTGTCTCGATATAGACATGCGAATTGTCTCTATCCCATTCAGTAAGATACTGTGTACTATTCTCATATAGTTTACACGCAAGCCAAAATTTCGGCAGCATCTCCCCATATTCTCCAGATATATGTAAAATTTAATATTGATTGGTTGCCACATGTAATCCATTATACATGGATAGAGGCAACCAATCGGTAAAGAACCACATATCCGGATAAACTATAAGGAGACGATACCGAAATTCTAATTGCATGTAAACTGAAAACGAGGACAATCTAAGTACATGGTATGGTATCGAATTGTCCAAAATGGGACAATTTAGGAATCCATAAAGAACAAGCATTTCGATTTGAATGACTGTACTTGTTCAATATGAATTCCTAAACGTGAGGGGTGGGGGATACATTGTTAAACCACTACGTGGCCTAAATACTAATTAACAACATCAGTTAATAAAGAATCATAAGCATAAACATTTAAAAAATAAATATTAAAATATATATAAGAAAAAGAATGAAATAATGATTTAAAACACAAATATGGGAATATGGAAACATAAAGTGTGCAAAAAAATTTAACTTTCTATGGATTGAAAAATATAATGGCCTACTTGATGGTTCAGACCTGATATTTAGGTTCCTAGATTACTTTGCAATAGTAGATTGAAGCTCCAAAACTGACTAGACGATCTTGTTTGAGTTTATCTATCTTTTCCTTTTCGTAATCCAAAAATCAAGCTGAGATGCAAGTACAGTTGCTTAATATGTGCAGCAACAGTTAGGTGCAAGGCTATTTCAAAATGTTAATAGGTACAACTAACTATGAAGCAAGAATGCAAGCATGACTCGAAGGAGCAGTACCTAGAGTCAATAGAAGGAACATGCAACTAAGGACCAAAGTTTAAGGGAGTTTTCGTTCCCAAATTCTTCTACAATTGGTCATTGGTGATAAGTAGTGAAGCCCCTACAGGGAAGGTGATCCTTGGATGGAAATGCATGTTGGTGGGTGTTGTAAGCTCAATTTTGATGGTTACTTCAAAAGAGAACACAACTCCAAGTGGGGTATTTGAGAATCTTGAAAATGATAGTGAGAAGCATCCAAGAACATATTTGATCATCAAAATATTGCCAAGATGGATCCCATAGCCTCCATGGTTGAGAGATCTAACCATCAAAATTGTTCTAGAGGCTAGACTAAATCTACATTCTAGACGAGTTTTTAGAACCTAAATTGATTATTAGAATGTCCAAAATATTAACATATATATTTTAATGTGCCCCACATGTGATCCCATGCGTGGGGGTACCAAAATTAGTCCTATCCACAGGCTTGTAGTAGCCATATGGTTAAGAGTTTTGAGTTTCGAATTGCCTTGAGCAACCGGTATCTAGATTAAGCTTTCCTTTATTAAAAAGTTTCCTTCTATTTTTTACAAATCTTAGTTAGCTTGAGTCTTCATTAAGTTGGAAAGGCAACCATATATAATCATACATATGACGCATTGGAAAGAGCACCATATATAATCATTTTTTTAATTATATAAAATCATCCATATGGAGCAAAAGGTATAACTATACCTTTTGTACCTATAGCTATATGAAACAAAAGGTACAACTTTTATTTTTTGAAAGGTCAAAAGGTACATGATGGGGACATCTTGCACACGCGCACGCACGTCGCCCCACCTACACACGTACGCACGAAATAGGAGGGCCCCACCATCGATCTGGCTCAATGACAACATCCAGGGAGGGCATCCTAGCTAGAAAATAAAGTTTGGTTCAAAAGAGTGGGCCCGATAGTCAAGAAAAACCCATCATGGGATCTCATGGTCGTGGCCCACTAGTCGGATTAATTTCATATTTTAGATTTTGCTTATTGTTATTATTTAGAACATCATGAATGCTTTATATTTCTTTGTTTGGTTTTTATTTTAGTTTACTTCATCACCAAGTAATAAGTTGCGCACATGGGGCAAGTTTAGGGATATAGGGTTTTCTTATAAATAGGCACCCCTTGTAGCTTTTTTCATTCATTAAAGATTAATAAAAATTCTGCGTTTTCCTACTCTCTAAGTTGTGAAGTCTAATTAGGTGTGAAGTCCTCCCTTCATCGAATGGTTAACTACCGTGGTGCGAAGCCACATCTATCCCGATTCGCCCCAACCATTGTCATCTCTATTACCCATCTTCTATCATCCCTTCTTCTCATCTCAACCCATCATCTATACTTCGAATCAATTATCTATTGTAGCAATTCTCCTCTCCACATCAGAATTTCAGAATCTGGCCCTACAGGAGGGCTGAAACTTCGACGAAGCACCACGCACAAACCGTACATCGGATCGAGCTGAGATTTGGGAGTTTTGGAGTCCATCCCTGACCGACCAGGGCCAAGGTGGCCTTTTTTTGAATAGTGGGCCCCACACACGTGCGGCCGAGATCACATGCACGTGCGTCTGGGCAATTGTTGTTGTCCACGCGTGCGGTACTTCTCTGGTTCGTCTCTGTCCTCTCTTTCACTTTGCTTTCACCCAAAATCCCTAAACCTAACCCTAAATTACTCAAATCTCTAATTTTATGCCCCTTTTCTTACCCTAGGGTTCCTTGGTTTGAAATTGGTGAATCCCTTGGATTAGGGAGATATGGAATTTGTGTAATTGTTTCTAAACTAATGTGATCTTAAGCCTGAAATCTTGCATATCATATTTAATTTTCATGTCCTGCACCAAATTTGATATCAGAGCCTAGGGTTCTTGTAGGGGAATTCACCACATATTTAGGGTTTAGTTTGTTTGAGTCATTCATGCATCCAGTCCATCATATATAGCTGCTAGAAAACCGTAGTCTCTGATATATATATATCTGAATTTTCGTAACGGTGTGTAGTCTCCTTCATATAGCGTTTCGTAGGGTCATTTAGTTTTTAGACACATATAGTCATCATAGAAAGTCCTTAGGTTGAGTTAGCCAGTGTATGCCCACACGTACGGGTCATGGTTTTGGCTTGCACCCTACACTAAACATGGAACAACTGCTAGAGTCATTGAACAAGTTGTCCCAGCAGATCGAGTATTTGGGTAAGCGCTATAAACAATATATAGACCAACGCTTTAATCAATTTGATGTGCGCATTACCCAACTAAAGGCCTCCGCCGGGACAAATCCTAACATTTTGGTAGATGTCTAATCTCAAGCAGGTGGCTAGGAGGATAGACCGATGAATGGAGGTGGCCAAAGAATCAGTCATAGGCGTGCACCCATACCCCCACCCCATGAGGGACATCAAGACCATTATTTTGAAGGGTACAACATGTATGGCCTCGTGGCTAGAGAAAGTGCACCAGAGGCTAGTGTAGAATTACCCACTGAAGCCATTTCCGTAGTGGATGAGTTTCGTGATGTCGTTCCTGATGATCTACCAGATGAGTCTCCCCCTAGGAGGGATATAGAGCACACCAGAACATGGGACACCGTAATACCTAAAGCCGAGTTTACGTTTAATAGTTCTGTCGATAGGTCCATGGGTCTCAGTCCTTATGAAGTCATTACTGGTTATAAACAAGGAAAACTTATTGATCTTATCCCTATGTCACTGTCCCATATGCCGTCAGAGCTAGCAAAGTCTTTTGTGCATCATATTCATTCATGGCATCAAGAAATTAGGTAGAAGATCATGACTAGTAATGAATATTACTCACTTTCTGCAGACCAACATAAATGTTTCAATGAATTCAATATAAGGGACTGTCATGATCCGCATCAAGCCAGAGCGGTACCCTTAGGGAGCTGTTCGAAAATTACACGTCTATAGCGCTGGACCATTCAAAATTATAAAACGAAACGGTCTTAATGCGTATGTGGCAAATCTTCCACCCTCCATGAGAATTAGTTCCACATTCAATGTGGAGGATCTAATTGCATTTCAAGGGGTCATTGATACATTGTCCAGCCTTTCGCCTAACCATCTTGATTTTCCAAACCTTTCCCTTGATCCATGGCCCCCTTCATACCCATTTTCCCAATCTCTACGTCCAATTCCTACCCGTCCCAACCCATTTTCTCAACCTTTACCTCTCATACCTACCCATCCCGACCCATGAAGACGAAGTTTGGTTCAAAAGAGTGGGCTTGATAGTCAAGAAAAACCTATCATGGGATCTCATGATCGTAGCCCACTAGTTGGATTGATTTCATATTTTAAGTTTTGCTTATTGTTATTATTTAAAACATCATGAATGTTTTAGATTTCTTTGTTTGGTTTTTATTTTAGTTTACTTCATCACCAAGTAATAGGTTGCGCATATGGTGCAAGTTTAGGGGTATAGGGTTTTCTTATAAATATGCACCCCTTGTAGTTTTTTTCATTCATTGAAGATTAATAAAAATTCTGCGTTTTCCTACTCTCTAAGTTGTGAAGCCTAATTGGGTGTGAAGCCCTCCCTTCATTGAATGGTTAACTACCGTGGTGCGAAGCCACATCTATCCCGATTCGCCCCCAACCATCACCATCTCTATTACCCATCTTCTACCATCCCTTCTTCTCATCTCACCCCATCATCTACACTTCGAATCAATCATCTATTGCAGCAATTCTCCTCTCCACATCAGATTTTCAGAATCTGACCCTATAAGAGGGCTGAAACTTCAACGGAGCACCACGCACAAACTGTACATCAGATCGAGTTGAGATATAGGGGTTTTGGAGTCCATCCATGGCCGACAAGGGCCAAGGTGGCCTTTTTTTGAATAGTGGGCCCCACACACGTGCGGCAGAGATCACACGCACGTACATCTGGGCAATTTTTGTTGTCCACGCGTGCAGCACTTCTCTGATTCGTCTCTCTTCTCTCTTTCACTCCGCTTTCACCCAAAATTCCTAAACCTAACCCTAAATTACTCAAATCTCCAATTTTATTCCCCTTTTCTTGCCCTAGGGTTCCTTAATTTGAAATTGGTGAATCCCTTGGATTAAGGACTAATTACTATGCATGTGTAGATGATTATTTCTTATCTTTGAGTATCGTTTGATTCAAAATTTTTATTGATCCAGCCCTATCATGTGTAGGCCTGGACCCGCATAGATTCCCCTTAATTGAATGTTTGGACTTTCACGTGGGATATGGAATTTGTGTAATTGTTTCTGAACTAACGTGATCTTAAGTCTGAAATCTCACATATCATATTTAATTTTCATGTCCTGCATCAGTACAACTATTCCATAATCATCAAGTGAAATTGTTCTTTCTTGAGACTAGAAAGATCCCTTTATGGTTTCTTGTTTTTATTTTATTTTATTTTGGAAGATTGGTTTTTTGTCCTAGTTATCCACCCTAAAGTAAGACTCTTCTAGGATTTGAGGAAAGACTCCATGCTTATCCTCTCTTCTATCTATTCAATTGATGTTTCCCTCTATTACTGCTCATATATGTGATATTTCTGGAGTCTTGGAATGCAACTAAGTCCCTACAATTAGCCATTTGTTTCCATATCTTGATCACTACACGAAGGTAAACTCGTAAATTGAGTCAGTGATTTGTGATATGATTTTCTACAAAAATTGGACCTATAATGATGATTTTGGATTTAGGTAACTCATTTTGCCATCAGAGCAAGTTCCTGTCTAGCAAATTTGTATTTTTTTTCTTTTCTTTTCTCCTATGTTTTCCTAGTCAACCGAATCCATAGCCCTAAACCTAATACCATACCTCAAACCCTAATCCAACTACTTTTACATCTCAAAATACCTTAAAATCAAATCCTAATTTATCTTTCAATTTTTTAAAAATACACAACTTCCATCCCACAAAAACACTAAGCACGTCCCAAATACACAACCATCCTAAACCAACACCCTTTCTAGCCCTACAAATCCAACTATAGCTCTTAATTTATCCAAAGTTTCCATCTAAACCCAAACAAAAACCTTGTAACCCCAATGATGGGGACATCATAGGACCTACTCGAGTGTACCAGAAACAGAGACGACTACCAACATCAGTGCAACTTTCTTTGTGGATGGGAGATGAGTTTCAGATGGGGCCCGTCAAGCCATTTTGAAGAACCCATATGCATTGGACATGCATCAGGAAGACCCCACTTTGGGATGACGCATGTGGGCTGCTTAGGAGATCATTTTAATTATAGAATTTCTATTTCGTGTCGATCCGACCGTTGGATCTTGTCAATCAAGCCATTAGGCCACCAGATCTTCCTGATATGGGCCTCTTGGACTCTGAACTTGCTTTCTTTATTCTTTTTTGTTATGTTTAGAATTTATTTAATGGTTGGGATTAATAATACATGTTTTAGCTTTCTTATTTTGGATGATGGGCCACTTTACTTGAGTGAGTGACATAATTATAATTATGCTGAATTTTTATTTTTGAAATTTTAATTATAAAAGCATAGGGTGGGTGGAGATTTGAGAAGAAAAAATTAAAAAATTAAAAAATTAAAAAATAAAAAATAAAGAGAGAAGCTCTCTTGTGTGAAGGAATTTTCCTCCTTATTTTCTAGTTTTTTTTTTTTTTTTTTTTTTTTAAAAAAAAAAAAAAAAAAAAAAAAAAAAACCCTCCCTTTCAATTAAATTGTGAAAGGGTAGAAGGTTGTTTAGTGGTGGATTCTCCAAAGTACATCATTCATCTTTCTCTTTTTCGAAAGGTATTTCTTCTTCTTCTCTTGTCTTCATCTTTTCCCTTCCATTACAACATTCTAAATCCTAGATCTTCAATTTCCTATTTTCTCCAATTTTTAAAAATCGTAATTCCAAAATCCCTAATTCTCATGAACCCTAATTTTTCAAATTTCAAAATTTTCCCTTCCTAATCTTAATCATAAAACCTACAACTTTGTCCCTTGAGTGTGGAACGTACCTATGCTAAATTGGAAGTTCTATCCTTCCATTGATCCTAGTTTTAATTGATTTATGTGATTTCCTAGCATGCGGGCTTGTGATTTAGGTTAAATCGGATTTTTTTTTCCTATTGTTTACTCTTCATTACTTGGTGGATTAACATCTTTTGTTAATTGAATTACTTTATGGACTCTTTCATAATCCTCACATTGCATGTTAACATTAAATCATGTGTCCTGCATCACCCGACTGCAACATTTTGAATGCAAAAAATCCTACCAGCAGCACTTGCACATAAATCCTGCATACAACCCCTAAACCCAATTTTCAAATTCCAATACATCCTAAACCCAAAATCCTAACCCTAAGTCCATATCAACCCTTTCCCAACCCCCAAATCCAACTTATTGCCCATAAACATTCCTTAATCCAAACCATACCACTTTAGAGTCACAAAACAATAGGAGGAAGCATACCAGATTGAATGGAGAGCTTATAGAAAGAGGAAGATTGAAGATGGAAGATGGCTCTTGCAATCATCCAAAGACTTGAGAAATTGGGAATGAGGGTTTTAGGAAGATGAAGAAAGGGGGAGAAAAGGGGGGCAGTTGTCCGGGTGAGTTAGAGAATAGTCAAATAGGGTTTTTTTTAAGTATTTATAGAGCCAAGTTGAGTTTGAGTCAAGTCGAGTTTCGAGGTGAGTCGAGTTGAGTGACCCAATGCTAGACCTCGACTCGATTTTTGACTTGAGCTCCTAAATATGACTTGCCTTGATTCGTCCCACTGAATTGAGGCGAGTCAAGTTTTTTCAAGTTGAGTCGATCGAGTTTCTCGAGCTAACTCGGCTCATGACCGGGCCTATCACTTACGATAGACGTTTAAAATACTAAGAGTACGGAGGAAAAAATATATATATATAATAAAGGGATCATTCTTTTGCAAACAAGATAAATGAAGGCGAATTTCACCTGTAAGGTTGGGCGTTGGAGTCTCATCTATGGCATTGACTTTTTTCTTTTTCTTTTTTGTCCATTAAAAAGTCATTCATTCAGCTACTCAGTTCTAGTAACGTCAAGTCATTTCACTGAGTTAGCAAGCCAACTCAATGAGTCTTACTGAGTCCCAACTGACTCTTGCTTGTCAATGAGTTTCTCAGTGACTTGGCCTGAGATCTTGTTGAGTCAAGTTGACTCAGGCAAGTTTCGAGTCAAGTCACAAGGTTTTAGAACTATGGTACAGAACCTGAATATGAATGCTTTGTAAAGATTTAAAAAACTACAATTTGGTTATTTCATTTCATTACACCAATGATTGCAATACAATTCAATAGTTCTTCCAAACGTGCATCCTAAATGATACTTTATGGAGGCAAAGTCATTTGGACCATTGATCTAATCAACCAAATCATTGATACTAAAACATAGTTGATCCCTGCACTTGGCCTGAATTCTCCGAATATTTGACTATAACATCACAGCCAATCCAACAGGGTTGAACGCATTCCTATTATGCTCAACAAGATGTTGGACAGGAAAACAATCCAACCAGCTATGACGGAAACTATTTCATCAGACCATAGAGCCTGCAAAAACCATTGGCACTAAACGGCGCGATCATCGTCAGTTGGTGAAGAAGCACAAGAGACTCTTAGATTTGCAATCTACTAATTTAATCACACCACTGATGGATTTCCACACTAACTTAAAATCTAAAAAGCATTTGAAACAAATTTTACAAGGACGACATCGACATCGGCATCAGTGACGGAAACAAGGAAATAGAAAAAAGCACGAAGAAGGAATACATCTGAGAAAGAGAATCTCTCTGGGAAAGCACCTGACCAAACTGCCTTCTTGAGTTCGGCTACTACCCTCGAACCACGTAATGGAAAAGCCATGACAATATGAAAAGTCAGTAGTCATAAGAGCAGGCTGCAAGTTTGGAAACTGGAGCCAAATTCATGACTTGCAATCCCTTGCCATGCCTCGTGTGTGTTGCCTTTCTCCCTCAGGAGGCATGACCTTCAAGTGTTTGTGGGCCTGCTGTTTCCATCCCTCATTGTGTTCTTTAAACATCCTGACAAGAAGGATGGTTTTGTTGGCAGGGGATATATGAATCCTAACTCTTCTTGCTCTCAGCAACAGCATCCCCCTCCTGAGTATCTTCAACTGCGCTAGTCTCCAGCCTCTCACCAGAAGCCAAAGCTGGGTTACTGGGGTCACTGCCAAAAGTCTCCGGCAAGACTGACCTTGGCTTTTCCTCTGTTTCTTCCACCCGCTCATTCGAACCTGCAAAATCTCCACTTTGAAGGGGTATGGCATGATTGTCCACCCCAGTAACAATCGAATTCTGGGTCCCACAACTCAATGACTTGGATGAGGCATCCCCAGCCTTATGCTGCTTGGGTTGCATCGATATCTCTTGGGAACATGACACCTTGGTGCTGCAATGTCATTGGAGGAATATGGGGCCGGACATGCTTCAACCATAATTTCAGCCTGCAGCTTATAATCAATTCTATCCGAAGGCGAGAATACATACTGCTCGCCAGTTTCAGCATCTTCCTGTTGGAGCAAACATTAGATGCGGGCAAAGTAATAAGGAAATGAAATTAAAAGCAATTTTTTACTTTCAGAAACACAAATGTACAGCAGATGTTGTCGGTTTAAATTCACCATTTTGTTAAGTATTTCAAAGAGGTACTAAAGGACCAATTAGTGAGCAGCATGGTGATCGTGTAGAATTGCTGATCCGAATCTGGCCCGAGTTGTACCGAGAATTCACTGATTTCAACCAAAATGCAAAATCTGAAACAAGGAATGTGTTGACAACAGAAGAAAGCGCAGAATCTGGAGTCTGCCTCACTCAACTACTTCAATGTCTATGATAAAGCATAGACGCAATTGCAGCTTCATGAAAATGAGCCTCTTTAGGGGCTCTGCAAATCAGGCAAGTAGTTTTGATTCATTCAATGACTGCTGAGACCACTCCTACATCTTCAGTTGCCAAACTGACTCCCCCATACATGCCATGCTTGCACACATCTGAGATCCAAGCCATTGACCAGGAAGTCTCCAAGGTGAATGTGCCTTAGCTGAGAAACCAACCTGGCCTAATTATCAAGTGGATAACTGACAATCCACATTTGACATGCATCATTGTCATCTGATGAGTGGTTCAGCCTGATTTTCAGGCCTGGCACATTAATTGTGGGACCCGCCTGATGAACAGCCCAGATCTCTCAAATGCATGTGTCATTCTCACAAATGGGGCAAAGAGGTGTGGTGACTGCATATGAGTGAAGGAGCACAACATAACTACTCTTGATATTAAGAGGTTCTTATGCTATAAAACTAATCATGGCTGCAATTTAAAGTTTCAAAGATAGCAAAGGTATGGTGTTATAATTAAGAGGCATGCTCAAGTGATACTGGTACCTCAGTAACTTAACCTGCTACCAGGCAAATACTTAATCTGGTACCAGGAAAATGTGGGGCCCATGTGATATATGCAGGCCATTCAACCAGTCCATGAGACACATTGCCTCATAATACCCCCAGGTGCCAAAAATCAGCCCCATCTAATGCTCGGGTGGGCCACAACACAGGGAACAATGTGAGAGAGGACACCCACCTTCAATTTTCACAGGGACCATATGAATTGCAAAAAAACCTGAGTTTTGGCCTGCCCCTTCATCTAGGCTAAACATATGGCTGTAACAGCCTAGATTCCATATAAACAACATCGTGGGCCTCTGTGCGAATCAAGGGTGGACATTCCTTATAACTTGCAGCCTGCGGCGATCAGCCTGATATTTGGGATCAATGAACATGCATGATGCATCTGATGGATGGGTGGGATTTCATTCATGCATCATATGGGCCCCAGATCTGACCGGTACGACTATAGGTTATGGTGGTACTAGTAACACTGGAACGTGTCCCTGTCGTTAGTCTCAATGTCGTCTCATGGATAGCAAGGGTCCTTGCAAAGGGTCTTAAACCAGGGGTAATAATCTATTGCCTTATTATTAAATGGAAAGTGACTTTTTATTGGTAATACAAAAGAAATAAGATACCTCGATTGGCGACTTTGGAATACTGAGCTCTTGAAAGGAGTTGACCTGGTAAAAAGGTTCACATTGCACATCCAGGGAAGACCTTGCAATATTGCCTTGATCGAGAAACTTCCTGAAAATAATGCCCGATTCTTTATCACACTGGACAGCACAAAGACCCCTCTTCTTGGTTAGACTGCATTGCTCAGAAAGGAACTCTACAGCTTGTTCTTTCTGGAAACTGGTTTCTTGAAATTTAGGAGAACCACGCTGACTGTTGCATGTAGCTGGAGGAATTTTTAGAGAATGGTCATTCAGAAGTTCAAAGATTAGCTTCTGAATCACAGAACGCTTGTGAGAAGCCTCGCAAGGTGGAAACCAGTCCACATTGAGCTGTCAAGAAAAACCCACTGCATATACATAAGCCGAATTGGCATTATCTTTTAGCTCGGAAAAAAAGTATGCTTGAATATTGAATCTTTGCTATGCTGCCACTGGACACCTCAAACAAGCAAAACTCAAGATGCAGAATTTTATTTTATTTTATTGAGAAGATAACTGATTCATTAAGGCCGACAAAATGAAAGCAAACATAACTCGAGACCAGTGTTTTAAATATTGACGATATCGGCTAATATATCGCACGATATATCTTGTATCCCACCTGTGCGATATGAACTGCATAGGTAGTGACAATATATCCCACTTATTCGATCCGGTGAGTATTTTTTTATTTTTTATCCTTTTTTAAAAAAAATGTAAATCACGTTAAATCAATGTTAAATGGTTACAGATCTATGATTCCTCATGTTGTCCATGAAAAATCAAGGATTTGGAGTTTTGATTTCGAGAGATGGGGGAGATGGGGCAAGTTGCGGAAAATTGGAAAAAATCAAAATTTCTCACAAATCAGTTGCGATCTTTGTATCCAAAAAAAAAATCAAACACGTAACTTGAACTAGTGATTCTGCTTTTGCTTTTGAGTGTATTGCTTGTGTTTCCATACATGTCTTCTTACGTTTATAAATTATATGAATAGACTTTAAATATACTTGCATCAGTTCAGTTGGACAGTGCATGTATTAAGACCCCATACAAAGAAAACCCATATTATGTGCATTTTTGTTGTAATGTTTTGATTTCTAATTGTGTATTGATGCCTTTTTCAACAATTCTTGAAGTTTCCTTGAAAAATTCGACCAATGTCCCAATGTTCCTATGTTTCCCAACAACAGCAATGCATTACGTGATACAACTGATATATCCCATGCGATAACCGATATGTATCCATATCCCAAGGGTGCGATACATTACGCGATAACGATATTTAAAACATTGCTCGAGACCGGCAGCAGAGGTGACCATCTCGTCACCCTACACTAAACAGGCGCATGAAGAAAAAAAAATGTTGTAAAAGCCTCAAAAAGAAGAAAAAATGAAAATAAAAAAGAAAGAAGGAAAGAAAAAAATGCAAGAATGAAAAAGCCTAAGGGCTCGTTTGGCCGCATGGAATTGAATCCCTGTGGAATCAAGTGGATTTGGAATTAGAGCTTTGAGGTGAGAGTTCAAAAAGAGCTCTTTTGGAGGATTTGGATTCCTTTCAAATACAAATCCCTCCAATTACTAGCTACCAAACGCCCAAACAAAAAGCAAAACCCCACAAATCCCTCCGATTCCACGCTGCCAAATGAACCCTATGGGAAAGGCATGCTTGCTCAAAGACAGAGAGCTAACTAAATACAATAGAATCCCAATCCCCAAGTATCACTTCAAACGACCACCATAGGGATTCTAGAAACACCATGGCCCAATTGAGAACTATGGAAGTAATACGCCATTTGATGGAGGGGGGGAGACATTGCCTTTGAATACCTTGGAATTCCTCTTTCCATATGCCCCACAAAATGGCACAAGGGACCATCTTCCAAGTCATTTTTTTTTTTTTTTGCACCTTGGGGAGTGGAGGACCCAGTCCCCCAATATAGTAACCTTTGACTCTGAGGTGCTTGTCACCTAGCCGACTCTAAAAATTTGAAAAAGTGAGCCCAAACCTGCCAATGAAGGAAGAGATGGTTCACAAACCCATCTTTCTCTTCTACGCATGAGGCGCATGTTCAACATTGATCATATTCATTTTCTTTAGATTGCCAACCCTAGGAATTCTCTTCTTTACCATCATCTAAACAAACACTTGGATCCTAGGACGAATAGGGAGCTTTCACACATAAGGACCCTTGCATGATAATTGCCAACATCACCCAATTTCGAGAGGATGGATTCGGATGAGAAGTTACCATTTGCCAACCACTTCCAAACCTTCATATCATCATTATCCCCTTCTATGCTCACCTTCTTGAGAGCAGTGTTCGAAGTATCAGTATCGTTATAAGTTTTGTTGGCCAAAGATACGGAAACAATATCGATATCGCCAATAATATCGCTGATAATCGAAAATGCGGGGAAACATGGGGAAAACGGTGTAATTTTCAACAAAACTTCAGGCGATGTTATAATGTACAAATTTGCATATTTAGAAATTAAAAAAATTGCAAAAAGAATGCATACATAACAAGTTTCCATTTAATGAGGCCTTAAAAGCATGTGTTGCTGTAAGAAATCAGTCCAACCATCCCATCAGGACTATTTAACCATCCAACCTTCCATCCAAACATCCATAGATATTGTAAAATATTAACAACACATGATATTTCACTAAGAAATCATCAACAATTGGAAAGGAAACGAAAGATTGTGGTCTCAATATCGCGCATGTTACGATATTGATAATATCAAGATATTATCAATATTATCAATGAAAAATTGAACAGAAAAAAATTTGAAATAATTTTTTTTTCGAATAAACAAAATTTTGATGATATCGTTGCCGATATTATTGAAATATCGTTAATACACTTATGATACAAGCATTACCTAGAATTTACAGTAAAAAATATTAAGGATACATTGGCGATATTGATGCATTGGTAATACAAGTGACATCTAGAATTTACATAGTTGAAAATATTGGCGATTACATTAGCAATATTGATACTTCGGCAATACTTAGTGTTACATTGCTAATACCTGAAATTTTTTATACTACCAGCATTATCGGTATCGCTACCAATGTTATTGGTATCGTTGAGCTGGAGATAAAGATAATATCGGAGATATTTCGATAATATCAGAGATAATTCGAACACTACTTGAGAGCATACAGTATTGATGCATACTCGCTTGATTCTTCATCTTTAAGGTTCCTTTTGAGTGTTATATTCCACACTATAGAACCTCTCAAAGAGTGGCAGCACTCCGCCACCTTTGCCTCCTTGTTCATGGCGTGAGCAAACAAAGAGAGAAAAGATCTTGCTAAAGGGGTGTCCCCAATCCATATCCCTCCAAACAGTGTTTTAAATACCTTATACTATGTAATATAACTTAGCCTTAATGTTATGTAGCACATGAAAATAGCTTAAGTTTGCATGTAGCCTATGCTACATAGCTTACGTTACAAGATATTTTTCAATAAAACAAAAATCAATAAACAATTTCAATGATTTGACATATTTTTTGATTTTCAATAAAAATTACTTAATCTTTTCAGCAACTTTAGTAGGACAATATAAGTAACAGTATTAAAATAGTTCTATTCACTTTCTTTGTGGTTAATTTTGGCACTATTTTTCCCAATATTTTAGATTGTGTTTGGTTGCACCAGATATCACGAAATTCATTATTAGTTAGTCTAATTTGATGCAAATTTTCATGATATTTGGTGCAACTAAGGGCAACCTTAATTAAAAATCTAGAAGTACCATGTAGCTCACACCTCACGCTTTAGAGTACCAAATGCTATGTTACATGCATTTCGCCATTTAAAACACTACGTCCAAATGCATATCGTATTGCGCCTTCCGACCACAAAACACATTCCTTTCTTATACAAGCCACCAACTTCCCCCAAGTTTAAAAGCTCCTCCATTCAGGATTTCCTCCTGACTCTGTTGTTGGCCCTCCAAACTTGTGACACTCAATTAGAAGATGATACCCACAACCACAAGAACCACCCCCCTCCTCCCTCTCCCCATTCTTCCAAGCAATGACATCACTCCATAAAGCTTCCAGATCCTCTAATGGGGAGATCAGAGGACTTACTTGGGCGTACTAGAGAAGGAAGCGACCACCCACATCAGTGCAACTTTCTTTGTGGATGGGAGACGAGTTCCAACTAGGGCCCACTGGGCCATTTTGAAGACCCCACATGCATTGGACGTGCATCAGGAAGACTCCACTTTGGGATGATGCATGTGGGTTGCTTAGGAAACCATTTTAGTCATAAGATTTTTATTTTACATTAATCCGACCATTAGATCTTGTTGATTAGGCCATCGGGCCATCAGATCTTCCAGATCTGGGCCCCTTGGACTCTGATCTTGCTTCTTTTACGTTTTGTGTTATTTTTAGGATTTATTTGATGGATGACATTGATAATAAGTGTTTTAATTTTCTTATTTTGGGTAATGGGTCATTTCACTTAAGTCATTGGTATAGTTATAATTATTTTGAATTTTTAATTATTAGAGCACAGGGGGGGTGGACCTCGGACCCTAGTGGAGTTAATTAAGAAGAAAAAAAAGGAGAGAAGCTCTATTGTGTGAAGGAATTTTTCTCCTTATATTTTAGGGTTTGTGAGAAACCCCCCCTTCCAATTAAATTGTGGAAGGGTAAAGGCTTGTTTGGTGGTGGATTCCCTAAGGTACATCATTCATCTATCTTCTTTCAAAGGTATTATTCTTCTTCTCTTGTCTTCCTCCTTCCCCCTTCCATTACAACCTTATAAACTCATCAAAACCCTACTTAATCCTCCCTCTCTTTCTTCCCTTTACCTAGCCACATGTGGACTCACACATGCACACGCACGCACGCACATGCGTCCGTACGGGCAGTCACATGTGGGCCCCTTGTTTGGTGTTTTTCCTCTTTTGATTTCACTTTAAACCTCCCTAATTCCTAGATCCTTTGAATCCCTAGAAACCCCATTCCTAAATCTCCATACATGAATACAAAAGCCTAATGAAAATTTGATTTGACTTTTTTTTTTTTTTCTTTTTGTGAAACTTTCCCCAAACCAAAATTTTGCTTGCATCATTGTCTATCCACATGGTTGTTGCACTACCCATGCTAGATTGGAAGTCCCTACTTCTAAGAGGGTCACTCTTGAATTATTTTATATTTCTGGGCACCTTGTATGTGGTAACCTAGGATCTTCGTGTTATCAATCTATATTGTCAATTTTATTACGTGGATATGCTTGATTTTACATGTTGATTGCTGAAATTAATGTGTAATTGATCTCTCATCTTGCATCATAGGATAATTTCCAACATCCTACATCATCCTCCCCATACCTCCACCAACAACTTCCAAGCAACAACCAATTTTTTTTCCCTCAGCCTTCCCAAATAAAGGCCACCTCCTGGTTTTGGCTTTTGGATATCTTTCCAATGCAAAGGTAGAATTTGTGACCCTCCACCCTACCTTTTGACAGGAAGTCCCTTTGGATTTTTTTAATCCTCTTGGTACTCCACCGACATGTTAAACATGGATAGGAAGTAGACTAGGAGGTTAGAGATGGCTAAGATTATGAGCGTTATTCTAGCCGGAAGAATAAATATAAGGTTTTCCATTGTGCTAATCTCTTTTTAATCTTCTCCACAACCAGGTCCTAGAAAGTTGCAATGTTAGCATTCCCCCAATAGGAGCCCAAGATACATCACAGGAAGGTTCTCAACCTTACAACCCAAGACCTCTACAAAAGAGGCCATTAACCACTTCCATGGCTACCCCTATCACCACACTTTTTCTAAAATTAACTCTTGGGCCCAAAACCACTTTAATAAAAAAAAAATTTTTATTGATTTATCGAAGTCTCACATAATATGAGCATATCATTAACCAATTGCAGGTGAGAAACAATCATCTCTGGTATTCCAACCTCATTAGCATACTCAGCCCTTCCATCAAGATTGTGAAGGAGGGGGGTTTCAACAAATCCCCTTACCTCAGTCCTCTCAAACTAGAAATGAAGCCTATGAGGGAACCATTCACCAAGATAGAGAAAGAAGCACTAATGCATTCTTTGATACATTTCATCCATAGTAAACCAAACCCCATCCATTTGAGAGCATAGGCCTTTTCCATGCCCACTTTGTATAATAAACCAACCTCCCCACTCCTCTTTCTAGAATCAAAAACTTCATTTTCTACTAAAATACCGTCCAATATCTGTCTCTTCTTCACAAAGGCTCCTTGGATGGGGATGCAATTAACTCATGCACCTCTCTTATTCTCAAGGACAATTTCTTAGCCAAGATCTTGTAGACTCCCCTCAACAAACTTATAAGATTAAAGTCTTCATGGTCAACACATCCTCAATCTTTGGAATAAGGGTAATAAAAGATGAATTTAAACCATCACTCAAGATAGCCCTATCATCACGGTCCTTCATTAAACTCATAACTTTCACTTTTATAGTTTCCTAGCTTTCTTGGATGAAATCAAGGAGAAGCCATACAGACCTAGGGCATTGTTTGCATCCATCTCCCAAACCACTTTCCTAACATCACCTTTGAAATCTCTCTCAAGCCGACTTGTTGCTCATTAAAACTCTTGAAAACTAGGCCATCCCATCTTAGCCTTATGCGATCTTCTTTTGCATAAAGGCACTTACAAAGTCAACAATTACTTTAATACATGTGGGATCCTCCCACAAAATTCATTTGGTTCCTCTTCACAGCTCATTTGTGATCTTATGTAAGAAAGAGGTATTTTTATCTCTTTAAACCAAATTGCTCTAGACTTTTGTCTCGAAATAGCTTCTTCTTTAGCTTGGATTGCCAGATAAGATGATAAGAGGGCTTCTTTCTCCAATTGTCTTTGATCATCTAAGACACCACTCTCTTCTTCTCTATCAACAACACTAATCTTGCCTAGCAACTCCTCTTTCCTTAGCCTATCAGCTCCAATTTAGATTTGCTCCACTCCTTCAGCTTAATCTTAACGAATTGAAGTTTCTTAAATAATTTATATATCTAGCCCACCCCTCTACTGCACATCCATTCCACCACTCTGCCACCATCTCCCTAAACCTTTTCATCTCCCTAAACCTTTTTTCTTTACCCATAGTTTTAGAATTGAAAACTAATTGGCTCACATAGAATACCCCTTGACTCGGTATGTAGATAGGAACAAGTAGGGCTGTGCACGAACTGAGTTAGCTCAGTTAGCTCGCTTGACTTTTCTCGAAAAAGCTCATTTCGACTCAGTTCGAAACTGAGTTCGATTTGATTTTTTTAGCTTCAAAAAATTTTGAACCGAGTTCGAGCTTGGCAGAGCTCGACTCAGATCGAACCCCAACTCAAATCGAACTCAGATCAAACCAGTTCGATGACTTGGTTACTTTGATAACGATGTTGCTCACCAAGTGTTTGATGAAATGACTCAACGAAGTGTTGGCTGGTGATAAGGAAGGTATGTATATGAAAAAAAAAATACCCTTTTTTCTTAATTTTGATGTTGCCTACAAGGTGTTTGATGAAATTCCTGTAAAACTGCTGCTGCTGTTTTACATACAGTGAGAATATGAAGGTGCATTCCATGTCTTTGTGAAAATGCTGCATAGGCAAACTCGGCTCGAACTGTCCCGAGCTGTTAACCGAACCGAGCCAAGCAGGCTAGTCAGGCTCGAGCCGAGCCGAGTTCAACCTAGGGTCAGCTAGTGGCCAAGCTGAGTTGAGTTGTGCCAAGCTCGACTCAGATCGACTTGTGTACACCTCTAAGAGCAAGATCTGATGCCAGTCTTGGCAACACTAATTGACACACACCCCACTTCACAATCTGCTAAGATAATGAAGTTGTCCGACTTGCACATGACTAGCTGACCCTCTCCTCCCCCCCCACCCCCCCCCCCCCCCCCCCCCCCCCCCCAAATGAGAGGTCATTCAGCATATTTGGATTAATAATTAGATTTCCTCATTGACGTTGCGATTCTACTCCCCACACAATCCCAAGTTTTCATACCAAAATTGAATGGTGATGAAGTCTACACCCACACGCCATGATAGATTCCAACTGCTATTTACACTTGATAACTCCTCCCAGGGATGTAGAAGCTATTTGTTCATATTTTGACCATACGGAAACCTTTCTCATCAATTTCAAGATCTTCAAGATTTTTTAAACAATTTCATGATTTAGGAGGCCTCAATGAAGCAGTTCTATTTCGAAAACCAATGTGCATACTACCACAATACAAAATTAAGCTGAGTAAGGTGTCCAAAACAATTGAAAGCGCATATAAGATTCAGAAGTAGCACAAGATTTTTTTTATGGTGCTAGGAGGGATTGAACCCTGGATCACTCATACACACTGCACTGTCTCTACCAACTCATATAACGAGTGGGAGACTAGCACAAGAAATTAGCAAAGTATATAGCTTAAATTTTTTTGGAGAGATGATGAATTTATTGAAGCATGCATAAAGGCAAAATGAATTTATTGAAGCACACACACAGGAAAAATATAAGAGAGAATAGAAAACCAAAAACAAAAAATATAATACAAACCCATCCACACAAAAATTAAGGATCCCAATCATTGATAAAAGAAAAAACCTTTCTTAAAACAATAGGAATAGATTAACTATTACTCCTAAAACACCTGTTATTCCTCTCCAACCACGTTGACCATAAGACCGCGAGCAATGCAAGCTGCCACTTGGACCTTTCCTTGACACGAGAAACTCCTTCATGCCACGGAAGAAACAACTCTTCCAAAAACTTAGGCATAACCCAAGGAACATTGAAGGCAGGGAGAACACAGTCCCAGACCCCCTGCAAGTGGGCAGTGAATAAAAAGATGCTCCACTGATTCTTAATTCTTCAAACAAAGAAGGCAGGCATTTGGTAACACCATCCCCCTTTTAGGCAAGCTGTCAACGGCTTAAAAGCTACAACAGGTTGATGACATTCCACCAATTTCATGGCAAAAGCCTAAAAGCTACAACAGGTCAATGAAAAGTCCCAGATCCCACGAATCTTGAAAAGAGGATCAACATTTGCAACTGAGTGACATGGACAAGAGGTTGTCTCAAGAATTGAAAGTAATTGGTATAAGGCTTAGATGACATGGACACTTGAGGAATAGTTATTGGGGTAATGCTTAGATGATGATGATGATGTTTATCAAACACTAAGGAATAGTAACTGCACTGACACCAGGCCTCTTACAAGTGTGAAAGATCCAATCTGCTGATCATGTTGGCCCACTGTCTAGATGCCTTACCTAGAAAGTATTCCAATTTGATCATCAGGTGGACCATCAGTGTACACTGAATGTGAACCAATGATCAATTTCTCTTAATCACCCATTTGCTTGGTGACCGGCTTGGATCTTTTTTGAGAGTTAGACTGCCAAACAATTGCGCTAGTTTAAGCACACCAGCATTATTCAAACTAAATAAACAATGAGAAAATTAATTTAACTTAAAAGAAATCAAATCTTTGAATACCATGGTCATCAGGTACTACACATGGGAGATAATAAAACTAAAACATCATAAATTTTGTAGAATCAGAAATTTTCACTTACAAAACTTGAGAACTTTTTTATCTTGAAGGGGTTGAAGTTAACTTGAGCTTCCTCCAAAAACCGTTCCACATAGTGTAGCAAAAAGAGGCCACAATCAAATGAATTTTCTTGTTGTGGCAGCTGAAATACGTGGGGAAATGATACCGTGTGAACATTCCATGCATTTTGAATGAACATAAGAAAAGAACTGATTTAGCTAGAATAAAGTAAAATTAGTTATAAAGAAGTTTGAAAAAGAAACCGGATAAGAACACCGTGCTGCTCTATTCCCCACATTATACACAAATAGTGTGCTTTAAATATCTATGATATTGGCTGATATATCGTTTTTTCAATAGATGTGATCAATCTATGATTGGAATACATATTCTTCGATGTAACAATGATAGTACTGTTCCGACCAGGAAATAAGTCAATAAGCATAAATTAGAAAAAATCTAAAAATACCTTTTTGCCCTTTTTTTGGGATTCCAGTTGTAGTTTGTGTTTTAACAACTCCACTTGAGATGAGTTGCATCAAAACACAGATTTGGTGGAGAAAGAGATTAGAGAGGCATTTCAGGCCAGAGCCCTAAAGGTGAGAAAATCATGTTTAAATTTGTTCTTTCTTCCAACAAATTAGCAACAAAATGTCTTGAAATTCATGCATATGCTAACTTTGATGCGTTGAAATGGATTTCAAGCAAAGCAATTTGGATTTTTAAGCTGAAAATAGAAGAATTGGGGAAATCCGAGTTTCTTCAGTTTTTACCCTTGAAAATTGTTATATAAAGACTAGGAACAAGTACAGATTGGCCAGGGTCTTCCTTCCTTCCTTCCTTCCTTCCTTCCTTCCTTTCTTTCTTTCTTTTTTTTACTCTTTGGAATGCCTTGAGTTTAAGTGTGTAATCATGTCTATTTTAACATCTACTAAAATTTCATCGAAAAACTCCATCATTTTCCCAGAGTTTCTCTCAAACTACGAAACTTTGCATGATATTTCTAGTTGTATCCCACGATATTTCCAATCCTCGACAATATCAATATTAAAAATATTGACAAAAGGGCATTGAGGATCAAAGGGTTTCGTGAATGCTTTCCAAAGAAAACACTTTTATTTATTAAAAAAGCATAAGAAACTACAATAGGGAGAGGCTAGACCGACAAGGAGAGGATCCAAGGATTCCATAGTGAGGGTATCATCTTCTTGTTTTTAGCACACCTAGTGTTTTAAATATCGACGAGATCAGCCGATATATCCCACGATATATCTTGTATCCCACCTGTGCGATACGAAATGCATATGTAGTGCCGATATATCCCACCTATTCAATCCAATGAGCATTTTTGATTTTCGATCCATTTTTTTTTAAATTTAAACAAGGTATTCCATAACGGTAATGTGGCTATAACGGCCACCACCATTACCTTTACAATGTGGGGTGTAACGGCCATTACGACCTCCTTTTTTTTTTAATTGAAAAAAATCTGAAAAACTTGTATCGGCCCAGTAATGGACTGTAACGAGCAGTTACGACCTTTATGGGTGGCATAATGGGTCGTTACAGGGGTTGTAATGGCCTTTATGGGTCATTTTTTCTGTAATGGTCATTACAACCTTTATGACCCCGCAATGTATAATGGTTGCCACCGTTACTTTTACGTAACGACCTTTAAGACATACCATGGTTGTAAATCACATTAAACCAGTGTCAAATGGTTACAAATCTATGATTCTTTATGTTTTCTATAAAAAAAATCATGGATTTTGAAGCTTTGATTTCGAGATTCGGCAGAGATGGGCTAAGTTGTGGCAATTTTGGAAAATTTGAAATTTCTCAATTTCTCTCAAATCAGTTGCAATCTTTGTATCCAAACACAAAATCAAACATGTTTGCTTGTGTTTTGAATGTATTTCTTGTGTTTCCATACATATCTTCTTACATTTATAAATTATATGAAAGACTTTGAAATATATTTGCATTAGGTTAGTTGGACGACACATATATTAGGACCCCATACAAAGGAAACCCCTATTTATGTGCACTTTTTTTAATGTTTTGATTTCTAAGTGTGTATTAATGTCTTTTTCAACAATCCCTGAAGTTTCATTACGCAATACAACCTATATATCCCATGCGATAACCGACAACGCGAAGTTTCAAAAAATTGACCAATTTTCCCATGTTCCCAACAATAGTGATACATTACGCGATACAACCGATATATCCCATGCGATAGCCGATATGTATCTGTATCCCAAGGGTGCGATACATTACGCGATAACAATTTTTAAAACATTGAGCACACCTAGGAGTCTGCTTTTGAATTCCCTTCTCCATGAATATGAGAAAACTGTAAAGAACAAACAGAAACAATCTCCTAAATTTCATCGAACCAGTCAGGCAGTCTCCAAGATGTGTCAACAAGAGAGCCCGCCCATTGGCTAACATCAGACCAATCAACCTCAGCAATTAACAACGCGGGACTCATATGGAAATTGCTGAGCTCACCCATATCATTACAAACGAGGCACCTAGAGCAGCAAGTTCTAGGTTCCTTTCAGCACCATCAAATTTGAGTTTGAGCATATCCCTAGGGGGTAGGATTCCACTAGATTTGAGTGCAAGTATTGTGATTCATATCCATAGAAAATTCTAACCAACATCTCATTAGATATCCACTTTTGATACTTACAAATTCATCATGCCTCAACCCATGAAGGTTCCCTATTTCAAATTTGCTCCGCTATAGGTCACTTCTTTCTGCTTTGTGTTTGAATGCACAATTGCATTCTTTCTAAAGGACTAAACAGTGAGTACTAGAAAAAGATCCTAATGAATATGACCCCTAGGGGATAGAAACCCGAATCTCCATGCTTCCAACATTTCAACAATCAAAGTTGGTAGGACCTAATCTACCCCAAACCAAGCCGATGATCCTTTTATTTTCTAGGGTAAACCAGCACATGATCTTCGACCAAAGAAAGACTAAAATTTCACTAAATAAACAGATGAGTGATTGCTTCTGCATCACTCAGATAAAGACGGCAACCATAGATGATAAAGTTGTTTTGTGTGATGAAGATGACCAATGGTTAGGATCGTGTCAAGGCCAGCCATAAAATGGAAAACCTGTCCCATAGAAGGCTTCATAATCTTCCAGATTCTTGCTGTATGAGTCATAGCAGAGCATGTACCCTTGAGGAGAGCATAGAAAGATCCCCATAATAATTCTTCAGGCATTTCTAAGGCCAATCTACATTTGTCAATGCCATCCTTGGGTATGAAAATGCTTTTAACCAAGGCAAGGAGGGACGCAAAATGCCCGATCTCTACCTACCTAAGGTTTCTTCTCAAGAAATCATTCCAAACTGTTCGACCTCCCACTTTGGTGATATGTTGTTGATGTCCCCTTATATACTGCCAGCCTATAAAGATCTCAGTATTCAATGAATTTGGATATCACTAATGTAACGATACAAGAATTTGGATTTCCTGACTCTTTCCAAACTTACTAATAAATCTCAAGATTTAAGACATCGGTGCCCAATCTTCTAAGAGGCAAGCCAAGGAACTGGTTTCCATTAGACACTCCATATTTTCTCAATATACCATTTTCTCATAGATCTTTTGGATTTTCCCTGAACCTCCACCACCACCATTTGCCAAGCAAGGCCCAATTCTTTTCAATAATATCACAATGCCTATGCCACCTTTTTCTCTATTGCTGAGCATCAAGCCAATTGAGAAGCTAAAATTTATGGCAGTTACCCCTTCCTTCCAGAAGGAAGTTTCTTTGCAATCACTCAATTTTTCTAGCCATTGCCATAAGCATTTGGAAGAGAGATGGAAGACCAAAAGATTCAACAGGCAACAGCGCTGCCTTGATTAAAGCTATTCTAACCCCCCAAGAATAGGCAATTTCTTTTCCAAGTAGCCAGTTATCCAGATTCATTATGAAAGATATGGCATAAGTATGATGCCGGCTTCCAACCTAACACAACCCTCATTTACCTATGTTTGGACCAGCAGTGAGAGCAAAACTCCCACAGGTGCTATGTAATAAACTATTACATACGTTGATTACAATCAAGCACTATCTAATAGTCTATTATGTAGGTTTATTACAATCAACAAGTGTAAGGAACAGGATTCATGTAGCCAACCCCAATTAGTTAGGATAAGGCTTAGATGATGACGATGAGGATGTTGATGATGATGATGTAACCAGATTTCCTCAATCCATGCAAAATGGAAATCTAAAATTTTCTAAAAGTTGACTTTCAAAACCAAGAAGTTGTCCCAATATTTAATCTGATTATCTGGCAATGTTGACAGAACGGGCTGCCACTAGATAGGAATTCAAAGGAATGTTGTGTTTGAGTACTATAGCTGAGTGGAAGTCTCAAACTCCGGATCTAAGTTTAGTAGGGAAGGGCTGAAAAAACTAAGAGTTGTATGAAACCTATCGTAGGCTATCGATATGAATATCAATGTCATATCGGCCGATTCGGCTGTATAGTATCTATATCGGCACGAGACAATACACAATACGAGGTCGTATTTTCCTGATACGAAAAAATTTACCCCTATTGGCCGATATGAGACATATCAGCACTGATACGGGGTTGATACAGGCAGATACGCTCATAAAAGCCCAATTTTGATTTTTTCTTTTTTCAAAATTTCACTTGTCTCCTCTTGTTTTTTTTTTTTTTTTTAATTTAAACTATGGAGGAAGCTTAAAAACTCATTTTAAGCTAGATCTAGACCTATTTTGGGATTAAAACAAATTATTTGAATGAGATTCAACAAATTGAAGAGAAGTGGACCATTATGGGAAAAATTGGAAAGAAGGGTAGACCTTCATTTTTTTTTTTATATTTTCATCTTCTTTTCATTGTATTTCAATGTAATGAACCTTAGTTCACCAAATCATGTTTAACTTGTGTTCAATTAGGATCCATTTACTTGATCTTCAATAAGTCAAACTAATAAACAACATTCTCACCAAAGAATGGTCCGACACACCATCATATGCATGTCAAAAAAAAAAAGGATTCTTAAATATCTTATTATTCTCTTCTTTTTTTTCTTGATATTTTTCTTAATTCTTTGGCTTAAAAATTTATGACCAATACAAGCTGATATGGCTCCGATACGAATATACAATGGCGTATTGTATCATTTTTTTGCTAGGCCAATACACCAACCAATACCGACATTTAAAACCACACCGTAGGCACAACTAAATTTGAAATGGTGGTTGTCTTTGAAAGTCAAGGTCTAACTTGGATTGGAGTGGTGAGACATGATAAGGGTTTATTTAGCACTTGCCTTCTTAGGCCCTTGTAGTGCAAGGGATTCAATATCTGCGAACATACATGCTCTTAGACGTCCATATTTTTTCTCCAGAATCTTATTGTGGAGGGAGATTATCAAGCAATTTTTCAATGGGTAGCGGAGTCTTGGCAAGGCCCTTGGTGCCTAGCTCCTTGTATGGCGAAATTGAAGCTCTTGTTGGGCAAATTTGGAAATCAGTGCTCCATTGTTTTGAAAGAAGCAAATGGTATGCCCGGGCCAAAATTGGAGAAACAAGAGGTTCTCTCAATATTGGCCAATTCCTGCATTTGTAATATGTTTTCTATTGTCTTTCATTCCCTAAAAAACTAGAGCACACAAAAAGGAAAAGAAAATACTTACAATCAACTCATACAGTGATTCTCCTTGATCAACAAATATAATTATAAGGAGTTAAGATACAAACAAAAAAGAGAGACAAACCTCTAAAGGGACAAATTGCAGCTTTGAGAATTTTAAAGAAACATCTTTAGATGACTCCCCTTGTCGTTGTTTCCACTCCTCCCATAGATAACTATCCTCCAAAGATAAAGAAGTGAAAGTCAATTGTAATTCTTAGAAACTTTAAACACGACAAAAGATACAACTAACAAACAAGATTTATTTATCAAACAAAAATGGTGATCATCAATCATGTAAAAGAGGACATATACATAACTATCCTCTTGAGATAAACAAGTGAAAGTCAATCATAGTTCTTAAAAACTTTAAACACAACAAAATATATAATTTATAAACAAGATTTATCTTTAGAACAAAAATGGTGATCATCAATCATGAAAAAGAAGATCCATGTCATATAACCTACCACAAAAAATCCTTCAAAATGGTTACCATATTCATATAATATTGTGTCCAACACTTCATGTGTAAAATCCATACTCATGACCTTCCAATTATGTGCTTGCATCATATTTGGGTGCTGTTGCATAGAGCAAAATCAGAAAGGTTGACTCCTGAAAATCAGTAGAGAAGTGAAAGTTGATTTGAAAATGGGACCAAATCTAGCTTTGAAACCCAAATTGGATGGAAATGTGGGTTACGATTAAGTCTACAATGTGATACTAGAAACTTTGCTACAACTTCACTTTGTACAACTACAAAATGACTAACAACATGAAGATCTATTTCCAATCCAGAATAAATATGCCTGAGCAGATGGAATTGAATTTTCAGGCATTAGATATAATGATATCAACCAAATGAATCAAGTGGAATAGAAAAAGAATCACTGTTGCATGAAACATCGAACTGCCTAAGAGGGAAAATTCACGAATGAGAGAAGCTTTAGCCAAGGAGAAACCTCCATAACATAAAGAAATCATAATATAACAAACTGTTTTGGAAATGGCCTTCTAAGCATTAAGCTGGAATCAAGACATGGAAAAGAAACCATGGGAGAAAAAGCAGATTCTGGAAATTTTTATATGCATTTACTTTCTAACATGTTGTTTATACAAGGAAAACATATAACGCATTTTTTATATAGAAATTGGTGTGTTTCTACAGGGAAAAAAAAAACAAACAAATTAGGAACCTATTGTTCAGATCAGATGGATTTTTTATTTTATATATTTTTTAACTGCCAATGGTAACTTAGTTAGGATAAGGCTGTGATCGTGATGGTGATGGCAATCGAGGCAAGTAATTTTATTAGAACAAGCTTAAAGATTAAAAGTCTCCATCAAGGCAATCGATTAAAAAACCCATCCTTAAATTAAATGATAAGAAACCCTACATAAACTAGGATGGAAATTGAAGGAGACCATTTACCTTTGAATAAGATTCTTTAAACCTATGTGACTTCCTTTGATAGAATCCATGTGCATTCCTTTGATAGAATCCATGTGCAATATGCATGGTACTTTAGGTGCCTTTTCAATTTCTTCATCTGAAAGACATAAGTATAGCATGCGAGAGAGACATTCATACTTGAGAAAGAAATGGAGATTCTGCAAATACCAGATGCTTGCCTTTGAAAGAAGCTACTTCTCCAGGATGACAAATAACCATCAAACTCCAATGATCACTGTAGTCCAATATACACCAATGCGCAGATTTGGAATATCAGAATTAACTTTTCATAAGCATAAAATATGCATCAAGGAAAAATTTTCTTACTTGAAAATTACAGGTATGAAGATGAAATCCTTTTCAAATATATTTACTTTCCGTGTCCATCTACAAACACGTAGGAAAGCTGCTCTCCCTTCTTTTGCACTTCCTGAATCCATGTCTAGATCAGCTAGCTTGCGGAAGAAAAAACTGTTGAAAAAATGGAACCTACGCTTGTCCTCAAGCCGGATTTTATTGTTTAAATATCTGTCATTCAAGTAAACTATCATAAGAAGAAACTCTGGAAAGATGAATGAAGCCCTCATGTAATAATTTTTTTTAAAAAAATGTAAATGAAAGCAATAGTATGGATACACAGCAAAATGGGCATGATTAGAAAACTTCAAGGAACAAAAGAGAGACCAGATCAAACGAGGAATGCAGTCAAAATTTCTTTAATTTATGGTCCTCTTTCTCCTTCAATCAAAATAAGCCCAAATTCCTCACATATAGTCATCCTATAGTTACACAAAGCATGAAGCAACGTGGCAACATGGGTAAAATATCAGGCTTGAAAAAGAATCACACACATACAGTAAGTTCATGTGTCTGATAACAGTAGAACTGAAGAATACGCTGTCCAAATAGTGATTAAATGGAATGAGCAAGCATGATGTATACAAATAATGAAATTTCATAGGCTAACCTTTGTCACCTAGCAAGGATCAATTTTTGCTCCATAGGAATGAGAAATAACTTTAAAAGGGAACAGTGGATGTGGAAAAGAAGTGTTTTTGTCCTCAACTAGAAGAGATGGAAGTTTCTGCATTTCAACTTACTTAATATAAAAGTCAATGATAGTGTCATTGATAAATGTCTCTGGTTGCAATAGTTCAAGGTCTCTCTTACTAATTGAAACAGCATCAGGATCTCCTTTTGGATAGATAACAGCTTCAAAAGGCTCACCAATACTGAAATTTTAAAATTAATCAGTGTATCAGAAAATAAATTGAATACAAAAAGAATAGAGGGCAAACCAGAAGTTCCTACCACCCAACCTGGTTCGCTTGTACGGAAAATTCGAACATATGGCATGCTCCCCTAAAGCCTTGTCAAAAGGATTTGCATATTCAAATTCTTGTCCTTCTTCTAAAATCAACATCGTTTTCGGCATGCCATTGACACGATTATCCATCAACAAGCATTTTGTTTCACGTAAATCATTTGATGCAATCGGAACATCATTTTTATTGGCATTAGTATTATGTGAGGAAGGTGCACGTGTTTCATTAATTCCATCTAAATCCCGCAAAGATGCTTGAACATTTCCAGCATTGGCATTCTGTATCAAATTACTAAAGAAATAAAGACAGTTAGAAACAAGAGATAAAGAACCACGGAACTAACGTGAACAAATTTGTAGTGAAGTACCTGGGATTCGCAATTGGGATTGAAAGGTTTTGGGTACCAAAAAGAAAGAGCTGAATAGGCTTGCTGCTTTGAGAAAATGCTTCCATCATATTGGAGACATCTTCATCATTCTCAATCGACACAAGTGAATCCAAATCTAGAGTAGGATATTTGTACTTGATGCTGTTAACATCGATAAACTTCCAAATTCCGCACACTTCAGAAAAAAGAGTAAGGAAATCAATCATACGATTGACCTTAGCAATGCGATTTGTGCCTCCCTTGTAATAAACCTTATTTGATTCCCAAATGAAGTTGCCCCCAAATCTACAGAGTACCGGCACCTTGTTCGCAGACATCATTTGTGTGCGTTGTAATTAACTGAAAATTCATAACAAGAGAACTGTTGTTACGCTTAAAAAGCTTAAGAAACAATAATTTTTATGTATGTTTAGAAGAAGAAAAGGCCCAAATTCGTCTACTTATTAGTGTGCTTTTAATCTAACCTCGGTTCCATTGTAATTATATTAGAGTTTCCTTGTGTACTAATTTGAACAAGTGAGAAGCATGATTTGGTTTTCGAGGACAAGGAACTCATGGGCCTCATGGTAGATGAACATGCCTTAAAATTTGCCCATATAGAAAATCCTATCAATCCAACATTTAGCTGTTTTCCTATTGAGTAGGGCCTTGCTGCATTCCTTTTTCACTACTGTCTAGTGTATATTCACAAGTCACATATTGAAGAGTTAGAATGGTCCCATCTTGAAGATATTTGAAGCATGATCCAATCATAGCTGGCCAAAATCACCAGTCTTAATCACAAACCTTGGTCCCTACTTGTATGATCAGAGAGCTCCAGGTTACAGTACATTCTCTCGCCACAAAACCCTCCAAATGCAGGTATCATTTGATTCTCAATCAAGCAAAACATGCAGCTCTGATCCACTTTTCATTAATATGGTGGGCCATCATGAGTAGGCTCTACCATGACAATCACTTCTATTTAATGATTTTAATTGTTCAAACCAGTAGACTCTAGATGCATAACTTTGCCAGTGGTCCACATTATGAAAAGGGTCACCTATCTTATGAAGAAGATAATTCAATGGGACTAGGAATGTCAAAGGGGGCAGGTTGGGGCCTACTAGGACCCATTTTGGGTTCAAGTACCATCTTTTGATGAACCAGACCTCAATTTGATCAAGTTTTTGAGTACCTATCATGTCTAAGGACCCTGGCTTGACCATCGGGATCACCAATCAAGGGGTCATGATCATCCAATTGAGACTTCATAGCAAGATCCATCCATGAGGCCACTCATACAAATTGAAGAACCAAGGATACAATGTACATGCCCTTACAGCAAGGATATTCTATGCAACAAACCACATGATTCGGATCTAGAATGTGAAAAGTCAGATCTCAGATATTGATTAGAATAGCTTACATCTAGTTCCGATTTTCCAGAGAACCATCAATAATAGATGTAAAAAACAGAAAAAGATTTTTTAAAAACGTGGGAGTCTCCCCAAACTGAAAGTTCCATGAAATTAAATGGTGGACACAAGGTTGTTGCTGGTATGGCTTAAGATCACCCATTATTGTTATTTTTTAACCATTGGTCATCAAGGGATTCACCTGCATGTAAAAAGTTATTCACCTGCTTATTTAACTTCTCAGTTGAGCCCACCATGTTGTGTGTATGCCATCCAACCCGCACACTAAGTGAGCCCACCATGATGATAAGATGCCCTAAAATCTGGCTTATCAAATCATTAGGTGGATTACACCATAGAAAACAATGGACAACCACCTAAAAACCACCAAATTCACGTGGTGGCTCACATAATGGTTGGATACTTGGATCAACCATATTTTTGTGGCATTGAACTTTGATGTTGGGGTGACCTTAATGGACAGGTTGTGCACTGGACACACGCCATGGAAGGCCCCAGGAGCATCCCCTGTAGAATAAGCTTATTCCACAAGTAATCAAAGAGGAACCCATCTTTCTAGGTAAGTCCTAAATGTGTAAAGAGTTGGGCATATGTGAATTAGAGGTGGAAAGTGACTCAATGCTTAGTGTGGATGATCTCCAAACTAGATCAGACGGGCCATGGATCACTCGACATTTATGGAGATTCATACAAGGCTTCATTGAGGAGTTGGATACAAACGTTCATCAAACCTTCAGGGAGAGCAATGAGGTAGGAGACAACCTCACTAGAGAAGGGAGCTTTGGATTTCTTGAGTTTGGTGTGGGTATGTCATATTTAGGGAGGGCATTTAGCAGCAGCCCTCCCTGTGTCTTGCATAGCTTTTTGTTTGAGGTGTGTTGTATAGCAAATCATGTTCCCATGTATATGGCTTCACAGGCAGGTCAATCGTCTAAATTACTCCTTTAGCTGTATCATCGTTTGCTACTACCTATTTTTTTTATTTATTTATTTATTATTATTATTTTTTTTTTATTTTTTTTTATTTTTTTTTTTTTTTGGGGGGGGGGGGGGGGGAGAGAGAGAGAGGTACTGATTCAAATATACGCTCAAAATGAAAAACTCATCTGTAATAAAGTAGGAGGGATGTGAGTTCGAAGAAAGAATGGATGAGGAGAAAGAAACGTCCGTGGAAATGGAATCCTTGGGACACAGTAATTGAGAGGAAGAATCTTGAATGATATGATTCAAAATCTTTTCCAACCTTAGATAGCAAGATGGCTTATTGATTATGAGTTATCAGCCCCACTTGGAATGGTGCATGCACCAAAGTCCCCAAATTGAAAAAATAAAAATAAAAATTGTGGAGCAGGTTCTCATCATAGACATGGTCACAGAAGAGAATAGAGGGAGGTAACTGACTGACTGGTGAGAAAAAGGACAAACGCATTTCTTCTTTTCCATGTTTTGTAACTACAAAACCAAACCTCGAACGCCAACGATTGATAATTTTTCTTGGCCATTGAGCGGACAGCGGGGATCATCGGATCAAATTATTCAATGACCTGCCCAACCAACGGTGGGGATGCAAGATAGACGGAATATGTTGCTTGCAATCCCGAGCCCAGGACGTTCCTGTGGTATTGAAGCTAGGTGGGGCCCACCGTTATGTTTGTGAGAAATCCACCCTTCGATGATGCTTCACCTCCCCACATGTAAAGTTGATATGCGGCTGTTCCAAATTCCATTTTATTTGTGTCTATTATATCCAGGTAAAAAGGTGAGGAAAAAAAAAAAAAAAAAACAAACAGAGAGAGAGAGAGAGGAATGCACATTGAATCAATGAATAATGGCAAACCAATGCGTGTGATTGTAGGATTACATAAAATAGCCCAAAAAAAAAAAAAAAAAAAGGCTAAGAGAAGGAAAAACTCACTTAATTGAAGTCTCTCGCTCTGTTTTAAGACACCGTAGAAAGAGTTGGACGGAAAAGCTTTGTGATTGACAGGAGAGCAGAGTCGGCCCTTTTATATTTGAAAAACAGAAAACAGCAAGCGATGCGAAAATCTGGTTTGGTGGTCCGAGACAAACGACAATTCCCCAGTTTTGTAACTCGCTTAGCAAAAAGTGCTCAAGACAACATTTTATTCGTTCTTTTGGGCTTTCGATTTTGCATGTTTGAAATGTGGTCCCAGGTCCAAACGGTTGGACCACAATTTACGGCTCACCCAAGTAAATAACCTCCATTCTGTCATGTCTGGCCGACGACCAGCCCCATTTACTCATTAGATAAGTGATGTGGAGTGGGTCGCGGACAATTTCATGGCCAAGATGGATCAGAAAAGGCACGGTCGGCGACAGAAGTGATCTGGACCATCGGACCTTAGATCGGGCGTATCTCACAATCTGGAATGAGTTATCCGACGTAAAATATATGAATTTGGGGTAGAACGAGCTACTTTAGCCAACCAACCCAGCTATGCTAGGTTGCGCAGCCCGGATTTGCAAGAAACCCCCTTATCGACGGTCGTTTCCTCGTTTTAATTTTATTTTTACTATAAATTGTAAGTTTTAGTTTGAGTATAACTTTTCATCCGTTGGGCTTTAGGAGTTGTGTCCAACATGAAAAGTGCTTAGGATAATTAGGAGAACGGTTTGGTGAAGCCAAATAGGACACTTACTATTTTTGGCCGAAAACCTTGCATACTAGTAGACATCACCACCGTCTATAAATAGTAAGTTTACTATTTATAGTAAGTTGCGAATTATAGGAGTTTTAGTTGTAGTTTGAGTCTGATTTCTTTCTTATTGCTTGGTTCCCTTATTTAAAGGGTTGTGAACTCGATTTTAGGATTTTCATTAGTCAATTTTGAATTTTTTAGAAATTATTCTTATTTTCTACTTCCTTTCCTCGTGGATTCGAGAAGTCTCTGTGAGGAGTCCAGAGAAGTTCCGTGGATTCGAAATATTTATCATCTTGAGGAAGAAGGTGCTCGACCTCACATCCTTCCCTGTGTCATTTTGGTATCATAGCGAGGTTTCTCCTCGGATCGATGGCTTCTAACGACGGGTCGTGCAACAATCCCATGGGCGGTGCCCCAGGGAATTTACCTTTAACGGTGGCAGTTTTCGAAGCAACCATGCAAGAGAATCGACAAGCCATGCAAGGGTTGCAGGCTTCTATGGACCGCATAGCGAATCTCTTGGCGGAAACCCTAGGGCAACTCCGTGTTCCTGGTGGTAATCTTCCACCACCGATTGTTGAAACTCGCAATCGCCCTGATCGCAGGATAGTACCAGCGATGCATCCACGGGTCATTCCTGAGGAAGGGGGCTCCAGTGATGAGGAAATCGATGACATAATCTTTCAACACCCCAGACAAGGCGACGATCGAGTAGCTTGGACAGATCGAGAATTTAAGATACGGGTTGATATTCCTAACTTCAATGGCCAACTACACATTGAGAATTTTCTCGATTGGCTTTTTGAAGTTGAGCGATTTTTCGACTATATGGATATCCCTGAAGCAAAGAAGGTCAAGCTTGTGGCCTACAAGTTGAAAGGAGGAGCTTCAGCTTGGTGGGAACAACTGCAACTCGCACGAACTAGACTGATGAAAGCACCAATCCACACATGGCAGTGGATGAAGTAGCTATTTCGTGCCCGATTCCTCCCTAGCGATTACGATCAGGTATTATTTTAACAATACCAAAATTGTCGACAGGGTAGTCGGTCGGTGAGAGAATACGCAGAAGAATTTTACCGTCTGGCGGCGCGTAACGATTTAGTCGAGACTGAATCGTAGCAAATCGCCCAATTCAACGGTGGACTGCGTATGGCGATCCAAGATCGGGTCCAAATGCAGCCTGCTGGACGATAAATGATGCGATTAAGTTAGCTACTCGGGCAGAAGCACAACTTGAATGTTCTACCACACGACCCTATTCTACCGCAAAGATCACTACGGCGGGTCCACCCCAGGGAGCTCCACAGGCTAAGGGGAAGGAACTCGTAGGAGCACGCACTCATCCTCCTACGTCTGAGAGCCGAGATCAGGGAAGCGGACAAGCTAGGCCCCAAAGGGGCGTATCGACTGCTGCTAGTCCAAGTAGAATCCCGAACCCTTATGCTTGACCCCGGCCTGACAACTGTTATCGTTGTGGCCAACCGGGCCACCTATCAAATACTTGTCCCCAGCGAAAGGTGGCGAACCTCACCATCAATGATGGTAGTGCTGATAACGCCGATGAAGATCCAGATGATGAAGAGCAGGAGCATACCACCGAGGATGAGGTATATGAATCAAGTTGGGTTCAACAAGATCGCAGCGAGTCACGCGTCGTGAGGCGGCTCTTATATGCGCCAAGAAAAGAAGTGCATCCACAGAAGCATAACATCTTCCGCACTAGGTGTACGGTGAATCGAAAGGTTTGTGACGTGATTATTGATAGTGGCAGCAGCGAGAATATCGTCTCCAAGGTCATGGTGGAGAAATTGCAATTGAAAACAGAGCGGCATCCCTCTCCATATACAATCGGTTGGATCAAGATGGTCAGTGAAACAAAAGTAATTAAACAGTGCACCATATCATTTTCAATTGGTAAACATTATAAGGATGAAGTAGTATGCGATGTGGTTGATATGGAAGCATGTCACATACTACTCGGTCGACCCTGGCAATCTGACTATGATGCCACTCATAAAGGGCGAGGTAACATATATATCTTCGTCAAGGATGGCCGGAAGACCATATTGGCCCCTATGGATCCAGAGGGACCACCTGAAACTTTTAAAGTGGAGGGTCATTTTCTCTTAACCATACGGGACTTCGTGGAAGAATCCAAAGAAACAGGACAGGCTTATGAATTAATTGTAAAAGGGGAAGAACTCGAGCCTACCATCATCCCTGAAAGACTAGAGCCCTTGCTACATGAATTCAAAGAAATCTGGCCCGATGATCTTCCCGATGGGTTACCTCCCATGCAGAAAATCCAACACCATATCGACTTTATCCCCGGGTCCAGTCTACCTAATCGGCCTCAACACCATATCAAGGGCAAGTGGAAGAGTTGATCCGTAAGGGTCTTATTCGAGAAAGCATGAGTCCATGTGTTGTACCAGCTCTGTTAACTCCAAAGAAAGATGGGAGTTGGCACATGTGTGTCGACAGCCGAGCCATCAACAAAATCACCATAAAGTATAGGTTTCCTATACCCCGGTTGGACGATATGCTGGACATGTTAGAGGGTGCCAAAATATTTTCTAAATTGAATCTAAGGAGTGGCTATCATCAGATTTGAATACGACCGGGTGATGAGTGGAAAACGGCCTTTAAGACCAAGGAAGGATTGTATGAATGGATGGTCATGCCCTTCGGTCTTTCGAATGCGCCTAGCACGTTCATGAGATTGATGAACCAAGTCCTGAAACCTTTCATTGGACGATTCGTTGTGGTTTATTTCGATGATATTTTGATATACAGTTAAGACGAAACTACCCATATGGAACACCTCAAGAAGGTCCTTCAGGTGCTTACTGAAAATAAACTGTATCTCAATTTAAAGAAGTGTAACTTCATGACTAATAGCTTATTATTTCTGAGTTTTGTCGTAACGTCCACGGGCATTCGAGTGGATGAGGAAAAGGTGAAGGCAATCAGAGAATGGCCAGTTCCCACAAATATTCACGAAGTGCGAAGTTTTCATGGACTGGTGACATTCTATCGTCGGTTCGTGAGAAATTTCAGTACTATTGTGTCACCAATCACAGATTGCATGAAGAAAGGGCAATTTCAGTGGATTGACGAAGCCGATAAGAGCTTTGCCGAAATCAAGCGCAGATTATCTACGACCCCGGTTCTTGTACTTCCCAACTTCGACAAACTGTTTGAAGTCGAATGTGATCCCTCATATGTCAGAATTGGGGGAGTTTTGTCTCAAGAAGGTAGGCCGGTAGCCTTCTACAGTGAGAAACTTAGCGATGCACGCAAGAAGTGGTCTACATACCAGATCGAGTTATACGCGATGGTCCAGGCATTGCGACATTGGCGACATTATTTGATTCAAAGGGAATTCATACTTTACACGGACCATCAAGCTCTCAAATTTATTAATAGTTAAGCTAACATTAACCGTATGCATGCTAGATGGATCTCATTTTTACAGAAATTCACGTTCGTGCTAAAACATAAGTCAAGACAACAGAACAAGGTAGCTGATGCGTTGAGTCATCGTGCAAATTTGTTAGTAACTATGAGTAATGAAGTCGTCGGGTTCGAGTGCCTCAAAGACATATATGCCGATGACGACGACTTCAGGGACGCATGGATTAGATGCCAAGAAGGTCAATCCGATGACTTACATATGCAAGACGGGTTCCTTTTCAAGGGAAATCGATTGTGTATCCCGAACAGTTCGCTAAGGGAGCAGATAATCCAAGAGCTACATGGAGGTGGCCTCAGTGGACACCTTGGGCGAGACAAGACGCGAGCTCTTGTGGAAGAACAGTATTACTGGCCGCAGTTGGTACGTGATGTGGAAAGGGAAGTCCAACGTTGTTATATTTGTCAAACCTCCAAGGGGCAATCTCATAATACGGGCCTCTATACTCCGTTGCCCGTGCCTGATGGCCCTTGGGAGGATTTATCTATGGACTTCGTGCTTAGTCTCCTACGAACACAACGTGGCATGGATTCGGTGTTCGTGGTAGTAAATCGTTTCTCCAAGATGGCGCACTTTATTCCATGCAAGAAAACTCTCGATGCAACACACGTGGCGAATCTATTCTTCAGAGAAATTGTGCGGCTACATGGGGATCCCAAGACTATTACTTCTGATCGTGACACGAAGTTCATAAGCCACTTTTGGCAAACTTTGTGAACTCGATTCGATACACGACTTCAGTTCAGCATCGCTTACCACCCACAGACTGACGGTTAAACTGAGGTTGTGAATCGTACTTTGGGAAACCTCCTTCGATGTATTTCAGGAGAGAAACCGAAGCAGTGGGATTTTACCTTGTCTCAAGCGGAGTTTGCATTCAACAACATGGTGAGTCGCTCGACAGGAAAATCTCCATTCCAGGTTATTTACGGACGAGTACCTCGCCACACACTAGACTTGGTCCCTCTGCCTAAGCTCCCAGGCATGAGTATTGCAGCAGAACATATGGCAGACAGGATCATGGGTATTCATGCGGAGGTGCAGACTAAGCTACATGCCTCGAACGAAAAGCACAAGGAACAAGCGGACAAGCATCGTCGACAAAAGGTGTTCGAGGTGGGCAACCAGGTAATGGTCCATCTGCGAAAAGAAAGATTTTCGACCGGGACGTACAACAAGCTGAAGAATAAGAAGATTGGACCGGTACCGATCATCCGAAAGATCAATGACAATGCTTATGTTGTTGATCTTCCAGATGACATGGCGATCTCATGGACTTTCAACGTTGCGGACCTGACCGAGTATCATGAACCAGCGCAGGAGGAGAACTCGAGGATGAGCTCTTTTCAAGTGGAGGGGACTGATGTAGAGTGGGTCGTGGACAATTTCATGGCCAAGATGGATCAGAAAAGGCACGGTCGGTGACAGAAGTGATCCGGACCATCGGACCTTAGATCGGGCGTATCTCACAATCCGGAATGAGTTATCCAACGTAAAATAATTGAATTTGGGGTAGAACGAGCTACTTGAGCCAACTAACCCCGCTATACCGGGTTGCGCAGCCCAGATTTGTGAGAAACCCCCTGATCGACGGTCGTTTTCTCGTTTTAATTTTGTTTTTACTATAAATAGTAAGTTTTAGTTTGAGTATAACTTTTCATCCGTTGGGCTTTAGGAGTTGTGTCCAACATGAAAAGTGCTTAGGATAATTAGGAGAACGGTTTGGTGAAGCCAAATAGGACACTTACTATTTTTGGCCGAAAACCTTGCACACTAGTACACATCACCACCGTCTATAAATAGTAAGTTTACTATTTATAGTAAGTTGCGAATTCTAGGAGTTTTAGTTGTAGTTTGAGTCTGATTTCTTTCTTATTGCTTGGTTCCCTTATTTAAAGGGTTGTGAACTCGATTTTAGGATTTTCATTAATCAATTTCGAATTTATTAGAAATTATTCTTATTTTCTACTTCCTTTCCTCGTGGATTCGAGAAGTCTCTGTGAGGAGTCCAGAGAAGTTCCGTGGATTCGGAATATTTATCATCTTGAGGAAGACGGTGCTCAACCTCACGTCCTTCCCTGCGTCAATTAGTTATGTCAAATAAAATATTTTCCAATCATTGATAAATAACAAAATAAAATTGTGTGGTCCACTCGATAAATGGATGTAGCTTACTTTACACGGTAATACTCATGTTGGGAACACCCTATCTGACAGGTTGAATGTTGCACAAACATGAAAGGCTTGGACTGGAGAGGCTATTTTGGTTTTGTTTAGTGGCCAGCGAACCTTTTGAAAAGCTTGCTCCGTACTTTGCAGTATTACCCTGATATTCTTGGCATTTTCACTAAAAGACACCTTGCTCGGCACCCCTCTGCTATTTTCTGCAATTTGGGGGGGGTGGGGAGGGGGTGGTGGGTGTTGAATAAGTAGCAATTTGGGGGGGGGGGGGGGGGGGGGCGGGGGGGGAGGGGGGGGGTGGTGGGTGTTGAATAACTGTAGTACTTTGCATCATTCCTCTGAAAATGTGGAATGGGTACCACCTGACAGGTACGGACGCGGATTTCCGGAAACGGATTGGCTACTCCCTGCCACCGGCCAATGGCTGATGGTCGTTACTCTGTGGGCCCATCATGATGTATGTGTTTCATCCATGCTGTCCATTCATTTTTCTAGATAATTTTAGGGTATGAGACCAAAAATGAGATATATTGAAATCTCAAGTGGACCACATTACAGGAAAGAGTGTTGAATGAGCGTTAACCATTATAAACTTTTTGGGGGCCATAAAAGTTTTGGATCAAGCTGATATTTGTTTTTGTCCTTCATCTAGGTCTGTATGACCTAATTAACAGATTGGATGTCAAATAAATGGTACAGTGTACCTTAGGAGGATTTTAATGGTAGATATCCAATCACTATTGTTTTGCTGTGGTGTGATCCACCTGAGATTTATATCCCTCTAATTTTTGGGATCAAAACATAAAACGATCTGTAAAAATGGATGAACAACATGGATGAAACACATACATCATGGTGGGGCCCACAGTGCACCGACCATCAGCCACGGGGCTGGTGGCAGGGAGTAGCCAATCTGTTTCCCGAATTTCCTTCCAAGGGCTTCATGAGGGGAGCGGATTGGATACTGAACGCTTCCGTAGCTAAAAGGCTATTGAAGTGATGTGGCAAAATGCCATTGGTTAGATACTGGGCGGCTGTTCCCTGGGTATAAATGCTACTCCGTTAGATCCATTTAAGGATTTTTCTCCGTTCCGCCGTGCACCTACTCGGCCACGAAATCGGATTGTTATACTGAGTTTTTGAATTTATGTGATTTATCCACACCTTCCATCTGTTTTTCCATCTAATTTTAGTCGTTGAGCCCAAAATTGAAGCTTATAAAAATCTCAAGTGGACCATACCATAGGAAACAGTTAAAATAATGATTTCCACTGTTGAAACCTTTCCAAGCCTTACGGTGTTGTTTATTTTTCATCCACACTGTTCAAAGGTTCAAAAAACATAGATGAAGGTAAAAAACCAAATATAATCTTGATCCAAAACTTCTGTGGCCTCCAAGAATTTTTTCAACAGTATAAATTCAATATACACCGTGTGGCATCCAAATGCCCCCTGCCATGAAAATGGGACATGCACAAATTGCCTCGTCCATAAGTCAAATTGAGGACACTATGAGGGGATCCTGACTATGGAGCCCATCTAGATGTATATTCTTGTGGGGCCTACCTTGATCCTCACTGTGGGACCCACCTTGATCACAAACTTACTGGTTGAAGACCCTTCTACGTTGTCACAAGGCTTCAGTAGGATCCTGACTGTGGGGCCCACCTTGATGTATACTCCTTACATCCATGCCTTCTATCAACTTTGAAAGGTCATTTTAGAGATTGATTCCAAAAATGAAGCAGATACAAATCTCAGGTGGACCCCACAGAGTTTGCTTAGTATGCAATCCGCTTCCCTCGGCATCATACTGGTAAACTCCATTTTCAGGTTTTTTTTTTTTTGCTTCAATCTCTCTCAATTTTCATACCACCCACCTGGCATGCTAATCTCCATCCACTGATCACTGTATTATCTTTCCTTCCTTTTATTTCTTTATATCAAGGCTCTCCACGACGCCCACCTACCGTTTGTCCAAATCCGGTTCGTGCATGTGATACATGAGAGGGGACCGCATTTATGCTGATGATTCAACCCTTGCTAACCAATGATGGGACGCATTAGATCACATTATCTTGGGTATGCAATGTCTGCACCTACACTAAAAAAACGTTACTCCTCTTAACTTGGTTCCATTCATTTATAATGTGGTTTTTCTTTTTTTTAAAAAAAATAATTTTGGTCCTTTCCTTAATATAGATCACCTTGAAGGTAAGCCAATGGAAACTTTGAAACTAGCGAAATGCCTGTGGTGCAACCTGCACGATAGAAGAGGGAGCAATTTCAGCCCTCTGAAACACGTCAATGACACAAAAATACATTGCAAAATCCAAGCGCGACCTACACAATAGAGAAGGGAACGATTTCAGCCCTTTCGACATGCACAATAGATAATGGAACAACTACAACTCTTTCAAAAGCAGTTGTTCTTTCTTCTATTAAACTTAGTTTTCTTTTAGCTTACATTAGTTATAAGCTATTGTTTATATTTAGGAAATAATGCCCATAAATTGTTTTTACTGACTTTCATCAACGAAGTCACGAAAAGATGTTCCTTATAATCTCTCTCTCCTATTTAGGTTTGTTACAAGTGAAATTGTCTCATTCAAGCTATTCTCATCAAGTAAATAAGACTAGGATGACTCTGTTTTTACTAGCCCGAATAATCAAGATTGTTTATATTTTTTTATGGGACCATGGTACCCAACATATAACAAGGCATAGACAAGACCTATATAAGAAAAAACTTAAATGTCTGCTCAACTTTTGTTGCTACCAATGAAAAATGAGAAATGGCTTTCTTTTTTTCTTTTTTTTTAAAATTTTTTTTAATAAGGAATCAACAATAAAATACTACTGTGTTTATCAAAGATTATGCTGAATTGTCATGTTCTCTTTGGCCTTGTGCTTGGATGATCCAGACCGTCCATCTGTCCTGTCACATCGAATAAGTTGTACCCACAAAAAATGTCAAACCAGTGGGACAATCCCAATTATCCAATTTTCCCAGTTGACCATGGATGTTTTGACCGTAACCTTGAAGGTAGCCAATTGGAGGGTTGAAACTGCCCATCTATGGTAGGGCCAACCATATGAACGGTCGAGATCATCAAAAGTGCATCCATTTGGGGCCATTGTGGGTGGGGCATTATATTGGTTTATCATCTCTTGATTCATGTTGTAAATGGGCATGCAGGTCGGTCACTTGACGAGCATATTGCGGTGTAGTTTGAAAATTGATACTTGAAATCCATTTTCAAACTACACCAAGCTTTGGAAACGGAGAAAAATCCGTTAAGGGATCTAACGGAGCAACATTTATACCGGGAACAGCCATTCGGTAGCTAGCCAATGGCATTTTGCCACATCACTTCAGTAGCCAAAAGGCTACTGAAGCGTTCAGTATCCAATCCGCTCCCCTTCATGAGGGACGCGGATTGCGTCCTACACCCGCCCCAACAGTAATCCGTCCGGGCAGGGCTTTGTAGTGCCCGACGTGATGTAAGTGTTCTATCCATGTCGTTCACCCCTTTTATAAGATCATTTTAAGTTATGATCCTAAAAATAAGGCAGGTCCACGGCTCTAGTAGACCATACCAAAGGAAGATGCAATGATAATAACACTCACTGTTGAGACCTTTCTAAGAGCCAACGTGATGTGTTTTTTTACCATCCAACCTATTCATAAGATCATATAGACATGGACGAAGTGAAAAAATAAATATCAGCTTGATTCGAAACTTTTCCAGCTCTCAAAAAGTTTTTGATGGAGGATGTTTAATCCTTACCTTGTGGTCTAATTAGCCTTTGACCTACCTCATTTTTTATATATATCTTAAAATGATTGGAGAAAAGCATTGAACGGTGTGAATAAAACAAATACATCACAGTGGGCCCCACAGATCCCTGCCCGAATTGATTACATCCGGCGAGGGTAGGACGCAATCTGCGTACCTTCACGAGGGAGGAAGTTAGGTGGGCAATGCTATGTTCGTGAGAAATCATCGATTATGTTTGGACGTGGGCTAATAAAATTAAGTAGATTCAAAATTTAAGTGATCTGCATGATAAGAAACATAAGAGGATTGAATGTCTATCGTTGAATGTTTCAAGAGTCCACGTGAGTTTTGGATCATGCTAATATTTTTGTATTTTCAGTTCATCCCAATAAGAATAATCTTATGAATGGTATGGATGGCATAAAAAAATTGTAGTGGACCCCGTGGAGGTTCCAACGGTAGGCATTTCTCTACTCACTTGTTCTTGTTGTGCTGCTTGCTTAAGTTTTAGATCTTGCTCATTTTTGAGCCATGCTCTACCATGATTTGGCAAAATGAACAGACTGGTGGATTTCTTACAAACACTACGATGGGCCCCACCTAGCTACTTGGTGTAGGAAGTTGCTGCAAAAGGCTTTTATAGGCTTTCCAAGCAAGATAGAGATAGACGGACTTGGTAGAGCTTTGTGGGGCCTATTATGATGTATGTGTCTTATCCATGTTGTCTTACATCTTGATGCATCATTTTAGGGCATGAGCCTAAGATGAGGCTAGATTGAAGGCCCAAGTGGACCACACCATAAGAAGCAGTGGGGATTAAATGCCTACCTTTGAAAACATCTCAAGGGCTAAGTTTTGGATCAAGATGATATTTCTTGATGCAGATTTCCAGTGAACCCTCCTTAAAACCTAAAGGATACTTGCACACAAGAAATAAAAGATGAAAGGAAAACCATGGCTAGTGCAGGAGACTCTCCGATGCCAAAGTCAGGGAGGTATCTGGGTCTTTGTGGAAATGGTTCAAAGGAAAAGAGCCACCAGTCTCTTTAGGTTTATGAGATGTATACCTTTCACCGTTTGAGGGCTTCCCTGTTTATACGAGAGGGAAGATCACACGGTCGGAAGATCATGTTTGTTAGAGTGAAAGATCACACCATTGGAGATCTTTCCCGTTTAAATCTCCGGAGATCTTGGAGATCTTCCTTGGAACGTGGGTGTCTGAGATCTTTGGGATCTTGGCCTTATCTCTTAAGATCTCGGGAGAGATCTCCGGGCCATTTGCCTTGGATAAGACTAAACGTTATCTGGAAAGCAATAGACCCGTCCACCCCTTAGGCAAGGTCGGATGTAGAGGCAAATGATGCCTCGAAGGTAAGTGGTACTGAGCTATTAATAGGTCGGTACCATCTTGATGTTGATATCGATTGAGCAGGTTTATGATGTCCTTATGATTGTTGATCCTAGTAGCCCTTATCTTCCTTTGTTGAGCCTAACAGTTCTTACCAAACTTGTTGTTCGGGGAGGTTCGTCGAAGGTCATGCTGACCTATCTTATGATCGTGCCGATCTACGGTCAGGTTAACCTATATTATGGTCAGCCTTTCTCCACTAGTAGTTGTCTTTGGGATAGTTTGTCTTATCGGCTCACGTCAGTTATTAGTTCGACCACTTTTCATGGGTCATTTCATTTTTCTCATAACAGTAAGCCCCCTACTTTCAAGTTTGTTGTACTGGCTCAGAAAGTAGGTTGGAAGTTACTAGGTTGGACTATCTTGTTATAAATGTTAAGTATGGCGGCTATCATAGGAGTCGAAGTGTGTCAATAATTGTTTTGACAAAGAAACAAAAGCATCTAATTTTGAGAGATTATTTTATTCAAAGACAACGAGAAGATTTCATACAACAATCATAGCGTTATTGATTCTGAGTATATTTACATCCCTTCTAAATCCCTTGATTCTAAGACAGAATATTAATATTATAATTGATAAAGCTCATATGTTAAATCTTGAATTCGGTAGCATTTTGACTGTGGCTTCAGTCATCTCCTATAATTTAGGAGGAATATTGAACTTTAATCAACTAATCTCTCTTTTGAACTTGTCCATTCCTCAAAGGAGAAAGCTTAAAGTAATGAAGATTAAACTTGAATGCCTCCCACAATCCTTTAGCATTTCAACCACTTTTAGCCTTGGCCACATGGTGACCTAGTTGTGTGACCAGCGTAACCGAATTACGCGTTGCGCGATCAGTGCAACCTCTTGCCTAAGTCACGCGACCCGCGTGACAATTCTCCTATGTTGCGCGATCAGCACAGCCAAGTATTTGAGCTGTGCGATCTGCGCAACTGGGCTTTTCCTTCTACGCCTCACCTTCAGTCTTTCTTCAGAGTTCCGCTTTTCTCCAGAAAATTTTCTTCTTCCAATGAGGAGGGGAGTGGGGTATTTATAGGCCCCCGCATGTGCTAATCCTCAGTATCTGTGTCATGAGTCCCACTTTATGCCAAATCTGACCGTTCATCTTGATCAACTTTCATTCTTGATTGCGCTAATCGCGCAACAACAAAGTTAGTTATGCGTTCCACGTAATGATATTCTTTAATGCGCGGTTTGCACAAGGGTAACACAATCATGTCATTCGCCCAACACCCTTAATTTGCCTGAGCGATCCGCGTAACTACTCTTCTGGTCGCGCGATCCGCTCAACTACTCTTTTGGTTGTGTGACCCGCGCAATGGAAATACTTGGTGTCTGTATCATTCTTTTCTTTCTCTAACTTTAAATCTTCCTTCATGATTTTTTATGCTCCAACAGATGCCCCCTTGATCCGTTCTTTTATTCCCCTAAATCAAAGAATATGGATCATTATTAAAAATTCTAGTATCCTTAGTATCGTTGCGCGACCAGCGCAACGGCCACCCGAGTTCATACTTGTCCTTCTCCTCTATAAATAGCCCATCACTTTCTCATTTCTTCATTCCTCTCTTTTATAGTGAAACTCTGTCTTCGCATTCTCTTCCCGCGCAACCAATAGTGGTTGCGCTACCCGCGCAATGAATTTTCATTCGCGTAAGTCTTTAAACAGCTGCGCCATCCGTGCAACCCAAAAATCATTGCGCGATTCGCGCAACCTACTCTTGCATTCGGAAGACTTCTGCACTGTTGCGCTGCTCGCGCAACCAACACTTGGCTAGTTTTCTTGTCTTAGCCAGATTTCCATTTTTTTCTCTATCATGGCTCATACAAAAAGAACCTTCATTGTTGTAAACCCTCCTTCTGATCACCCTTCTCATCAAGAGCTACCGAATACCAAACCTTTCCAAGCCGCACCCCCTCCAGCAACAGAATCCCCTTCCTCTCCAGCTCAACCTTCGCGTAAACGATTCAAGACAACCCCTAGACGTCCTGCCTATATAAAAGAACCCGTACTCCCTACGTTTGATTTTTCTTCTGGTATTGCAACATTATCGTCTCCTATTCATAGAGCTATCGCCATGGGCGATCTTCAGATGCCTCCAAAGCATGGCTGTGAGTACGACTGGGAGAATTGGTTGAAGACGATAATACACTATCAAACGACCAGTTAAAGGCCACCTGCTAGAGAGGACACCCCCCTCTTTCCAGATCCAAGAATCATCGCCAACAAAGCTCAGGAATTCCAAGAGAAGATAAAGGAACACAACAGGAAAAAACTCCACAACTCCTAGGAATCGGTCCGCGCTGTGCAAGGCACCATAAAATTTGACAACCCATACAGACAGGGCCTCATTTCGATTCCGATCAACATTCACCACCATCTCTCCATGCTTGTTTACGAACCCAGAGATCACCTTACTATAGAAAGATTGGCATATACGAAGTCTTGGTCATTTAAGGAGCCAAAACTATTGGAAGGTATTTTACAGCTGCCAAGACCGAGACAGCAAGCAGGCGACATTCATCCCATGATTTTCCTTGTTCCCTCTTATGACATTCACAGTTTATATCTATCCTACTTCTATGAGACACTCAAACAACGTTTTAATCGTCCCCTGATATGGAGCTCGGAAGAATTTAGAACGAGAGGCCTTCTTATCCCTCGTAATTATTATTCCGAATGGGCCACATCAATATTGGCGAAGTATGCTGGAACTTTATTGAAGATCAATATCTTCCATGCAATTGAAGCGACATCATCCCCCTTTTACAAGGAAGCTTATATTTTAAAAGCTCTCCTCAACTACTGGTGCCCTTCCACCAACTTCTTCCATCTTCCAGAAGGAGAAATGAGTATTACTCTTTGGGATATTTACAAGATCACAGGCCTGCCGATAACTGGAAATTTTTTGATGAATTTATCCCCACTAACGAAGAATTTGCTTTCGTATCCTCGCCTGATCGTAACCCTTCTATTTTGAAGTCGACCACCGAACTTTTCAGGGAAATGTTTAAGTTTTCAAACATCAACAAAATTCATCCTATGTAATGGCTGGCCCATTTCAGCTGCGCTTTTAAGTAAGAATTATTTTCTTCAATATCCTCTCATTACATCTTAAGATATGTATAATCTTAACTTCATTTGCTCATCCCTTTAGGTTTAATGGCGACCGTTCATGGGAGCTTGAACGTCTCCGAAGAAATATAAAAGGTTGTGCCAAATATTTTATCTATGAGGAGCTTGTAGCATTTATTACATACTAGCTAAACGCGGTGTCTTTCCTAGTTCCAAATCAGTGGACGCCATCCGTTCATCATTATTTGTGGCTGCAGGTGCCATGGTTAAAGGAGTTAAGTTTTCTCTTGCTCCCCCAGTTCTTTGTTCAATCTATAGAGGCCTTGGAGAGATAACATGTCACGTAAAAAGCCCATCTGTTGGTTCTGCTTCAATGTACATGTCATGGCATTATTTTCTTGGTTGGCTTAGCGTTTACTTCCCTTGGGATCTTACGACTAGGTGAAAGATGCTAAAATAAACTACTTCCATTTTTGGCTTGCCCCGTTATATTGTAGACACAGAGAAAGTGGATACGGAATTCCTCTCTTCAGAAGAAAGAGAATTTTTTATATCTATCAGATCATGTAGTCTCCTATTAAGAGAAGGAACAAAATTCTAGAGAGAGCCATATTATCTGAGCCGTTTTTAACGTCAGTTCGGCTTTGATCAAGTTGTACCGGAAGATTGTGCGCTAGTCACCAGAAGAATGCGAAGTTTCGGTACTGGCCCATTTAATTGGGCGATGATTTGGAAACAGTTATTGGGCCGAGCCAACTCTTCCTTTATCATTCCGAGTTGTGATCGTACCCTAAGGGCGTCATACAACCATGTGAGATGGTGGGTACACCAATCTTACCTGGTCAGAAAAAGTCTACCAGTGAATAGGCCTGTATGGCTTCCTCCTCCTACACTTAAAGGTCGTGTTATTGAAGCAGGAGTTGGTTTCATTGCAGAAACAAGTCATGCCCCCTCGGCTGGTCATTGCTGCGTATATATTTCTATGGATGAGCCCATCTGTGAAATAAAACCTGATAATACTCTTGAAGGCTGGACAGCATATGGTGACGTTCATGAATTTGAACAAATTCCTCTCCGGCGTCCACCAAGAGGAGTTGCAGAAGAGGTTGTTACTCAACCAGAGAATATTGTCAATCCTTCAGATCAGCCTTGTTCGTCTACTCATCCTCAGCAATAACTTGTGTCTTCTCCTGTTTCAAGGACCCGCCTTTCTCCACAACAATTCACTTCTTCTCCGATGACTAGGTCCCACACACGTGCCCAATCTTCTCCCCAAGAAAGGACTACAGCCTTCGTTTCCCCGATTTTATCCACCACAGAGATTGAACCAGAAAGTCAGCAGCCTCCTCCTTCCAAAGGGAAATAGGTGGTTGTTGAAGATTCGAGTGAAACGGATGGAAGTTCAACTTCTTCATCTGAAAGTACTACTTCTGATGAAAGCGAAATAGAAGAAGAAGTCCAGGGCGCTGATTATAAGGAGGGGGAAGTTGATGTTGGCAATAATAATGATGCAACTGTGGAAGATACTCCATCTAACGAGGGACATACATTCCCTATCTCTGAAGCCATTCCTGCCGAAGTTTTGCCCATCGCAGAGGAAGAAGAAGGAAAACTCCTTGATTATGGGGAGTACGGACATTCACCATGTAAGAAAGTTTCATTATCATAGTCTACTTTTGTTATTTCTTTCTTTCCTTCTAATATTAAACATTCTTTTCTCAGGTGATCAAGCTGCAAATATAGAGTTAAACAGTGCCTCTCCTCCAAATTTGCCCCATGTTGCACCAAGAGCTTTACCCAGATTCTCAATACCTCCATTATCAGTGGCACGCGAGATTGCTTTCCCAATGGAGTCAACTGAATTGCCTACTCCTATCACTATTACTTCAAGCACTGAACGTGAAATGACTTCTCCAGTGGAGCCAACTGTGTTGCTTACTTCTACCATTGTTGCTTCAAGTACCGAAGATATGACTCCCTCCTTTGCTGAGATGGTAGCACCTAAGTCTCCTCTCACTAGAGAGACTCAACCGCTTGCTATTCCGACATCAGCAGAAAGTATTTCCATTTCTTGTTTACATTCTCTATATTGCCTGCACAAATAGTTTCATAATAACTTTATATTTCTTATTTCTTAAGAGGAAATGTACCTCAAAGCAGTGCAGCAAGCTTCGGCTCCATCGGAACCTCGTCAAATGTGTTATCTTTTGAGAAAGTTTCTTCTTATAAATTGGCATTGATTAAGAATTCTGTATTGGCGATCGTTGAAATGTTCAAAGATCTTGATCATTGGTCTGATTTGATCGCCGCTTTGGATGTACTAGACAACGCCGCATAGATGGTCAAAGTTGATGTTTCTTCTATACGTAATTCCCTCATAAGGTTTCAAAATTCAATAATTGCTCCATCCTCGGCTGAAACCATGACTGTTCCCCTTAAAACCTTGGAATATAAGAAGTAACTTGCGTACTCCAAAGAGAAGGTTTCTCAGCTCGCTCCAATTGTGTCTCGCCATAATCAAGAACAATCATCTTTGCAAGAACAACTATAGACTTTTGTTGATAACGAAACATCCATCTAAAATTTCATTTCCCTATTGAAGCAAGAGATTGTGCAGCTGGAGAAACAAAGTTCGGAGGAGAAGCTAAATATTGAAAGAGTGCAGCCTCCATTCTATGAATTCTGAAAGATTTGAATTGATTAAGAATGAAGAACTAATTGCCTTGCTGGAAGAGAAATTGGTTGGTCTCCCTGATCCTGCAAGAATGATTTCGACTGCCCGCCTGGAACATGCTACTGCTCAAGTTAATTTTCAAGAGAATTTACAGCAATACTTAACAACGTTAGGCATTACAAGAGAATTATAAGATTACTTTACTCTGCTACTGTAATAGCTTTTTTAATTTGTAAATCATACAAGTTTTTCATGATATTTTGACAATGATGCTTTTGCTCTATTTCGCACAATGCTTTCATCACTACTATATTATTGATGTATTATACTTTTTTTTATATCCTTTTATGATTTGTTAACAAGGGATTTCCTAGATGATCCTTGTTGTATTTGGCGGTACTAAATTTTAATTTAGTCAGTCACACACAGTTTAAGGTCTTCAGTAGTAAAGCACACACAGTTTAAGCTCTTGAGTAGTGGAGCACACATAGTTTTTCAGACTCTTGAGTAGTGGAGTCAAGTGGTCTTATGTGATGGTCTCTGTAACTCTTAGGAGTTCACTGGAGTTCTCACTGCCTAGTGAGTTCATAAGCCGCGATCCATCAGAGGGGTCCAATGAAGCTACTAAGACCGTGAACTTGGTTGGATTTACACACAGGGTTGGCCGCGGTAACTCTCTAGTGTTCACAGAGCGCACAAGGCTACCTTTGAAGTACTAGATCCAGGGCCGTCAGTCCGTCAATGAGTTGGTTTAAGCCCTTCCTCATGAGTTAGTACTGAAATCAATAACCCTAAATCTGGGAGGTCTTATGTACGATTGGCCTATCTATGAACATGGCCCAAAGAGCTCACACAACGGCCCGCTTTTTCTTCGTCTGCAAGGTCAGACACATTCATAGGAGGGCATTTTCTCCATTTGCCGTGACGCTGTTGGAAAGCTATATAAACGGCATTGCTCTTACACGCCTGACTAGCCGTGGAGGACTTTTGGCCTTTTAGGCTTTTAGTCGCTTGGCTTCATCAGCTGCCCGCATGGGTATGCATATGATGGCCTTCACAGGCTTTTTAGGGCCACTGTCTTCTCATTGTTGTCCGAATGGTAAAAATGATAGGTCTTATGCGTAGCTGGTCCTTGTAAAACTTGGTCCTTTTCGGACTAAGAATTGGTCCTTTTCGGACTTAGCCTTTTTAGGACTTGGCTAGACTGCCTTAAAATGCCTTAAAAGGCAATAATAAGTGTGACTATCGCTATGGCGCTGCAAGAACGATAAACTTTTGATTGGGATTGATATGTCACCACTCTTGCTAATATTTTCAAGAGAGCCTATCTGTGTTGTTTATAATATATCAACCTGGTGACAATACCAATTCTGACAAGATTTTTCAGAGCTCGCTTGAAAATAACGATGGTCACTTTCTTTTCACACTACTCATCCGATACCTAGTCTTGATATACTTGTAAACTTCTTCTTTATTCATTCTTTCGATGATATATAGACATGGTCTTATTCATTCTTACCCCCTTTTAATTTAGGACCATTATGCCAGTAATGTGTTGGATCAAAACTAATAACATCTTTAGGGACAGTATCTCTTTATGAAGTAAGCATTGACTGGTATACTGATCCCCTATCCCTTTTGATCTACAATTCTGTATGCGACATTAGAGTATACTTCTTTTATTATATAAGGCCCGTCCCATTTAGACTCAAAATTTTCCCCTGCTCGACGGGTGACTACTATAGGTCTTTTCAACATCAGCACCATATCCCCTTTCTTGAAGGAACGATATTTAACATGTTTATCAAAGGCGGCTGATATTCTGGCTTGATATGATTGTAGTCGCTGTTAGGCTGCCAACCGTTTTTCATCAAGTAAATCCAGCTCTTGCAGTCTTATCTTTGCATTCGCATCATCTGTTATGGACTGGTGCACTGCCACCCTGAGTGATGCTACTTGTATTTCAATCAGGATCACTGCTTGCACACCATATACTAGAGAATACGATGTTGCTCTCATTGTTGTCCGATGAGTAGTTCGATATGCCCACAAAGCTTCCTGCAATCTTTCATCCCAGTCATGTTTATTCCTGACCACCATTTTCTTCAGTATCTTGACTATTGTTTTGTTAAATGCCTCTGCTAATCCGTTAGCTGGTGGATAGTAAGGTGTTGAAAACGAGTGATGAATACCGTACTTCTGACAGAGCTTTTCTATACCTCTATTCTTAAAGGGGGTGCCATTATCTGTAACAATCTTCTTCGGGATACCATGGAGGTATATGATTGTATGCCGGATGAAATTAACGACGTCCCTTTCTTTAACATTGCATAAAGCAATTTCCTCTATCCATTTAGAGAAATAATCTGTTGCTGCCAATATATACTGTTTTCCTTTAGACGAGGGTGGATTTATAGGACCAATGACATCCAGTCCCCAAGCTGAAAAGGGCCAAGAGGCAGTTGACTGATGTAAGTCTTCCGGAGGAACGCGTCTGACATCCTAGTGGATTCGGCATTTATGACATCGCTTCGCATAATCTATTGCATCTTTGAACATAGAGGGCCAATAATATCCCATGCGATGTACTCTATGGAACAAATTTCGACCGGCTTGATGTGCCCTACATTCCCCAGAGTGCGCTTCTTGTAATATGTGACTTGCCTCTCGTTCGTCTAAGAAACGTAACAACATTCCATTGTATGACTTTCTGTATAATACTTCACTGCATAGAATAAATCTTTTTGACCGTTGCTTGACTTATTGTTTCTCTACTAGTTCTTCTGGCAAAATGTCATATTTGAAGTAATCGATGAAAGGATGACACCAATCATTTACAGTTATCTCCAAACAAGATACAGGAATCGTTTTAATGGTCTCCTCAATGACTTCTGCATATGGTAAAAATCTTCTTTCTTCAATGGTTACTTGAAGAGGACTTCGATTTGAGCAGGACAAGGCTGCTGCTAAGCTGGCTAAAACATCTACCTTTGTGTTTTCAGATCGTGGCACATGTTTGATCTCAACATGACAAAATTGTTCTAGCAATTGCTGCGCTTTCCGGCAGTACTGCAATAGTTCTTACTTTCTCACTCTGAATTAGAATCTCCGAAGATATGCAGCGTTTTTATCTTCATTTCTTGAGCCATTTTCATTCCAATAATGAGGGCTCTGTATTCTGCCTCATTATTTGTACATGCGGTGCCTAATGTAAAGGATTAAGGCAACAAGTCTCCTTGAAGAGTAATAAATATCACTCCTGCCCTCGCTCCTGATACTTGAGCAACACCGTCAAAATACATTTGCCACGGGCTTTGAGACTCAACCAACGTAACTTGTTCATCTGAAAAATCATCATTGATGGTTTCATGCTCTGCTACGGGATGAGCTGTAAGGAAGTCTGCCACTGCTTATCCTTTTACTGCTTTTGTCAGCTCATATGTAATAGTATATTCCAAAAGCAACAACATCCATTTAGCTAACCTCCCAGACAATATTGGTCTCGTCATTAAAAACTTTATAGGATCTACCCTTGAGATCAGAGTTATAGGATGAGTGTTACACCCCGAACTTAGAAACCAGGCTCATAAAATTCCCGATCGTCGAATCCGGTGCTGACAGCCTCCGTAGTACCCCATTCTCGGCTCCCGACACCCATACACTAGGTTTCGACCCTGGGATGCTCAAAGGAGGATTTCTAATCATCAATTTGAATCGTAATGAGCATAAATATAGTATAACCCATGAGCAATAACCACAAGAATACCATCACAAAATCCACTATGATAAAAAACTTTGGGTACAAGGCGTATGAAAGGGAAATACAATATACTGAAAGTAACAAAAACCCTAGAGGCTTAGCTGCACACTCCAACTGTGATAGGACTACGGTTGCATCCTGGTATCACCTACATGCATCAATCGTGCATAAGCTTATAGAAAGCTTAGAGGGTACTGTAAGTGTGTGCGTAATATAAGCGTGCTTAGAATGCAAGGTCAAAGTAAAGTGGAGACATGCTGATGAGTACATGAGTGCAATTATCCATACCAAGGCTATGCGGTGTAAGATATGAATGCTATTGGCCATAACATGACCATGCGATGCGAGATGCGACTCAAGCATGCCAATCCTCATCATATATCAGTACAATTATCATTCTGGATAATTACTGGGGTTTAGTACACTTCAAATGGCACTACCGCTCTCCCAGCCACAGTCCAAGTGAGCATAAGAAATCTCATTATCTGCCTAGCCAATAGTCTGCCAATACTTATCCGACACGTCGATAGCGAACCCATTTATGAGCTGGTCAAACTTAGCTTAGTATTGCCCCTACCCTCGGGCGAGTAAGGCCACACCCCTTTCCAACCGACCACAACATAGTGGGAAACGCGGCGTCCTGGTATTCGGCTCTCATGCGCTCATATATCCACTTGGTCTCGACGTTGGAGTCATCCTCTGATACCATCGGGTTTAGGAATTTTCACCCAGGGACATCTATGGCGCCCCGATGCTTAGTAATAATATTTTTGATATCCAATCCAGCCACCCGTGATGTGTTTGTGAAGGCTATGACCCTAATGTCGATAGGGCATACAATAATCTTAATCACACAAATGCAAATGCATGAATCATATTACCAGACATGCAATAATCCTACGCATACCGCGCGCTCATGTAGGGCAACTCCGCCTATCAGGGAGCCCATAAACGATCTGCCCGAAGGTATATGCTATGATCAGTCACTTCTCATATCAGGCATACATATGATGCATATGATCATGAATCATGGGTCTATACTATACATGTTATGTGGTGATGGGCTCTGATCAAAACGAAGGTGGGCCTAGATGGCTTATGCACTACAAGTATGGGCCTATCAATGGGCTCTAATGAGAGTTACAATGCAGACATTTAACCAATATTGTACTTACAATATGGGCGTCAAACCATCATTGCTCTTAAGGCCTAGCCTGCCATAAACGTCATTTCATAAACTGTGATGGAATTACATTCAATGGGCTTGTGTATGTCCCAATGGGCTTCGACCCATGGGCCTCAAATACATCTAATGGGCCATATCATGTGGGTCTCAACAACATGCCATAAATGCATCAAGATGGGCCTATTCATATGGGACTCATGTATAAATGAATCTTATCAAAAGATCAAGTGGTCCGCACCCCAAATACAGTGGTGGCAATGATTTCCACCAAAAATTTCTTTCAAGGCCCACCAAACATATATTTCTCCCATGCCATAAAAGGATCTTCCAAAATGAGTGGATGGTCTAGACGCAACACATGCATCATGGTATGGGTCCACTTGGACTCTAGATCTGATTCATTCTTATTTTATCTTTATTATTATTATTTTTGAACTCATGCCTAAAAATGGAATCCAAAATGGCTGGACAGGTTGGATGCAACACATGCATCATGGTAGGTCTCAAAAGATGGACTGTGAGGAGAGAAGACATACATCACGGTGGGTCCCACCCCGTTAGCACACACGCTCCATGCTAGCCACCTCCACCAGGGATCGATGCCAAGACCTCAAGTGTTGAAACGAGGTATCTCCACTCAGCCTGCCACTGAGCTATGGATCTAGGTGTGTCCCACCACCATCGTCCCATGGTGTGGACGGTGTGGGTATATATGCATGTGCGTCCCACCATAACGTTTATTTTACATCCAACCTATTGAGAAGGTCACGCACATCTGGATGAAGGAAAAATAAATTTCATACTTGATCTAAAAATTCTATGATGGCCCAAAAGGGTTTCAAGGGTAAATGTTCAATCTCACTGTTTCCTATGGTGTGGGCCACCTAAGTGTTGGATGTGGCTGATTTTTGGAGGGGACCCACTTCAAGAAGGGGCCCCACCTAATGAACGGTTTGGATGTCATACACACATCATAGTGGGACCCACATGTGGGGCTGTGGTCCCTGGCCCGTCTGCCTACACGCAGCAGCATTTTGCTGCTACTGACGCAATAGCAAGCGCTGCCTACTTATTATATATATATATATATATATATATATATATATATAAATATATATATTTTTTTTTTTGAAATCGTGTATTCTTGCGGTTTTTTGCACATAGGGCCTACATCAACAGAATCCGCCCCACCCAATGGATTCTAGAGTCCATAACCAATCCATCAAGTCCAATATTGGGCATGTTTAGGGGTATATAAAAATTCAGGTGAATTTAAACGGTGAAACTCACTGTTTGCTAAGGTATGGCCCACCAGAAGTTGGATTAACTTCACTTTTCAGCTCAACGCCTAAAATGAGCTGGTAAGTAGGATGGACGGCATGGATTGAATACATACAACAAGGTGGGGCCTACACAATTGGTCCACCCCAAAAGCATGTGAACCAAAAGCTAATATTTGTATTTTTCCAAAACACGTCCAGGGAGTCCAATGTCTTGGACGGTTTGCATAACACATACATTTGAGGTGGGCCCTTGCTAAGATGTGCCATCACATGGTGGGTGGTATGGGCACAACGCATATATAAAGTAGGTCCCACCTACGGATGGCTTGGATAAAATACATGATTCATGGTGGGGTCCATTCGGGTGGGCCACAAGGCCATATCATCTCATACACACATAAAAAGAAAGAGAGAGAGAGAGAGAGAGAGAGAGAGAGAGAGAGAGAGAGAGAGAAAGATAAACGTGTAGTGGAGGGACCCCGCCACTATAGGCCCTCCGTTGCATGATCTACAATATACATTAAGTGAGTCCCATTTCATATTGGCCCACCGATCAAAATCAACGGTAGAGATCCTTTCTCCACTGAAATGGATGGTCTAAATGACCACATTATGCAAAGAAAGTAAACATCATGATGGGGTCCATGGAGAATGGCCCCATAATGGATTGATCTTGAAATCAGAGTGGGCCATTGGCCACATTTAGGGTCCAAAATGAGATCCATACCATTGATCGGTAGGCCTCACTTGACCCATCATCAAAATAAGAAATCTACACCTATAGAAGCACCTACCAATCGATTTTCTTGGTCCGTTGGAAAGCTGACTTCCTTGTGCTTCACTTTGATGGAGGGAGATGAGAGATGAATGGCTTGGATAATAGGTTTTTAGGATGGAAAGTGGGCCACACCACTCACTTTCTCTTTTTTTCTCTCCTTGGAAAATTGTAGACTTGTGAAGCTTGTTGGTTACTTGGGATTTTTTTGAATTTGAGAAAGAGAGAGGTGTGATGGTTCAGAGAAGTGATGGGTGATGGATGTGAAGTGTACTTGATATGTATGGGTATGTAAGAGAGAGGGTGAGAAAGAGTTCACTTGTGATGTTGCTTGACTTGTGGAGAAAGAAAGCATGGGTTGCTTTGTACTTGACATGAAGTGATTGATTGATTGATTTGATTAATGGGACATGTTGTAGAGATTTCCTAGAATTTTGCAATGTGCAGCGCTTTTCTCGAAATGAATATGGGCCCACATCTTCTGACCTAGGTATCGGTTCGGTGCGCGAGTCGCTGCGTTGGAACCGTGGGGACGGCGAGGTTGCTAAGATACAGGTTTCGGGTTGAGTCGAGTTAAGTATGCGGGACTCGACTTAGGATTGCATGCAGATGTCGGATATGGGTCCAAGGTTGCCGAAATTCGACCAGAAGGACCACGAAAGCCAATAGAATGGTACGCTCTAGGATATGGGTCTTAAAGCTCTCCCCTCTAAATAAAAATTTTATCTTCAAAATTTACACAATCATCGCAACCAGACATAACTCATAATAGAAGAGGAAAGTAAGGCATCATCATATAAAATTGGAGACAACATACATGATACATCACACAGTCAATCATCAAAGAGATGAGGATAACGCTCTCGAATCTTAACCTCGTGCTCCCAAGATGCCTCATCAATAGAATGATCACCCCACTGAACTTTCACTAAGGGAATGACCTTGGTCCGGAGGACCCGTTCCTTCCGATCGAGGATACGAACTGGCTGCTTAATGTAAGAAGCGGCCTCACAAACCTCTAGCGGCTACCAATCAATAACTGGAATGATGTCTGACCCACACTTCCTCAGCATAGAAATGTGGAAAACATTGTGGACGCCAGACAACTCAGACGGTAAGGCAAGCCGGTAGGCTACGGCACCAACGCATCCAATGATCTCGAAAGGTCTTATGAATCTCAGGGCAAGCTTGCCCTTCGCTCCAAATCGAACTACGCCCTTTATGGGAGAGACCTTGAGATACACTTGGTCCCCTATATCGAACTCCAATGGATGACTTCGGCGATCAGTAATACTCTTCTGTTGGCTCTGAGTTGTGTGCATCCTTTGCCTGATGATATCAATAGTCTCTGATGTCTCCTGCACAAGTTCAGGACCTAAGGGATTCCGCTCTCCGACCTCGGTCCAACAACTCAGAAATCTGCATGGCCTGCCATATAATGCCTCAAAAGGAGCCATGCCAATGGTCGCTTGATAGCTGTTGTTGTATGCGAATTCAGCCAATCACAAATGCTTATCCTAGCTACCTATGAAATCAATCACGGAAGCCCGAAACATATCCTCAAGTATCTGATTGACCCTCTCGGTCTGGCCATCAATCTGCAGATGATAGGCGGTACTGAGCTACAAATCAGTGCCCATTGCTCTCTGAAAGCTCCTCCAAAATCGAGACGTGAACCTCGAGTCTCGGTTAGAAAAGATCGAGACTGGAACGCCATGCAGTCTCACTATCTCCTCTATAAATAACTTGACGAGCCGGTTCGTATGCCAAGTTTTATGGATCACAAGAAAATGTGCCGACTTCGTCAGATGGTCCACGACAGCCTAGATAGCGTCATGACCGCGCTAAGTCCTCTACAAACCTATGATAAAATCGGTAGATACGTGCTCCCACTTCCACATCGGGATGCTCAACGGCTATAACAGACCAGGAGGTCTCTGATGATCGATCTTGATGCGCTGGCATGTGTCACACTCGACCACAAAACTGGTAATTTGGCAGTTCATCCCCACCTAAAAATATTATCTCTTCATATCATGGTACATATTCGTCGAGCCAGGGTGGATAGAAAATCACGATCGATGTACTTCATTCATAAGATCTTTATACAGCTCAGGAATATCTGGGACACATAATCGGCCTCTGAAGTGAAATCTACCATCAGAACCAATCTGCCAATCTGTTTGACTCTTAGATGCTGCCTTTGCTCGGTAATCCTGTAACGACTCATCTGTCTGCTGAGCCTCGATCACCCTTGCAAAAAGCGAGGGTTGAATCGACAGGCTCGATAGCTGAACGATAGAAGACTGCAGACCAAAATCAAAGTCGTACCCTGCTATTTCCTCGAGCATCCGCCACTCCTGAATCATCATATGTACCACCAAGTCTCGTGGCTGACGGCTGAGGGCATCCGCCACTACATTCGCCTTGCTTGGGTGGTATTGGAGGTCAAAATCATAATCTTTTAGAAACTCCATCTACCGTCTCTGCCTCATGTTCAGCTCAGACTGAGAAAATAGATATTTCAAGCTCTCGTGGTCGGAGAAGAGCTCGAACCTAACCTCATAGAGATAGTGTCTTCACACCTTCAGTGCGAAGATGACTGCAGTTAGCTCCAAATCATGCGTGGGGTAGTTCAGCACATGAACCTTAAGCTGACGAGACGCAAAGGCTATCGGTCTACCATGCTGCATCAGGACAGCACCCAATCCAATATATGAGGCATCGGTAAATACAATAAATCCATCACTCCCAGAGGGAAGAGTGAGGACAGGAGCAGATGTTAGACGGTCCTTCAGCTCCATGAATGCCTGCTCACATGCGTCAGTCCAAACAAAATCTGCACCCTTCCGAGTCAACCTAGTCAACGGGGCTGTAATATGGGAGAAACCCTCAATGAGACGTCGATAGTATCCCGCTAAACCAAGAAAACTGTGGATCTCGGACACAGTCGTGAGCTGGTTCCACTGACGCACTGCCTCAACCTTCGAGGGGTCCCCTGCGACACCCTCCCTCGTCACCATGTGACCGAGAAATCTCACCTCCTCTTGCTAGAACTCGCACTTCTCTAGCTTTGCATACAGCCGGTGGGCACGGAGGGTCTACAATGTAATCTCCAGATGCCGCGTATGGTCCTTACGGGTCCTCAGATATATCAGAATGTCATCAATGAAGACCACAACAAACCGATCAAGATATGGATGAAAGACCTCATTCATCAACTGCATGAAGACCGCGGGTGCATTGGTCAGTCCGAAGGACATGACCTGAAACTCAAAATGACCATAACGCATCCTGAAAGTCATCTTCGGGATGTCTTCCTCTAAAACACGAATCTGATGATAACCGAAATGCAGGTTAATCTTTGAACAGAACTTTGCACCCTGCAGCTGGTCAAACAAATCATCTATCCTCGGGAGCGGGTACTTGTTCTCAATCGTGACCTGGTTGAACTCGCGGTAATCGACGCAAAGCCTCAATGAGCCATCCTTCTTCCTGACGAAGAGTACTGGCTCTCCCCATGGAGAACTACTAGGACGGATGAATCCCAACTCACGCAACTCATCTAACTGATGCTGCAGCTCTCGCAACTCCATCGGTGTCATACGATACCGGGCCTTAGAGATTGGCACGGTACAGGGCACAAGATCGATCTTAAACTCAATATGGTGACGAGGTGGCAACCTTGAAATCTCCTGGAACACGTCAGAGAAATTACAAACAACCGGCAACCGGTCAATACATGCTGTAACAGGCTCCTCAACGGCGCAGGACATCAAGCATGACAACGACTCTCCTTTAGGCTCGGCGACGAACTGGAACTGCGGAAAGCCTGGTATGCATCAAGTCTTGAAAGATATTCTACATCACCCTCTGATACGTCACTCCGGCATTTTAAAGACCAAATGGCATTACTTTATAACAATAAATTTTTAATGACGTTCTGAATGCTATCGCTTCTTCATCTTCAGGTGCCATTCTAATCTGATTATACTCCGCATAACCATCCATGAAGGACATGGCAACATACTGAGTTGTGCTATCAATCAGTAATTTAGTTATTGGAAGGGAAAAATCACCTTTCGGACAGGCTTCATTTAGATCCTTGAAGTTAATGCACACTCTGACTTGCCCGTTTTTCTTTTTCACTGGGACAATGTTTGATATCCATTTGGGATATTTGACTTCCCTGATAAACTCAACTTTTATTAACTTATTCACTTCTTCTTTTATCAAGGGAACCAAGTCGGGATAAAATCGCCTTTGTATTTGTTTAACCGGTCTTTTCTCTTTGGATATGTTTAATCGATACATTGCTATAGAAGGTTCTAAGCCCGGCATCTCTGCATATGTCCAAGCGAAGACTTCTTTATTTTCCTTGAGTAGTCAAATATATTCCTCAGACTCCTGTTCAGAAAGACCGACACTAATGAATGTATTTCTCGGCTCTTCATCCGTCCCCAAATTTATCTCTTGCAAGATATCTATCATTGGCTGCCCCCCGTCTTTTATCTTTTCGGTGCCATCTCAGGGCATTCAATTATCTTGGGCTCTTCTTTTGACGACTGCTCGACTATAACTGTATTTACTAATGATTATGCCCCTAGCCCTTGGAATTTTCTTCGCTTTTCCTGACTAATTCCGATAGGAACCTGGATCCCTTTCCCATGATTCAAGCCAGTGGACTCTTCACAATCAAAGCCTATATTTTTCGTAATTTCTTTGCTTTCTGGACTATACTTTTCGAGATCCTATGATGTTAGCCTACCGTGATACACATTGTTCTCGGTCTCTTCTTCAGCCCTTAATTCAACTGCAGTGTAAAATTCTATCGGTTCTTGATGCTTTGCGGTGGCCTTGACTTGAAACCATCCTGGAGCGGTCAAAAATAGTTTATTCCTTTCAACATGCGGCAAAAACATTGTGTAATTAGATTGCAAGACTTTTAACTGCTCTGGTGACAACAAGGTCAGTGGCAACTGACCAGGCTATCTTAAATGTTTCAGCATAAAATAGAACTTCTTGTTTGTCTTGGCAGTTCCGGCTAGTCCTGCGTCATCTACTTCTTCTTTATCGTACTTATCTGAGTTTTGCTTGGGACTTCACTTTCATCCTCCCTTTTCTCTTCTTTTGCAAACCTTTTGTAATAACTAGCATCTACGAAGAAGGATTCAGCTTCTATATATGGTTTTGTGTCGACCATTACTTTATGTGATATCCCATCTTTACAGTATTTGAAACACTGATGCAGAGTAGAGGGAACAATGCTATACTGATGTATTCATGGCCTCCTTAAAAGGAGATTATATGTCGTTGTGGTGTTTATAACATGACATACAACATCAGTAGTCAGCTCTCCTATTTCTAGTATCACTGTAATCTTATCGAGCGCATGTTGTCCGTCTTGGTTGAAACCTTGTATCATCATTCCGCTAGGGCGCAGATCTGACCAGCGGTAGCCCAACTTACTCAATATTGAGAGTGGTAAGAGATTAACTGCGGCGCCATTATCTATCATAATGCGCCTAACTTTCTTTCCCTGGATATGACCTTCTATCATTAGCAGTCTGTTATGCTCTACTTCACAGATCAAATCATCATCAGAAAACAAAATGATTGATAAACAATCTCCTTGTTCATTGTCTTCCGCATGCTTCATCTCTACCAGCAAAGTCTTTTCGACATCATTGTCAAACAATGCTTGGGCCAAGCTTTGTCAAAATTCTTCTGACAATTTAAGAGCATTGTAAACGCTTAGCCGAGCCGGGATACCTTTCAAATGACTTACTACATCGTAAGTCACCTTCATCATTTCACTCTTCTTTTCATTCCAATCATCATTGTTCCATCTTTTAGTGGCTTCTTTTCTTAAGCACCCTGCCTTTTATTTTGCGGGACTTATTATCTTCTTTCCTGATCTTAGTGTGATCATTGCTACTTTCTTTATTGCCTTCTGATCCTTTTTCTCTTCTTTATCTTGAGTCTTTTCTCGGATCGTGAGCATATTCACTGTTGCTATAGTATCCCTTTCTTTTTCTTCACCGATTACTATTTCACCGTTGTTTATCATTTGCTGTATTATGCACTTCAAGGTATAACAATTCTCCGTCGAGTGTCCTACCAGGCGATGATAACGAAAATAATCCCTTTCGCTCGTTCTTGTCACATCTTCAGGACGTTTGGGTTCTGGTAATGATATTGTGCCAGCTTTCAACAATTGATTCATCATAGGAATGACATCTTCTTTATCGAAAGTGAACCCCTCATGAGAATTAAGCACCCTGACTCTTTTTCTATCGTCGTATCTATTTCTTGGTCGTCGTCATTCTTCTTTACGTTCTTGCCTCTTGTCTCTTGAATCCCTAGTATCCTTCTTTTATCACGTTCGATGGTATTTGCGGCCACCCTACTGGATGCTCTCTTGCCTATTTCATGGTGAAAAGATGGCATCTTATGGGTCATCAATTCCAACGCATGAGCCTTGGTGGCTAAGTCACGGAAGGTTTGGATATCGGTGCTGATGAGTCCAAACGCGATTCCTGTTTCCATAGAATTCAAGCACATCTTAACTTATTCATTTTCTTCTAGTAATTGCCTGCACGAAGCTCTTAATGTCTTCCACCTATCTATGAACTTTTCCACTGGTTCTCCTTCTCTTTGCCATACAGAAGCCAATTCCGTAATACTAATGTCTCGTTCTGAAGAGAAGAAGTTTAACATAAAGGCGTCTTGCATCTCCTCCCACGTACGTATGGACCCTGGAGCTAAACTGGAATACCATCGGAATGCTTTGTGCGTCAGTGACGATCCGAATAATCGTAAGAAATACTGAGGGATTGTCGAGAAATTCCCCATGCAGGTGATGAAGTGTATTAAATGCTCTTCTGGTGATCCTTCTCCGTTAAACTTCTGAAAATATGGATGCTTAAAGTTGGCTGAAAAAGAGATATCTTCTACTTCCCTTGAATACAGCGTTCGGTATCTGAAACGGCCAGTATTCGTATGCTCTCTTTCTATTCTGACAGCTTCTTCGATGACTTGTCTTACATCGTCCTATGTTACAGTTCTTACTGTTGGAATAGATTCTCTCGATCCTGCCCCTTGTGGGTGAAAGCGTTCAGGATGGCTTTCATGACCATTTACTGCACCTGTCATTGGTGGAGCCATAATCTGGGCTACATTATGCGTAAGAGTTGCTAGTGCTTCCCTGAGGTTTCTGCATTCATCCATTAACACTCTTTGTACTTCTGCCATCTCATTGCTACGATCTTCTGTAGTCGACTTAATTTCCTAATTCGTCTCGTCCATATATGCGGTGGCCTCTCTACTTTTTGATGAAGTCGTATCTAGAGTAGGGAGAGAGTATGTTGATGTTACAGGAATTACGTAGAGAGGACAGTGAAGTATCGTTTGACTTTCATGTACTTCCTGTGCTATTGATTAACCAGGGCAATATAGACATCGACGGACTTACCCGGGGTGACACGAGCATTGGTGAACTCATCATTATTGCTTTACCTTTTTGTTCTTCTGTCCACTTGGCCCTCGGGATGACTAAAGCCAGAAAGTCGCGTAATGTTAACTACGAAACCACTCGCTCGGGATAAATTGCAGGGGGAGCGAGTTCAGGGTTTCTTTTAGCTGCATTGCACATCACAGGGCCTTTAACTCTCGACGAAGATGGGTTTGCTCGAAGATTCTTTACATTGAGTACTCTTGTCCTACGAGTCATTACTAGGGTCCAGTCTTTATCTCCTTCCGATGGCTGAGGTGAAGCAGATACCACCCCAACTGTAGCTTGAGTCAGGCTGTTCTTGCTTGTAGATAGTTGAGTCATGTGTTCCCAAGGCAGGTCTGGCATGTATTCAATTATGAACCCGGTCAGAGTGAAACAAAAGCTTACTTTTCTCACAGAAGTTGCCATTGGTTGTGATTTGTAGTTTGATTTGAAAACCTTCAATGACAAAACATAGTTACAATTAGTGTCTAGAAAGTAAGTAATCTATCTTAGAGATGAAGGGGGGATGTTCCCACTGAGAGTCGCCATTTTGGCATCAGAAGACGCCAAAAATGCAATGAAAATTCTATGATACTCTTAATGTTATCATTGAAATAAAAAATAAGTCCCCAGCAGAGTTACCATTTTGTTTCGACAAAGAAATAAAAGTATTTGATTTGGGGAGATTATTTTATTCAAAGACAACGAGAAGATTTCATACAACAATCATGGCGTTATTGATTCTGAGTATATTTACATCCCTTCTAAATCCCTTGATTCTAAGACAGAATATCAATATTATAATTGATAAAGCTCATAAGTTAAATCTTGAATTCGGCAACATTTCAACTGTGGCTTCAATCATCTCCTATAACTTAGGAGGAATATCGAACTTTAATAAACTAATCTCTCTTTTGAACTTGTCCGTTCCTCAAAGGAGAAAGCTTAAAGTAATGAAGATTGAACTTGAATGCCTCCCACAATCCTAGCAACATTTCAGCCACTTTTAGCCTTAGCCACATGGTGACCTAGTTGTGCGACCAGCGTAATCGAATTACACGTTGCCCGATCAGCGCAACCTCTTGCCTAAGTTGCACGACCGCGTGACATTTCTCCTATGTTACGCGATCAGCGTAGCCAAGTATTTAAGCTGCGTGATCTGTGCAACTGGGCTTTTCCTTCTGCGCCTCACCTTCAGTCTTTCTTCAGAGCTCCGCTTTTCTCCAGAAAATTTTCTTCTTCCAATGAGGAGGGGAGTGGGGTATTTATAGGCCCCCGCACATGCTAATCCTTGGTATCTGTGTCATGGGTCCCACTTTATGTCAAATTCGACCGTTCATCTTGATCAACTTCCATTCTTGATTGTGCTAATCGTGCAACAACAAAATTAGTTACCCGTTCCGCCCAATGATATTCTTTAATGTGCGGTTCATGCAAGGGTAACACAATCATGTCATTTGCGCAACACCCTTAATCTGGCTGAGTGATCCGCGCAACTACTCTTTTGGCTGCGCAACTACTCTTCTAGCCGTGTGACCCGTGCAATGAAAATACCTTGTGTCTGTATCGTTCTTCTCTTTCTCTAACTTTAAATCTTCCTTCATGATTTTTTATGCTCCAACAGTAATCATGTAAGGTTAGTCAAGATGGTACGTCGTGGCTCGAGGCCATGCAGGCTGTCAGGCCATCTTTTCAGTACCCAATCAATGAGAGAGTGACACATGGCCATTTCTCAATGTTGTACGGGGTATGCATTAATGGGGGTGTTTAACCATTGCCACGTGGATCCCCTATATATACGAAGCCCTAAACCTTAGTAGAACCCATTTGCATTTCTCTGCATCTTGCCCTATAGGATCCTTTAGCTGTTGTGTATCTAGGCGATTTCCTGCAACTTGGGTTTGTAAAGTTAGTGACGACAGGGCAAGGTCTTTTGCTAGTGAGCTCCATTCCTTTGTCTCACCCCCTCCCTTTCCTCCTTTTCTTCTTTATCTCTGGTTTCCTGCATTCGTAGGGCTATCTACCATGTCAAACTCACTAAGCTTATGGGAGGGGGTCTCTGGTAGTGACAGTGGGTCCAGTAGCCTTCACCTGATGTCAAACCCATTGTCACCATTGGTGATGATGAGTGACACTAATTTCCAGGTGTCGTAGTCATCGTGGGTGTTAGAAACCTCCCTAGCAGAGCGATCGATTAGGGTTGAGCACGACCCGGCTATTGAGGGGAATGTAGACGAATCCGCTAGGGAGGATGAGGAGGAGGAGAAGGGTCCCATGAAGTTGTCCCTCAAAGAGGCTGACGTAGCTCGGATTAGGCAGGGATACCATATACCTAAGTTAGTTATCCTCCAGATCTCTTACCAAATGAGTGACCCACTCATCCTCCTAAGGGAGCAGTTGCCATCTTTCGAGTCACTCTTCAGTGCAGTTTGAGGCTCCCTCTATAAGGCATAGTGAGACAGGTGCTTGATCGTCTAGAGTTAGCTCCGTAACAGTTGATTCCCAATGCTTGGAGGGCATCAATTGGTTGTTTTGTCCTTTGGTCAGACCTCAAGTAGCTTGACCTTACCGTCGAAGAATTCCTCCATTTCTACCAAGTGAAGCCTAATAAAATTCATAAGGGCTGGTACTACCTCTCTGCTTGGAGGGGGACTAGAGGAGGTATGGTCATAGATGTCCTGACCTTAAATAAAAACTGAAAGGATAGGTGGTTCTAAGCTTTTGGCAGTTGGGAAGTACCGGGCTTGACTTTGCGCCGTAGCTTGGTCCTAACTGTACTCACTGATCTAGATCAGCTTTCCTCGGACTTAGTTCTTTTTTTAATGTTTGTCAATTGTTTGAACTCTGGTTTTCTGAATAGCTCGTGCATGTCTTCTTTGATGTAAATATTCCCAAACACCTTTCCCTCCTCGGGGATGAATCTCTTACTCGGATTTAAGAAGTGAGGTCTTTAGGAGAGGAAAATCGATCTTGGAGAAGGTTTCTCTAACCCGAGCTTCTGCTACAAATGGGCCTTGATATTGAGCTTACAGGTACAAGCTTTGCCTGATTTATAATACTCTGAAAAATATCATGAATTTTTGTAACTAAATCCCCTTTTACTCTAATGTAGAAATGCTTGAGGTTCATCCCTTGCTAAAGCACATCTCTAAGCACAGGGTACCTCTTCCTAAGGAGACTACACTGTTGAAGAATGTGAAGAAGGCAAAGATGACCCCTAAACGTAAGGGGAGAGTGGGTCCTTCATCTATCGTTATCGTGGAGATTGAAGAAGATGTGGCAGCTGCAGAGCCTGCCCCATTTGTTACTGAAGAGGTGGTTGAGACGACCGTCCATGAGAAGGCCCCTCCTGCAGAGGTTTAGGTGGCTGCCAAACCTTCTATTGAGGCTCGCCCGTAGAGGCTTATAACATCTCGAAAAAATCTGTACAAAGACCCGAGTACCACCTCAGGCAGAAATCATTAAAGACCAAATTCTTTAGAAATCAGACGTGGATTAACTAAGTGTTAAACTAGATTATCTATAAAATTAGCACTAATCACTTTAAATATGATCTGTAAGACCCAAATCGAATAGATCCATTAACGCTATGTTACCTAAAAACCTAGAATCCATCTCAAAACCCAGTTACTCTCGGGAGCACCATGAAACTTCGTATCGGACCTGGAACGCGAGTCGAAAGTCCTATAACCATGAAACTATATGATTATGACTGCTTTATTGGACTTGACCACTATCTCAGAAATCAAGTCTTAATAGTACCCAACAACACACAACTTAAGTCCGGAGCGAAGTGTGTGAGAAATGTGAATATCATTAGAAAATGATCTAAAACTTAAGTGAATTGAGTCATTCACTTGTAGGACAAATATAAGGATTCAGACCATCAGAATATGACCCAATTACACCCTCAAATCAGGGGAAATTTTTAACACATGTTAGTGCACTTGTGGCCCTGATCGAGTACCGATGACCGTTGAACTGAAACAGGTCCTCCATGGCCGATCGGGCTAAGATCTGAACCTGACCTAGATCTAATATCAGGAAGCTTAAGTCCGACCGCATGTAGAAAATGAGCCTCCAAACTAGATCCGTTAGACCGAAACGGTTAGTCTTTGGCTATAACATAAGTATAACATGGCCCTAGGGCCATTCCCATCAATTCTGAGCCTATATAAACGCTTTAAACCCTCTCTCTCCCCTATTCTATATGAATTTACAAAACCTTAGGAGAGAGAAGAGAGTAAAGAGAGAAGGAAAGAGAGAGAAAGTGAGAGAGAGAGAGAGTTGGAGTTTATTCCTGGGATTCGATCACATCGCTCCATGTGCTGAATCAGCCTGTCTGCATCGCTATACCGGCGATTTTGATTCCATTGTTGGGTAAAAAATCCTAACCCTAACCTGTTTTAGATATTCAAATAGATTATATGCTGAAATAGCTAACCTATTTCATGCTATAGGTTGCAGTCGTGTTGTAGACAAAGACTTAGTGTTAAAACTGAGTTCGTTATGAGTCTACCGGCGAAAGGTGTGGACTATAAATGTTTAGGTTATAGTTTTCAAGGCTTTCAATGTCAATAATGATTTATGATTGGCTTGATTGCTATCACATGTGATTAGACACAAGGGTTTCCGTGTATTATGTATATATAAACTATGTTGATTTATAATGCATTCCATGTGTTTATTGAAATCTGTGAATGAGTATGGAATTGTGATTTATGCGTGCCATGTTTATTGACTGAGAATACATGATTGTTGTATGTATGGTGAACCCTTTATAAAGAGATTTGCTATAATACCTGCTATAACTACCTTACTACATGTATATGATGTGTAGCCTAATTGTTTGATAAAATGCCTGAATGTGAAAATGCTTGTTTAAATGTATGTAATGAGGGTGTTAAGATAGGATTTTCAAATCCCTTATCTATGGTTATAGTTTCCTTTATATAACCTATCTTATTGCTATATGCTGTATGGATGAAATGCCTATGTATGGTAATATGTGTAGTATGTGTTTGTTAAATTTCTCAAGTAAGATCTACATTTGATTTCAGATGTCACATGCTGTTTTGGATTACTATATGTGAATGCTATTGTTTAGAATGTGATTGGGGCTACGATGTAGTCCAGGCAATCAGTAAATGTCTGTGAATGGTGGTTGAACTTTTTAACCACGACGGACACACCTGATGAATCTGAGTCGTACACTGCTTGTCGGCAGTGGTTAGGCCGCACGGAGTGCTTGCGCGCTCCATGTCGATTAGCTCGACATATACTTGTACCAGTCGAGCTTGTCAAGCAACCCGATTGACCCAATGTATGTTCACCATGTATGAATGCTACTGTTTGAATCTAAGGTAGCAACTTATCAGTGCAAAGCCCATTTAACCTTGGTACCTCGATCCATTAAGACTCACGAGCTGGGCATGGTGGTATGGGACACCGTGGTCGTACTGTCAGCCTACGCTGGGGTGATGAGCCTCCCCGTAGTGTCCAATGAGTAACCCAAACTCGTTAGCCAAATACAATGGTATGTGACACTGTTTTCGAGCTGTCGAATTATGATCAGATGACGAACCCGTAATGACCTCAAGCATACACTAGAAGTTACGTTGAGGTGACGAGCCTTTTTGCAGTAAACTAGAGTATAAACCAGGCCTATGCTAAGGTGATGAGCCTCCCCGTAGCGACCTGGAAACCATCTATCGTATGTGACTACTAGGATTGACAACCCTAAATGGATCAATATTTGGGTTATGATATAAAGGGAGGTACCTTAGCTTCCCAATCCTGATATATGAATATATCTAATTAAGAACTTGGCTAACACGACCATGCATCATATTGCACAGTGCTTTGGCGAGGAAGTGCATAAAGGAAGGGGTGCATGCCACGATCATAAGATGGGTTGCAAGAGGGAGTGTAGGCGACGTCATGCATCATTATTACATACCATCCTTGTATTAACAAGAGTACTTAGGACTGATTGTTGTACTGTTTTATCATTACTGCTTGACTGTATTGATAGCATGTTAACCTTTGCTTCATAGCTTCATTGAGTTGATCACTCACTCCCACATTCTGGGACGGTATTTTAAACACTAACCAGACTCTGTGTTAGATGCAGATTCTGGCGCGACGTATGAGGCCAAGCCAGACTTCTATGATGATGAGGAGGAGTTCTCATACATGCAGTTATCAGGCAAGTTTATGCAGGCCGGTCTGATGGACCGGATTGCAGGGATATATGATTTGTGGGACATTCACATTTTATCATTTTGTATTTTTGGGACAAATATGTATTTATTCAGCTCAGTTATGCCATCATACTCTGAAGGTTGGGAAATACATCTACGTACCTTATATATCTATTACAGTCTTCCACTTGCATAAATTTAACTGTCACTGGAGTATGATATGTTGTTTTGGTATAATCCCACTCATGTTTAAGGCACTAGTACAGACAACATTAAATCATCATTATCTATGTTGCATAAGTGATGTGTTGGAACTCGAGAGTTGAGCTCCTACTTGACCCTCGAATTTCAAGGTGTTACAAGGCTGGTGAGGCTAGCGGGCCTTTTGAGGCTTGGGAGGGGGGAGAACATCCTTCCATGACAGTTAGTGAAGTCATAAGAGAGCACCTTCCTTGGGTGGAGCGGTATCTTTCCAAAAAGGAATTCTTCCACACATTAGACTGCACTCTAGACGTTGTCACACCCCAAACCCGGAGATCAGATTCACAGGAATCCCGATCGCTGAACCCGGTGCCGACAGCCTCCGTAGTACCCCATTCTTGACCCCTAGTATACATATGCTAGGTTCTGATCCTGGGATCCTACGAGGAGGATTTTTCAACGTACATTAGTCTTATAAGAAGCATAACCATAGGTATACCCAAATCATAAAGGCAACATCATCATCACACATCCACTAATATAATCATTTGAATACAATGCTGAAAGGGAAATACATATGTCAAAATCAAAACTCCAGAAAGCAGCTACACACTCTAAACTCAATGCTGTTGCAACCTAACACCACCTGCACACATCTATCATGCATAAGCTTATAAAAAGCTTAGAGGGTAGTGAAAGTGTGTGCACAAGGTAAGTGACAAGTATGTAATACAATGACATAAATCATACAATGAAATAAATGGAAATAACAGATGATATCAGAGTAAGCGAAAATATACTGGTAAGTCCATGGTGCTATCAGTCGTACCAAGGCTATACGATACAAAACATAATAAGATAATAACAGATGCTGAGGATGTAATGCAATATACAAATCCTGACGAGCTACGAATACTATCAACCTCATCTAGGCCATATAAGTGTAAAAATATAGTAATCCAAAATGCTAAGTACTGTGGATGTAATGTAATATGTGATGCGAATGAAATGACTATGCTGGAATGTGAAGTCAGGATGATAGTACGAAGTATCGCAGGCTATGGGGTCCATCACAAGGGACTTCTATCCAAACTAGTCCCATGCCTAAATTTGGATAGTCAGACTCAATGTGGTAAACTCCTGGTCTCAGATTAGCCGCGCACCCAACCGAAATCCTGGCCATGTGAAGGTACACGTAATAAATAGTTACGCACCACCAGCCCAAGTGGATAGTAAATGAATGAATGAATGAGTATGCAACTCCTGCTCAGTAGGTCTATAAATTAGTACGGTTCCTCTCTGAAAAATCTCCGGGGTCTATTACACTCCACTCCGATTGCCTCCTCCCTAGTTGCATAGCCCAGTGAATGGAAGAGATCTCATTATCTGCCTAGCCAGCAGTCTGCCAATACCTACTCGGATCATCGATAACGCACCCATTTATGAGCTGGTCATACTCAGCGTAGCTTATAGCCCCCTCACTTGGGCGGATAAGGCCACACCCCCTTCTAACCGACCGCGACATAGTGGGAGACACGACCTCATGGTATAGGCACCGACGCTCATATTTCACTCGTTCTAGACGTTGGAGCATCTCCTGGTACTAAGGAGGTTCAGAGATTTTCACCCAAGGACATCCTACGTGCCCACAGTGCTAGAACTAAACATTTTCGGTGTCCCATCTGGCCATCCATGATGTGTCTGTGAAGGCCACGACCCTGATATCGTTAGCGTGTACAATGATCTAGTCACATATATGCGAGATGTATGAGTCACACTATCCAGTCATGCAGTAATCTTGCGCGTACGGTGCTATAATGTGGGTCACTCCGTCTCATAAGGAGTCTCGTAAATGTCTCAGCCAAATGACTTATTCTATGGTCAAACATTCCTCATATCAAGCATATATATGATACGTATGGGTATGAATCATGGAATCATACTAAGCATGTTATAAAGTGATGAACTATTCTTACAACGAAGATGTGCCTAGACGGCCTACACGTAATAAGTATGGGCCTATCAATGGGCCTAGGGAGAGTCGTAATGCGGACATTTAACCAACATTATACTTATAATGTGGACGTCAAACCAACATTGCTCCCAAGGTATAGCCCGCCACAAAGGTCAACATATAAACTACGGTGGAATCACATTACAATGGGCCTCAACCCATGGGCTCTAAATATATCACAATGGGCCTCAACCCATGGGCCCTATACACATCACAGTGGTTCTCAACTCACGAGCCTTTATACATCACAATGGGTCTCAACCCACGGGCCCTAATACATCACAATGGGCCTCAACCCATGGGCCCTAGAATACATCAAAATGGGCCTAATCACATGGTCCTCATATATGTCAAGGTGGCCTCAACAACGGGCCTCATTCACATGATGGTGGGCCACAATAACATGCCCTCATACACATCAAGGTGGGCCAAAATAATGGGCCCTCATGCATATCAAAGGTGGGCCTCACAGATGGGCCATAAACATATTAAAGGTGGGCCTCATACATAATAAAGGTGGGCCTCACAATGGGCCTCATATATAATAAAGGTGGGCCTCACAGATGGACCTTATACATATCAAAGGTGGGCCTCACAGATGGGCCATAAACATATCAAAGGTGGCCCTCACAGATGGACCTCATACATAACAAAGGTGGGCCTCACAGATGGGCCTCATACATTTTAAAAGTGGGCCTCATAGATGGGCCTCATACATATCAAAGGTGGGCCTCATACATATCAAAGGTGGGCCTCATAGATGGGCCTCAAGTACATCGAATGGGCCTCATGACATGGGCCTTATGTATATTAAGGTGGGCCTCACCAACGGGCCCCATATGTGCATTAAATGGGTCACACTCAAAAACAAGTGGTGATAATGATTTCCACCATTAAAATTCCTAAGGCCCACCATAACATATATTTTCCATCCAACCTGTTCATAAACTAACATAATGATAGATGAAATGGAAGCAAATATCAGTTTATTAGTACACTACTATGGTCCCTTAGAAATTTTGAACGGTGGATGTCATTGTCCACTACTTTAAATGGTGGGGTCCACTTGAACTATGGATCTGACCCATTCCTTAGCCCATGCCATAAAATGAACTTTCAAAGTGGGTGGACGGTTTGGTTGTAGCACATGCATCATGGTGGGTCCCACCGTCCAGGTGTGGATAGATCACAAACATCAAGGGGGGTCCCACCATCCTGGTGTGGACGGTGTGGCTAGAGCACATACACCATGGGTCCATGCCTGCACGGACGCAGCCGCATGCATGGGCGGCAGTGTGGATAAAACTCTTACTTCATAGTGGGGTCCACACGTGTGGCCCACCATAATGTTTATATGCAATCCAACCCGTTGATAAGGTCACGCTGCCCTGGGTGAAAGGGAAAAACAAATTTCATACCAATTCAAAACTTCTGTACCCAGAAATAGAGTTTCTATGGCAGACGTTCATACACACTGTTTCCTGTGACGTTGGCCACCCGAGCTCCAACTATGGCTGATTTTTGGGGTGGACCACTACTAGAAGAGGGATCGTCAAATGCACATAGATGTCCTTACACATCACGGTGGGGCTCACACCTGGGACCCATGTTCCCCCTACCCGTTTCACGTCCAGTGCAGTAGGATGCTGCTGTTCGTCCTCTGGACGTTGCAGCAGCACCTGCTGCTTATATTTTATTTTTATTTTTTTTGAAAAATATCGTTTTCTCGTGGTTTTTCGCATGTGGGGCCGGCATCGGTAAAATCCAACCTAACCATTAGTGTCTGTGGCCCAAGACAGACTCATCAAGCTCAATATTCGATATATATTGGGGGTGTAGAAAGATCAGAGTGCATTTTAACGGTGAAAACCATTGTTTTCTAAGTTATGGCCCGCTAGATAGTTGGATTGTCTTCATTTTTCAGCTCAACGCCTAAAATGACACGGGGAATGGAATGAACGGCGTGGATTGGATCCATACATCCATGTGGGGCCTATACACATGACTCACTCAAATAGCCATGAGCCAAGGCTAACATTTGTGTTTTTCATTCAACGTCCAGCGTCTAGGGACACTGGATGGTTATGCCTTTCAAGTGGCTGTCCATGCGAGCCACTAAATGATGTATGGGGTGGACACAACACTTATAAAGTGGGCCCCACCCATAGATGATTTGGATAAAATACATGCCTTATGGTGGGGTCCATCCGGGTGGGCCACACGACCACATCATCACACACAATAGGAAAATAAAGGAGAAAGGGAGAGAGAGAGAGAGTGGGACACGTGTGATGGAGTGCTTCGCCACTATGAGCCCTCCGTTGTAAGCAATTATACATCAAGTGAGTCCCATTGCACGTGGGCTCATTAAATCAAAAAATTCAGTGGTGAAGATTCCTTCTCCACTAAAATAGATGGTCTAGATGACCTCTTATCCATGCAAAGAAACTAAACCTCATGATGGGGTCCATGGAGAATGGCCCCATCATGTAATGACCATGAGAATCAAGGTAGGCCATCGACCACACCTAGGGTCCCAAATGAGATCCATACCATCAATCGGTAGGCCTCACTTGACCCTTCATCTAAAAATAATGGAATCTAAGCCTATAGAAGCACCCACCTTAGATCTCTTCTTCCGCCAATGCATGCTAGAGTTCCAAAGAAACAATTTCAACGGTTGAGATGGTCTTTGGAGGGTGAGATTAGATGATATGAAGGTGGGCCACGCTAGCTTCTCCTCTTGGAAACCATGGATATTTGGTGCTTTGGAGGAGAATGAGGGAGAAATGAAAGAGAGAGGGGTTGTAAGGAGTGAGAGGGATGGGTGTGATGGTGAAAAGGTGAGTGATGAGTGATGTGTGCTTGACATGTGAGGGATGGGTTGTTTTGACTTTGGGATTGCTTGGAGATGGGGTTTTGTACTTGACATGAGAGCTAATTGATGGGATTGATTGATGTGATTGATTTGACACGTTGTAAAGATTCTCTTGGGATTGCAAACGCGCGGTATTTTCTCCAAATAAATGCTGACCCACATCTTTTAACATGGGTATCGGGTTGGTGCGCGAGTTGCGGCATTGGAATAGCGGTGACGGTGCGGTCGTAATGGTACACATCTTAGATTAAGAAGACTCAAATATACAGGATACGACTTAGGGTCATGTGCAAACATCGATCATAAGTCGCAGGTTGCCGGAATTTGACGGGAAGGATCGTAAGAGTCGACAAAATAGTACCGGCTAGGATACGGGTCTTATAGACACGATCCTTACATCCACGACAAAGAGTTTTCTTGAAGTATGTGAATCTTTTAAGCATTCATTATTTTCCTTATGTATGTTCTGCTTTTAACATTCTCTCTTGTTCCTTTCGCAGTTTGCCCCTTGCATGCTGAAGGTGCATTGCGATATCATGCACTTGCGGAAGGTGGCATGCGAGAGCGAGCAGAAGCTCTTGCAAAAGGGGACTGAAGCTGAATAGTCTTGGGTTATGGCTCTTGCGGTCAATCAGGCCTGTTCTACTGCAGAAGCTTGTGCTTCAACCTTGGTGGCTGAACTAGAGGCAACAAAGAAGCTTCTTGTCGAGGCTTCTGATAGTTCGGCTCGATGGGAGGACGGTAATGGGGAGCTGAAGGTGAAGCTCAATAAGGCTGAAGTAAGGGCTCAGGCGGCTATCTCCTTAGCTCGGACGACCATCGTCAAGGAGTTCAAGTCTTCCAAAGAATATTTGGTAGATAGAGATACCTTATCCTGCTGAGGACGCGCCTTTCGAGCAACCCCCTGAGGCTTAATTTTTTAATATTTTGATGTAATACACTCCTCGGAGCTCTCATCAATACAATTCACTTTTGGCAAAATGTTTGTATGTGAATCTTTTTAAGTAGATAGATCGAATCAAGTAGATAGGTTGGTTTATGGGAAGAGGGTTGTTCTGTCGACCACCTAAGTTGTGGTAGTCGTAACATTTCTTCCGAAGTACGGAAGTATGAAGCAAACAACAAGATTTCTAGTATGCTAACTTGAATGTGATCAATACACAGTAGACTAGGAATTAGTTTCTCAGGGATGATATTACTTGAGGTGCTCGGTATTTCAAAGGTGAGGTAAGAGCTGACCTTCCATATTTTCAAGACGGTACGATCCAGGTCGGCTTGTACTTGTCACCACATAAGGTCCTTCCCAGTTGGGGCCCAAAGTTCCTAAGCCAAGCTCTTTAGTGTTTTGAAAGGTCCTTCGAAGGACTAAGTCCCCAGCTCAGAACCTCCTAACATTTTCCCTGTCGCTATAGAAACGTGCTACTTTTTGTTGTCGGATTGCAATTTGGATCCGAGCATGTTCCCTTTTCTCCTCGAGTAGATCGAGATCCAAAGCCATTAGCACGAAGTTTTGTTGTTCATTGAATGACTTTATCCGAGTTATCGGTAGTCTAATTTCTACTTAGGTGATGGCTTCGGCCCCATAGGCCAAGGAAAAGGGAGTTTCCCTGGTGGCTGTTTGGGCTGTAGTTTAGTATGCCCAAAGAACATTAAGAAGTTCTTCTACCCATGCCCCCTTGGCCTTCTCGAGCTTGGTTTGGAGATGGTGTTTGATGATCTTGTTGACCACTTCAACCTGCCCATTGGCATGTGGATGTCGTGGCGAGGAGTAGACATTCTAGATTTCGAGGTTCTCGCACATTCCTTGGAACTGCTTGTTATCAAACCACTTCCCTGAGATGATCATAGAAGGAATACCAAACCTACATATAATATTCTTGCAAATGAAGTCTATTATCTTCTGCTCGGTAATTTTTACTAGAGGCTCGGCTTTAGCCCATTTCGTAAAGTAGTTGACTATATTCATAACAAACTTGGTCTAGCCTTTACTAGTCAGGAGGGGACTAATGATGTTGATCCCCCATTGGGAAAACGGCCACAGTTTGGCCATGGCGGTCAATTATTTAGGAGGCTACAGATGTATATTTGTGAAGCGCTGGCATTTATTGCACAGTCCGGGTGTACTGCCGAGCATCAACCTGAATGATCGGCCAGTAGTACCCTTTCCAAATGACTTTACGGGTAAGGCCCGGCTTCAAGCGTGATTTTTGCAAATACCTCATAGGTTTCCCTTAGAACGTACTCTGCCCAATCTGGTCGGAAGTATCTAAGATAAGGGAGATAGACCCCTTTCTTGTACAAGATGTCGTTGGCCATCGCGTAGCATGCTGCCCTAATTTGTAGCTTGCATGCTTCCACTCGATCTTCTGGTAGCTTATCTTCCTTGAGGAAATCGATGATTGGATCCATCTAAGTTGACTCCGAGTTTATCGGAAGGACTGACTCCATGCCTATCGGAAGAGTTGTGGCAAGGTCGGATTCGTTAATGCTCGATTTGGTAAGGAATTTGATCGGAACCGATCTCGGGATATCATCTTCGTTGGCTATGGCTAACTTCGCTAGCATATCGGCCTTGGAGTTTTCTGCTTGAGGGATTAGAGTGATGTTGCACTTCTGGAATTTCTTGATCAATTCTTTTATTTTCTGTAGATATGCTTTCATGAGTTCCTTCTTGGCTTGGTACTCCTTAGCTATTTAATTGACAACTTGAAAAGGCCTAGCTATATGTCTGGGAGGGGGGGGGGGGGGGGGGGGGGAATAGGACTATGCCAAATAAAACTTATGACAGCGAAAATTAAATAAATATGATAGCCAACAAATGAAATAAACAACCCACAATGCAAGAATGTAAAGCAACCTCAAAATTCAGATCTTGAGAGGTTAATACAAATGTTGTTTTAAGGACAACCTTACTCTAAAAACCAGAGTTTATGGTAGGACAACCTTATTTCTAGAAAGGTCTTTGTATCAAATCTCAAACTAAAGAGGAATAAAAAAATAAATACAAACTGCACTGAATAATAAAATATAATCTTAAATATATTATTTTAGGGACAACCATTTACCATAAAAATGGCAGGGCAACCTTACTAGAGCAAATAATGAAACTGATAAAGGAATAACAAGAAATAAATTCTAAACTATTACAACATTCACATCCACATATGCATCCCACAAATGAATAATTCAAGATATGAAATATAAACCATTCAACCACAAAACACAAGAGATTATAGTGGTTCACCTGTGTATTCACCAACTGTTAAACAACAGCCACACAGAATGCTAATCGACTCCTAATATCCTCATACAGGGAATATTAATGTTCAGTAACAAAGTAGGTTTTTCAGGCTCACCCAAAACCTTCACAATTGTGTCTTTCTATATGGGCTTACATAATTAAAAAAATCTCACTTATGAGTTTTCCTAGCTCTCCTCAGATAACCAATACAATGAGATTTTTCTGGCAAATCTCAAAAGAAACCAAAACAGAAAGGAATTTATAATTAAATGTAAAATATCTGATTTTCTCCTTCGTTGTAGTAGCCCCAAAGAACCAATTCAGAGTAGATGATTGAATGTCCAAGTTCAATGTCTAAACTCACATTACAATGGTTCTAGTTCTAATTGATTTTAAATTAAACCAAAATGGGCTAGCTTTAATTGATTTTGATTTAAAAGAAAGGGAAATAGCAATTTCTCTTTTTAGATTAGATTGGAATATAAGAAATAAAATTAATTAAAAAAGCTAAAGAAAGAGAATATTAAATACGTACACTTAGCTTAAAATGGAGCACAGACTTATCTGTCAGAAAGCGAATTAATTAGCTTGAATTATGTTAATTATTCTTAGATTCATGCTCTATTTATAGCTGAGCAAAACACGTCTTCGACTGGTTTAGAGACCTCTACGACTGGTCGTAGAACTAACTAAAATTTAAAATTTTGAGCGGGATAAGATAAGACGGTTTCATGACTGGTCGTAAGTACCCTATGATTGGGCGGAGGTCCCCTTTGACTGGTCATAGGTTACATACGACTGGTTATAAATAGATGATTTTCATCATTGGACTTTGAGTCGAAGGTCTATGACTGGTCGAACAATCAATCGACACAATTCCTACAACTGGTCGAACAGTCTCCAGGACTGGTCATAGAGTAACCAAAAAATTCTGAAAATCTTCAACAACTTAGGATTGACCGTGAAATTTTTTGGACAGGTCGAACCAGTGCTAGGAGTAGTCGAACAAAGTTCAGGACTAGTCTTAGAACAGACCAAATTCACTTATAAAATATATATGAATTATGTATCCGAAATGGCCTACTCTAAAGGTCAACCTAAGGTTAGTCATACCTCAATAGTGAAGCAAGGACATTGAAACTTGAAGACAAGTGACCTTTGAGTATAAGTCAGCCTGAGATCTTGAACTTGAAAGCTTCTGAGATCTTGAACTTGAAAGTTTTTCTTGTCTATCAAAGCTAATCTTGTTAGACTATCATCATGACTCTTCATGTCTTGAGTAGATCTTTTGTTCATCACATATACAGCTTCAAAGCAGTGTCTTTGTACCACAAATTTGACAATAATGAGGGGCTATAAACTATAGCACTTACAATCTCCCCCTTTGTCAAATTAATGATAAAACACATTTCCAAGATATGATATATAATACAGAATATCTGATTAAAGAATCATGCATTAGTTGTTATCAACTGGCACACATTCATGAACCTGCAATTCAATATTCAACATACAGTCCATACATTCATGAACCTTCAAATCAATATTCAACATACAGTCCACCTCTGCACATACAGTCACATACTCCACATACTCCCCTTGAGTAACATATAACACAGAGAGAGAAAAATTATGCACAATGCTACTCACTCCTCATAGGCAACCCAATCCAATCCAACATGAGAAGCATAAGAATCATTATCCATTCTTCTCCTTTTTGTCACAATATGACAAAGGAAGCATAAATCAGATAACTAAAGAATAATAAGTAAGGAGATAACTAAGAGGTAAGACAAGATATGAGAACATAGCATAAGCAACACACACAATTCATAAATGGAGCTAAGTCAAGTAAAGCTACAGTAGCAAATCCGGTTAAGTGAGCACAATAGTAAGGATAGTTATTACAGGCCAGAAAACTTAAAAGAGCTAATCTGAACCAAATGAAGGAGCAGGGATGGAAGGATCAAGTTGATGCATGCCCTTATTCAAGAGCCTAAGATACTTGCGTATATACTTAAATTGTAAATCATGGGCAACAGACATGTTTTCCATCTTAACATTTATATTCTCAACTTTCTCCTTCGATGCACTTAGTCGAGCATCAAAGGAAGAAGGCTCATAATCTGGATCATTTACAGAGTCAAATTCAATTTCTTCAAAAATATCATCCATGTTAATATCAGTAGGAGGAAGATCACCAGCTTCTTCCTCATGTTCAGCTTCAGCCTCATCAACAACATCTCTTTGGCCAGGAAGAAATTTCAGCTTCATCTTATTAATATTAGAGTTGTTAAATATCAGATGATTGATAGGGGCTTCTCCAGCAGGCATATCGACTAACATATGTGTAGCCAACATAGTCATCAAATAACCAAAGGGGATGTCACTATGACTTGGATGGAGTCTAAACTGAATAATGGAATAACAGATTAAGGATGGTAAACAGACATAAACACCTCTGGAAAAAGAGTGAAGAACACGAACCATAAAGGACGTCAATTCAGATTTATTACTAGATCTAGGATACAAGTTAGACACAAAAATTTTATGAAGAACTCTATATTTAGGTAACAAAAATCTTGAGGGGATCGCATCTCCTTTATGCGTCCATTGAATGTCCAAATTGCATAAGTCCCTAGTGAGTATATGTTTTTCAATTTGAGAGGGTTTTTTAGACAAGGTATGGGTTAGAATACCCTCATCATTCACAGGAATCTCCATAAGAGCTGCAATCAAATGACAATCAATGTCGAATGATCCTTCTCTTGTGGCAATTTTAAATGTTAGATTTTTCAGTGAAAATTCACATATGCAAGCAAACATGGACTGGGCAATGGACCAGTATGCTGGCCCACCCCAATGCAATAAGTTATCCCAACCTACAGCTTGGAGCATAGGAAGGATATCAAAAGGAGCAGTATGATTAATATCAACAAGATGTTCAACAATAACATTACGTAATCTGATGTCCCGAACAAAAGATGGATCATCCTCAGGAGCCGTAAGATGACGCTTAGTATAGGGGCCGATCTGGAAGAAGATGGACCATGGGAAGTTGATTTTCTCCCCCTAGATGCCATTTGCAACAAGGATTTTAAGAAAACAAGGAGTTACAAAAGATTGAGAAGTGGATTTTCTCAAATCAGATTTTCCAAAAGAAAAACTCAAATCACAACGAAATTCGAAATAGATAACTTTAAGAAATAAAAGGAAGTAATCTAGACACAATTCTACAAGAAAAATGTAAATAGAGCATTAACCATGAAGATTTGGAAGGTTGGCTTCGACTAGTCGGACGTCGACTCGTTGGAGAGTGAAAAAGAAATGAGGAAGATGAAGAGTTTTCCCTAAATAAAGTGATTTAACGAGTTTCTCGACTGGTCGTGGATGTACATGACCGGTCATACCACGACTGGTCGTGTATATTTACGATCGGTCGAGGACCAGCCAAAAATGCAATTTTCCTTAAGTTTTTACAAAATTTACTGCATGATTTGCAAAAATTGAAATCTAAACTGGCAATAATATATAATATGATACAAAAGGCATAAATTATCATCTTAAAATGCATATGACATGATCAAATTTCATTTGATTAAACCTGCTTTTGTCAAGCGATTTAGTGAAAATGTCAGCACGTTGATTCTCGGTAGGTATATATTCTAAAGATATAACCTTTTCTTCTACTACTTGACTGATATAATGAATCTAATATCAATGTACTTAGTACGAGAATGCTGAATAGGATTTTTTGAAATATTTATGGCAATGGAATTATCACAATATAATAACATAGAATCCTGTTTAATTCCATAATCACTTAGCATTCGATTCATCCAAACAAGCTACGTACACGCATTATCAGCTGCGATGTATTCAGCTTCAGCTGTTGAAAGTGATATAAAACTTTATTTCTTACTAAACCAAGAAACTAAACAGTTTTTAATATAAAAACAACCACCACTGGTTGATTTTCTATCATCAAGATTACCAGCCCAATCAGCATCCGAGTACCCAGCTAATTGAACACTAGTCTCATGTGGATACCAGAGACCGAGATTAACAGTACTTGCGACATATCGCACAATCCGCTTGACAGTAATCAAGTATGATTCTTTAAGATTAGATTGATATCTAGCACAAATACCAACACTTAGTGCAATATCAGGTCTACTAGCAGTTAAATACAATAGACTAACAATCATGCTCCGATATAATTTCGGATCAACATTTTTATCTGCAGAATCTTTTGAGAGTTTCAAGGTAGTACTCATAGGAGTATCGAAGTTCGTACCATTCTCAAATCTAAATCTCTTAATTAAATTCAAAGCATATTTATATTGAGAAATGAATATTCCATCAGGTTGTTGCTTTACTTGCAACCCTAGGAAATAATTCAATTCCCCAACCATGCTCATTTCAAACTGTGATTTCATCAAATCTGCAAACTCAGTAGTCATGTCAGTACAAGTAGATCCATAAATGATATCATCAACATAAATCTGTACTATTAAAATATGATCATTATGTTTTTTAACAAACAGAGTTTTATCAACAGATCCCATTTGAAAATTATGGCTTAACAGAAACTTTGTTAGTCCCTTATACTATGCCCTAGGAGCTTGTTTTAATCCGTAAACTGCCTTTTTAAGACGATACACATGATCAGCATTTTTGGGATCTTCAAAACCCATCGGTTGTTCAACATAGACTTCCTTATGCAAATCACCATCTAAGAAAGCACTTTTCACATCCATTTGATAAATCTTAATTTTTTTAAAACATGCAATGGATATAAACAGTCTGATTGATTCAAGACGTGCTACTGGTGCAAAGGTTTCATCAAATTCAATACCTTCAATTTGAGTGTAACCTTGTACCACTGGCTTAGCCTTGTTTCTAATTATATTTCTAAGCTCATCAGACTTGTTCTTGAAAATTCACTTGGTTCCAATGATGTGTTTATCTTTAGGTCTAGGTACAAGATACCAAACATCATTTCTTACAAATTGGTTAAGTTCTTCTTGTATCGCAACAAACCAGTTTTCATCAGCAAGATCTTCTTTTACACTAGATGGTTCTATCTGGGATGTAAAATATACGTAATTACATATATCCTCAAGTTGTCTACGAGTATAAACACTAGTGAGAGGGTTTCCAAGAATTTGAGTAGTTGGATGATCTTTAACAGTCCTTAGTTCAGAATCAGTCTGATTAGATGAAGTATCAGGTTTATCAATTACAAGAACTTCATCATTATCTGAACTTGAGACTGGTGTATTTAAGTGATCATCAATGACCACATTAATGAACTCTTAAATCACACTGGTCCTTTTGTTTAGAACCCTATAAGCACGACTATTTAAAGAATACCCTAAAAAGATCCCTTCATCACTTTTCTTATTAAATTTTCTCAGATTTTCACGATCTTGTAAAATAAAGTACTTGCTGCCAAAAACTTGAAAGTGTTTGATAGTAGGCTTTTTATCGAACCACATTTCGTAAGCCATTTTATTATTACCTTTACTAGTGTAAACTCGGTTAATAATATAGCAAGCTGTATTGACTGCTTCAGCCCAAAGATTCTTAGAGAGCTTCATGCTATTCAACATGACATTAGCCATTTCTTGAAGTACTCTATTTTTCCTTTCCGCTATACTATTTTGTTGTGGAGTTTTGGGCACTGAGAATTCATGTAATATTCCTTGGTCGCTACAGAACTTCTCAAAACCTTTATTCTCAAATTTAGATTTATGATCACTACGAATCTTACTGATTTGAGAAACTTTTTCACTTTGAATCCTTTTGAGAACTTTTCTTACTTCTTCAAGGGTTTCTGATTTGTCCCTTAAGAAGTCTATCCATGTATATCTAGTAAAGTAATCTACTATTACTAAGATATACCTTTTACCACCTCGACTCTCCATTTTGGTAGGTCCTATCAGATCCATGTGGAGAAGTTCGAGTAGTCTTAATGTGGTATTACAATTCACCTTTTTGTGTGAGTTCCTTGTTTATTTGCCAAACTGGCATTCACCACATATCTTATCTAGTTTTTGAAGTTTGGGTAGACCTCTTATAAGTTCCCGTTTGCTCAATTTATATAAATTTCGGTAGCGTACATGTCCAAGACGTTTGTGCCACAATTCAGTCTCGTTTGTATGGACCATGTAACATGTTTGATTGATGAGCTGGATTTGCTAACAATATAGTAGTTTTCAGATGTTCTCTGTCCAGATAGTATTACAGAACCCTTGTTGTTTAGAATCTCACAGCTTCGATTAGAAAACCGAATACTATGGTTATTATCGCATATTTGAGATATGCTTACCAAATTATGTTTTAGTCCTTCAACGTATAAGACATTCTTAAATAATGGAAGGTTATAAAGTTGAATTGTACCTTAGCCCATAATTTTGCAATTACTACCATCATCAAATGTAACTGACCCTTCAGTCATATCTTTTAGATCGGTGAATAAAGCCTTGTCGCCTGTCATATGCCTGGAGCATCCACTATCTAGGTACCACTTTAAATGGCTTGTAGCTTTGAAAGCGGTGTGGGCAACCAAGCAAGTGACCTTTGGAATCCATTTCATTACCATTTTGGGTTTAGGTGGATAATTGGTCTTCTTTCAATTGTAAGATTTATACGTATGACCTATTGAGTTAGACTTTAGAAGCTCCTTAAGTAAATCAACTATCTTTTCAGCCAACGGATTTCAGTTATGCTTCTTATAGTTGAAATAATTTTCTTTAGGTTTTTGAACAGATTTAGGCTCTTTAGAAAACACTTGTCCTTTCCCTTTTGAGTTTAAGGTCTCTCCCTTTACTAACTTAGGAGGTGTATTTTTCGGTTTAGGAGAAACATTCTTATCATAACCTAGATCGGATCGATCGCCACATTTTCTCGATCTGGATAAGAGTTTTTCTAATTTAGAATCACCTTGGGGCATATTTCCAAGTTTCCTTTAAACTCAAGAGAGAAGAGACTTCATGTTTTAGTTAGTCGTTTTCATATTTAAGATTTTCAACTTGGGAGGATTTAAAATTCAAATCGCATTTTGTCTTTTTAAAACAGTCTGAAATATGGGACTTTTCTAAAACAAGAGATTCATAAATTTATTTGAGTTTAGAAAATTTTTCTTTTTAAATTTTCAGTTTTACAACAATTTTATAACTCTTCTTGTATAGGGCATTATAGGCATCTTGAAGATCATCTTCATTTTCACATTCACTGTTCATATTTTCTTCATTTGTTGAATCATTATTTGAAAATGTAAATTTGGCTAGAGTCACACTTCATTGCTAGACTCGGTTTCAAAATCTTCAGATTCAGAAGAAGCTTCAGAATAAGAGGATTCATCCCAAGTAGCCAACATACCCTTCTTCTTAGGTTTGTCCTTTTTAGGACACTTGTTAGCCAAATGGCCATATTCTTGGTAGTTGTAACATTGACTATCCTTCAAAGATTTTCAAGTTTTAGATTTAGGTTTAGATCTTTTCTTATCATTTCTTTTTTGAAAATCAACTCTCTTTTTACTTTTGAAGATTTTATAAAACTTTTTTGCCAAAAGGGACATATCATCTTCAGAGTTATCTAAATCAGAATTTTCTTGAAAATTATTTTTAAAAGTTTTAAGAGCAATCAATTTTCCTTTTGGAGCTTTAAAGGTTAACTCATAGATTTGTAAAGAACCAACTAATTCCTCAACCCTCATATTGTCCGTATCACGAAGTTCCTGGATTGCGGTTACTTTAGAGTTGAACCGTTCTGGAAGTGAGCGTAGTATTTTTGTACACACTTTACTTTCTAAAATTTTATCACCAAGACCCTACATAGAGTTTACAATGTCATTTAATCGTGTATAAAAGTCCATAAATGTTTCATTTTCTTCCATATGAATTTCTTCAAATTTGGTTGTAAGGAGTTGGACTTTCGATTTCTTAACGTTTGATGTACCCTCGTGTGTCATTTCTAATATATCCCAAGCTTGCTTTGCAGAATCACAGGATATAATTCTTTTCAATTCATCAGGTGATAGTGCGCAAGTGATTGTATTTAGTGCTTTAGCATTTGCACTACTCTCACTTTTTTGAAGTGTGGTCCAAGAGAAATAAGGTGTTACTCTCATAGATTTTGAACCATCAACTCCAGTTACTTCAGTGGTAGGAGGGTTCCAACCATTCACAGTGTCCAGCCACACACTTTTATCCATGGATTTGAGGAAGATCCTCATCCTGGCTTTCCAATAAGCATAGTTGGAGCCATTAAAGGGTGGTGGCCTGGTGACTGATAGGCTATCAAAATTTGACATCTTAAATAGCTTAAATCGTTAGCTCAAGAAATAAATCCAAGAATTAAGAATTGAAAACGAGCTATTAGGCTCTGATACCACTTGAAAAGGCCTAGTTATATGTCCTAAAGGGTGGGGGGGTGAATACGACTATGCCAAATAAAACTTATAACAGCGAAAATTAAATAAATATGATAGCCAACAAATGAAATAAACAACCCACAATGCAAGAATGTAAAGCAACTTAAAAATTTAGATCTTAAGAGGTTGATACAAATGTTGTTCTAAGGACAACCTTACACCAAAAACTAGAGTTTATGGTAAGACAACCTTATTTCTAGAAAGGTTTTTGTATCAAATCTCAAACCGAAGAGGAATAGAAAAACAAATACAAACTGCACTGAAGAATAAAATATAATTTCAAATATATTGTTCTAGGGACAACCATTCACCATAAAAATGGCAAGGCAACCTTACTAGAACAAATAATGAAACTGATAAAGGAATAACAAGAAATAAATTCTAAACTATTACAACATTCACATCCACATATACATCCCACAAATGAATAATTAAAGATATGAAATATAAACCATTTAACCACAAAACACAAGAGATTATAGTGGTTCGCCTGTGTGTTCACCAACTGTTAAACAACAGCCACACAGAATGCTACTCCACTCCTAATATCCTCATATAGGGGATATTAGTGTTCACTATCAAAGTAGGTTTTCCAGGTTCACCCAAAACCTTCACAATTGTGTCTTTCTATGTGGGCTTACACAATTAAAAAAACCCCACTTCTGAGTTTTCCTGTTTCTCCTCAGATAACCAATACAATGAGATTTTTCTGACAAATTTCAAAAGAAACCAAAACAGAAAGGAATTTATAATCAAATGTAAAATACCTGATTTTCTCCTTCGTTGTAGCAGCCCCGAAGAACCAAGTCAGAGTAGATGATTGAATGTCCAAGTTCAATGTCCAAACTCACATTACAATGGTTCTAGTTCTAATTGATTTTAAATTAAACCAAAATGAGCTAGCTTTAATTGATTTTGATTTCAAAGAAAGGGAAATAGAAATTTCTCTTTTCAGATTATATTGGAATACAAGAAACAAAATCAATTAAAAAAGTTAAACAAAGATAATATTAAATACACACACTTAGCTTAAAATAGAGCACAGACTTATCTCTCAGAAGGCCGAATTAATTAGCTTGAATTGTGTTAATTATTTTGAGATTCGTGATCTATTTATAGCTGAGCAAAACACGTCTTCGACTGGTCGTAGAACTAACTGAAATTTGAAATTTCGAGCGGGATAAGATAAGACGGTTTCACGACTAGTTGTAAGTACCCTACGACTGGTCGTAGGTCCCCTTCGACTGATTGTAGGTTGCATATGACTGGTTGTAAATAGATGATTTTCATCGCTGGACTTTGAATTGAAGGTGTATGATTGGTCGAACAATCAGTCAATACTATTCCTATGACTGGTCGGAACAGTCTCCAAGAATGGTCGTAGAGTAATCAAAAAATTTCAAAAATCTTCAATAACTTAGGACTGATCGTGAAATTTTTTTGACAGGTCGAACCAGTGTTAAGACTAGTCGAACAAAGTTTAGGACTAGTCTTAGAACAGACCAAATTCACTTATAAAACATATATGAATTATGTATCCGAAATGGCCTACTCTAAAGGTTAACTTAAGGTCAGTCATACCTCATTAGTGAAGCAAGGACATTGAAACTTGAAGACAAGTGACCTTTGATTATAAGTCAGCCTGAGATCTTGAACTTGAAAGCTTCTAAGATCTTAAACTTAAAAGTTTTGCTTGTCTATCGAAGCTAATCTTGTTAGACTATCATCATGACTCTTCATGTCTTGAGTAGATTTTTTGTTCATCACATATACAGCTTCAAAGCAGTGTCTTTGTCACCAAAAATTTGACAATAATAAGGGGCTATAAACTATAGCACTTACACAACCAATTGTAAATCACCGAAAACTTCAAGGAGTAGGGCTCTCATTGTGGCTGATAACTTAAGTCCAACGAGTAATGCTTCATATTCCGCTACATTGTTGAAGGCTTGGAATCCAAATCTTAAGACATATTGTATGCATACATGATCTAGAGTTTCTAGGACTATCCCAGCCCCATTTTCTTTAGAGTTGATGAGCGATCAACATATAACATCCATTTGGGTAGGTCAGGATTGGCCAAGGAACCAGACGCTAGTTCGGGCGGAATGCTTGGAGCAAATTCTAACCTAGGTAGGTCGGCCTAAATGAGTTTTTGTTCAAATGCTGTGGTAAGTTCGATGATAAAGTCAACCACCTTTTGACCCTTAATAGTTGTTTGGGGTCAATACTTGATGTCGAATTCACTTAGTTCAATCGCCTACTTGGTTAGCCTTCCCGAGGCTTCGGGCTTTTGGAGTACTTGGCAAAGAGGTTGATCAGTCAAAACGATGATGGTGTGGGCCTGAAAGTATGGCCGCAATAATCAAGAGAAAATGACTAGTGCCAATTTTTCTAGGTCTAGGTACCTCGTTTCGGCCTAAACCAAGGCTTTGCTAATGTAGTACACTAGCAGTTGCTTTCCTTCATTTTTCCTAATCAAAGACGAGCTAATTGTTGCATCTAAGATGACTAGATATAACAGTAACGATTCCCCTTGTTCGAGTTTGGAGAGCAGTGGTGGTGACCCTAAGTATCGCTTGAGCTCTTGAAACGCTATCTCGCATTCCTCTTTCCAATCTACAACTCAATTCTTTTTCAACTGTTTAAAGAAAGGGAAACACTTGTCTGTAACATGAGATACGAAGCAATTGAGAGCAGTGATCCTTCTTATAAGGCACTAAACATATTTGGTCATCTTTGGTGAATCTATGTCGAGTAGAGCTTTGATATTTTCAGGGTTTGCCTTGATTCCTCGTTGACTGACCAAGAAACCAAGAAATTTTCCTGAGCTAACCCCAGAGGTGCATTTATTTGGATTCAGTTTCAATGGATACTCACGTAGAACGTGGAACATTTCCTCGAGATCAGAGGTATGATCCGTGCCTTTGATGCTCTTGAAAGCATGTCGTCCACATAGACTTCTATCGTCCACCCAATCTAACAGGTGAACATCTTGTTGACAAGTCATTGGTAAGTGGCTCTAGCATTTTTCAATCCAAATGGCATAACTTGGTAATAATAAAGGCCTTTGTCAGTGACAAAGGTTTTTTTTGACTTATCATGTGGATGCATTGCAATCTGATTATAACTAGAGTAGGCATCCATGAAACTCAGTAGCTTGTGCCCCGCAATACTTGTAACACCCCGTACTTTTCAGTACTCAAGTGTTACTGTATAACCTAACTTAGTACGAACGCTAACCTAGCTTACCTGAACAGTCGCCCTCAATCTATCCATCTTAACCATATGACTTTGACTATGACAATAAGACCTTTAAGAGTTCAGTTCAATCTGCCTTAGATCCCTAATAACCTTTCAACCATCTGATTTTGGACTATGACTACTAACTACATAGTCATAAGAATTGAGATCAACCTATCCATTTAACCACGTCAACATGATTAAATTGACCCTGTACTTAAATAAATAAATAAATAAAGATCCTACATGAGGATCTGAATCATAATGATGTATCACAATACACTTAATAATAATAATAAATAATAATAATAATATTAAATGTCATACCCCAAACTCGAAAATCGGATTCACTGGAATCCCGATCGCTGAATCCGGTGCCAATATCCTTCGTAGTACCCCATTCTTAGTTCCTAGCATTCATATGCCAGATTTCGATCCTGGGATCCTACAAGGAGGATTTTATTTTCAATGTACATTTAACTCGTAGTAAGCATAACCACAAGATTACCCAATTCGCAAAGGCAACATCATCATCACATATCCACTAATATAATCATTTGAGTATAATACTGAAAGGGAAATACATAAATAAAAAATCAAGCTATGCAAGACCGTTGCACGCTCCAAACTCAACACTGCTGCAACTTAACATCACCTACACGCATCTATCGTACACAAGCTTATAGAAAGCTTAGAGGGCGGTGTAAGTGTATGTACAAGGTAAGTGCCAAGTATTCAATACAATACCGAAAATACTAGTAATCTATAAATCATACAATGTCTGAATAAGCAGAAATATTGACAAGATCGTGAATTATTAGAGTAAACAGAAATACTGACAAAGTCATAAATCACACGATAACAGAGTAAGTGGAAATACTGACAAGTGCATGAGTCATACAATTTTAGAATACGCAATAGAAATCAACTATGCAAATGAGGAGTCATAGAGAGCCAAATATCAGATATAGAAGATGCAATGCAATATACATTCCTGATGAGTAACATAAATAACGTCAGTCGTACCATATGCCGCAGATGTAATGCAACATACAATGCGAATGAAATGACCATGTTGGAGTGTGAAGTCGGGATGATAGTACTAGTATTGCAGGCTATGTGGTCCATCACAAGGGCTTCTATCCAAACCAGTCTCATGTCTCATACCTAAGTTTGGATAGTCAAACTCAATGTGGTAAACTCCTGATCTTAGGTTAGTCGTGCGTCCAACCGAAATCCTGGCCATGCGAAGGTACACGCAATAAACAATTGCGCACCACCAGCCCGAGTGGATAGTGAATGAATGAATGAATGGGTATGCAATTCTTGTTCAATAAGTCCACATATCAGTATGGTTCCTCTCTAGGATCATCACTGGGATCTAGTACACTCCAAATGGCACTGCCCGTCTCCCAGCAGTACAGTCCAAGTGAGCGTAAGAAACTTCATTATTCGTCTGGCCAATAGTCTGTCAATATCTATCCGGCACGTCGATAATTGACTCATTCATGAGTTGGTCAAACTCAGCCTAGTAATGCCCCCTACCCTCCAGCGGGTAAGGCTACACCCCCTCCCAACTGACCATGACACAGTGGGAGATGTGGCCTCCTTGTATTCGGCACTTGGGCGCTCATGTATCCACTCGGTCTAGACATTGGGGTGTCCTCAGTACCAAGAGGGTTTAGAAATTTTCACCCAGGGCCATTTATGGCAGCCCAATGCTAGAACAAATTTTCGGTGTCCTGTCTGGCCATCCATGATGATGTTGCTAGGGCGTACTGTATTCATAACACAATGCAAGATGCATGAGTTATACAATCCAGTCATGCATCAATCCTGCGCATGCCGTGCGCTTATGCGAGATAACCTCCGCCTATCAGGGAGTCTCATATCATCTTACCTAATGACATATGCAATGGTCAATCACATCTCATAACAAACATGCAGATGATGCGTATGGGCATGTATCATGATGTTATGTTGTCACATACTCATAATCGGTATCAACAATCAGCCTCGACAATGTGGACATTTAACTAACATTACCCCCAAGGAATGGCCCACATAGAATTAAACATATAATGGGCCCACGGCCTCACACAAGGGCCTAATATACAACACAATGGGCCTCACTCAAGAGTTTAATATACATCACAATGGGCTTCTCACATGGGCCTAACATACATTACAATGGACTCCATCACCTGCCCCTCAGTGCTTCACAATGGGCCTCATCACATAGGCCTCATATACATCACATTAGGCCTTCAACACGGGCTGAATGTACATCATAATAGGCCTTAAACACTGGCTGCATATACATTATATTGGGCATCGACAATCGGCAATCGGCTACGACAATCAACCACGATAATTGGCTTCGATAATCGGAATCAACAATCGACCACAACAATTAGAATTGACAATCAACCATGACAAGAAGAATCGGCAATCGGCCACGTCAATCAACAATCAGCCTAAACAATCGAAATCGGCAATCAGTCGTGATAATCGGCCTCGATCGGTAATCGGTCAATCGGCCATAACAAGTAGAATCGGTAATCGACTATGTCAATCGATAATCGGCCTAAACAATCGAAATGGGTAATCGGCCACAATAAACGGCCTCGATCGGTAATCGATTAATCGACCATGACGAGTAGAATCGACAATCGGCCACGTCAATTGACAATCGGCCACGATAATCAGCATCGACAATCGAAATCGGCAATCAGTCACGATAATCGGCCTTGATCGGTAATCGGTCAATCGGCCATAACAAGTAGAATTGGTAATTGGCCATGGCAAACAGAATTGATGATCAGCATTGACAATCGACACCGACAATCGACATCAATAGTCGGCACCGATCATTAACATATAAACAAGGCGGGATCCATAGATGAACAACCGATCAACCATAATATAAAGATCGGCCCTCAGCCGAGGTTATATTAAATCCGATAGCACGGAGCCATCCATCTATGGTGAATAAGGCCCACTCATTTAGGTTAGCCCACGAAATGAATGGGCCTAATAAGGCCTAAGGGAAGGTCACAATGAGGACATCTAACCGTCATTGCTCATTAATGTGGACATCTAACTAACATTGCTCCTAAGGAGTGGCCTACATAGAGCCAAATGACATAGTGGGCCCATGGCCTCACACAATGGCCCAATATAATTCACCATGGGCCTCACTCATGGGCTATACATGCAACACGTCGGGCCTCACCATATGGGCTTAAATTTAATCACAATAGGCCGCATCAATGGGCCAATACACATCACAATGGGCCATAACATATGGGCTAGAATTATATCAAGTGGGCCACATCAATGGGCCATAAATACGTCACATGGGCCTGATTCAAAGGCCATAAATACATCATGATGAGCCTTATACAAGGGCCTTATATACGTCATGGTGGGCCACAAATACATCATACTGGGCCTTGCCCATAGGCCTCAAATTCAAGTAGGTGAGCCCCATCATATGGGCCTTAAATTCAAGGTAGGTGGGTCCTACCATATGGACTGCAAATATTTCACTGCGGGTCGCACAAATGGATGATATAGATATACAATACATACATCACGACGAGCCGCACAAATGGACGACACACACATCACGGTGGGCCGCATACACGGGCTACATCAATGGGCCGCACCAATGGGCCATCATATCAACACATCGGGCCTCACTCGTGGGCCACATATAGATCACATTGGCAGGACCATGAAGGTGCATGCAATACACTCACACGAATGGCTAAGCTCTTGTGCATGCATTTAAATACTATTACCAGACCTCAAGCCTCGCACATGCCTCCCCACCATGGTTTAGCTCATGCACGGATCAGATGTGCATCCCATATATGTCACATATGCATTCAATGTAACCCATCACTCATGCATGTATTACTTGCATTCATGTATATCTAACACATAACATGGTGTCATGCACCTTACTACACACTCATCATGCATGCATACAACTATTACAGGTACTAAAAAGACAAGCATTACATGCATGCATACATACATGCCATGGATTAGAGTCATACAACGTGCCATGCATGCATGCATGCAATATGTCATCCACAAATAGCATGCGCCCACTCTACTACTAGATGGTGCTCTATGGACCATGCATGTATCTCATCCAAACGGACGGTATAGATATAATACATATTTCACAGTGGGTCTCACAGGATATTTCACAGTGGGTCCCACCTTGTGAGGGAAGGCCCACCAAATGATCAAGCCCACAGAACTTGCAGCAGGATACAACTACTACTGCTAGTGGGATGCAAATGTGGATGGTCCGGATGCATCACAAATGGACGGTGAAGAGCACATATGTCATGCTAGTCCACAGAACTTGCTGACTTGCTGACGTCAAAAGACAGCAGCTATATTGTTGGTGTGGGGTCCACATGTGTGTGGGTCCCATGGCTGCAATGCCGCAGAGGTAAAGTACATCCATCATGTGTGGCCCACAGATACATGGTATGGATGAGGCACACACCTCACGTGTGTCCACGTGTGGACAACACAAGCATCAGGTGGATTCCCACCGTCCAGAGAAGCTTGGACGGTGCGGATACTCCCATTCATCAAGGTGGTTTCCACGTAGGATGTACCATATATATATATATATATATATATATATATGATATATATGATATATAATATATTATAATATTTAATATCATAAGGGGGTGTGAGTGCTGGACGAACGGTGTGGGTTTAACAACCCAGCAGCATTTGCTGCAAGGGACCCACCGTCCCATCTCCCTACGGACGACGTGGATAAGCACTTAACAAGGTGGGCCACACGTGTGGGCCACATATCTGGATAAAGCTGATATCGGTACGTTTCCTTCATCCAGGTCCCACTGTTCGCAGATGGACGGTCTGGATGCAACATTCATCATGGTGGGCCCCACAGTACTTGCTGACGCAAGTGAAGAACAAATGGTCGGTGGGTTTTTTTTTCCTCATACATCAGGTGGGTCCCACGTGGGGTCCACCACAACGTTTATTTTCCATCCCAGCTGTACATGAGGTCACAGGGACTCAGATGAAAAGGAAAAACGAATTTCATAATGATCAAAATCGTATGTGACAACCCCAAGGATTTTAATGGCAGACGTTCTATCCTACTGTTTCTTGTGATGTGGGCCATCCGAGCCTCTCATACAGCTGATTTTTGGAGGGGGGCCCGCTGCCCTAAAGAACCATCAAATGCATGGCGTAGATGTTCAACACACATCACAGTGGGTCCTGTAGTGGGCTCCACAGCAATGGCCTCTCTCACCCATCACGCAGCATGATGCTACTGCAGCATTAGCAGCAGCAGCAGCGTCAGCTGCTTATATATTATTATTATTTTTTAAACAAAAATTATTTTCTAGGGTTTTTTCTAGGTGAGGCCCGCATCAGGTAGATCCACCCTATTCACTGGCTCCCATGGCCCTAGACAAGCCAAACAAGCCCAAAATTTGAGGTGTTTTGGAGTATAGAAACATCAAGTGGTTTTTCAACTGTAAAAATCTCAATTTTCTGTGATGTGGCCCTCCAGAAAGTCAGATCAGTTTCATTTTTTGGTTCAACACCTAAAATGAGTTGGAGAATAGGGTGGACAGCTTAGATCGAATCCATACATCAAGGTGGGACCTATATGAGTAGCCCACCCAAATAGCTTTTTTTTGTTAGTACACCCACTATCTGTCCACACGTCTAGCTTCCAGGCCGCTGGACGGTGTGAAGATAATTCATCCTGCTGGTCCCAAATGGACGTGGCCCACTTGATTTGTATCATTATGATATTTTTATTTTTTCCTAACATCAAAGGGGTAGGGCCCACATGGATTGGACGGCCATGGTGTTCATTTGATGGACGGTTTGGATACCATATACAATCATTAAATGGCCACAAAATAAAGGGGGAGAGAGAGAAACACCCATTATGATTCAAAGGTCAAGAGCTACGCAAAAGAAAATTACCCACCTCGAAATATCTTCTTCCTTCTTTTACCAATATGTTCCATAGCTTCAAAGAATGGATTTTAACGGTTGAGATGGACTTTGAATGGTGGGGATGTGAGATATGAAGGTGTGCCACACTAGCTCTCTCATGGGGAGCTTGGACGTGGGTTGCTTGGGAGGAAAAAAATGAAAGAGAATGAGAGAGAGAGAGAGAGAGAGAGAGAGAGAGAGAGAGAGAGAGAGAGAGAGAGAGAGAGAGAGAGATGATGGGAGAGAGGGACGGATGTGTGACTTGTGTAAGGGAGAGTTGAATTTAGGTAAGGGTGATGTAAGAGGGGGATAGTTTCTTGTACTTGACTTTTGATATGATTGATGAGATATTCTCTTGGAATTGCAACACGGGACGTTTTTCCTCGAACTGAATGCAGGTCCACATCTTCCTGCCAGGGTATCGGATCGGTATACAAGATGCGGCGTTGGAACCGTGGTGAAGGTGCGGTCGCAATGGTATAAGTCTCAGATTAAGCTGAATCAAATCTATGAGATACAACTTAGGGTCACGCGCAAATGTTAATCACAGATCATGAGTTGCAGGAATTCGACCGGGAGGACCGGAAAGGCCTACGAAACAGTACGAGATAGGATACGGGTCTTACATTAAAAGTGCTGTAACATGATATTTAATGTTATAAAAATATAATAAGTCATAAAAAATTCATAATCTAGTCATTGATTTCCACCCTAAATGGTCCCTTGGACCCTTCTAACTGTTGACGTTCAATTTCGTGATGATATGACCATTAGATTGACGAGAATCCACAAATATGACCCAAATCAAGCTGTGGGCCCCACCTAATGTCACGCCCCAAACTCGAAAACCGGGCTCACAAAATTTTTGATCGCTGAATCTGGCGCCGACAGCCTCCGTAAAACCCCATTCTCGGCTCCTAGCTCCCATTCGCCAGGTTCCGATCCTGGGATGCTACGAGGAGGATTTTCAACGTCAGTTTGATTCGTAATAAGCATAACCAATGGCATAGCCCACAAACAACAACCAAGAACTCCATTACATTTCCACTATGATCAAAAACTTTACAAGTACAATGAGCATAAAGGGAAATACAATGGTAAAGAACAAAAACTCCAAAACGATTTGCAACGTGCTCCTGCCTCAGCGCTGCTGCGAACCAACGTCACTTGCACGCAACGGTCGTGCATAAGCTTATAGAAAGCTTAGAGGGTGGTGAAAGTGTGTGCGCAAGGTAGTAATATGAACATGCAATGTCAGAGTAATGCGGAATATACAGATGGATCCATAATATCATGAGCCGTACCAAGGCTATGCGATGCAAGACATGAATGGTATCGGCCATTCCAAGGCCATGCGATGTGCAATGCAACTCAAGCATACAGATCCTCATCTATGTTCACACATCAATACAGCTCAAATATGGGATATCACCGGGGTCTAGTACACTCTAAACCAGATTGCACCACATCGCGCGCAATAAGGTAAGTGGAAAAGACCTCACTATCTGTCTGCCAATAATGGGAGCGACTCGTCGATAGCGGACCCATTCCTCGAGCTAGTCAGACTCAGCCTAGGATTGCCCCCTACACTCGGGCGGGTAAGGACGCACCCCCTTCCAACTGACCGTGAACAGTGGAGAGCGTAACCGTTTGGTAATCGGCACTCAACGCTCATCTACCCACTCGGTCTAGACGTTGGAGCAACCTTTTGGTACCATAAGGGTTTAGGAACTTTTACCCAGGGATATCAATAGCACCCCATGTAGAACAAGATTTCTGGTATCCAATCCTGCCAACCACGATGCGTCTGTGGAGGCTACGGCCCTGATGTCGCTAGGGCGTATAATACCCATGTCACACAAATGCGAAATGCATGATTCACGCTATCTAGTCATGCAACAAATCCTGCGCATATCGTGCGCTCATGTAGGGCAACACTGCCTAACCAGGAGCCCATAAACAACCTGCCCGAAGGCATATGCTATGATCAGTCAATCCTCATATCAAGCATGCATATGATGCGTATGATCATGAGTCATGAAACTATACTAAACATGTATATGAGTGATGAACCATTCTTACAACGCAAATTTGCCTGGACGGCCTATACACAGCAAGTACGGCCCAGTAATGGGCCTTAAGGAGAGTCATAATGTGGACATCCAACCAACATTACACTCGCAATGTGGACGTCAAACCAACATTTCTCCCAAGGCACGATCTTCTTAAACATCGCTACATAATCGGTATTGGGATTACACATTGCAATGGACCTTAGGTTCATCCCATTAGGCTTTTCATATATATATCAAATGGGCCATATCCTATGGGCCTTTTATTCATCAGATGGGCCACATAAATGGGCCACACCAATGGGTCTTATGTGCATTGCAATGGGTCAAAACCCGTGGGCCTTGGATTGCATCAAATGAGCTTAGTCTCATGAGTCTAATATGTGACCAATGGGCCACACCAATTGGGCCCCACATGTAGATCAAGTGGGCCTCAACCCATAGACCTAACATGAGTCAAATGGGCCTAAACCCCTAGGCCTTAATCAAATAAAATGGGCTTAACTCATGGGTCTCAAATAAATCCAATGGGCCTAAACCCATGGACCCTTTTTATAATCAAATGGGTTTAGTCCCATGGCCTTAGGACATATCAATTGGGCCCAATCCCATGGCCTTACATAAATCAAAGTGGGCCCCAATGAACTACTGTAACTGCATTAAGATGGTCCTCAAAACAGGCCAAGGTGGGGTCCATATGAGCTAAGGATCTAACTCATTCTTTATGCCTATGTCGTAAAATAGACTCTTAAAATGAATGGACGGTTTGGATGCAGCCCATGCATCATGGGTGGGTCCCATTGCATGCGGATAGGACACGTGTATCAGGGGGGCCACTGGCCATCCAGCAGCCCAGCAGAAAGGCTGGACGACACGACAACACATGCATCTGGGTGGGATCCACTGTCCGCCTGGACGGTGTGAGTAAGACACATACATAATTATGGGTCCCACATGGGGCCCACTGTAATTGCACAGATGCCATCCAACCCGTTCATAAGGTCACTCGGGCCTGGTTGAAGGGAAAACATAAATTTCAGCTTGCTCCAACACTTCTGTGGGCCCCATAAAGATTTCAATGGTAAATTTCCAGTTTCACTGTTTCATGTGGCGTGGGCCACCTGAGTTTTAGATCTGTCTCATTTTTGGAGGGGGACCCACTACTGGGGTGGCCCACCTCATGAGCAGGTTGGATGATAAATAAACATTATGGTGGGGCCCACACGCAGGGCCGTGGGCCCCTGCGTCCGTCCGCCCGCTCAATGACGCAGGACGCGCCAGCGTCTGTTCTGACAGCAGCAGTGTTGCTGCTGCTGTTGAAAAAAAATATTTTTTTTGAAATATTGTTTTCCTATGGTTTTTCACAGGTGGGACCCAAGTTTGGAAGATCCATCCTGACCACGGGACTCTACAACTCGAGACGAACAAAATGAGTCCAAAGTTTGGGAATTTTGGACGCATAGAATCATCAGGAAGTATCTTTAAGGATAACCACCCAAGTTTCTGATATTATGGTCCACTGGATGATCACGTCAGCCTCATTCTTTGGCTCAACGGTTAAAATGTTGTGGGTAAGGGGATGGACGGCTTGGATCGAATATATACATCAAGGTGGGGCCTACAAAAGGGGACCACCCCACAAGCTTCTCTTTTTTCTTTTCTTTTTTTTTTGTACAGGGACGTCCAGTGTCTCAGACGCTGGACGGTGCGGCTATCTTAAAAATGTATTGTGGTGGGCCCTGATGAAGTGGGCCACCACAGATGATTGACGAGGGTACAACATATAAGGTGGGCCCCACTTGAATAAAAACTTGGACAAAATAAATCTCAAGGTGGGGTCCATTCAAGTGGGCCACACAACCTTATCACATAAAATAAAATAACACAAAATAAAAAGAAATAAAAGAGAGAGAGAGACATGGAGAGTGGGACACGCTTGTCATGGAGGGACCCCGACATTATGGGAACTCCCTTGTAAGAAACTATACAATAAATAGATCCCTTTGTACATGGGACCATCGAAAATGAAAATCAATGGTGGAGATCCATTCCCCACCGATATGGACGGTCTAGATGACCTTTCTTAAAGAAATAAACATCATGATGGGGTCCATGGAGAATGACCCCATCATGGAATGATCATGATGATCCAAGTGGTCCATCGGCTACAACTTAGGGTCCCAAGTGAGATCCACACCATTGATCGGTGGGCCTCACTTGGCCCATCATAAAAATAAGAAAAACTAGTATGATCTAGCACCCACCGTCCGATCTTCTTGCTCCTATGGGTTCCTTGGCACCTTAGCTTGAATTTCAATGGAGGAGATGGAGAATGGAAGGTTGAGATGAGAGATGATGGGGTAGGAAAGTGGGCCACTTGGAGCTTAGGGATACTTGGAAAATTCCATACGTATGGAGCTTGAAAATTTTTGTTGCTTGGAGATTTGAAATGAGAAAGAGAGGAGTTGTAAAGGGAGAGAGAGAGAGTGATGGATGGATGAATGATGGTTGTGTAAGAAAAGCTTGACTTTTGAGGCCTTTTGTGTAAAAGAGGTATGAGAGGTGTAAGAAAAGCTTGACTTTTGAGGCTTTTGTGTAAGAAAGGTATGGGAGGTGAAGACTTTTGTGGTTGCTTGGGAAAAGGGGTGAAAGTGATGTGTACTTGACATGTGATGGATTGATGGATTGATTGATTGATGGGATTAATGTGATTGATGTGACACATCGTAGAGATTTCCTTGGGTTTCACAACGTGCGGCATTTTCTCGCACCGAATGTTGGTCTACAACTCTTGACCAGGGTATCGCCTTGGCGCGCGAGTCGCGGCATCGGAACCGCAACGACGGCGCGGTCGCTATGGTATTAGTCTCGGGTTGAGTTGACTCGGATTGTCGGCACATGAATCAGGGTCGCGCGTCAATATTGGTTAATGGTCGAAGGTTGCCGGAATTCAACTGGTAAGACCGCGGAAGTCTACGGAAAGGTATGGACCAAGATACGGGTCTTACAACTAAGCCTTAGATTTTCCTGACCTTCAACTTAGGGCCCCGATTTGGTACCCCGAGATCGAATGGACGGGGTGGATTTCCCACAAACATCACCATGGGCCCCACACCCATTGCGCGTGTACACTAATGCGTGTGCACTTGACGCACACCGAATGTGAACTTGAGTCAAACTGAGTTTGACCCAACGTTTTCTAAGGAAGGAAGTATTCCTTCTTCCTTTCTTCTTCCAACCGTCCATTTCAAATGGATTGTCTTCATCTGTTCCGATCAGTGGCCCATCTCTATCACCCCGACGCGTGATCTGAACCGTCCATCGCGTCCACAGCGCGAGTCTAACCAAAACCCTACCTTACTTGCATGTGGAAACACATATACGTGCTCATAAGGACAAGTGCAAGTGGAAAAGTGTACAAGCCACGTGCATGCATAGTGTATGCGCTAGAATTTGGCACAAAGATGCCCCACACGACTGAAGCATTTCAGAATTGGAAACCATCCCCCCCCCCTCCTTTTCTCCATCCAGCTGGCATGATCCATGTGAGGATCTCTCCTCCAATCCCAGCCATCGAATAGCTCTCCGCGTGGGAGAGGGTTTTCGCCCACAAAAAAACCAAAACCATGGTCGGTTTCGGTCCTTCAAGCCGTATCTTTAAACGGTTTCAAGCTAGTGCAATCTGGGTCACCCATTCTTCATCCAATGGCCCTAGAGAGCTAGGGTTTTCCATAAAACAAGGAGGAACAAGTATCCGCAGTCGCTCTCCACCTCTTACAACAGCTCGAGAGGAAACCGGCCACAAGCTTCTCCATCCGAATCCACCACCAAAAACCCTTCAAGCCTTTAGTCCAACACATCACTAAGCTCCATTACACCCTTAAGAACCCTCCCATGTTGTCAGAATGGAGAAAGAAATAATGGGTAGAAATCCACTATTGTTGTTTGACCTTCTTCCTTGTTCAAGCTGCACCAAACCGAGTCGATTCGGGTCGAATTCGGTAGTCCAGTGATTCTGTTAGATCTGCAGTAGATGAAAGAAAAGAAGAAAGGAAAAAGAAAGAAAGAAGAGAGAGAGAGAGAGAGAGGGAACGGACTCGAGCTAGTGCCGCACTGCTCGCTACACCATGTAACTCGAGCCAGTTTTGGATTGAGTTGGGTTCGGTCCACGCTAGCAATGGGTCCAGGTCCTTGCAGTGGTAAGAGAAAGGAGAGGATGGGTGCACCGTTGCATCAGTCCAAACCAAACTGAGCCGAGCACTGTTGGGTTGACTCGCTGGTCAGGTGTAGACCATCGCCGAGCTCGCCTCGGGTTAGTGCTGACTTGGCATTATTGTACCAACAGAGAAGAAAGAGAAGGGGAGTGGAGAGAGATAGCAGTGGTAGGTAAGAGGAAAGGAGAGGAGGAGAGTTCATTGGACTCGACTCGGTCCTACCGAGTTAACTCAACCACTACACATCCAACCCAATCTAGTTGGGTATAGCAGTTTCTCCTTGGGGGTGAGCTCAATTTCTCATCACCATAGCCGAGTCAAACCCTCAGGTAAGCCCTTCATATGGGTACTATCCCGAATTAGCAATCTCGGTTGTTGACTCGGTGATTTTAAGACTAATATAAGATTAACCAAGTTTATGTTGTTGCGTAGCAACATCTAAAGAAATTAGGCGAGGAAAGTCCTAATCAAGTGTGATAAAGGATCAAGTTCTATTGCCAAGCTGTGTTGATCCCAAAACAGTAAGACATTCCCCAAAACTCTCTTAGAAAACTATTAGAAATGATGAAATGGACCCTTGCCCTAGCTCATTCTCTTATGCATTTGTGTTTTTGTCTAGACAGGAAGCCCTCACATGGGGTCGATTCAAACCAACCACCTTATTCCAAATCAGAGTGTAAGCATTACTTATCCTCTAATGAAGGCAGATCCAATCTACTTAAATTGTAAAGAGATGTATATTTTACATTATTGCATCAGGCTAATAGTCGGATTAAACCTAAGCCTTAATTACAATCTAAATCGTAAGTGGGTATGAAACTTGGTTCTAATCACACGAGTCCACGCTTCAAGGTAGGATTCGATCTTAGGGGCGAGGTCCGCCTCCATGACACATTGAATTGCGGCGAGTCGACCCATTCTATACTTGTCTCAATGCACTGTGATCATTGTTACCAATGCTATTATTAGGATTACTAATATTATTAATGATTAGCCGTTAGTAGGTCATTTATGCTATAACTAGTTATTTTTAAATAGTAATATTTTATTTATCACTCTTAAATAATATCATTAATGGCAGATTATAATATCTATTATCTTCATAATGCTTATTATTATCAAGTAGCTACTATTGCTTACATCGCTAGTATTAATGGTGGTTTTACAATTATTAATATTATTAACGTTGTGGTTAATCACACGTCAATTATCATTCAATCCTAAAGTCTAAGTCTAAAACTAAACTCTAGGATGAAAACTTAACTCTACACCAAAACCCTAAAAATAAGTAATCCAAGCCCTATGTTATGTTAACCTTGGCCATAGATTTTTGTAGAACATTGATCTCATGTACAATTTCACCATTCATGGTAGGATCTGATTCTAAGGGCGCAAGCACTTAGCGACGCTAGAAGGTGATTCGGTTCATACGGTGATGACTTTTCCCCTTAAGCTTTCCATTTCCAAATTAGTTTAAGCAATAGTCTTTTCTAGCATCACGAATGTTATCTCATAGCATGCGACCTCTTACACTAGTTATGAACTCTTAAGACATGATTTATAATTGATAGTTGTGAACCATACTTACATGCGATAGTTACTCACATGATAACTCTTCTTTGATTGATAGTTCACATCATGATCTATTGTGATTATTAAGCTTAACATATGCCTATCATGCTATAACTACATGCTTTCACATGAGTTGTTGTGAGTCGCTTATGAATCCCTATTCACAACACTTACTAGTGGGTAACTCTCTCTTGTGTACGTGAACCTATACTTAGGATGTAACAAGATGGGTTAGTGAGAAATGGGCCCCTAATTTAGAGGTTATATGGGACATGAAACATTAACATGAGATTTACCATCCATAGGGCACACGACTTGAGTGACTTAGAAATGATCTCTTTTAACCGCTCTGATTTAGCCTTACTTGACCCGTTTTACCGATTGATTTGGTATTCCGTGTACCCTTTTTACCGCTACGATTTGACATTTGTCCCATGTTTTGAGGTTTGCCTGATATGGCTCGATGGCTTATACCATGCGATGATAATCCCTACTTATTGAATTTGATTGGCAACTGGTCGACGAGCGTCCGTTAAACATCCTAAGATGGAAAAATCTCATGAGCCAGGGATCGTAGTCATGGGACACTATGCCTGAGCTGTCGACCTACGTTAAGTGACGAGCCTCCCGTAGTGATCATTAAGTTACTTAAATTGGCTAGTTGTAATTGGAATAATAATGGTTTGTCTAATCATGCATTCATAGCATATTGACAATGACGGGTGATTAATTCTAGATGTTGTAGCACGTGCCTTAGGGTTTGTGGGGTATCATTTCGCTAGCTCCTAGACTACCGACTATCGGCCCTTGGTCACTATGTTATACAAGTTATGCTATGATAGTGCCCTATGTACGAGTATGTACGATGACTTAGCACCATGTTGTATGAGATATGCTATGCTAGTGACCAGTCTTTTACATGGGCGACGAGCCTAAGTCCGACTGAATGAGCATCCCCAGGTCGATGTGCATTCACGCATCCATGCATTTAAATAAGACCACATTTTGTTTTGTTTGAATGTCTTGTTGTTTTCAACTATGCTTAGCTAAGGCGGTGGTGTATAATCTTGAGAAAAATTCACACTAAGTTGGCCACTCATCTATTAAATATAAAACCGTACAGGTAGCACAGGTGGCTTAAGTAATATTCAGGTTCAAGCTGATGAGGAGCCAGGTGTGATTGTCAAGGATGCATGATTGTACCTGCTTAAAGAAGTTGTCCGATCGTGCAGCTTACATTTAAATGCATTTTAATATTTCTCATGTATGGAATTTTATAAATCTTTATCGTTAATATCGAGACATTAGTTTGTATAAGTCATTATGGGCAACCTTTTGTATATTCTAAATGTAAATGTAAATTTTTCTTTATACTGACTTGTCCATTCTATGCTAATATGCTAACTTTGATAAAAGAAAAAGTATGTGTGTGTGTGTGTGTGTGGAATTTGGTTCTTTATAGGTTAACGCTCGGGTTTTTGGAAAACGAGTCATATACTCGGGTCCTGAAAACACGAAGCGTTACAGTATTATTAACGAGCTGATCAATTCGGGGAAGAGAAAAACTGTCTTTGGGACAGGCATTGTTCAAATCGGTGTAGTCAACACAGACCCGCTATTTTCCATTTGACTTCGTAATCAACACAATGTTGGTTATCCAGTTTGGATAGTAAACTTCTTGGATGAACCCAACTTTAAGGAGCTCGTCGACTTCTTCCCCAATTACCACATATCGCTCGGGGCTGAGTGGTCTACATTTCTGTCGGATTAGTTGGTGACCGGGGTTGACATTCAGGCGATATACAATGACTTTTGGGTTGATGCCGGGCATATCTTCATGGGACCATGTGAAGACGTCTGCATAACGTTGGAGGAGGGTTAGGATCTTGTCCCACAACGGAGTCGTCATAGATGACCTAATCTAGACCGTCCTGGATGGGTCAGAGTCATTGAGTGGAACGGGAATGAGGTCCTCCATGGGACAACCTCTTTCTCCAGAATCTTCTCAGGGGTCCAAAGATGTGATGGTCATCGTCTGATGTGAAGCTCTTAGCGCCATCGTGTAGCATTGTTGAGCCTCATATTGATCTCCTTAAACCGATCCAACACCTTGCTCGGTTGAGAATTTCATTGTTACGTGAGAAGTCGAGACCACAGCTTCGTAGGGCATTGAGGGATGGTCGGTCGAGGATAACATTGTAGATGGACGGACAATCTACCACCAAAAAGTCGATCATAGTGGTTACATGGTTCTATCCATCCCCAACAGTAAGTGGGAGCTTTATCAACCCTTTGGGTATGACTCTGCCTCATGAGAAACTGAACAAAGGAGTTTTGATAGGTTGAAGTTGAGACCAACTGTAACACCCTGAAAATCGGGGGTCGTGTATAAACTCAACTCCCGAGTTCCAGACCGTCACTTATGCAACAAAAATGGTTATGATTCAATGTTGTCTGATTTAAAGCATTCACATGAGTAAAAGTATACAAAAATTGCAATTCATACTTCAGATCCAGTGATAAAAGCAAGCGGAAGACTAAACAATGTATATATCACTGTATGGAAAAACAAAGTAATCTCATCTGTCTCCAAAGTATGACTACATCTCTGAGTCTCATTTACATATACATAACAAAAGAATAATGTTCAAAAGAAAGTCCCACTGAGGTCCCCTCGATCCAGGTCACCTACAGGAAGCCGTCATGATACTGCATATACGAGAACTCATCCTGGTCCTCGTCGATCTCTGGCTCCACCTCCTGGATCTCGTCCTCACCTGCAGCTACAACAGGGTCTGGTGGGTGTTGCAAACACCATCCCGTAACGTGGGAATGAGTGATCAACTCAGTGGAATCATAGAGCAAAGATTAGCATGTTCACAATTCAATCACGCGATAATAGTAAAGCAGTAAATCAGACAATCCTAATACTGTTATTAATGCAAGATGATATGACGTGATGTATGCCCTCACCGACGATCACCCTCATGCGGCAACATCTTACGACCGCGGCATGCCACACTCCCTAGAGTGCTCCACATCTTCCAGGCACATGCAATGCTATGGTGATATGATTTTCAAGTTGTTATTAGTCCATTCAAACAGCAGGATTGGGAAACTAAGGTACTTCCCTTGTATCAATCCCAACACAGATCCTGTCTAGGGTCGTCACTCATAGTAATCTCATACGATGTATGTTTCGTAGGTCACTGCAAGGGCTGCTAGGGCTGTTGCTCGCACTCGTTGCACCGCTCCCCCATCACCTTATCAATACAGGCCTACCGTACTCTACTGCAACGGAAGGGTCGTCGCCTCCCGTGGACTCAGAATACGCTCGCGGTCACTACAAAGGGCTCGTCGCCTGATCAGTGTAGGCCGACAGCTAGAATATACTGTCTCATACCACCATAATCTGCTCACGAGTCAAGGTGCTCACTGGTCACTACGGGGAGGTTTGTGGCCCCAGCGTAGGCCGACAGCTCGACCACGGTGTCCCATACCACCATGCCCGGCTCATGAGTCTTCGTGGATCAAGGTACCACGGTTAATAGGGTTTACAATGGTAAGTTCAGTACCCTAGGTTCAAGCAGTTATGACACATACAAGGTGAACATACATAGGCCAGTCGGGTTACTTGACGGGCTCGACTAGCGCGATCGCATCTCAAGTCGAACGACATGAAGTGCGTAAAACACCTCGCGTGGCCTAACCACTGCCGCCAACTCTAAACACGAATCACGTTCATCGACGCGTCGTTCGTGGCTATGACCCGTCAGCCACGAATTCGCTCGGTTACCAACTGCCTGGACTAAGTCAAGTCCCACACATCTATGGAATCATATTAGCACTATATGCAAAGGTATTGGAATTGAAATACATCATGTGAGCATGTTAACACATGTTATAGCATTCAACTTCAGCAAATCTTCAAGGCATACTTTCTATGCATGTAGTGCAATCATGCATAAGGTAAACATGTAGGAAATCATTTAGGTCAGCATATTAATCATGAAATCAATCTCAAACTACTACATAACATCATTCAATTCAATACATACTAATACAAGCATTTATACAAACACATACACTACACACTTAAGTCCACATATAGTATGTCGACCCAAAGCGCGCGACTTGGCGAATCTCTTCGCCAAACTGATTATGCAAGCATTCCTAACTCCCTAATGCGGCGACAAACCATGTCAATCACGTCAGCAAAATATGCATGTAGACCGTACTTCCTACAAATGACTAAAATGCCCTACATCTCATATTCTTCGTTAATTAACGAAACAGGAAACGGAGAGCATGTTGTACATGTCAAACGGCGATGCCGTCGATAATCTACTATTAAACGACATTGAAAGCGTTGTAAACCGTCAATCAAAGCGTCTAAAATCCTCACCTAGTCTCTTACGGTTGCGGGATTTTGAACGGAGCGTGTAAGCTTCGTCTACGGCAGTAGGAGAGCCTGATTTATGGAATACGTTAGCTAACATGTTATGCAACTAAGTAAACCCTAAATCAGCAAGTTTTTGGGGTTATTTTATACCTGAAAAAGTGGAGAAATCACCAGCCAGGTGATTGGAAGGAAGTGCTGAAGCAGCAACTGTCAGGGGCTCGGAAGCGGGAAAAATCTCTTCTTCTCTTTCTCTCAAACTCTCTCTCCTTTTGCTAGGGTTTGTGATTTTCGGATGGAAGGGAGAAATGAGGGTTTCAACCCCTTTTATAAGCTTGAAAACGCCGAAAATAGGCTCCGGGACGAAGTTTACTTGATGCCTATCCATTTCGGGGCTGTTTCGGTCCAAAAACTGCTTTCTGGTGGTCCCCTGGTCGATTGCGATCAGACTTAAGCTCATGGGTACCAGATGTACCTCGTATTAAGTTTTCAGTCTGGCAGGGTTCGCAGATCGCACGTGGCGGACCAGTTTCAGTTCAGCGGTCACCGCACATAGATCAGGGCTGAAAGTCTCATGATAATAAATAGAAATTTTTTCTGATCCGAGGGTGTAATCTGGATGAATTCTGACGGTTAGAACGCTTAATACTGACGCGTCAAGTCGTGTGCCAGATTTGAATTTAAAATTCCAAATTCGTCCCTATTCGCGGTCGCTTCAGTCCGGGTTCAACGAAATCGTCTGTGATTATCGGTTTGACTTGATTTTAGAGATGATTGTCAAGTCCAGCTGGGCGGTTCTAACGGTCTAAGATAGGAGGTATCGGACCTTTGACGCGCGGTCTAAATCCAATACAAAAGTTCAATGTGGTCCAGAGAACAAACCTGCTTAGAGTTTGATCCGAGGTTATAGAGTATTGTAGAGTTGTTTGTTCTACTCGATTTGGGTCTTGCAGAACATATTTAAAGTGATCAGGGACTATTTCCCAGCTACTCTAGCGTTGCGCTAGCTAACTTACGCTTAATTTCCATGGAAATTATTTCTACGCGATTTCGGGTCAAATCGGTACTCGAACCCAAGTACGGATTTTTCACGGGCGTTACACCAACCTACTCCCATCTTGTCGAACGCTTGTGCAAAGAGGATATCAGCTGATGAAACGGTATCCACAAGGATTCAGAATACTTTGCGATTGGCTATGGTCATTGTGACCACGAGCGCATCGTCATGCAGATGGTGAATTCCTTAAGTGTCCTCTTCAGTGAAGGTCAAGCTGCAGGTTTCGACCTTTTGTTCTTTCGTAGGTCTGCTGGTATAAAGATTTCACGTTCGAAATTGGAGTGACCGATGCTCGCGTGTGGACTTTTCGAGCTTGGTTCGAATCTCCTCCACCACCAAGGTCCTTGAAAATGATGTGGATCTCTCCGATTGGCTCATTATTGATGGGTTATGCATCTTTTGAAGCAGCCTGATCTCCTCAGTGGTTGACATACTCCCCAAGGTACCCACTGCGAATGAGTGCTTCGATCTCTTGTTTGAGATCGAAATAGTCACTTGTCGAATGGCCGTAATCTAGATGGAAGAGGCATTATTTATTTTTTCTCCTCTTATTGGGATTAAATTTCAACTTGCTCAACCACTTGAGATTGCATTTATCATGTATCTCCATCAAGACTTGTTCGGGCATCTTGTTAAGAGGAGTACATGTCTTAAATTTGTTGTCGGGCCGCTTCTTCGGACGTTGATTGTCTTGCGATCGGTCGTACTTCCTCTTCTTGCTTCCCTGGTCGAACTAGGTTCTACCTTTAGTTGCTCTTCGCTTGCCACTCCTTTGCCTTAGACAAGTTTTCGCAGGGTAAAGGCTTCCTCGGCATTGGAGTATTTCTGCGACTTGTTCAGTAGGTCAGCCATCGTTGTTGGTGGGTTTTTATCTAATGAGAAGAGAAACATGGGTTCCCTTAATCATCCCATTATCACAGTTAGAGCAAGTTCCTCAAAGTGTTTCTGCACTTGCATCGCTTAAAGCTCGAAGCGCTTGATGTAATCCTTTAACATCTCTCATTCTTTTTGGACGATGTGGAGAAGGTGTGAAGCTAGTTTAAGTCTTTCCTTTCCCTCAATGAAGTTCGTGATGAAAATCTGTCTGAGTTGGGAGAATGAGTTGATGGAGTTCGGCTTTAATTGCTTGAACCATAGCCGGGTGGTTCCGGTTAAGGTTAGGGAGAATGCTCGGCATATGACCGCAGAGGATGCGTTGTAGAGCTCCATCTAGACCCTGAAGGACTCTAAATGCTCAGATGGGTGGGTAGCCCTCTCGAAAGGGGTGATTTGTGGTATACGAAACCTGTCTAGCAGTTGTGCCTCTATAATGTCAGTGGTGAATGGAGGCTCGGTCTCCTCCATTACTGCTTCCATTGGAGTTGGGGCATTTTTGCGGTAGACTTGTCGCATGTCTGCTATCTATCCTCATGAGTCCTTGAGCTTGGCTTTCCATGGTTCTTCAACTAGAGCTTTTCCACACTTCTTTCGGTCCAGTTCATGACATAGGTCAGAAGCATGCAAAGTCGCGGTCCCAAAAACGTGAGAAGGGGTTGGTTTAGTTGACCCAAGCTGCCAACTCCTCTGAGAGGCAGTGGGCGTATGGGTAGACTGAGGAGGGTTATGGCCCATTTGCTCGTTTTCCTAGATGACTCTCTGTACTTGCTAGCCTAATTGCTCCAACAATTGCCTCATGGAGTTCATGTTGTTGTTCAACATCTCAACTTGTTGCTCGATAGAATTCAACTGTCCTCCTCAGTTGCGAGGTCGCTGGGCCTGCCTTGTGGGACTGGAGTCAGCCTGTTGTTGGGAGGTGGAATCCTGGTGACTATGAGGCTGTTCTGACAGCATAAGGTCTAGTGCAACAAGAGAGACTCTGGTTTTCTTCTTTCCTCTAGCCATCACGGTTCTTATAGGAAAGTGGGAAATGACTTTATTGTTGCTTCCCACACAAGGCACCAAACTATTGATGCAGTTTTCCGGTGGACCCGCCTTAAACCCTGAAGGATACCTGCACATAAGAAACAAAAGATGAAAGGAAGACCGTGGCTAGTGCAGGGGACCCTCCGATGCCAAAGTCAGGGAGGGATCTGGGTCTTTGTGGAAACAGTTCAAAGGAAAAGAGTCACTAGTCTCTTTAGGTTTATGAGTTGTGTACCTTTCACCGTTTAGGGGCTTCCCTATTTATACGAGAGAGAAAATTACACCATTGGAGATCTTTCCCGTTTAGATCTCTAAAGATCCCAAAGATCTTCTTTAGAACGTGGGTGTTTGAGAGCTTCGAGATCGTGGCCTTATCTCTTAAGATCTTTAGGCCATTAGCCTCGGAAAGACCAAGCATTATCTGGGAACTGATAGACCCGCCCACTCCTTAGGCAAGGTCAGATGGTAGAGGCAAATGACGCCTCAGAGGTAGGTGGTACCAAGCTATCAATAGGTTGATACCATCTCAATGTTGATATCGATTGAGAAGGCTTGTGATGTCCTTCTGATTGTCGATCCTAGTAGCTCTTATCTTCCTTTGTCGAGCCTAATAGTTCTTACCAAACTTGTTGTTCGGGGAGTTCGTCGAAGGTCATGCCGACCTATGGTTGTGCCGACCTATGTTATGGCCGTGCCAATTTATGGTCAAGATGACCTATATTATGGTTAGCCTTTCTCCACCAGTAGTTATCTTTGGGATAGTTTGGCTTATTGGCTCATGTCAATTGTTGGTTCAACGTCTTTTCATGGATCACTCCATTTTTCCCATAACAATATTTATGCTTTCTCTTCATCCATGTCTATGTGACCTTATGAACAGCTATGATTACAAACATTAGAGTGGGGCCTAAGAAGGTTTCAATGGTGGACGTCATTATTACCACTACTTCCCATGCTGTGGTCAACTTGAGCCTTCGATTTGCCTCCTTCTAGGTTCATGCCCTAAAATGATCTGTCAGAATGAATAGACAACGTGGATAAAATGCATACATCACTGCGGGCACCATAGAGCCCCTGCTAGGACCATCCATCTCTAGATAGGTCACAGTGGTAGTACCAAATCCACATTCATTTGTTAAACATGTGGTAACTCTTTCACTAAGCACATGTGGGACACATGTATGGTCATCCTTATAGTGGGCCACTCAAGATGGGGGCTAAGTTGTGCTGATCAAACAACCCTAACTAATCAATAAATGGCAATCATATGGATGATGTAGGTCCTCATGATCAATTAATTAATGTGTGCTTCAGGCTTTACTTTGTCTATGATTAAGCCCATAATTTGTATGCTCTATATTGCCATACATGTAATGGATGAAAGGCTACAACTTTATTGCTACATAAAAACACCCACATGTGATCAATATAGGTGGGGTCAAAACCACAAAGAAAATGATCCAAACAAAAAACCAAAGGGCCAAACTAAAAGAAGAGACAAGAGGCACAAAGATTTACATGGTTTGACAATATACCTACTCTACATGGTAGTAACATAAAACTTTCTTCTTCACTAAAATAAGAGAAACAAAAATACGAGATTCATCTCTCCTACCTGTACAAAAAATTCCACATCGAGGAATACTCCAGAAGATGAATTAATAGAATACATCTCTCTACTTACGATCCTTATATAGACAACACCATATGAGAGAGCATGCGGGAAAACCTAAAAGTACTAGGCTTCACCATTTATATGTCTATACGTACACAAGAGGAGTGGAGAAACGACACCTACAAATAGATATCTTCTCATGTAGAGATGTGTAGACAAACACGTCACTGCCTTAACATTCTCCTACTTGAAGACTAGTTTTTCTAATTGTAACATGTTGAATTTTAACGGCCAAAGTTTATACTTGTGCTTAAGAAAAACAGGTGTTAATAATTGAATGAATTGGATGCTTTCAAAATCACACCTTATTTTTTTCATTTAGATCACATCCAGTTGTATTCATGAAGGTAACCAGTGACGAGAATAAAATCAACTGTATTTATTATTTCATTAGAGAAAAGAGTTCAACAAATTATCAAATGCCCTCTCAATGGGAACTTATTACATTATCGAGTTTGTAGAGGAAATATAAAACTAAATTATAAACTATCTTCTTATTTATTCAGTATAATCTTCCATGGGAGATGGTCTTCTAGGTCTTTAATCTGTACATCACCTGTATCATTTGTACAGTTGGAGAGGGTCAATGCCATACTCATACCGATGGTAATCCTTTAAGATTAATAATAATTCAAGAGATTCATAAAAGTAATGTAAGGGTTCTGATACATCACGTATTCCACCACTACGAGAGGTATTAGCATGCGCAACCAACCTACATGAATGCATGCCTAGTAAATTGTGTGCGACTCATCATACGTAGTGATCATCACAATGTGGAATATAATTCATAGAAAGCTCGATTCGCCCCACATCCCATAACTATGAAAATTCATCGATGTGTCCAACATTAATGTGGATTTATGTGAACATCTTGAGGCGGCACAACAACGCAGTTGACAGATTTACGTAACATGATGTGTCCATGGAGTGACTATTTACGACATCCAATCCTGAAAAAGTGATGTAACACATATATGGGTGTACATCGAGTCAAGCTGGCCTCTGTTGGACTCGGCTCGGCGACCAGATGACCTCAGCTCAGCTCGGTCCTTGAGCTTGACTGGCCAGCTCGGCTCGGTTTGGTGAGCAGCTCGGGCCAGTTCGAGCCGAGTTTGAGCCAAGGTCGAGTTGAGTTTACCATTCTAGCATTTCCATAAACACTTGGACTACACCTTCAAAATCTCATTATTTGTAAAATAGAAGCAATGGTTTTATAAGTATTTTATCAAACACCTTCTAAGAAACATAAAAACCAAGAAAAGCACTTAGCTGGTTCCATCTAACAAGGTAAATGAGGCCCACAACTATATGGCCAATACAAGCTCATCATGAATGCTATCACACATCCAAACCACCACCTAGCACTTGGGCTGTTGGTTGTATTGGGTCACAAAAGGCTCTATTTAGCAATTCAACGATTGGAGTTGTCCAAAGGCAGTAGATCTCTCGAAATCAGTAGTACAGAAACAACCTACCAATGGGTTCAACTATTTATGCCTATAGCTTAGTGGTTGTATGATGCATTTTATCATTGAGATCTTGGGTCCGAGCCCAACTTACTTGAAAATGCATATCCAGCTACCGGGTTGGAATAGAAACTTGTCATAGTAGGACATGCAATTCAACCTTACCAACTCAAAAATTCCATCAGCCCGACAGTCTGACACTTCGTTGAGTCATTTCATTAAACACTTGGTGAGCAACATCAATAACAAAGTAACCAAGTCGCTGAACTGGTTCGATTCGAGTTCGATTCGAGCTAGATTTGATCCGAGTCGAGCTGGGGCCAACTCGTACTTTACTCGAACTCATTTTTGAGCTATAAAAAAATAGCTTGACTCGGCTCTAACTCAGCTTCGAACTGAGTTGAATTGAGCTTTTTCAAGTTGAGTCGAGCGAGTTAACCGAGCTAGCTTGGTTCGTGTACACCCCTAAACACATATGGCGATTTACTTACATCGATTGTGCACTACGCCAACCAACCCAAGGAATTACGTGCTGACCAAGAGAGCCGCTACCCGTAATGCATTACGTTCACGATAAATGTTTGAATTATTAGTTTTGATATCTCTAACACATCACTTGCATTGATAAAGAGATAATTCAAAGTATGGGAGTTTTGAAATTCTAAGGCACATGCCCAAGCTATAAAGTTAAATAGCACATGGCTAATAAAATAAGAAGGAGATCAGCAATGGCTAACTCAACAAAGAGGAGAGTAGAAATGTAACGCCCTGAAATTCGGGGGGGTCGAGCATAACTCAGCTCCCGAGTTTCAAAACATCACTTATGCAACATTTTTTATGATGGATAAATGTCGTCTGTATTAGTGCATAAAATATGAAATAAATTAAGCCAAATCAGCAAATCATAATCCAGGGATAATTAAAAAATGTAAGCGAAAGTCTGAAATACATATATACACCAGTACAAGTCTCCAAAATATGAGTGCTCTGCTAGGTCAATAAGTATAAGTCTTGTTTCAAAATACATATGACAAAATGTAATAGTCCTCTATAAAGTGTAAACCCTGAAGCCTCTGTAATTCAGAACGGTCTAAGTGAACCCGCCTGAATACTGCATAAACGAGAATGCCTCCTCGTCATTCTCGAACTCCGGCTCTGCCTCGTAGGCATCACCATCACCTGCAGCTAAGACAGAATCTGGTTGGTGTTTAATCACCATCCCAGAACATGGGAGTGAGTGATCAACTCAGTGGAACTATACAGCAAAGGTTAACATGTTATCAATTCAATCAAGCAGAAATGATAAAGCAGTACAATCAAACAAGTCCTAAATACTCTGTTTAATACAAGAATGATATGCCATAATGATGCATGCCCTCGCTTGCACTCCCTCAGCGTCTTCATCTTACGACGTGCATGGCAACCACCCGAAAGTGCTCTTCCACGCCAAAGCACATGCAATGCGGTGCATAGACGTAATTACCAAGTTCTTATTCATCCTTTTCATACAATAGGACTGGGAAGCTAAGGTACCTCCCTTATATCAATTTTCAATCAATGATCCATTTTAGGGTCGTCAGTCCTAGTAAATCTCATACGATGTTTGGTTCTAGGTCACTGTAAAGGGCTCGTCACCAATCAATACAGGCCTAATCATACCCTGGATACTATATTAAGGCTTGTCACCTCAATGCAGTCTCAGGATATACTTGAGGTCACTACAGAGGGCTTGTCACCAATCAGTGTAGGCCGACAGCACGAATACCGTATCCCATACCACCGTATTCGGCTCATGAGTTTGAGTTACTCACTGGTCACTACGAGGAAGCTCGTCGCCCCACCGTAGGCCGACAGCACGACCACGGTGTCCCATACCACCATGTCCAGCTCATGAGTCTTAGCAGATCGAAGTACCAAGGTTAATAGGGTTTCACTGGTGAGTTTGGTACATTAGATTCAAACAATAGCATCCAAACATGGTGAACATACATTGAGTTAATCGGGTTAATTGACGAGCTCGACTAGGACGCGTGCACGTTGAGTTGATCGACATGAAATGTATAAGCATTCTGTGTGGCCTAACCACTGCCGACATCCCAGGTATGACTCAGATTCGTCAAACACATCCTGCGTGGCAAAAACAACCTTAGCCACCAGTTTGAGGACTGTTACCGATTACCTAGACTGTGATACAGTCCCAACTATGTACAATCATAAGAGTGAATATTTAACTCAAATTCTACCATCATATGAACATGTTAAGGAATATAACTTAAACATGGATAGACAGTACATGGAGAAAATCATACACGTAGTTAACATGAATAAGTAAGCTAAACAGTTCATGGAGGAAATCATACATACAAGCAAGGTAGTTGGGATTTCATATCTCAACTCCCTTATAAATTATACTTTACTAACTACTAACTCATTCAGACATTTTTACAAACACTTACACTACACTTTTCAACATACATCACGTATGTCGACCGTATTACATATTAGGGCAAATCCTTTTTTCAAGGAGTTATCGCATGCATAACAAACATCAAATTTCAAATGCATACAAACATTTTAACAAACACATGAAATACTCTATTTACAACATAGGTTATAAATATACGTAAAACAAAACAGATAGCGCATTTAGCATGTGTAATGGCACCCACATCAGTAATAAATCATTATTTGACATTGAAAGTCTTGAAAACCATAACCTATAGGTATATAGTCCACACCTTAAACCGGTAAACGGTACGAATAAGATTTAGACGATAAGTCTTCGTCAATGGCAGATTGGCAACCTAAGGCATGAATTAGGTTAGCTACATCAACACTTGGACTATTCTAAGCTCTAAAATAGGTTAGGGTTTGATTGTCTTACCCAAATATAGAATTAGAATCACCGGAATAATGATTCGAATAGGTGGATTAGGCACGTAGTGAAGCTGGGAAGAATTCCAGGATAAATCACCAACTTCTCTCTCACTTTATCTGTCTTTTCTTCTCTTTCTTAGCTAGGGTTTAAAAATTCGTATGGAATATATGAGAGAGGGTTTAAGGCCCTTATATAGGCCCAGAACTAGCGAAAATAGCCCCAGGGCCAAGGTATACTTAAGTTATAGCCAAATCAGGCTTATTCCGATCTAATGGAGCATTTCTGGAGGTCCCTTTATTGAATGCGGTCGGACTTAAGCTCACAGATACTGGATCTAGGTCAAGCTAGGTTTTCAGTCCGATCGGATTTACAGATCGACTGTGGTGGACCAGTTTTAGTTCAACGGTCACCGACACTCGATCAGGGCCACAAGTATATTGGCATGAGTAGGACATCTTCCCTGATCCGAGGATGTATTTGGGTTGAATTTCAATGGTCTGAATGCTTATAATCGGTCCTCAAGCGACACAACTCAGATTACTTACATTTATATTTAATTTCATAAAAGCTTCATGTTCTCACACTTTTCACTCCGGTCTCAAGAAAATAGTCCCATGACCTCTTTTGGACTTGATTTTTGAGGTGATTGTCAAGTCCAACTAGGCGATCATAATTGTCTAAGTTCATTGCTTTCGGACTTTCGACATGTGGTCCAGGTCCGATACAGAGTTTCCGAATGCTCCCGAGAGCAACTGGGTTTAGAGTTTACTCCTAGATTTTAGGGTAATGTAGAGTTACTAATTCTATAGGTTTTGGGTCTTGCAGACCATATTTAAAGTGATTGGTGATAATTTCATAGGTAATCTAGTTTAACGCTAGTTAATTCTTGATAAATTTCTAAAGGATTTGATTCTAAAGGATTTCTGCCTGAGGTAGTACTCGGGTCTTTGTATGGACTTTTTCAGGATGTTACAAGAAATGACTAACTCAACAAAGACGAGAGTGGGAATGGCCAACTCAATAAAGAGAAGAGCAGCAAGGGCTAACTCAATAAAATTAGTGAAGGCAAGTGCAAGACTTGTATCCATCGCCCCATATAAAAATAATGAAGATCACTTGTAATTAACATCATACCATAATTTTCAAGGATAAATAATTGTTGGTAGTAAATCAACAACTAAAGAGAAATAATCATAATATCATGAAAACATGTAAAACGCAAGATAATTCATATCAACTTAAATTAATGCAAACTTAAAGGAATCCCTCACATAAATTCAGAAGCTCATATATAATTAACATCACACCTTAACCATTATTCTTAAAGAATAAATAATTTATGGTGGTAAATTAAATATTTGAAGGGAGGATTTAAAGCATGTAAGGGAACAGAATAAATCGTACCAACTCAAATTAATGGAAGCTTAAAGGAATCGCTCACCTGAGCCTTAGATCTAAAACCTAGGTAGATATCCATGTAGGAAAGCTTTTTTATGAAAAGCTTCCACATGAATCACGACATCACTTGAGGAAGAGGAAGACACCATACATATGGAGAAGGAAGAGGGCATCTAGCCTTCTTCTTCTCTCTCTTTCTCTCTCTTTCTTTCTTTTTCCTTTTTTTTTTATCTTTTTCCTTTTTTTATCTTTTTCTTTTTCTTTCTCTCTCTCTCTCTCTATCTCTATCTCTTTCTCTTTCTCTCTCTCCTCCTTGGACATAGGGGGTATGGGCGTGTGAGTGGAGAGGGGATACATAAAGGAGTGTGCATGTGAGAGGGACGTGTTTCCCATCCACTTGGATTAGGACTCTCCAATTTGCCCTTTTTTAACAATTTTTCTTTAAATATAATTTGTTAATTGTATTAGGGTCATCGAATAGAGCTGAGGCATATAATTTTCTTAGTAATTAGAAATTTAGATTGGCTTATCTTGAAAATTCTCCTAACGTGTGCCAAAACAAACTTAATATCAATTAATGGTCCACACTTAATAATCATGGCCCAATTTTGGAAGAAATGTGTAGTCAAGATAGGCAAATGGTTAAACAAAATTCGATGGTTGATCGATGATGGAAAAAGCCTAAATATAAAATTTCACTTTTTATACAAAAAGGAAGGAACCGGCTTCAACCTTCAACAATGTAGGATCATAGATCGGGGCTTAAATTTTATATAACCTCTTAGTCATATGAGGACAAAGTATGGTTCAAATTTGAGTTGCGATGGATAAAATGAAGTAGTTAAATCAGAAGATCTAAATTTATTATGAATTAGCAGGCCTTGACAGGATAACTTCCTACATAAGGAAAAGCTTACCAAAGTGGCGTCTTCATATTTCACACTTAGACCATATGATGGACAATTCAAGTCATTCATATGAAGAGAAATATCCTACTACGACTACCCACGAGGTTTCTTCACTCGATAGACATCAAAATCAACAGTTAAGGGACTGATTTGTCAATTCGGTCACTTTCACATTGATCTAAGTGCTGAAATTTGACATGTATAGTTAATTTATGATATAGAGGCATGATATAAAATTTCACATCAAACAGAACATAGGAACCATGTGATCAAGAATTCAGGGGTATAGGTTAATGAAAATTTCATAATTATTGTTGATACAATAGTTTTGAGAAATTTAATGACTCCACATGGTCGTAGGCACATTTCTAAGTAATTCTTATAAAAGAACTTATATCTAAATCATTATGAATAAGAAATTATTCACCAAACTAATTAAGGGAATATACATATATCAACCAATGAATGGATGGTCAGATGATATGTTAAAAATATAAGACTTGATGGTTAAAACTCTAACAGTGTATATAAGTATATATACGATCAGTTTTGTGAACAGAAGAACATAAGGTGGGTTTTTGGAGTGATTAGGGGGTAAAACATGTGTATCGTTAGATTCGAGTGTCTTGTTCATAGTGTAAGTTTATTAGATTGTAGTTCTGATGGTGGGTTAAGCATATTCATAAGTAATGAACAAGATGAACGGATCAGAATCTTAACTTGATGTGTGTAACAGCAGATGTAGAGATCAAGTAGCTAGTTTACTACGATCGGGTAGTCCATAATCAATGTAGTCGGTTAGATGTCTCTATCTAGTAATGCATATTTGACTGAGCAGTTAGTTATGACAGACAAGCGAGAATATTTGGGTATATGATTATCCTATCTTAAAATCAACAGTTAGATTGCTTGATCACCCACATTGGATTCTTCACAAAATCTATATCTTCTAACTCCTCTAGCTCTAAGGAAGAGAAATCAATGGATGAGATGAAGTGATCAGGGCTAGATTAGGAGAGTTTTTAGGGAAAGAGAGCTAGCAGAAGGTGGGGGTAGGGACGTCCAAGATCTTGCTAGGGAGAGAAGAGAGAGAGAGAGAGAGAGAGAGAGAGAGAGAGAGAGAAAAGGCTTTTAAGGGAAGTAATCATTACCTCTCTTACTTATGATAGAGAAAGTGATGATTGTAGTAGGGAAATACAAACAAGGTTGTATGGTAGTAGCCTTTTAGAAATATTAACCTAGGATGACATCATATGCATGGAAAAATGTGCAAGCCATGATACGGTCCACCAATCACATAATTAGTGGCCCAAATCGACGTTGCTCATATCTTAAGATGTACACATTGGATTAACGCACGAACGTGGTGTTAGAGCCGTGACAACGATACGGACAAGATAGCATATGTCTCAGGCCAATTCGAGTCAGCTCAACATGATCAAACTCGAGGAAGGCCACAAACGCTAATCAAAGGTTACGAGCCGCTAGAATTCGACCAGTAGGACTGCGGGATCATGAGAAATGAAATGCATACTTACACACACATGAACTCGGTTCGGGTCTTACGACTCTTCCCACCAACAAAGAAATTTCGTCATCAAAATTGACTAATCCAGGACAAACTGAGCATATAAAAACACCATCATATAAATAGCAATCACAATTCAAAAGAGAAAGCATATTCTCAATGATCAGATTTGTGTTAGAGAATAGATGTAAGGTTAGGATAGCTATATTGACATCGTACACATGTACATAATAAGTTAAATTTCATGGTAATACTCGGGTATTAAAAAGTTCGGGGTGTTACACTAATAGTATGAAAAACACTTATAATAACAGTTGCCTAAACTCCACCAATTGTTAGGTAATAATAAGCCCAAGAGAAGTCATGCACCAAATTAACTCCTTTCTTATAATAGGCCTTTTCAACATATTCGTTATGTTGTTGTCAGTGTAAATCTTCTCCAATGATCATTTCATCTTCCATCATGTCACGAACAAAGTGATGTTGAACATCAGTGTCTTTGGTTTGAGCATGAAATATGTGATTTTTTTTTCATGTGTAACGTTGTCTGGCTATCACAATAAATAACCACCAGTTTCTGATTGAATTCAATTCTTCTAACATTCTCTTTAACCAAATATCTTCTTTGCATGCTTATCTAGCTGATATGTACTCTATTTCTATAGTAGACAAGGCCGCCATTGATTGTAATATCGATATTTAACTAACCACATAGCTAGCCAAAGAGAAAATATAGCATTTGATAGAATTTCTTTTATCACAATCTCCTATATAATCTACATCCACAAATCTAACCAACTTTAAATTTTGGCCATTATAACAAATAGTTGTCGGTATTCTTCAAGTATCAAAGGATCCACTTACAATAGTCCAATGATCTTTACTCAGGTTCGCTATGTATTTACTGTTGTTCCTAGTACTTGCACCATATCTGATCTAATACACACCATCGTGAACATGAAGCTTACTACCACTGTGAATATGATACCTGAGATTTCTAATATGAAGACAACATACAACTAACAAATAATAGTATTAACTAGTTTAGATTTCTCCATATTGAAGTGGCACAAAACTCTTTCAATAAACCTTCTAGGACATCCAAACTTTCATGTTCTTTTTTCTATCTCTAAGTACAATCATCCTATGAATCCAATTAACGGCACTCAAATTTTTCATATCAAATTCTCTAGTCTAATAAGCTTTTAATGTTGTAATAATATATCTACTAGTACTTGTAACTAACATGTTATTTACATATAATAACAATATAAGAAAGTACTATTACCATTGCTATGAACGTATGCATAATGGTCTGTCTCATATCTCTAAAATTTCAAGCTTATAATGAAGGAATCAAACCACTTGTACCAACACCTTCGTGGCTACTTTAAACCGGAAAGCGATTTTGTTCAGTTAATAAATTAGTTTCTTCTTATTTTTTTCAATAAAACTTCCTATTTGAGTTGTATACATTTCTTCAATAAGATTTCCTTGCAAAATATAGTTTTCACATCCAACAGCGCAAGCTTCAAATCAAGAATCATTGTTATACTCAATATAGTACAAATAGTACTTAATCAGATAACAAGAGAAAATTTCATAAAAGTCAATATCTGATTTCTGAGTATACCATTTTATCACTAATTGGGCATCGTATTTTTCAACATTAATATTAATATATATTTTCTAGCTTGTAAATCTATTTGCAACCAAAAGTCTTCCATATTTCGGATAATTCAACTAATTCTTAAGTCTTGTTTTTTATGCAAATCATGCATCTCATCCTCCCTAGCACTATCCATTGACTAACATCCAAAAATTAACATGTCTCTTGGTATGAATAAGTCTCATGATCTTTTGTCATGCAAGCATAAACCATAACATAATCCTTGAACAAAAAAGAAGAAGAAGAAGAAGGTTTTACAGCTATCTTTGGTCAACCTTAATCACTTTAAGTTTCATAACCCGGTATCTCATTTACTTGCTCTTCATCACCTTATCTTTCACGATATCATCAACCTATTAATCATGTGAATAAACATGTTGATTTTGAATATCATTTGAATATTCTAATTTAATTATTTCTCGCGACTGTAGTCTCGATAATTCTATATTTTTCTGCAAAAAATCTTTATTTAAAATAATATATCATCTAATTATTAACTTGTGTCCAATAGAGTCCCATAATCTTTACCCCTTTGTTTTATTTATATGGCTAATAAAAATAACTTTAGATTAGTCCTGCACTTTTTAGGAATCCACATATAAGCTCCACAACCAAAACTATGAAAGAACTAATGATTAACATATTTTTCAAACTATACCTCTTCAAGAATATTGCAATTTAGTGCAGTTGTAGGAGAATGATTTATTGAGTAACAAGTCATGTTAACGACTTCTACCTAAAAATATTACTGAAGCCTAACCGAACTCAACATGTTCCTAACACAATTCATAAGCGTACAATTCATATATTTTGCAACTCCATTCTATTATGGAGTATTAAAGGCTATGTAGTGAATCTCAATGTCATGTTCACTGTAAAAATCTTTGAAATCTTCTGAGTTGTAATCTCATCCAATATTGGTTCTTGGACACTTAATTTTCTTTCCCTTCTAATTTTCAACAAATGTTTTAAACTTGAAAAAACATTAAAAAGTATCACTCTTCCTTTTCAACATGTAAACCCACACATTTCTAGAGAAATTGTTAATATAATAAAATAAACAAAGTACCTTGAACTTCCTAAGTATTCGACATGAGCCTCACAAGTGTCAAAATGAATTAAATATAAAACATTCTTACTTTTGGTAGTATATAAGGGAAAATGAACTCTATAAAGCTTTCCAAACAAATAATTCTCACAAAAATTTAAATTAATAAACTTTAAAGCATGAAGTAAATTGCAATCAAGAAATACATCTAGTCCTTACTTGCTCATGTGGCCTAACTGCTTACACAAGAGAGTATTATAATTTTTTATGACATTAGCAACAACGATATCGCCAACTACGATATCTCCAATCAACAATGGCATCGCCAACTATGATATGTCCATTTTGCAATCTTCAATTGACTCTTTTTGTCATAAAATTTGTAGTCATTTTCATCAAACATTTCCAATGACAGAAGACTCTTATGCAGGTCAATACATGCCTCACACCGAAAACTATATGTGTGATACCATCATACATAGTAATTTGACATATCCAATTGTAATAATTTTACATATGCTATTGTCGCCCATATAAACAATACTACCATTACATGATTGTCATGTGTAGAAACAATCTTTATTTGGAGTCATATGAAATGAAGCACCCAAATCTAAGATCCATCAATGGTTCTAATTCCCTCGTGGAATCACTGTCGACAACACTTTTCCATCTTTAGATGAATTGTCTTCCTTAATTAGACTTTCTTAAGAACCCTTTGAATTTGATGCTTGGCTATGCGAATCAAGTTTGTAATTTCTGATTTTATAATTTTTACACAAGTGACATTTCTTTCCACAATTCTAGCACTTATTTTGTACCCTTTCAATTTGTATCTCATTTGATCTCTTCTATCAATACCATTTTTAGTATATTTTCCTTGACCATAGTAACATTATTGGTAGATTTCTCACTCTTTTTTTGCGAGACTCTTTGGTAAGTAATGCGGACACAAATGACTCAATATTGAAATCTAGATCATTACTAAGATTTATGATCAAACCATCCTAAGAATTTGACATTGAACAAAGAAGAAGTGTAATCTTTTCATCATCATCAATCTTTATATTGATCATTGTCAATCTGCTAATTACGGTATTAAACCCATTCAAATATTCTTGCAAAGATGACAATTCATTTACCTTCAAGCTGTATACTTATCGTCAAAGAAGATCTTCCATAACATCGACTTCCCTTCATATAGGTTTCATAATTTATTCCCGTAAATCATTTATAGTGTTTGATCAGATACGTTGAATAAAATTGAATCATCTAGCACAAAAAAATAAGATTTATCATAGCTAATTGAGTTTTCTTCTTAAATATCACGTCTTTCATTTTTACAGACTTTTGTCTTTTCCTTGAATTGCAATTACACATCTTTCCTTCACCAACACCATGTTCATCTTTAGTTTTCATAGCACATAATTAGATTTGTCAAACTTCAACACCTCAAATCTACTAGAATTTGATCCAATCATTTGAAACACAATTCCAAAAAAAATGCCAACACTTATCTCATGCTAAAAGGCTTTTCAACCTTTGGCTTTGATACCAATTGTTATGGAGAAACACATGCATGCGATCGATGTAAGTGAGGTTAAAACTACAAAAAAAGGGGGCTAAATAAAAGGGTAAAAGGGAACCAAAATAAGAGGCAAAAGGCACATTGATTTACATGGTTTGATAATATACCTATTCCATGGGGTAATAATATAGATTTTTCTTTTTTACTAAAAAAGAGAAATATAAATAGAAGACTTACCTCTCTCCCACGCTTACAAGGAATTTCACACCAATGAATATTTTAGAAGATAAACTAATAGATTACCCCTCTCTACCTATGGTTCTACTTATAATATAGACAACATCACATGAGAAAGCATATGAGAAAACCTAATAGCACTACGTATGACGGTCTATACACAAGAGAGGAGGGGAGAAATGTATCTCATGAAGAGATGTCTTCTCTTGTAGAGACCTGTAGACAAATACGTATGGTGGTCCATACATAAGAGAGGAGGGTGTAAATGTTATATTGTAAATCTAGCACTCGGTGTTGTGAAATTTTTCTGTGCTAAATCATTTAGAATCTGTATCATGTATTGATGAGATGTATAGATTAACTTCATATATTTTAAAGTTGTCCAAGTCTTCATCGAACTTCTCTATGTATTCAAGTTGAAGAAACGTTGTCGAAGTTCAAGATTTCAAGCTCAAGTACAAGTATAAGTTCAAGGCTCAAGTTTAAGTTTAATCTTTAAGTTCAATACTTTAAAGACTCAAGAACTTAAGTCTTTACTCAAGCTCAAGTTCAAGATTTGAAGACAAGCTTCAAGTATTTCAGGTGTATGAATTAGTAGAACGAACGATGTTTCAATTGTTCAAACTCACAAGCAAGGTATGGATGACCTTAGATTGACCATAGGTTAGGTCATATTCATTGCATATGCTATGTGGGTCATTTCATAAGTTTATAGGTTATTTCCTCAACTAGTCCTAGTTTTTGTTTGACTAGTCCAAGCTTTGGCTCAACCAGTTCAAGAGTTTTTCGACCAGTTCAAGATTTGTTGTGAATTTTTAGAATTTTTTGTCGGACCCTCGACCAGTCGTGGAGACTAGTCGACTAGTCGAGTGAACAGTGCTCGACCAGTCGTGTAAGCTCGACTCAAAGTCTAGCAAGGTTTTTTTGGGCTCACTCGACCAGTCGAGCAAGCCACTCAACCAGTCGAGTAATGACCTTATCTTATCGTGTCAGAAATTTTAAAATTTGGTTGGTCTTTCGATCAGTCGAACCGACCCTTAGACAGTCAAGAGAACAGTATTTTCACCTATAAATAGAGGACGAATCTCAACATTTTTCATTCATTCCAAGCGATATCAAACCATCACTCTAAGAGATAAGTTCCTGCATTTCTCAAGATATATTATGTTCATTTTAAATTATCTTAAATAGATTTTTACATTTGATTTTGTGATCTCCATTCAACTCAATTTCATTAAAGAAGGGAATTGTGATTTTACTCTCTTTGCGATCAAAATCAAATCAAACTAGTCCAGGCTGAATTAATCTAAAAATCGTTTGATCTAGAACCTTTCATTTGTGAGACTGGACATTAAACATCTTTGTCTACATTGAATTGGTTCTACCAGGCTTCTTCAGAAGGAGAATTTTCCAAATAAGTACCATTTAATCTTTGTGTATTTTATGGTTTGTGAGGTTGTGCTAGAAAATTTTATTTTTTATTTTGTCTACGGTAATCCAGAAAATCTCAGAGTGCGAGGTTTTTATAATGTTATAAGTCCATCTAAAGACACAATTGTGAAGGTTTTAAGGTGAACCTCGAAAAACCTTTTTTATAGTGAAAGCCAATATCCCGTGGTTTAGTGGATATTGGGACTGTAGTTATGTGGCTATTTTTCAAACAGTTGGTGTACACACAAATGAACCACTATAATTCCTTGAGTTGTGGTGGATGATTAGATTTGTTTATGTGTGTGAATGTTGTAATTTACTTTATGCATGTGTGGTGAATGTTGTAATAACTTAGTTTATTTCCTTTGCCTCTTTATTGATTTGGGTTTTTGATACTTACAAATGTTCTAGTAAGGTTGTCCTGCCATAAGCCTTTGATTTTTGGTGTTAGGTTTTCCTTAGAACTAAGTTTGTATCAACCTCTCAAAACTAGTGCATTTGAGGTTACTATTTACTTGTGTTATTTCATTATTTGAATGTGATATCTATCTTTGTATTCCGCATTGATTTTTATTTGGCATAGTCATATTCACCACCCCCCACCCCCCTCGACGTTTAGCTCGGCCTTTTTAAAGGGAAGAAATGTCTTCTCTTGTAGAGACCTCTATGAAACCTAGAACATCCATGTAACATCCCTAATTTTTTGATACACGATTGTTAGATGTACTCGAGTAACACTAAAAATTTTTCTAATTTAATTGGTAAGCACATGTGTACATGCAATCTAAAACTCGAATACTTCAAAAATTTATGCATGAAACTTCGATTCTGGAACCCTAACTCCATCAAAACTTCGTAGGACATTCGGATAAACAAATCTGACCATACAAATTCAATTGGACACTCTTAGAAGGTAACTAATGTCGCCTGAATATCGCATCTAGCCATATGATTTATAAATCTCAAGCCATGATCTAAGGAAAACCACCATTGATTTATCCAAATAATTAAATCATAATGAATATCCACCAAAGAATTTATCCAACCAATGAATCAGATCATGACTATTTGATGTACATGACCTGAACTGACTAAACTATCCCTATGATATAAAAAACTATACATATTCGATCAAGCATCCTTATATAAGAAATCAATATGCACTATCATCTGAATCTTATACCTAACAATGCACATTAAAAACCTAGTATCAAGATTTACGAAATCCTATTATTGAAATTGTCCTAAAGGTAACTGAAATGCCCAAAAGAGCTCCACATTGCTCGTTGGTGTGCCAACAATCGTGAAACTATACAAATACATTCACTTTAGTGGACTTGACATTATACCTGGATTAGATTGTTGAGACCATCTGTCAGACTGTGCAACTTGAACCTGAACCTCAGCGCATGTACTGGTGTGAATCACCCTAACTTTTTGGAAATCTCTATAAATGGAAAACCCTTGTTATGGATTTAAGAAAGAGATGAAATTTTGGGTTTTCAAGAGTTAGAATTAGAGTCTCACCTGAATACTTTAAATCTATCACTGTTTCTTTCTTCTGATCGTAACTTGTCAACAATCAAAGATAAATCTATGTCATGTATCTTAAATTAGGAATCAACTTGGAATTCTCTAACCCTAATAGAGGTTTGGTTAAAATTCTTGTAAAATTTTAGGTTTTATTCAAAATCCCTAATTCTAGATGCCGGTAGAATGGGAAATAGTATCCAAAGGTGAGGATTATTCTTTTAAGTTAGCATTTATCATCCCCTGATAGTTTTAGTTAGTGAATTGTAGTGTTCTTACTGAAATTATTCATATTAAACATTATGATTTCTCTATATTTATGATTCGTATGCTACATATGTTAATTTTATAACATGATTGTTGAATTATGTGAATTTGGCATTCATTTAGGCTTGATGTTGGGAATATGTGGAGTTCGTGTTTTGCACACCAAGTGTTTAGTCAAATGCCTAAGTGAGGTTTTTGATAAAATGTTTTTATCTCATGCTTACAAGAAAATGTCCTGATTCAATGATAAATGGAATAGATGTCACACACATTACATAAGCCCCATGAAAATTTTGTTGCAAGCCCTGCCTTAGTCTTGGCAGATGCATGTCTGAAGGGGACATATTTGCCTATAGATAATTGTTTGCATCACCTTGCTTTACTAATTTTATTTTTTTTTCCAAAATCTGGTGTCATTGTTCATAATTGAAAACACAGTTAGTCCAACCACTGCAAAATCTAGAGGCTCTAAAAAAATGATGGGCCCATTTTAAGATAGATGAATGCCTAAACATAAAAAATGTAAAGAGAGGTATTTTATTAAGGGGGGCGGTCCAACATCACAAAAACAATGTTGCATGTGGGACTTGGTGTATTCACGAGACCCAACCTAACCCTAAGATCCATCTCCTCGTAATTTTATGAGAGCCGGATTGTTGTACAAAACTCAGATGGGCCATATCATAGGAAATGTATTAGGATGAATGCTCACCATTAATTAGTGTGGGGTCCAACAAGACCATTAAAACCCTTCATCCAATTAAGATGACAGAGAAGACTAACTTGTTTGTAAATCAAATGAGCTCTAGTGAAATTCAAGGGTGGGCGTTACCTCCTAGCTCGTTCCCTGTGGCCAACCTTAGATTCTGCCTGATCAAGCTGATTCTTTATCCTAAATTTCCTTGAGGGGATGCGATGTGTATGATTGACTAGTTTGATGATGTAAATGCATCAAGTGGGATCCACATTAGCCAAGCCTCTTTTGCTAATTAGCAATACCGAGCACCCAATTATTTTATCGATCTTTGTTGAAATCTCAAAGTCCTTAAGTTTTCGTCAATGCCACAATGGAAATTTATTTCCACTTGTATTATTAACATTATCAATGGCTTCTAATCTAAAATTAGATGTTGAAAAATATTCCAGAAAAAATAATTTTGAACTATAGAAGGTCAAGATGATTGGTCTCATAGTTTAGCAAGGATTGGATGAAGCCATCCTTAAGAAGTGGTTGGAATCTATGACAGATGATGTATGAAACAAGATAGATAAAAAGTGAAAACCTCTATCCAATTGTGCCTAACGGATGAGGTCCTCTATAATGTCATGAGACAGAAAACTGCAGCAAGTACATGGGCAGAATTAAAGAACATCTAAGCGAAGAAAACTCTTAAAAATTACCTGTACTTAAAGCTTAAGTTGTTCAATCTGGAGATGGTAAATGGGGCGAATGTTGAGGGCCACATTAATAACTTCAACAAGTTGATTTGTAAATTACTGGATGTGGAAGAAATAATGAAAGATAAGGATCAGGCATGCATTCTGCTGAATTCTCTCCGAACATCGTATGAGTTATTTAAGGACTCATAGTGCACTAATAGAACATCCATCAATGTCGAGACCGTTATCTCAACCTTTCAAGCAAAGGCGATGAGAAAGAAGATCAGTAACGTGGGTGCTTCTATAGATACATTGGTCATGAGGGGACAAAATTTTGAACGGGACAATGGATCTTTATGATCAAGGTCCAAATCCAAGGGTACGGGAAAAAGAAAGTTGAAGTACTGGAATTGTGAGATTTTCGGGCACATGAAGAAGGATTGTACAAATCCTAAGATAAGAATGTAGAATACAGATAGTTCTTCTAGAGAGATGAACTATAGTGACGTGCTTACTGTATTTAGATTTGGGTACTTCGATGAAGAATAGAGTTTAAATATGGGGGCTTCGTAACACATGATCCCTCATAAGAGTTGGTTCAGTAGTTACAATGAGTATGATGGTGGCCAGGTCTTTATGGGCAATGATAATGCCTGTAAATTTTTTTATGTTGGATCAGTGCGCATCAAGATGTTTGATGGCATGGAGTGTACCTTGACTGAGGTGATGCACGTTCCTGAGCTCATGAAGTGCTTGATATCTCTTGGAGCACTCAAGGAGCTTGGGTGAAAAATTATCAATTTCAATGATGTCCTTAAAGTTTCAAAAAGGGTACTCATATTCATAAAAGCACAGAGCAACGACAATCTTTACAGGTTGATCAGGAATATGCCATCAGGTGGAGTTATGGCGTCTGTAGTGGATTTCATGTCTGCATGTATGTGGCATGTGTATTTGGGCCACATGAGCGAGTGAGGCATGAAGGTACTTTTTCACTATTGTTTAATTCCAACTTTTAAAAGTTTTGATTTTAATATATGCGAGCATTGTATATATGGTAAACAATTTAAATTATCTTTTAAATCTTGTAAACATGTATATAAGAGTGTTTTTAACTACATGCATTCTAATGTATGAGGGCTGAAGCCCGTGGTTTCCGCTGGAGGGTCATCATGGTTCTTCACGTTCATTAATAACTACTCTAAGAAATTTTGGGTTTATTTTATAAAAAATAAATTCGATGTTTCCATCAACTTTAAGCAATGGAAGATGATGGTTGAAAAATAGTTATGGAACATAAAATGGTGGGAAATTTACTTTAAGGGAATTTAATCAGTATTGCAAAGATAAATGGATTATGAAGCACAACACAATGCACTACACATTAGAACAAAACAGTGTGACTATGCAGATAAATCAAACTCTCTTAGAGAGGGCCCAATGCATGATCACTAATACTGGCTTGGGCAAAGAACTGTGATTTGAGGCCGTTAATATAACTTATTACTTAGTGAATTAGTGCCCTTTTATGGCCATTAATTGTAAAATTTTAGAGGAAGTATGAATTAGTCAGTAGGTAGACTACTTGGGATTGTGTGTGTTTAGTTGTGATGCTTACACTCATATACTATCAGTTGAGAGAAATGAGCTAGACCAAAGAGTTAAAAGGTACATCCCTGTTTATGACGGTGATGTGAAAGGGTATTTGTTGTATTAGCGGGTCACACAAAACATCATCCTTAGTTGTGACATCAAATTTGACAAGGGATCCTGTTTTGTAAGGATGAGCACGAGGAATCAGAAATATTGGTTGTGGACACAGATCATACTCAGACAGATATTGGTATGCAAACAGAGGTATATGAGTAGGTGGAGCCGTCGCCTGTGAGAAGGAATCCGCAACGAGATCGCAGGTTACAGGCGAGATACATGGATGACTTAAATATCATATTTGCCCTCATTACAGATGAGGGGGATACGTCTACTCTTCAGGAGGCTCTTGATAAGCCTGATGCCGAAAGTGAAAAGTTGCGATGAATGATGGGATGAAATCCGTATACAACAATGAGATGTGGGAGCTGGTGGAGCTTCCCCTTAGCCGTAAATCGATAGGGTATAAGTGAATCTTCAAGAAGAAACATAATGGGTACAAGGAAAGGTTCGTAGCAAAGGGTTATGCTTAGAGAGAAGGTTTTAACATCACTAAGATATTTGCATTGATAGTGAATCAAGTATCTATAATATTCATGTTAGTGTTGGTTGCCTAATACAATCTTGATATGGAATTGATGGATGTGAAGACTATCTTCCTGCATGGATAATTTGAAGAGTAGATCTACATGAAGCAAACAGAAAGATTCGAAGTACAAGGGCCAAAGAATAATGTTTGTAGGTTAAAGAGGTTGTTGTAAGGCCTGAAACAGTCACCTAGGAAGTTATACAAAAAGTTTGAATCTTTCATGGTGAGTTAAAAGTTTACTAGGGGTGAATATCACGGTGAGTCAGAAGTTTACTAGGAGTGAATACGATCATTATGTCTATTACAAGGCACTGAGTAATGAAAAGTTCATCATCTTAGTTTTGTATGTTGACGGCATGCTTATCACCAGTCACAACATGTCTAACATCGAATTACTGAAGACTCAATTATTTGAGACATTCGAGATGAAAGATCTGGTGGTTATAAAGAGGGCACTTCGCTTTGACATATAAAGAGACAAGAAGAGGAGCATGCTTTGGTTATCTAGGGAAGAATACCTTGAAAATATATTAATCAAGTATGGGATGGACAAGGCAAGGCCGGCCAGCGTTCCCTACACGGCTCACTTCAAGCTATCTTAAGAAAATTTTCTTAAAATTGATAAAGAAAAGCAGGTTATGTCTCGTGTTCCTCATTTGACTGCAGTTTGTAACTTGATGTATGTCATGGTCTATACTAAATCGAATATTTCACATGCGGTTGGTGTTGTTAACAGATACATGTCTAACCTTAAGAAACAACATTAGGAGGTAATGAAATGACTACTTTAATACATTCGAGGTACGTAGGACTACGTTTTATCTTTTGAGAAAATATGGGTCAAGTTAGTAAGGTATATGGATTCTGATTATGCGGGCAGTGTAGACAGTAGAAGGTCTATTTCTGGTTACTTGTTTATACTAGTAGGTGGAGTGATCAGTTGGATGTCGAAACTTCGATTTGTGTTGGCTCTTTACATAACTGAAGCCGAGTATGTGACAATGACCGAAGCATTCAAGGAAGTGTTTGGTTGAGGGGGATGATAAATCTATTGGGCCTTCTACAAGAGGCTGTGCTGACCAATTTTGACAACAAAAATGAAATCAATTTAAGTAAAAAATATATTTATCATTTACGTACTAAACATATTGATGTGTATTGCCATTTATCTGACAGGTATTTGAGGAATGAGGCATAATTCTAGAGAAAATTCACACAAGTATGAATCCTACTGACATGCCCACTAAGGTAGTTCTCTTAAAGCAGTTCAAGTTATGTACAACTTCTCTGTGCTTAGCAAAGGCAAAAATGAAGACGAATGATATACAAGAAATAATGGTGTAAGACCCATATCCTAGACCGTACCGCTTCGTAGACTTCTGCAGTCTTACCAGTTGAATTCCGACAACTTTCGACCCTTAACCAATATTCACGCGCGATCCTAATTCATATACCGTCAACATGTATCGACTCGACCCAAGATCTGTACCCTAGCGACCGCGCCGTCGCTGTGGTTCCGATGCCATGAATTACGTGCTGAGGTGATACCCTGGTGAAGAGTTGTAGGCCGACGTTTGGTGCGAGGAAATGACACGCGTTGCGAAACCCAAGGGAATCTCTACGAGGTGTCCCATCAATCCCATCAATCCATCACATGTCAAGTACACATCACCTTTCACCTATTTTGTAACGCCCTGAAAAAATTCGTACTGAAACTCAAGTACTAACTCGACCAGAAATCGTGTAGGATTAATTCCTTTAGAAAATAAGCGTAAGTTAGCTAGCGCAACGCTAGAGTAGCTGTGAAACAGTCCCTGATCACTTTAAATACGTTCTACAAGACCCAAAACTTGTAGAATTCATGACGCTATAATATCCTGAAACTTAGGATCAAACTCTAAACCGGTTTGTCCTCATGAACCCTTTGAAACTTTGTATTAGATCTAGACCGCGCGTCGAAAGTCCGATACTTTCAATCTTAGACCGTTATGACCGCTTAGCTGAACTTGACAATCATTTCAAAAATCAAGCCCAACCGACGTTCAGAAGCTATTTCATTGAGCCTGGAGTGAAGAGAGTGAGAATAGGGTTATATTTGGAAATTTAAATCCAAATCTGGCACGTGACTTGGCGCGTTATTATTAAGCGTTCTGACCGTCAGAATTCAGCCAAATTACACCCTCGGATCAGAAAAAATTTCTCTTTCATATCATGAGACTTGTAGACCTGATCTAGGTGTGATGACCGCTGAACTGAAACTGGATCGCCACGTGCGATCTATGAACTCTGCCGGACTGAAAACTGGGTGTGAGCAACATCCAGTGACCATGAGCTTAAGTCCGACTGCGTTCGGCCAGGGGACCTCCCGAAATACCTTTTTGGACCAGAACAGCCCCGATTTGGTTAGACCTCAAGTAAACATTGTTCTCAAGCCTATTTTGGGAATGTTTTATCTTATAAAAGGGCTTTAAACCCTCACTTATCTCACCCATCCGAATTTGCTAGAAACCCTAGTTGGTGTGAGGGAGAAAGTGAGAGTTTGTGAGAGAAAGTGGGAGTGATCTTCCTACCACTTGCACTACCTGTTGCACGTGCTTAAGCAACGCATCTCAATCACTTTTTCGGTGATTCCGCCGCATTTCTAGGTAAGAAAAGACCCTAACTACTTGCTGATTTAAGGTTCCATCGATTCCTTAGCGATGTAGCTTACGAATCTTGTTTATTAGGTTGTCTATTCGCCGTAGACGAAGCGTATACACTTCGTTCGAAACGATGCACCTTTAGGGAAAAAGGTGCGGATTTTAGATGCTTTGATTGACTGATTTCAAAGCTTTCAATGTCGTTTAATAGTAGATTATCGACAGCAACGCCGTTTGACATGTACAACATGCTGTCCGTTTCCTGTTTCGTAAACGTATGCTTAGTCCAGGCAGTCGGTAACAGAGTAAATTCGTGGTTGGCTTCTATTGGCCAAGAAGGACACGTCGATGAACGCGAGTCGTGTTTTGAGTTGACGGCAGTGGTTAGGCCACGTGAAGTGTTTCACGCACTTTGTGTCGTTCGACTTGCGATGCGCTCGAACTAGTCGAGCACGTCAAGTAACCCGACTGGCCGTTGTATGTTCACCCTGCTTGAACCTAGGATACTGAACTTACCATTGAAAATCCTGTCAACCATGGTACCTTGATCCATAAAGACTCATGAGCCGGGCATGGTGGTATGGGACACCGTGGTCGAGCTGTCGGCCTACGCTGGGGCCACAAACCTCCCCGTAGTGACCAGTGAGCACATATGACTCGTGAACAGATTATGGTGGTATGAGACACTATATTCTTGCTGTCGGCCTACACTGATCAGGTGACGAGCCCTTTGTAGTGACTGCGAGCGTATTCCGAGTTTACGGGAGGCAACGACCCTTCCGTAGCGACGGGAGTACAGTAGGCCTGTATTGATAAGGTGATGGGGGAGCGGTGTAACGAGTGCGAGCAACAGCCCTGACAACCCTTGCAGCGATCTATAAAATATACATCGTATGAGATTACTAGGAGTGACGACCCTAGACAGGATCTGTGTTGGGATTGATATAAGTAAGGTACCTTAGTTTCCCAATACTGCTGTATGAATGAACTAATAATAACTCGGTAATCATATCACCATCACATTGCATGTGCCTGGAAGATGTGGAGCACTGTAGGAAGAAAGCATGCCGCGGACGTAAGATGGTGCCGTATGAGGGAGATCGTCGGTGAGGGCATCCATCATGTCATGTCATATGCATTAACAACAATATTTATGAATGTTTAATTATTTACTTTACTATTATCGCATGATTGATTTGAGAACATACTAATCTCTGCTCTATTATTCCACTGACTTGATCACTCACTCTCACGTTACGGGATGGTGTTTGCAACACCCACCAGACCCTGTCTTAGATGCAGGTGATGCGGTGATTCAGGAGGTAGAGCCGGATTACGATGAGGACCAGGATGAGTTCTCATATATGCAGTTTCACGACGGCTTTGCATAGGTGGCCTGGATTGGCGGGACATACTAGTTGGACTTCTGACATTTTGATTTTGTTTTATTACATGTATATGAGACTTAGAGATGTATTCATACTTTGAAGACAGCTGAGATTTATTTTTTTTTCCATATAGTGATATATATATATTCTTCAGTCTTCCGCTTGCTTTTATCACTGAATCTGGAGTATGGATTGCAGTTTTGGTATAATTTTACTCATGCGAATGCTTCAACTCAAACAACAGGGAATCATAATCATATTCGTTGCATAAGTGACGGTCTGGATATCGGGAGTCGGGTTTAAGCACGACCCCCGATTTTCAGGGTGTTACATATTCCCAAGCAACCACAAAAGTCAAAAAGTCTCTTACAAACCCATGCCTTTCTTACACAAAAGGCCACAAAATTCAAGACTTTCTTACACAACCATCATTCATCCATCCATCCATCACTCTCTCTCCCTTTACAACTCTCTCTTTCTCATTTCTCATTTTCAAATCTCCCAAGCAAGAACCCTCCATACGTATGAGAGCTCTCCAAGCCTCTCCCTCTCTTTCAAAACTTCAAGTGTGGCCCACCTCTCCATCCAAAAAATCCCTCATCCCAACCATCCAAACCTCATCTCATCCATCGAAATCCAAGCTAAGGTGTTAAGGGACCCTTAGGAGCAAGAAGATCGGACGGTGGGTGTTTAATCATACTAGTTTTTTTTCTATTTTTGAGATGGGCCAAGTGAGGCCAACTGATCAATGGTTTGGATCTCACTTGGGACCCTAAGATGTGGCCGATGGCCCACTAGGATCATCATGATCATTCCATGATGGGGCCATTCTCCATGGACCCCATCATGATGTTCATTTTTTAGAAAGATCATCTAGACCGTCCATTTTGGTGGAGAATGGATCTCCACCGTTGATTCTCGATCTTGGTGGTCCCATGTGTTAAGGGATTCGATTGATGTATGATTTGTTTTACAAGGGAGGGCTCATAATGGCGGAGCCCTCCATCATAAGCGTGTCCCGTCCTCTATCTCTCTCTCTCTCTACTTCTTTTTTTTTTAGATCATATTGTGTTTGTGTGGCCCACTTGAATGGACCCCACCTTGAAGTAATTACTTTATCCAAGCTATCCTCAAGTGGGGCCCACCTTAAATGATGGTACCCACCCCACTCTCCATGAAGTGGCCCACCTAATCAGGACCCACTTCAATGCATATTACAAGGTCCACCGTCCAGCATCTGGGACGCTGGACGTCCCTGTATAGAGGAAAATACATATACAAGCTTGGTTCAAAGTTTTGAGGGTGGGCCGTGGTGTAAGCCCTACCTTGATGTATATATCCAATCCAAGCCATCCATCCTCTTACCAATAGTATTTTAGCCGTTGGGTAGATGAATGGGGCTGATCTGAGTATCTGGAGGGCCATAACATAAGAAACTTTGGTGGTTACCGTTGGAAGATCGTCTAATGTTGTTTTCACACCAAAAAATTTCGAACTTCGGACTCATTATGTTTGTCTCGGGCTGAAAAATCCCATGGTCGGAATGGATTTTCCAAACGTGGGTCCCACCTGTGAGAAACCACAAGAAAGAGAAAAAGAAAAAAGAAAAGAAATAAGAAAGGAATGAGGGAGCTGTCAGCGCTGGCAGCGCCTGCTGTACGGCGAGCTGGCGGGCGGACGTCCAACAGCATCCCACGGCTGCTGCCGTGGGCTCCACCATGATGTATATGTTTCATCCACGCCGTTCATATGGCGGGTTCCCCCCTGGAGCAGGCCTCCTCCAAAAATGAGGCCGATCTAAAACTCAAGTGGCCCACACCACACGAAACAGTGGGATGGCACCTCTACCATTGAAACCCATTGTTGGGCCCACCTAAGTTTCAGATCAATCTGAAATTTGTGTTTTCCCTTCACCCAGGTCCAAGTGACCTTATGAACGGTTTGGATGGCATTCAAACATTTCAGTGGGCCCCACTTGGAGCCCACTGATGTGGGTGTCTTATATCCACCATCCAGGCGAACGGTGGAAGCCCACCATTTGTGTTTTTCATTCACCGTCCAGCGGACGGTGGAGCCCACCTTATGCATGTGTGTTATTCATGCCACCTCCCTGGCTGAATGAGAAATAAAAATTTCAGTGGGCCCCCCTGGTCCACACACTGGACGAATGGCAAACAAATATTTCAGTGGGCCTCTGGGCCCATGGGGTTAGGCCCATTTGATTTGTAAAAGGCCTATGGGTCAGGCCCATTTGTTGATTTGTAGAAGGCCTATGGGTTAGGCCCATTTGTTGATTTGTATAAGGCTTATGCGTTAGGCCCATTTGATTTGTATAAGGCCTATGAGTATAGGCCCATTTGATTTATATAAGGCTTAGGGGTTTAGGCCCATTTGATTTATATAAGGCCTATAGGATTAGGCCCATTTGATATGTATATGGCTCATGAGATTAGGCCCATTTGATGCAATCCAAGGCCCACGGGTTATGACCCATTGCAATGCACATAAGGCCCATTAGTGTGGCCCATTGATGTGGCCCATTTGATGAATAAAAGGCCCATATGATATAGCCCATTAGATGTATTTGAGGCCCAATGGGAGGTACCTAAGGCCCATTGCAATGTGTGATCCCAATACAGATTATGTAGCGATGTTTACGGCGATCGTGCCTTATAAGCAATGATGGTTTGACGTCCACATTGCGAGTGTAATGTTGGCTAGATGTCCACATTACGACTCTCCTTAGGGCCCAGCATTGGGCTCGTACTTATTGTGTATAGGCCGTACAGGGCCATCTGCATTGTAAGGATAGATCATTTCATTATAACATGTTTAGTATAGTTTCCATGACTCATGATCATACGCATCATATGTATGCTTGATATGAGAAGTGACTGATCATAGCATATGCCTTCGGGCAGACTGTTTATGGGACCCCGATTAGGCGGTGTTGCCCTACATGAGCGTACGATACGCGCAGGAATTGTCGCATGATTTGATAGTGTGATTCATGCATTTCGCATTGTATGACATGATTACTGTACGCCCTAGCATCATCGGGGTTGTAGCCATCCACAGACAGATCGTGGTTGGCAGGATTGGATACCGAAAATCTTGTTCTACATGGGGTGCTATAGATATCCCTGGGTGAAAGTCCATAAACCCTTATGGTACCAAGAGGTTGCTCCAATGTCTAGACCGAGTGGGTAGATGAGCATTGAGTTCCGATTACCAGACGGTTGCGCTCTCCACTATGTCGTGGTCGGTTGGGAGGGGGTGCGGCCTTACCCGCCCAAGTGTAGGGGACAATGCTATGCTGAGTCTGACCAGCTTGAGGAATGGGTCCGCTATCGATGAGTCGTGCCCGATATTGGCAGACGGATAGTGAGGTCTCTTCCACTTACCTTATTGTACGCGATGAGGCGGCGATCTGGTTTATAGTGTACTAGACCCCGATGATATCCTAGAGATGAGCTGTATTGATATGTGGACTTAGATGAGGATTGTATGCTTGACTTGCATCTTGCATCGCATAGCCTTGGTACGGCTCATGATATTTATGGATCCATCTGCATATTCCGCATTACTTTGATACTACATGATCATATTACTACCTTGCGCACACACTTTCACCACCCTCTAAGCTTTCTATAAGCTTATGCACGACCGTTGCATGCAGGTGACGTTGGATCGCAGCAGCGCTAAGGCTTGAGCACGTGGCAGATTACTCTAGAGTTTTTGGTCTATCATCATTGTATTTTCTTTTATGCTTATTGTAGTTGTAAAGTTTTTTATCATAGTGAAAATGTAATGAAGTTTTTGGTTGTTGTTTGTGAGTTATGCCTTTGGTTATGCTTATTACGAATCAAACTGACGTTGAAATCCTCCTCGTAGCATCCCAGGATCGGAACCTGGCGAATGGGAGCTGGGAGCCAAGAATGGGGTTCTACGGAGGCTGTCGGCGCCGGATTCATTGATCGAGAATTTTGTGAGCCCGGTTTCTGAGTTTGGGACGTGACAAATGGTGAAACTATAATGCAAGGCGAAATTAGAGATGAGAAAAAGAAGTTACGACAAATGAAGATTGAAGACATGGTGGAGATTGTTGTTGATTTTTCAAATCTTTTAGCAACAGGGTCCGTCAATGTCATCGATAGACCATTCGATTCCAGTGACATTGAAGGGATTCGATGCCATTGAAAAAATTCAAAACATTCATGTTTTATTGTTGTAACGATTTGGTGATTCTTTGATGCCATTAAAAAATTATCAATGTCATTGAACTACCATCGAGCATATACACTAAACTACGTAAGTGCATAATTTGTTTTGTATTTCGATTGTGATTCACACTTATATAATGGGTGTAATCGGCAATAGGGAGAATATCAGAACTTTTTAATTCGTTCTTAGGATTTCAAGGGTGTAGCTTAGGTGATTCGATGATTGTTCGAATCGGGTAATCTCTATCTCTTGTAATTTTTACTTTTATAGTGCATATATATTGCCTTCTGCCATGATTTTTTTCCACAAGGATTTTTCCACATTAAATTCAATGTGTTTGAGTTTGAACTAATTTGTGCCATTGGAATACTTTGCTTGATTTAACTTAGTATGCTTCCATGGTTCCCCAATAGGCCTAACATCATCCTGATCGAAGATTTAACTAGGCCATATCATAGGCAATGGTGGGGATAAGACGGACACCAGTGAAAACGGCCTATAAGGTTTTAGATCAGTCCTCTGTATATTTATTTATTCTTATCTTATGAATGGTTTGGATGGCATAAAAAGTTACTGTGAGCCATGAAGTTTCAGTGTTAGGGTATCCTTTTCATTGTTGCCAATTATGTGGACACTTGAGTTTTATATTAATTTTATTTTGCATATAAACAAAAATCTACCGGAAAACAGAGGAACTTGTAGATCCCTTGCCAGCATTATCATGGCCCACGGATCCTTGCATCATGGGCTTTTTCATCCTATTAAATGCGATTTGGGAAGAGACACGTGTTGCGTATAAACGGCCCTAGCGTTAATCGACGAAAACGTCTCTTTTAAGTTATGAGCAGGTGGGCAGCGGGGCGGTTTTTGTTTCCTATTCTCTTTTTTTTTTTTTTTTGAATTCCTTCCCTATGCCTAGGATAGAATATAGTGTATAATTATATTGATTAGACAACTTAACTATTGACTAAAAGGCTATTAATAAGATGATTGGATCTCTAAATCCTAGAAGCAAAATAAAAGACGCGGATTAGCTGCCACCTCGATCCAGTCAGGTTGGCGAGACTAACTGTGGGCCCCCCTTGATGTATACATTATATATCCACGCTATTCATAAATTTTTTCAGCTTATTTTATGTCATTCACCAAAAAATTGAAGTAGATACAAATCTTAGGTGCACCACACCATATGAAATAGAGTTCATTGAATGTCCACCATTAAAAACTTCATAGGTCAGCATAATATTTATTTTCCTTCCAACCTGCTGGAGCGCTGATAAAGTCAACTTGATCCAAAACTTTTGTGACCCTCGAGAAGCTTTTAATGGCAAGAATTCAATTCCTATCATGTCTTCCATCTAGGATTTACATATCTGCTTTATTTTTGGGACCGTGTCTTAAAATAAGCTTAAAAAACGGATGAATGGTGTGGATGTACAGCACATACATCAAGATAGCCCCATGGTTAGTTGCACCCACTTGGCCGGATGGATCGAGTTCGCAGTTAATCCACGTCCCAAAAATAAAACGGTTTTTATCATTACCAATTAATGTGCTCTTTAACTCTTAAACCATCACAATGTGATGTAGAGCGGGTCATGGACAGTTTCATGGCCAAGATGGATCAAAAAAGGTCTGGTCAGTGACAAAAGTGATCCGGACCGTTGGACCTTAAATCGGGCGTATCTTATAATCAGGAATGAGTTATCTCACGTAAAATATATGATTTTGGGGTAGAACGAGCTGCTTTAGCCAACCAACTCCACTATGCAGGGTTGCGCAGCCCGGATTTGCAAGAAATCTCCTGATCAACGGTTGTTTCCCTGTTTTATTTTCGTTTTTACTATAAATAGTAAGTTTTAGTTTTATTATAACTCTTCATCCGTTGGGCTTTAGGAGTTGTGTCCAACATGAAAAGTGCTTAGGATAATTAGGAGAACGGTTTGATGAAGACAAATAAGAAACTTATTATTTTTGGCCGAAAACCTTGCGCACTATTAGACATCACGACCGTTTATAAATAGTAAGTTTACTATTTTTAGTATGTCGCGGATTCTCGGAGTTTTAGTTGTAGTTTGATTCTGATTTCTTTCCTATTGCTTGGTTCCCTTATTTAAAGGGATGTGAACTTATTTTATTCTATCATTAATCAATTTTGATTTTTTTTTAGAATTTTATTTTATTCTCTTGCTTTCTTTCCTCGTGGATTCGAGAAGTCTCTGTGAGCAGTTCAGAGAAGTTCCGTGGATTCGGAGTAGTTATCCTTGAGGAAGACGATGATCGACCTCATCACGTTCATCTCTGCGTCACAATGTAGCCTACAATTTGTGTGGTCTGGATCGACGTCAGTATGCAAGATAAGGCGTGGATGGAATATGGTAGGGCTCCTCATTAGATGAATGGATTGGATGGCATGTATAAACCACAACAACCCTTACACAACTAATGATGAACATCCTGTCCCAAAATTTCCCTATTGATGTGGCCTACTTGATTTTTGGACACGGGTGAATTTTGAATATTAGGATGAAAATGAGGCAACGCACCTGATGATGAGGCGGATCTCATGCATATTATACCCGGTCGCGGATTGCATCCTACCCTTGCCTGGACAGTAATCCGTCTGGGCAGGGCTATGTGGGGCCCACCATGAGGCAATTATTTTCTCCAAGCTATTAATCGCTTTTTTCAGATCATTTTAAACTATGAACTAAAAACTGAGCAAGTTACAGCACTTAAGTGGACCACAAAGTGGGGATTTAATTTTCACCGTTAAAAACTTCTTGGGAGCTGGAGAAACTTCGGATCAAGCTAATATTTGTTTTTTCACTTCATCCACGTCTACATGACCTTATTAATAGGTTGGATGATAAAAAAAACACCACAGTGGCCATTAGAAAGGTTTCAACAGTAGGTGTCATTATCACTGCAGCTTCCTCCGATGTGGTCCACTGGAGCTGTGGACCTGCTTCAATTTTATTCATATAACTTAAAATGATCTGATAAAGTGATTAATGGCTTGGAGAAAACACTTACATCATGGTGGGCTCCATAGAGCCGCACCGGACGGATTACCGCCCGGGCGGGGGTAGGACGCAATCCACGTCCGCACGGGCCAATATGCTCCACCACTGCCGTGCAGTGAGGTAAGCCCGGTTCTTTTGAAAAGCTAGCTCCTTTGCAGCCATGGACTCAATCTATTTGCAATCATACGTGATTTTGTGAAATAAGGCCTGCTTTGACTAAGATACCTCATTCGCTTTGCCTTTGTTATTTTTCATCATTAGGCCCTTTGCAATTTTATGTGCTTTGCTGATAGGGGATTGAAAACGAAGATCTGCCACAACTTTGTACCTTTTAAAAGTTGTGATGATCCATTCATCACTGAGCACACACGCATGCATGTATGGCTATCTGGACCATTTTAGGAGTGGGCCACTGACGATGTGGGGCTTATGTGAAGTATAACTGTCCATCAGATACATTCCCTTAGGTTATCCCCAAGGCTTGAAAATCTGGTGGGCCATTGCATAGGTAACAAGGACTCTCCTACCCTTAGATTATCACTGGGCCCACCTTAGCTGCAGAAATCTAGATTCCAAATACACAAAATGGTGGGCCCCTACACAAATCAAGGTTAGGGATCCTTCTAAACTTATCCCCCTTGTTTTGTCCGACTAGATTTTCCTTTTGGGCTGTTTTGTCGATATTAGGGACAATGTGATGCGTGGCATCTATGGACGGATTGGATGTTGAATACATCACATGGGCTCCACTATTGCCAGTACTACTGGCGGTACTACCATGGATGACCCCGACTTTAAAACATGAGGTAGAGCCTCACCAGCATATATAAATGTGGCCGGAGCACATATGAATCAGGACCTTCCATCCGTGGGTCTTGTCATGGACGGTCCATGGTACAAAAATCATGCCAATAGGGTGAATGGCCAAGATTCTATTGGTATATATGGATAAAATGGTCATTAAAGTAATTGGCACGGATATGATTTGGGGTAGTTTACGAAACATGACCCAGACATTGTAAGCCCCACCGTTTCCGTTGGCATGATTGTACGGCTTTTTACAAATAAGATAAAATAGTCTTGACTGATGGCCCAATAGTGAATAGATTCTCCTGTAAACCGAATGATGTAACGTAACAAGAGATAAGCTTCGGGGCACCTTAGAAAATGTAGAGAGAGACTGATAAAAACAGAATAAAATAGTTAGGTGTGTCTATATATACAAACCGACTGAGCTTTTTGCACCTTAGAAAATTTTAATTTTATTTGTTGATCAAATGACAGACTTCGCATTCGCACGTTTGAGTATTTTCTCCTCTTTATCATTTGGCTTGTTTTCAAGTCAGGTCACAGCCTTTTTCAACTAGTTTTCCCAAAACCAGGTGTTCTTTGCAAAACAAAACAAGGTGTTTTTGCTGTCCCATATTAATTGCAGGAATCCCTATAATCTGATTTGGACTGGCATTTTGCGTGTCCGACTTTATATTCCACGTCTTTTGTCTTCAATTGCTTTGATATGATCATATCAACCATATGATTATTGAAAGGAAAATTGATGATCCATATTGATTGTAGTAATGGGTCTAATTATCATTTTGGACCACTCATCTTTGGGTCCCACTTTTGATTGTACTTGTTTTTCAAGAAGCACATTGATCAGATCACCCTAACTATGTTATTAACTGCTTTGGAAAGTAGGCTGTATATATGAATTATAGGATAATTGATTTAAGAGAAATTTGCGACTGTACGACCCATTTATGGCCCATTTGCGAGACGAAGCCCACCTTATCTTACCTTGCGAAAATAAGCCCGAGCTGTACGGACGCCTTCCCAAAGGTCGAAAATGCCCCCGCTTTTTCCTTCAAGTGGGAAGACAGCGCTGACGCTCCTCGAACTCCGAGTTGTACGACCAGTTCAAAACAGATCAACATTATGTGGGCCCACAGTTATGTATTTATTATATCCACAACGTTCATCCATATTTTGAGATCATTTCAAAGCATTATCCAAAAAAAAAAAAAAAACCATATCCAAAGATCAACTGGACCACACCATAAAGAGCAGCGGAAAAATTGATTTTCATATCGACATCTACTCGATATTATCGACAATACATTTTAAAAACATTGTCTCTGGACAGTTTGTGACAATTTTCGATCAATCGAGCCATACTCGATGTATCGGTCGGTTGTAAGGATAACTTAGTACGATTATATCGACTAGATTTTGGTGTAATCTACAACTTAAGCTATATTTAATTGATTAGGTTTCGATTACATCAAAATGTATTGAGTTTCAATATATCGTTTGATATTCGATATATCAAAGTATAATTTTTACTTTTTTTTTGCTAATGTGTTTTTTATTTATTTAATTTATTTATTTTTTTGTTTTGCTTTTTTAGGTTCGCTTGTTAGTACACGCCCGTGTCAGTACATACTCCATGTTTTCTAAGTTGTGTTCATAGTGTGCTTCTTCTAGTCTCTTAAGTTGCAATTGTATTCAGTACTTTTAAGTTGGGACAAAAAATAAATAAAACTACAATTTGATTGGCACTTCCTCATTATGAATATGCTTGCTAGGAAACGTCATTCGTCATCATCATCATCCTTTCATGGTCATTTGCATGCATTTTGCGATCAATTCGCTTCAAATCATGATCATTCCCATGCATTTCACGGTCATCCCAAACAATTCCGTGTTGATTCACCGTCATTTTAAGGCATTTCGCAGTCAATTCCCTTCACTTCACGGTCATTTGCATGCATTTCACGGTCAATTCACTTCAAACCATGATCATTCTCATGCATTTCACGGTCATCCCAAACAATTCCGTGTTGACTCACGGTCATTTCGAGGCATTTCGCGGTCAATTCCCTTCACTTCACGGTCATTTGCATGCATTTCGCGGTCAATTCGCTTCAAACCATGATCATTCCCATGCATTTCACGGTCATCCCAAACTATTCCGTGTTGAGTCACGGTCCTTTAGAGGCATTTCACGGTCAATTCGCATCAAACCATGATCATTCCCATGCATTTCAAGGTCATCCCAAACAATTCCGTGTTGATTCTCGGTCATTTCGATGCATTTCGCAGTCAATTCCCCTCACTTCACGGTCATTTGCATGCATTTCACGGTCATTGGTCATGTTCTTCCTATATGTCCACTTTTCTCATACACTAAAAACAGGAGATTAATGCAATTGAGAATGTAATGGAGGATTTAACTGAAATTTTTGTTGGTTTGTTTTCTGTAGGGATTTATCCAATAACTTGCTATATGGAAATATTCCGTTCTCAACATCTAGGCTCAAACAGCTTGCTATACGGAGATATTCTGGTAACTTGCTAAGTAGGACCTTGAAATGAAACACACCTTTGTTTCTAAGTCTGTCATTACTATTGCCATGTTATTCTTAAAAAGAATTAACTTTCCTCACTTTGAAAGGGAGAGATGATCTTAAGGATCACTAATCTCAATCTCTGACCAAGGATTTTGGGCAAAATTTTATAGGGTTTGTCAACAAGTCTGATTGTTGACAACAAGGCTGAAGAGTTCAGAAACTGATCCCATCACTTTCCAAACAATCATGAAGCAACGCAATAGAGGAAAAGAAACCAATTTACTAAACCCAGAGAGAAATAAAGCTGCAGTGAACACACAAAATGGTAGGGGTCTAAATAACAGGCATTTGTCGTCAATTGTGCTAGATTAAAAGAGGAGGAAATAAAAGGGTGGCTAGCATTCCCAGACAATAAAAGGGTGAATTTGATGTGCATCCAAACAAGCCCTTAGCATCTGCCTCATTGGAATCTTTTATCCTGGGAAGCCCTAAATTGGCAAGATTAACTACTCTTTCATCCTCAGATGCACCATCAACTCTGCAAGTTGGGGTCACATTTGAGCTACCATCAGAGTATAATTAGTGGAGACGCTTGGAAGAGCCACCCATGTTTTCTAGCCTTTGATTTTTTCTGCGTACCTCCATTACTACCTTACAATTTAATTTGAAATAAAGAAGCTAACTTAATTCTTCTATTTTTGTACATGGACAGTTTGACAAATTAGAATTATAGGGCTTCCATCTTTTATTTTCTTGCATTCTCTTATGGATGTTCATATTAGAAAAGCCAATACTAGAAGAATTGAGTCCCCTTATACCCTTCAAAAGCCCTTTTCGAGATTTCTTGCCTATTTTTTAACTTTGCTCAATTGGTTTGGTCAATAGTCCACTTAGCTGATGTTCACATTGCCTAATCATCTTGGCAAGTTAGTGAACACTGACTTTTGAAACTTTCTTCAATAATTGTTTGGAATGACCGTGAAATGCATGTAAATGACCGTGAAGTGAAGGGAATTGACCGCTAAACGCCTCGAAATGACCGTGAAATGCATGAGAATGATCATGAATTGAAGCGAATTAACCGTGAAATGCATGTAACTGACCGCAAAGTGAAGGGAATTGACCGCGAAATGCCTTGAAATGACCGTGAATCAACACGGAATTGTTTGGAATGACCGTGAAATGCATGGGAATGATGATGGATTGAAGTGAATTGACCATGAAATGCATACAAATGACCGTGAAGTGAAGGGAATTGATCGCGAAATGCCTCGAAATGATCGTGAATCAACACGGAATTGTTTGGAATGACCGTGAAATGCATGGATTGAAGCGAACTCCGCGAAATGCCTCGAAATGACCGTGAATCAACACGGAATTGTTTAGAATGACCGTGAAATGCATGCAAATGACCGCGAAGTGAAGGGAATTGACCGCGAAATGCCTCAAAATGACCGTGAATCAACACGGAATTGTTTGGGATGACTATGAAATGCATGGGAATGATGATGGTTTGAAGCGAATTGACCATGAAATGCATGCAAATGACCGTAAAGTGAAGGGAATTGACTGTGAAATGCCTTAAAATGATCGTGAATCAACACGGAATTGTTTGGAATGACTATGAAATGCATGGGAAAGATCATGGATTGAAGCGAATTGACCGTGAAATGCATGCAAATGACCGTGAAGTGAAGGGAATTGACCGCGAAATGCCTCGAAATGACCGTGAATCAACATGGAATTGTTTGGGATGACCGTGAAATGCATGAGAATGATCATGGATTGAAGGGAATTGACCGTGAAATGCATACAAATGACCATGAAGTAAATGAAATGAATGAAATTGACCGCAAAGTGAATGAAATGGATTTTCGACCATCGACCTGATGAAATCCTAAAAAATAACTAGGTTTTTTGGTTAAAGTAGCTTCTCCTACCCCAAAATCATATAGGGTACATCAAGTAACTAATTTTGGTTTAGAAGATATTCTTGTTAAATGAATAAAGAAAGACATGAAAAGAAGAGAAAGTTTTTTCATATACTTGTATATATATCAGAGAAAATTGTAGGTAGAATTAAGTTCTCCATGTAAAAAATAAAAAATTAAATAATTAAATAATTAAAAAAAAAATTGCATAGACTTTTATGGACTTTGATAATTAAAAAATTAAATAATTAAATAATTAAATATCGAATACACTTTGATATGTATCGAAAATTGCAGGATTTTTTATGCAAAGTTGCTAGACAGTTCTGGACCTTTTTCGATTAATCAAAATACCTTCGATAAATCTATGTACATAGCAAAGGGCATATTAAAAAAGCATGGGCTGCAGTTATGGCTACAGTTATAATCCGTAGCTATAGATTCCAGGCTTTTTTTTTTTTTTTCCTTGTTTTAATTCCCACCGCCTTTGTGGGTCCTTTTATAAGGTATGTGTTATATTCAAACCGTCCATCTATTTGAAGAACTCGTACTAAGTCTTGAGAAGAAAAATAAGATAGATTTAGCTATTAAGTGGACCACACTATAAAAGGCAGTGGAGGATTGAACGTCTACCATTGAAACCCTTTTAGGGGTCGCAGAAGTTTTGGATCATCATGAAATTATTTTTTTTCCTCTTCATCCAGGTCTTTGTGACCTTATGAATAGATTGGATGGAAAATAAATGTTATGGTGGGCCCTGCAAAAGTTTCAACGGTGAATATCAATTTTCTGCTACTCTTTGTGGTGTGGTCCAGTTGATCTTTGGATATGATTTTTTTTTTTTGGATAATGTTTCGAAATGATCTCGAAATATGGATGAACGTTGTGGATATAATAAATACATAACTGTGGGGCCCATGTAACGTTGATCTCTTTAGAACCATTCGTACAACTCGGAGTTCAAGGTGCGTCAGCGCTGTCTTCCCGCTTGAAGGAAAAAGCAGGGGCATTTTCGACCTTTGGGAAGGCGTCCGTATAGCTGGGGCTTAGTTTTTCAAGGTAAAATATGGTGGGCTTCGTCTCGTAAATGGGCCATAAACGGGTTGTACTGTCGTAAATTTCTCTTGATTTAATCAATGTTTTAGATGCATTTCATGATAGCAACTTTTAATTGTTGGAAATGGGCGGTCCATATTAATTGTTTGTAAAGAAATGGATCAAGCAATCAATTTTGGATTGTCCATCATGTGAACAGGCATGTTGCTCACGAATTTCTTTGCTCGGGCATTCTAAGTGAGGGTTGGTTCCGTATCTTTAGTCAACCCAATAATAGCTTTTCAAATATGCGCTGCTCTAATAAACTCTTTCTCTCTTTCAAATAAGCTCATTTGGTATGTTGACGCAGAAATCTGGTCGATGTTATCTCACCTCTTACTAGCCAGAGTACATGTGATTTAATGAAAAACAAGAGAATACATTGGGAGCGCCGATTAAGGCTGGGGACCCTCCGATGCCTAAGTCATGATTTGGACTTGCAGGAGTAGTAGAATAATCAAGTGTTGTATATGTACCTTTCATTATAGGCGGAGTCCTTATTTATATCCTTTTGGGGGTAGTGTCGTATATGGCAATGCCTCTCTATGGCGGATGCGTATTGCGGAAGATATCTTCATCCGGACGTGTCGTGATTGATTTCCTTATATCCTGTGAATATTTTAGAGGATAATATTTTCTTTATAGCGAATATTTCGCAAGATAATCCTATCTTTATATATTATAAGTGTACCCGGTGGTAGGCTCTGGGGAGTTTCAACACCTGATTAAGGGTTCGAGTACTCATAGGTGGTGAAATTCCACTATGGTGTGAGTGTGTGGTGGTGTGCGTGCGTGTGTGAATATATATATATATATATATATATATATATAAATTATATATATATATATATATATATATATATATATATATATATATATATATTATAAGTGTATTTCTATCCCGAGGCTGAGGTCGGTATCCAAGGACGACTTCAAAGTTGGTTCTTGAAGCCGACCTCCGAAGTTGGTAAATAAGGTCGAGGTCAGGGTAATTTTTCAGCCCTCAAGCAATCCATAGTCTTTGAGTCTGTTCATCTGGTCAGTCCATTTTTACCCATAATAGTAGCCCCATACTTTCGAGCATTCTTCAGGAGCTCAGGAAGTAAGTTATCTTGAACTGACACTCTGATGACTTGTGCCGAAGAGGTCTGAAGGTCAAGAAGAGGTCGGGCGGAGTAGGGCTAAGATCGATAATTTAATTGTTCAGTGGTAGATCGCATACAGTAGAATTAATTGAAGGGACTTTTTTTTTTTCATTTCAACTGAGAGAAGTCTCAGTCGTTCCCATAATAGCAGGCCAAGCACTTGGTAGAAGGACTTTCTTCCCTTATACTACGGGAAGTCTTCATAGTCGATCGTAAGGTTGGATAGCAGGGAATTAAAAGAAATTTTCCTCCCCTAACTTGGGGAGGTTTTTTCATAGTAGAATTCACAGTAGAAGACTTTCTTCCCCTTCAGTAAGGGAAGCCCTCGTAGTCATTTTATAGTCCAAGTAGCGTTGCTAATTAGTGGTTCGACCTTTTCTATAAGGGTCGGACAACTAGTTGAGGACTATTTTTTCATTGTACTAAATAAAATCCTCAATAAACCATATAGTTCAAATAGTCGAGAAAGCATTTAAAAGAAATTTCTTCTCCTAACCTAGGGAAGTTCTTTTATTATAGAAGTCTATAAAGCAGTAGAAAATATAATAGTAGAATCATGAGCACATTTTACCCTTTTAAAAAGGGAGGTTGTACTTCGTCGAGTAGGTCGGTTAGTTAAAGCGCTCCTTAGTATTTTATGTCGAGGTACGCTAGCCTCGGTCTTGTTCATCCTCTCTCTCGCTCTCTCTTTTGGTGTTAACGGTGGTGGGCTCCCCTTCTTCCCTTCATTTCCTATCCTTAGCCGAATTGTTTCCCTCTCGAGTAGTTCTTCATAAACTAATGAACTCCTTGGTATTGGAATATTTTTAAGCTCAGTTAAGTAGGTCGGCGATGATAGTCAGGGGGTTCTTACCAATAATGAAGATGAACTTTCTTCATTTAAGGCCAACCACCATGGCGGCCGAAGCTACCTAGTCAGAAAAACCATTGACCTGGACAGCTTCAGCGTTGAAATGGATGACATAGACTTTTAGTAGCTCATCCTCCCTCTGAGTGATCGTAAGGAGGTGGGTCGATGGCTTTTTACTTCTTTCCTACCGATGAACTGAGTGATGAAAGCTTTGTCGATCTGTGTGAAGGAGTTGATGTATCTCGGCTTCAGCTGCACATACCACTTTCGCTCAGTGTAATGTCTCAAAAAAATTCATACAAAGACCTGAGTACCACCTCAGGAAAAAATCCCTAAGGATCGTATTCTGTAGAAATTTAGGCAAAAATTAATTAAGTACTCACTGAATTAATCGGTGGATTTAACTCCAACCACTATATATACAAATGGCAAGACACAAAATCATTAAAATCGCTAACTCAACACTACTTAAAAACCTAGAAAAAATCTCAAAAGCCTGTTGCTCTTGGGAGCACATTGAAACTCCGTATCGGACCTGCACCGCACGTTAAAAGTCTGATGACCACGAAAATATAGAGTTATGACCATCTTACTGGGCTTGACAACCATCATGGGAATCGAGTCCAGATTATGTTTAGAAATGCATAACTTGAGCTCTGAGTCAAGAGTGTGAGAAATGCGAATATCTTTAGAAAACGAAATGAAACTTAAGTAAATTGGGTCATTCGCTTACACATGAAATTGAGGATTTTAGACCGTTAGTTTCTCATCAAACTTCACCCAAGGAAAAAGAAAATTTCCCTGCTCATAACCGTATACTCGTGGCCCCAATCGCGCAAGTTCGACCGTTGATTTGACGCGGGTCTTTCACGGCTGATCGGCTTATCTAATCGTGCTGAAATCAAATCTTGGCATAGATCCATTGTCAGGGAACTTACCCTATAACGTGAGTAGTGAACCTCCAGATGAGCCTTGTTTGCTAGAAACAGGCACTCTTTGGTTATAAATTAAGTATACCATGGCCCTAGGGCCATTTGCATCAGTTCTGGGCCTATATAAAGCCCTTAAACCACCCCATTCCCATTCCGTACGAATTTTCTAAAAACCCTAAGGGAGAGAGAGAGAAGAGAGAGAGAGAGAGAGAGAGAGAGAGAGAGAGAGAGAGAGAGAGAGAGAGAGAGAGAGAGAGAGAAGGAGAGAAAAGAGGAAGGAAGGAAGAAGGATTCTTGGAGATCCATTCTGGGATTCTTTCCCATAACTCCACCCACTGATTCGCCTCCCCACTTCGCTACGCGACCCATTTCAACTATGATTTGGGTAAGAAATTCAAACCCTAACGTCGTAGTTAAGATCTAGAATAATCATTTGTCAACCTAACTAACGGATTTTGTGATTTAGGTACTCGTCATCCCATTTTCGGGAACGTAGGATTCGAACCGAGTCCGAAACGTGTATTCCAACGAAAGGTACGGACTATAAACATTTAGGTTATAGTTTTCAATGCTTTCAATGTCAGCTAATAATTTATGTTTGACTTGATTACTGCCATATTGTCTTAGATACGACGTCTTCGATATATTATACATGTGTGAACTATGTTGAAGACAAGATGCATTCCATGTGTCTGTTGAAATGTTTGATTGAACATGAAATTGTGATTTGTGCTTATCATGATTTCTAATCTAAGATTCATGTTTTTCATATGCTTGATTACCTCTTTTGTGTAAGAAATTGTTATAGTTCATGTCGTAACTAATCTAGTATGTATTTAGTAATGTGTAGTCTAAGTGTTTAATAAAATGTCTGAATGAGAAATTGCCGATGAATTGTATTTAATAAGGGTATTGAGATAGGATTCTCAATTACCTTATCCATATATATAGTTTCCTTCACGATATCTTAATTTCGTCTACACGATTTATGGATCAAATGCAAATGTTTGGTAACATGTTCAATGTGTTCGATGAAATGCTCAAATGAGGAATTGATTTAGATTGTTTGCTAAATACTGATATGATTATCACATGTATCTACCTATTGCGTCTGAGTAAGATTGGGGCTCCAACATAGCCCAGAAAATCGGTAACAATTCATATAAAGGTGACAGAATTAGTCTCGCCACATTAGGTAACTCGACGAATCTGAGTCTCACGACGATTGTCGACAATGGTTAGGCCACAAGGGGTGCTTATGTGCTTCATGTCGATTAAGTCAACTGTGGTTGTACCAATCGAACTTTTCAAACAAACCGATTGGCCTCTTGTGTGTTTACCATGTATGGACATCATTGCTTGAATTTAAGGTACCACTTACCAATGTAAAAGCCTGTTTCAACCATGGTACCACGATCCGCTAAGACTCATGAGCTGGACATGGTGAAATGGGACACCGTGGTCGAGCTGTCGGCCTATGCTACCGATTAATTTGGTATTCTGTGTACCCTTTTTACCTCTACGATTTGACATTTGTCCCATGTTTTGAGGTTTTCCTGATATGGCTCGATGGCCTATACCATGCGATGATAATCCCTACTTATTGAATTTGATTGGAAACTGGTCGACGAGCGTCCGTTAAACATCCTAAGATGGGAAAATCTCATGAGCTATGGATCGTAGTCATGGAACACTATGCCCGAGCTGTCGACCTACGTTGAGTGACGAGCCTCCCGTAGTGATCATTAAGTTACTTAAATTGGCTAGTTGTAATTAGAATAATAATGGTTTGTCTAATCATGCATTCATAGGATATTGACAATGACGGGTGATTAATTCTAGATGCTGTAGCACGTACCTTAGGTTTTGTGAGGTATCATTTCGCTAGCTCCTAGACCACCGACTATCGGCCCTTGGTCACTATGTGGTAAAAGTTATGTTATGCTAGTGCCCTATGTACGAGTATGTACGATGACTTGGCACCATGCTGTATGAGATATGCTATGCTAGTGACCAGTCTTTTACATGGGCAACGAGCCTAAGTCCGACTGAATGAGCATCCCTAGGTCGATGTGCATTCACGCATCCATGCATTTAAATAAGACCGCATTCTGTTTTGTTTGAATGTCTTGTTGTTTTCAACTATGCTTAGCTAAGGCGGTGGTGTATAATCTTGAGAAAAATTCACACTGAGTTGGTAACTCATCTATTAAATATAAAACCATACAGGTAGCACAGGTGGCTTAATTAATATTCAGGTTCAAGCTGATGAGGAGTCAGGTGTGAATGTCAAGGATGCATGATTGTACCTGCTTAAAGAAGTTGTCCGATCATGCAGCTTACATTTAAATGCATTTTAATGTTTCTCATGTATGGAATTTTATAAATCTTGTATCATTAATATCGAGACATTAGTTTTTATAAGTCATTATGGGCAACCTTTTGTATATTCTAAATGTAAATGTAAATTTTTCTTTATACTAACTTGTCTATTCTACGCTAATATGCTAACTTTGATAAAAGAAAAAGTGTGTGTGTGCGTGTGTGTGTGTGTATGGAATTTGGTTCTTTATAGGTTAACACTCGAGTTTTTGGGAAACGAGTCATATACCCGGGTCCTGAAAACACGAGGCGTTACAGTATTATCGACGAGCTGATCAATTCAGGGAAGAGAAAAATTGTCTTTGGGACAGGCATTGTTCAAATCAGTGCAGTCAACACAGACCCGCTATTTTCCATTTGACTTCTTAATCAACACAATGTTGGTTATCCAATTTGGATAGTAAACTTCTTGGATGAACCCAACTTTAAGGAACTCGTCAACTTCTTCCCCAATTATCGCATATCGCTCGGGGCCGAGTGGTCTACATTTCTGTCGGATTGGTTGGTGACCGGGGTTGACATTCAGGCGATGTACAATGACTTTTGGGTCGATGCCGGACATATCTTCATGGGACCATGTGAAGACGTCTGCATAACGTTGGAGGAGGGTTAGGATCTTGTCCCACAACGGAGTCGTTATAGATGACCTAATCTTGACCGTCCTGGATGGGTCAGAGTCATTGAGTGGAACGAGAATGAGGTCCTCCATGGGACAACCTCTTTCTCCAGAATCTTCTCGGGGGTCCAAAGATCCGATGGTCATCGTCTGATGTGAAGCTCTTAGCGCCATCGTGTAGCATTGTTGAGCCTCATATTGATCTCCTTTAACCAATCCAACACCTTGCTCGGTTGAGAATTTCATTGTTAAGTGATAAGTCGAGACCACAGCTTCGTAGGGCGTTGAGGGATGGTCGGTCGAGGATAACATTGTAGATGGACGGACAATCTACCATCAAAAAGTCAATCATAGTGGTTACATGGTTCTATCCATCCCCAGCAGTAAGTGGGAGCTTTATCAACCCTTCGGGTATGACTCTGCCTCATGAGAAACTGAGCAAAGGAGTTTTGACAGGTTGAAGTTGAGACCAACCTACTCGCATCTTGTCGAATGCTTGTGCAAAGAGGATATCAGCTGATGAAACGGTATCCACAAGGATTCAGAATACTTTGCGGTTGACTATGGTCATTGTGACCACGAGCGCATCGTCGTGCAGATGGTGAATTCCTTAAGTGTCCTCTTTAGTGAAGGTCAAGCTGCAGGTTTCGAACTTTTGTTCTTTCGTAGGTCTGCTGGTATAAAGATTTCACGTTCGGAATTGGAGTAACCGATGCTCGCGTGTGGACTTTTCGAGCTTGGTTCGAATCTCCTCCACCACCAAGGTCCTTGAAAATGATGTGGATCTCTCCGATTGGCTCATTATTGATGGGTTATGCATCTTTTGAAGCAGCCTGATCTCCTCGGTGGTTGACATACTCCCCAAGGTACCCACTGCGAATGAGTGCTTTGATCTCTTGTTTGAGATCGAAATAGTCACTTGTCGAATGGCCGTAATCTAGATGGAAGAGGCATTATTTATTTTTTCTCCTCTTATTGGGATTAAATTTCAACTTGCTCAACCACTTGAGATTGCATTTATCATGTATCTCCATCAAGACTTGTTCGGGCGTCTTGTTAAGAGGAGTACATGTCTTAAATTTGTTGTCGGGCCGCTTCTTTGGATGTTGATTGTCTTGCGATCGGTCGTACTTCCTCTTCTTGCTTCCCTGGTCGAACTAGGTTCTACCTTTGGTTGCTCTTCGCTTGCCACTCCTTTTCCTTAGACAACTTTTCGCAGGGTAGAGGCTTCCTCGGCATTGGAGTATTTCTGCGACTTGTTCAGTAGGTCAGCCATCGTTGTTGGCGGGTTTTTATCTAATGAGAAGAGAAACGTGGGTTCCCTTAATCATCCCATTATCACAGTTAGAGCAAGTTCCTCAAAGTGTTTCTGCACTTGCATCGCTTCAAGCTTGAAGCGCTTGAAGTAATCCTTTAACATCTCTCATTCTTTTTGGATGACGTGGAGAAGGTGTGAAGCTGGTTTAAGTCTTTCCTTTCCCTTAATGAAGTTCGTGATGAAAATCTGTCTGAGTTGGGAGAATGAGTTGATGGAGTTCGGCTTTAATTGCTTGAACCATAGCCAGGTGGTTCCGGTTAAGGTTCGGGAGAACGCTCGGCATATGACCACAGAGGATGCGTTGTGGAGCTCCATCTAGACCCTGAAGGACTCTAAATGCTCAAATGGGTGGGTAGCCCTCTCGAAAGGGGTGATTTGTGGTATACGTAACCTGTCTAGCAGTTGTGCCTCTATAATGTCCGTGGTGAATGGAGGCTCAGTCTCCTCCATTACTGCTTCCAATGGAGTTGGGGCATTTATGCGGTAGACTTGTCGCATGTCTTCTATCTATCCTCATGAGTCCTTGAGCTTGACTTTCCATGGTTCTTCAACTAGAGCTTTTTCGCACTTCTTTCGGTCCAGTTCATGACATAGGTCGGAAACATGCAAAGTCGCGGTCCCAAAAACGTGAGAAGGGGTTGGTTTAGTTGACCCAAGCTGCCAACTCCTCTGAGAGTCAGTGGGCGTATGGGCAGACTGAGGAGGGTTATGGCCCATTTGCTCGTTTTCCTAGACGAATCTCTGTACTTGCTAGCCTAATTGCTCCAACAATTGCCTCATGGAGTTCATGTTGTTTTTCAACATCTCAACTTGTTGCTCGATAGAATTCAACTGTCCTCCTCAGTTGCGAGATCGCTGGGCCTGCCTTGTGGGACTGGAGTCAGCCTGTTGTTGGGAGGTGGAATCCCGGTGACTATGAGGCTGTTCTGACAGCATAAGGTCTAGTGCAACAAGAGAGACTCTGGTTTTCTTCTTTCCTCTAGCCATCACGGTTCTTCTAGGAAAGTGGGAAATGACTTTATTGTTGCTTCCCACACAAGGCACCAAACTATTGATGCAGTTTTTCGGTGGACCCGCCTTAAACCCTGAAGGATACCTGCACATAAGAAACAAAAGATGAAAGAAAGACCGTGGCTAGTGCGGGGGACCCTCCGATGCCAAAGTCAGGGAGGGATCTGGGTCTTTGTGAAAACAGTTCAAAGGAAAAAAGTCACTAGTCTCTTTAGGTTTATGAGTTGTGTACCTTTCACCGTTTAGGGGCTTCCCTATTTATACGAGAGAGAAAATTACACCATTGGAGATCTTTCCCATTTAGATCTCTAAGGATCTCGAAGATCTTCTTTGGAACGTGGGTGTTTGAGAGCTTCGAGATCGTGGCCTTATCTCTTGAGATCTTTGGGCCATTAGCCTCGAAAAGACCAAGCATTATCTGGGAACTGATAGACCCACCCACCCCTTAGGCAAGGTCAGATGGTAGAGGCAAATGACGCCTCAGAGGTAGGTGGTACCAAGCTATCAATAGGTTGATACCATCTCAATGTTGATATCGATCGAGCAGGCTTGTGATGTCCTTCTGATTGTCGATCCTAGTAGCCCTTATCTTCCTTTGTCGAGCCTAATAGTTCTTACCAAACTTGTTGTTCGGGGAGTTCGTCGAAGGTCATGCCGACCTATGGTTGTGCCGACCTATCTTATGGCCGTGCCGATTTACGGTCAAGATGACCTATATTATGGTCAGCCTTTCTCCACCAGTAGTTATCTTTGGGATAGTTTGGCTTATTGGCTCATGTCAATTGTTGGTTCAACGTCTTTTCATGGATCACTCCGTTTTTCCCATAACAATATTTATGCTTTCTCTTCATCCATGTCTATGTGACCTTATGAACAGCTTTGATTACAAACATTAGAGTGGGGCCTAAGAAGGTTTCAATGGTGGATGTCATTATTACCACTACTTCCCATGCTGTGGTCAACTTGAGCCGTCGATTTGCCTCCTTTTAGGTTCATGCCCTAAAATGATCTGTCAAAATGAATAGACAACGTGGATAAAATGCATACATCACTGCGGGCACCATAGAGCCCCTGCTAGGACCATCCATCTCTAGATAGGTCACAGTGGTAGTACCAAATCCACATTCATTTGTTAAACATGTGGTAACTCTTTCACTAAGCACATGTGGGACACATGTATGGTCATCCTTATAGTGGGCCACTCAAGATGGGGACTAAGTTGTGCTGATCAAACAACCCTAACTAATCAATAGATGGCAATCATATGGATGATGTAGGTCCTAATGATCAATTAATTAATGTGTGCTTCAGGCTTTACTTTGTCTATGATTAAGCCCATAATTTGTATGCTCGATATTTCCATACATGTAATGGATGAAAGGCTACAACTTTATTGCTACATAAAAACACCCACATGTGATCAATATAGGTGGGGTCAAAACCACAAAGAAAATGATCCAAACAAAAAACCAAAGGGCCAAACTAAAAGAAGAGACAAGAGGCACAAAGATTTACATGGTTTGACAATATACCTACTCTACATGGTAGTAACACAAAACTTTCTTCTTCACTAAAATAAGAGAAACAAAAATACAAGATTCACCTCTCCTACCTGTACAAAAAATTCCACATCAAGGAATACTCCAGAAGATGAATTAATAGAATACATCTCTCTACTTACGATCCTTATATAGACAACACCATATGAGAGAGCATGCGGGAAAACCTAAAAGTACTAGGCTTCACCATTTATGTATGTATGTCTATACGTACACAAGAGGAGTGGAGAAACGACACCTACAAATAGATATCTTCTCATGTAGAGATGTGTAGACAAACACGTCACTGCCTTAACATTCTCCTACTTGAAGACTAGTTTTTCTAATTGTAACATGTTGAATTTTAACGGCCAAAGTTTATACTTGTGCTTAAGAAAACCAGGTGTTAATAATTGAATGAATTGGATGCTTTCAAAATCACACCTTATTTTTTTCATTTAGATCACATCCAGTTGTATTCATGAAGGTAACCAGTGACGAGAATAAAATCAACTGTATTTATTACTTCATTAGAGAAAAGAGTTCAACAAATTATCAAATGCCCTCTCAATGGAAACTTATTACATTATCGAGTTTGTAGAGGAAATATAAAACTAAATTATAAACTATCTTCTTATTCATTCAGTATAATCTTCCATGGGAAATGGTCTTCTAGGTCTTTAATCTGTACATCACCTGCATCATTTGTACGGTTGGAGAGGGTCAATGCCATACTCATACCGATGGTTATCCTTTAAGATTAATAATAATTCAAGAGATTCATAAAAGTAATATAAGGGTTCTAATACATCACGTATTCCACTACTACGAGAGGTATTAGCATGCGCAACCAACCTACATGAATGCATGCCTAGTAAAGTGTGTGCGACTCATCATAGGTAGTGATCATCATAATGTGGAATATAATTCATAGAAAGTTCGATTCGCCCCACATCCCATAATTACGAAAATTCATCGATGTGTCCAACGTTACTGTGGATTTATGTGAACATCTCGAGGTGGCACAACAACGCAGTTGACAGATTTACGTAACATGATGTGTCCATGGAGTGACTATTTACGACATCCAATCCTGAAAAAGTGATGTAACACATATAGGGGTGTACATCGAGTCAAGCTGGCCTCTGCTGGACTTGGCTTGGCCACCAGATGACCTCAGCTCAAACTCGGCTCAGCTCGGCTCGGTTTAGTCAGCAGCTCGGGCCAGTTCGAGCCGAGTTTGAGCCAAGGTCGAGTTGAGTTCACCATTCTAGCATTTCCATAAACACATGGACTACACCTTCAAAATCCCATTATTTGTAAAATAAAAGCAATGGTTTTATAGGTATTTTATCAAACACCTCCTAAGCAACATAAAAACCAAGAAAAGCACTTAGCTGGTTCCATCTAACAGGGTAAATGAGGCCCACAACTATATGGCCAATACAAGCTCATCATGAATGCTATCACACATCCAAACCACCACGTAGCACTTGGGCTGTTGGTTGTATTGGGTCACAAAAGGCTCTATTTATCAATTCAACGATTGGAGTTGTCCAAAGGCAGTAGATCTCTCGATATCAGTAGTACAGAAACAACCTACTAATGGGTTCAACTATTTATGCCTATAGCTTAGTGGTTGTATGATGCATTTTAGCATTGAGATCTTGGGTCCGAGCCCAGCTTACTTGAAAATGCATATCCAGCTACCGGGTTGGAATAGAAACTTGTCATAGTAGGACATGCAATTCAACCTTACCAACTCAAAAATTCCATCAGCCCGACAGTCTGACACTTCGTTGAGTCATTTCATCAAACACTTGGTGAGCAACATCAATAACAAAGTAACCAAGTCGCTGAACTGGTTCGATTCGAGCTAGATTTGATCTGAGTTGAGCTGGGGCCAGCTCGTACTTTGCTCGAACTCATTTTTGAGCTATAAAAAAATAGCTCGACTCGGCTCTAACTCAGCTTCGAATCGAGTTGAATTGAGCTTTTTCAAGTCGAGTCGAGCGAGTTAACCGAGCTAGCTTGGTTCGTGTACACCTCTAAACACATATGGCGATTTACTTACATCGATTGTGCACTACGCCAACCAACCCAAGGAATTACGTGCCGACCAAGAGGGCCGCTACCCGTAACGCATTACGTTCACGATAAATGTTTGAATTACTAGTTTTGATATCTCTAACACATCACTTGCATTGATAGAGAGATAATTCAAATTATGGGAGTTTTGAAATTCTAAGGCACATGCCCAAGCTATAAAGTTAAATAGCACATGGCTAATAAAATAAGGAGGAGAGCAGTAATGGCTAACTCAACAAAGAGGAGAGTAGAAATGTAACGCCCTGAAATTCGGGGGGGTCGAGCATAACTCAGCTCCCGAGTTTCAAAACATCACTTATGCAACATTTTTTATGATGGATAAATGTCGTCTGTATTAGTGCATAAAATATGAAATAGATTAAGCCAAATCAGCAAATCATAATCTAGGGACAATTAGAAAATGCAAGCGAAAGTCTGAAATACATATATACACCAGTACAAGTCTCCAAAATATGAGTGCTCTGCCAGGTCAATAAGTATAAGTCTTGTTTCAAAATACATATGACAAAATGTAATAGTCCTCTATAAAGTGTAAACCCTGAAGCCTCGGTAATTCAGAACGGTCTAAGTGAACCCGCCTGAATACTGCATAAACGAGAATGCCTCCTCGTCATCCTCGAACTCTGGCTCTGCCTCGCAGGCATCACCATCACCTGCAGCTAAGACAGAATCTGGTTGGTGTTTAATCACCATCCCAGAACATGGGAGTGAGTGATCAACTTAGTGAAACTATACAGCAAAGGTTAACATTTTATCAATTTAATCAAGAAGAAATGATAAAGCAGTACAATCAAAAAAGTCCTAAATATTCTGTTTAATACAAGAATGATATGCCATAATGATGCATGCCCTCGCTTGCACTCTCTCAGCGTCTTCATCTTACGACGCGCATGGCAACCACCCGAAAGTGCTCTTCCACGCCAAAGTACATGCAATGCGATGCATAGACGTGATTACCAAGTTCTTATTCATCCTTTTCATACAGTAGGATTGGAAAGCTAAGGTACCTCCCTTATATCAATTCCCAATCAATGATCCATTTTAGGGTCGTCAGTCCTAGTAAATCTCATACGATGTTTGGTTCTAAGTCGCTATAAAGGGCTCGTCACCAATCAATACAGGCCTAATCATACCCTGGATACTATGTTAAGGCTCGTCGCCCCAATGCAATCTCAGGATATACTCGAGGTCACTACAGAGGGCTCATCACCAATCAGTGTAGGCCGAAAGCACGAATACCGTATCCCATACCACCGTATTCGGCTCACGAGTTTGAGTTGCTCACTGGTCACTACGAGGAGGCTCGTCGCCCCAGCATAGGCCGACAGCATGACCACGGTGTCCCATACCACCATGTCCGGCTCATGAGTCTTAGCGGATCGAAGAACCAAGGTTAATAGGGTTTCACTGGTGAGTTTGGTACATTAGATTCAAACAATAGCATCCAAACATGATGAACATACATTGAGTGAATTGGGTTAAATGACGAGCTCGACTAGGACGCGTGCACGTTGAGTTGATCGACATGAAATGTATAAGCATTCCGTGTGGCCTAACCACTGCCGACATCCCAAGTATGACTCGGATTCGTCAAACACATCCTGCGTGGCGAAAACAACCTCAGCCACCAGTTTGAGGACTGTTACCGATTACCTAGACTGTGATACAGTCCCAACTATGTACAATCATAAGAGTGAATATTTAACTCAAATTCTACCATCATATGAACATGTTAAGGAATATAACTTAAACATGGATACACAGTATATGGAGGAAATCATACACATAGTTAACATGAATAAGTAAACTAAATATTTCATGGAGGAAATCATACATACAAGCAAGGTAGTTGGGATTTCATATCTCAACTCCCTCATAAATTATACTTTACTAACTACTAACTCATTCAGACATTTTTACAAACACTTAGACTACACTTTTCAACATACATCACGTATGTCGGCCGTATTACGTATTAGGGCAAATCCTTTTGCCAAGGAGTTATCGCACACATAACAAACATCAAATTTTAAATGCATACAAACATTTCAACAAACACATGAAATACTCTATTTACAACATAGGTTATAAATATACGTAAAACAAAACAGATAGCGCATTTAGCATGTGTAATGGCACCCACATCAATAATAAATCATTATTTGACATTGAAAGTCTTGAAAACTATAACCTATAGGTAGATAGTCCACACCTTAAACTGGTAAACGGTACGAATAAGATTTAGACGATAAGTCTTCATCAATGGCGGATTGGCAACCTAAGGCATGAATTAGGTTAGCTACATCAACACTTGGACTATTCTAAGCTCTAAAATAGGTTAGGGTTTGATTATCTTACCTAAATATGGAATTAGAATTACCGGAATAACGATTCGAATAGGTGGATTAGGCACGTAGTGAAGCTGGGAAGAATTTCAAGATAAATCACCAACTTCTCTCTCACTTTCTCTCTCTTTTCTTCTCTTTCTTCGCTAGGGTTTGAAAATTCATATGGAATATATGAGAGAGGGTTTGAGGCCCTTATATAGGCCCAGAACTAGCGAAAATAGCCCCATGGCCAAGGTATACTTAAGTTATAGCCAAATCGGGCTTATTCCGATCCAATGGAGCATTTCTGGAGGTCCCTTTACTGAATGCGGTCAAACTTAAGCTCACAGATACTGGATCTAGGTCAAGCTAGGTTTTTAGTCCGATCGGATTTACAGATCGACCGTGGTGGACCAGTTTCAGTTCAATGGTCACCGAAACTCGATCAGGGCCACAAGTATATTTGCATGAGTATGATATCTTCCCTGATCCGAGGGTGTATTTGGGTCGAATTTTAACGGTCTGAATGCTTATAATCGGTCCGCAAGTGACACGACTCAGATTACTTACATTTATATTTAATTTCATAAAAGCTTCACGTTCTCACACACTTCACTCCGGTCTCAAGAAAATAGTCCCAGGACCTCTTTTGGACTTGATTTTTGAGGTGATTGTCAAGTCCAACTAGGCGATCATAATTGTCTAAGTTCATAGCTTTTGGACTTTCGACATGCGGTCCAGGTCTGATACAGAGTTTCTGAATGCTCTCGAGAGCAACTGGGTTTAGAGTTTACTCTTAGATTTTAGGTAATGTAAAGTTACTAATTCTACAGGTTTTGGGTCTTGCAGACCATATTTAAAGTGATTGGTGATAATTTCATAGGTAATTTAGTTTAGCGCTAGTTAATTCTCGATAAATTTCTAAAGGATTTCTGCCTGAGGTAGTACTCGGGTCTTTGTATGGACTTTTTCAGGATGTTACAAGAAATGACTAACTCAACAAAGACGAGAGTGGGAATGGCCAACTCAATAAAGAGAAGAGCAGAAAGGGCTAACTCAATAAAATTAGTGAAGGCAAGGGCAAGACTTGTATCCATCGCCCCATATAAAAATAATGAAGATCACTTGTAATTAACATCATACCATAATTTTCAAGGATAAATAATTGTTGGTAGTAAATTAACAACTACAGGGAAATAATCATAATATCATGAAAACATGTAAAACGCAAGATGATTCTTATCAACTTAAATTAATGCAAACTTAAAGGAATCCCTCACATAAATTCAGAAGCTCATATATAATTAACATCACACCTTAACCATTATTCTTAAAGAATAAATAATTTATGGTGGTAAATTAAATATTTGAAGGGAGGATTTAAAGCATGTGAGGGAACAGAATAAATCGTACCAACTCAAATTAATAGAAGCTTAAAGGAATCCCTCACCTGAGCCTTAGATCTAAAACCTAGGTAGATATCCATGTAGGAAAGCTTTTTCATGAAAAGCTTCCACATGAATCACGACATCACTTGAGGAAGAGGAAAACACCATACATATGGAGAAGGAAGAGGGCATCTAGGCTTCTTCTTCTCTCTCTTTCTCTCTCTTTCTTTCTTTTTCCTTTTTTTTTTTTATCTTTTTCCTTTTTTTTATCTTTTTCTTTTTCTTTCTCTCTCTCTCTCTCTATCTCTTTCTCTTTCTCTTTCTCTCTCTCCTCCTTGGACATAGGGGGTATGGGCGTGTGAGTGGAGAGGGGACACATAAAGGAGTGTGCATGTGAGAGGGGTGTGTTTCCCATCCAGTTGGATTGGGACTCTCCAATTTGCCCTTTTTTAACAATTTTTCTTTAAATATAATTTGTTAATTGTATTAGGGTCATCAAATAGAGCTGAGGCATATAATTTTCTTAGTAATTAGAAATTTAGATTGGCTTATCTTGAAAATTCTCCTAACGTGTGCCAAAACAAACTTAATATCAATTAATGGTCCACACTTAATAATCATGGCCCAAATTTGGAAGAAATGTATAGTCAGGATAGGCAAATGGTTAAACAAAATTCGATGGTTGATTGATGATGAAAAAAGCCTAAATATAAAATTTCACTTTTTATACAAAAAGGAAGGAACCGGCTTCAACCTTCAACAATGTAGGATCATAGATCGGGGCTTAAATTTTATACAACCTCTTAGTCATATGAGGACAAAGTATGGTTCAAATTTGAGTTGCGATGGATAAAATGAAGTGGTTAAATCAGAAGATCTAAATTTATTAGGAATTGGCAGGCCTTGACAGGATAACTTCCTACATAAGGAAAAGCCTACCAAAGTGGTGTCTTCATATTTCACACTTGGGCCATATGATAGACAATTCAAGTCATTCATATGAAGAGAAATATCCTACTACGACTACCTACGAGGTTTCTTCACTCGATAGACACCAAAATCAACAGTTAAGGGGCTGATTTGTTAATTGGATCACTTTTACATTGATCTAAGTGCCGAATTTTGACATGTATGGTTAATTTATGATATAGAGGCATGATATAAAATTTCACATCAAACAGAACATAGGAACCATGTGATCAAGAATTCAGGGGTATAGGTTAATGAAATTTTTATAATTATTGCTGATACAATAGTTTTGGAAAATTTAATGACTCCACATGGTCATAGGTACATTTCTAAGTAATTATTATAAAAGAACTTATATCTAAATCATTATAAATAAGAAATTATTCATCAAACTAATTAAGAAAATGTACATATATCAACCAATGAATGGATGATCAGATGATATGTTAAAAATATAAGACTTCATGGTTGAAACTCTAACAGTGTATATAAGTATATATACGATCAGTTTTGTGAACAGAAGAACATAAGGTGGGGTTTTGGAGTGATTAGGGGGTAAAACATGTGTATCGTTAGATTCGAGTGTCTTGTTCATAGTGTAAGTTTATTAGATTGTAGTTTTGATGGTGGGTTAAGCATATTCATAAGTAATGAATAAGATGAACGGATCAGAATCTTAACTTGATGTGTGTAACAGCAGATGTAGAGATCAAGTAGCTAGTTTACTACGATCGGGTAGTCCAGAATCAATGTAGTCGGTTAGATGTCTCTATCTAGTAATGCATATTTGACTGAGCGGTTAGTTATGACGGACAAGCGAGAATATTTGGGTATATGATTATCTTATCTTAAAATCAACGGTTAGATTGCTTGATCACCCACCTTAGATTCTTCACAAAATCTATATCTTCTAGCTCCTCTAGCTCTAAGGATGAGAAATCAATGGATGAGATGAAGTGATCAGGGCTAGATTAGGAGAGTTTTTAGGAAAAGAGGACTGGAAGAAGGTGGGGGTAGGGACGTCCAAGATCTTGCTAGGGGGAGAAGAGAGAGAGAGAGAGAGAGAGAGAGAGAGAGAGAGAGAGAGAGGGAGAGAGAGAAGGCTTTTAAGGGAAGTAATCATTACCTCTCTTACTTATGATAGAGAAAGTGATGATTGTAGTAGGGAGATACAAACAAGGTTGTAGGGTAGTAGCCTTTTAGAAATATTAACCTAGGATGACATCATATACATGGAAAAATGTGCAAGCCATGATACGGTCCACCAATCACATAATTAGTGGCCCAAATCGACGTTGCTCATATCTTAAGATGTACACATTGGATTAATGCACGAACGTGGTGTTAGAGCCGTGACAACAATACGGACAAGATAGCATAGGTCTCAGGCCAATTCGAGTCAGGTCAACATGATCAAACTTGAGGAAGGCCACAAACACTAATCAAAGGTTACGGGCCGCCAGAATTCGACCAGTAGGACTGCGGGATCATGAGAAATGAAATGCATACTTACACACACATGAACTCGGGTTGGGTCTTACAACCCTTTCCACCAATAAAGAAATTTCGTCATCAAAATTGACTAATCCAGGACAAACTGAGCATGCAAAAACACCATCATATAAATAGCAATCACAATTCAAAAGAGAAAGCATATTCTCAATGATCAGATTTGTGTTAGAGAATAGATGTAAGGTTAGGATAGCTATATTGGCATCGTACACATGTACATAATAAGTTAAATTTCATGGTAATACTCGGGTATTGAAAAGTTTGGGGTGTTACACTAATAGTATGAAAAACACTCATAATAACAGTTGCCTAAACTCCACCAATTGTTAAGTAATAATAAGCCCAAGAGAAGTCATGCACCAAATAAACTCCTTTCTTATAATAGACCTTTTCAACATATTCGTTATGTTGTTGTCAGTGTAAATCTTCTCCAATGATCATTTCATCTTCCATCATGTCACGAACAAAGTGATGTTGAACATCAGTGTCTTTAGTTTGAGCATGAAATATGTGATTTTTTTTCATGTGTAACGTGCTCTGGCTATCACAATAAATAACCACCAGTTTCTGATTGAATTCAATTCTTCTAACATTCTCTTTAACCAAATGTCTTCTTTGCATGCTTATCTAGCTGATATGTACTCTATTTCTATAGTAGACAAGGCCGCCATTGATTGTAATATCGATATTTAACTAACCACATAGCTAGCCAAAGAGAAAATATAGCATTTGATAGAATTTATTTTATCACAATCTCCTATATAATCTACATCCACAAATCTAACCAACTTTAAATTTTGGCCATTATAACAAATAGTTGTCTGTATTCTTCAAGTATCAAAGGATCCACTTACAATAGTCCAATGATCTTTACTCAGGTTCACTATGTATTTACTATTTTTCCTACTACTTGCACCATATCTGATCTAATACACACCATCGTGAACATGAAGCTTACTACCACTGTGAATATGATACCTGAGATTTCTAATATGAAGACAACATACAACTAACAAATAATAGTATTAACTAGTTTAGATTTCTACATATTGAAGTGGCACAAAACTCTTTCAATAAACCTTCTAGGACATCCAAACTTTCATGTTCTTTTTTCTATCTCTAAGTACAATCATCCTATGAATCCAATTAACGGCACTCATTTTTCATATGAAATTCTCTAGTCTAATAAGCTTTTAATGTTGTAATAATATATCTACTAGTACTTGTAACTAACATGTTATTCACATATAATAACAATATAAGAAAGTACTATTACCATTGCTATGAACGTATGCATAATGGTCTGTCTCATATCTCTAAAATTTCAAGCTTATAATGAAGGAATCAAACCACTTGTACTAACACCTTCGTGGCTACTTTAAACCGGAAAGCGATTTTGTTTAGTTGATAAATTAGTTTCTTCTTATTTTTTTCAATAAAACTTCCTATTTGAGTTGTATACATTTCTTCAACAAGATTTCCATGCAAAATATAACTTTCACATCCAACAGCTCAAGCTTCAAATCAAGAATCATTGTTATACTCAATATAGTACAAATAGTACTTAATCAGATAACAAGAGAAAATTTCATAAAAGTCAATATCTGATTTCTGAGTATACCATTTTATCACTAATCGGGTATCGTATTTTTCAACGTTAATATTAATATATATTTTCTAGCTTGTAAATCTATTTGCAACCAAAAGTCTTCCATATTTCGAATAATTCAACTAATTCTTAAGTCTTGTTTTTTATGCAAATCATGCATCTCATCCTCCCTAGCACTATCCATTGACTAACATCTAAAAATTAACATGTCTCTTGGTATGAATAAGTCTCATGATCTTTTGTCATGCAAGCATAAACCATAACATAATCCTTGAACAAAAAAGAAGAAGAAGAAGAAGGTTTTACAGCTATCTTTTTTCAACCTTAATCACTTTAAGTTTCATAACTCGGTATCTCATTTACTTGCTCTTCATCACCTTATCTTTCACGATATCATCAACCTATTAATCATGTGAATAAACATGTTGATTTTGAATATCATTTGAATATTCTAATTTAATTATTTCTTGCGACTGTAGGCTCGATAATTCTATATTTTTCTGCAAGAAATCTTTATTTAAAATAATATATCATCTAATTATTAACTTGTGTCCAATAGAGTCCCATAATCTTTACCCCTTTGTTTTATTTACATGGCTAATAAAAATAACTTTAGATTAGTCCTGTACTTTTTAGGAATCCACATATAAGCTCCATAACCAAAACTATGAAAGAACTAATGATTAACATATTTTTCAAACTATACCTGTAACACCCTGAAAATCGGGGGTCGTGTATAAACTCAACTCCCGAGTTCCAGACCGTCACTTATGCAACAAAAATGATTATGATTCAATGTTGTCTGATTTAAAGCATTCACATGAGTAAAAGTATACCAAAACTACAATTCATACTTCAGATCCAGTGATAAAAGCAAGCGGAAGACTAAACAATATGTATATCACTGTATGGAAAAACAAAGTAAATCTCGTCAGTCTCCAAAGTATGACTACATCTCTGAGTCTCATATAATATACATGAACAAAATAAATATCCAAAATGGTCCCACTGAAATCCCATCGATCCAGGTCGCCTACGCGAAGCCATCGTGATACTGCATGTACGAGAACTCGTCCTGGTCCTCGTCAAAGTCTGGCTCCACCTCCTGGATCTCAGCCTCACCTGCATCTACAACAGGGTCTGGTGGGTGTTGCAAACACCATCCCATAACGTAGGAGTGAGTGATCAACTCAGTGGAATCATAGAGCAAAGATTAGCATGTTCACAATTCAATGATGCGATAATAGTAAAGCAATAAATCAGACAATCCTAATACTGTTGTTAATGTAAGATGACATGACGTGATGTATGCCCTCACCGACGATCTCCCTCATACAGAAACATCTTACGACCGCGGCATGCCACACTCCCTAAAGTGCTCCACATCTTCCAGGCACATGCAATGCTATGGTGATATGATTTTCAAGTTGTTATTAGTCTATTCAAACAGCAGGATTGGAAAACTAAGGTACTTCCCTTGTATCAATCCCAACACAGATCCTGTCTAGGGTCGTCACTCCTAGAAATCTCATACGATGTATATTTCGTAGGTCACTGCAAGGGCTGTCAGGGCTGTTGCTCACACTCGTTGCACCGCTCCCCCATCACCTTATCAGTACAGGCCTACTGTACTCTACTGCAATGAAAGGGTCGTCGCCTCCCGTGGACTCAGAATACGCTCGCGGTCACTACAAAGGACTCGTCGCCTGATCAGTGTAGGCCGACAGCTAGAATATAGTGTCCCATACCACCATAATCTGCTCACGAGTCTAGGTGCTCACTGGTCACTACGGGGAGGTTTGTGGCCCCAGCGTAGGCCGACAGCTCGACCACGGTGTCCCATACCACCATGCCCGGCTCATGAGTCTTCGTGGATCAAGGTACCATAGTTAACAGGGTTTACAATGGTAAGTTCAGTACCCTAGGTTCAAGTAGTTATGACTCATACAAGGTGAACATACATCGGCCAGTCGGGTTGCTTGACGGGCTCGACTAGCGCTATCGCATCTCAAGTCGAACGACATGAAGTGCGTAAAACACTTCGCGTGGCCTAACCACTACCGCCAACTCCAAACACGAATCACGTTCATCGACGCGTCGTTCGTGGCTATGACCAGTCAGCCACGAATTCGCTCGATTACCGACTGCCTGGACTAGGTCTAGTCCCAAACATTTATGGAATCACATTAGCAATTTATGTAAGAGCGTTGGACTTGAAATACAATCATGTAAGCATGTTAACACATGTTATAACATTCAACTTAAGCAAATCTTCAACACATACATTCCATGCATTGTAATGAAATCGTGCATAAAGTCAACATGTAGGAAATCATTTAGGTCAGCATATTAACTGAGAAATCAATCTCAAACTACCACATAACATCATTTAATTCAATACATACTAATACAAGTATTTATACAAACACATACACTACACACTTAAGTCTACATATAGTATGTCGACCCGAAGTGCGCAATTAGGCGAATCTCTCCGCCATACTAATTATGCACGTATTCCTAACTTCCTAATGCGACAACAAACCATGTCAATCACATCAGCAAAATATGAATGTAAACAGTACTTCCTACAAATAACTAAAATGCCCTAAATCTCATATTCTTCGTTAGTTTACGAAACGGGAAACGGAGAGCATTTTGTACATGTCAAACGGCATTGCCGTCAATAATCTACTATTAAACGACATTGAAAGTGTTGGGAACCGTCAATCAAAGCGTCTAAAATCCTCACCTAGTCTCTTACGGACGCGTGATTTCGAACGGAGCTTGTATGCTTCGTCAACGGCAGTAGGAGAACCTATTTTACAAGTTACGTTAGCTTACACGCTAAGAATCTAAGTAAACCCTAAATCAGCAAGTTCTAGGGTTGTTTTATACCTGAAAGAACGGAAAAATCAGCAGCCAGATGATTGGGAAGAGTTGCTGAAGCAGTAGCAATCGGTGGCTCAAAGACGGGAAAAATCCCTTCCACTCTCTCTCTCAAACTCTCTCTGCTTTTCCTAGGGTTTGCAATTTTCGGATGGGAGAGGGAAATGAGGGTTTCAACCCCTTTTATAAGCTTAAAAATGCCGGAAACAGTCTCCGGAACGAAGTTTACTTGGTGCCTATCCATTTAGGGACTGTTTCGGTCCAAAAGTTGCTTTCTGGTGGTCCCCTGGTCGATTGCGATCGGACTTAAGCTCATGCGTACCAGATGTAGCACATATTAAGTTTTCAGTCTGGCAGGGTTCGCAGATCGCACGTGGCGGACCAGTTTCAGTTCAGCGGTCACCGCACGTAGATCAGGGCTGAAAGTCTCATGATAATAAATAGAAATTTTTCCTGATCCGAGGGTGTAATCTGGATGAATTCTGACCGTCAGAACACTTAATACTGACGCGTCAAGTCGTGTGCTAGATTTGAATTTGAAATTCCAATTCTGTCCCTATTCGCGGTCTCTTCCGTCCGGGTTCAACGAAATAGTCTGTGATTATCAGTTTGACTTGATTTTCGAGATGATTGTCAAGTCCAGCTGGGCGGTTCTAACGGTCTAAGATAGGAGGTATCGGACTTTCGACGCGCAGTCTAAATCCAATACAAGAATTCAAAGTGGTCCAGAGAACAAACCCGCTTAGAGTTTGATCCGAGGTTATAGAGTATTATAGAGTCATTTGTTCTACTCGATTTGGGTCTTGTAGAACGTATTTAAAGTGATCAGGGACTATTTCCCAGCTACTCTAGCGTTGTGCTAGCTAACTTACACTTAATTTCCATGGAAATTAATTCTACGCGATTTCGGGTCGAGTTGGTGCTCGGGCCCAAGTATGGATTTTTCACGGGCGTTACAATACCTCTTCAAGAATATTGCAATTTAGTGCAATTGTAGGAGAATGATTTATTGAGTAACAAGTCATGTTAACGACTTCTACCAAAAAATATTACTGAAGCCTAACCGAACTCAACATGTTCCTAACACAATTCATAAGCATACTATTCATATATTTTGCAACTCCATTCTATTATGGAGTATTAAAGGCTATGTAGTGAATCTCAATGTCATGTTCACTGTAAAAATCTTTGAAATCTTCTGAGTTGTAATCTCATCCAATATCAGTTCTTGGACACTTAATTTTCTTTCCCTTCTGATTTTCTACAAATGTTTTAAACTTGACAAAACATTAAAAAGTATCACTCTTCCTTTTCAACATGTAAACCCACACATTTCTAGAGAAATTGTTAATATAATAAAATAAACAAAGTACCTTGAACTTCCTAAGTATTCGACATGAGCCTCACAAGTGTCAAAATGAATTAAATATAAAACATTCTTACTTTTGGTAGTATATAAGGGAAAATGAACTCTATAAAGCTTTCCAAACAAATAATTCTCACAAAAATTTAAATTAATAAACTTTAAAGCATGAAGTAAATTGCAATCAAGAAATACATCTAGTCCTTACTTGCTCATGTGGCCTAACTGCTTACACAAGAGAGTATTATAATTTTTTATGACATTAGCAACAACGATATCGCCAACTACGATATCTCCAATCAACAATGGCATCGCCAACTATGATATGTCCATTTTGCAATCTTCAATTGACACTTTTTGTCATAAAATTTGTAGTCATTTTCATCGAACATTTCCAATGACAGAAGACTCTTATGCAGGTCTAATACATGCCTCACATCGAAAGCTATATGTGTGATACCATAATACGTAGTAATTTGACATATCCAATCATAATAATTTTACATATGCTATTGTCGCCCATATAAACTATACTACCATTACATGATTGTCATGTGTAGAAACAATCTTTATGTGGAGTCATATGAAATGAAGAACCCAAATCTAAGATCCATCAATGGCTCTAATTCCCTCGTGGAATCACTGTCGACAACACTTTTCCATCTTTAGATGAATTGTCTTCCTTAATTAGACTTTCTTAAGAACCCTTTGAATTTGATGCTTGGCTATGCGAATCAAGTTTGTAATTTCTGATTTTATAATTTTTACACAAGTGACATTTCTTTCCACAATTCTAGCACTTATTTTGTACCCTTTCAATTTGTATCTCATTTGATCTCTTCTATCAGTACCATTTTTAGTATATTTTCCTTGACCATAGTAACATTATTGGTAGATTTCTCACTCTTTTTTTGCGGGACTCTTTGGTAAGTAATGCGGATACAAATGACTCAATATTGAAATCTAGATCATTACTAAGATTTACGATCAAACCATCCTAAGAATTTGACATTGAACAAAGAAGAAGTGTAATCTTTTCATCATCATCAATCTTTATATCGATCATTGTCAATCTGCTAATTACGGTATTAAACCCATTCAAATATTCTTGCAAAGATGACAATTCGTTTACCTTCAAGCTGTATACTTATCGTCAAAGAAGATCTTCCATAACATCGATTTCCCTTCATATAGGTTTCATAATTTATTCCCATAAATCTTTTATAGTGTTTGATCAGATACGTTGAATAAAACAGAATCATCTAGCACAAAAAAACAAGATTTATCATAGCTAATTGAGTTTTCTTCTTAAATATCGCGTCTTTCATTTCTACAGACTTTTTTTTCTTTTCCTTGAATCGCAATTACACATCTTTCCTTCACCAACACCATGTTCATCTTTAGTTTTCACAGCACATAATTAGATTTGTCAAACTTCAACACCTCAAATCTAGTAGAATTTGATCCAATCATTTGAAACACAATTCCAACAAAAATGCCAACACTAATCTCGTGCTAAAAGGCTTTTCAACCTTTGGCTTTGATACCAATTGTTATGGAGAAACACATGCATGCGATCGATGTAAGTGAGGTTAAAACTACAAAAAAAGGGGGCTAAATAAAAGGGTAAAAGGGAACCAAAATAAGAGGCAAAAGGCACATTGATTTACATGGTTTGATAATATACCTATTCCATGGGGTAATAATATAGATTTTTCTTTTTTACTAAAAAAGAGAAATATAAATAGAAGACTTACCTCTCTCCCACCCGTACAAGGAATTTCACACCAATGAATATTTTAGAAGATAAACTAATAAATTACCCCTCTCTACCTACGGTTCTACTTATAATATAGACAACATCACATGAGAAAGCATATGAGAAAATCTAAGAGCACTACATATGACGGTCTATACACAAGAGAGGAGGGGAGAAATGTATCTCATGAAGAGATGTCTTCTCTTGTAGAGACCCGTAGACAAATACGTATGGTGGTCCATACATAAGAGAGGAGGGTGTAAATGTTATATTGTAAATCTAGCACTCGGTGTTGTCAAATTTTTCTGTGCTAAATCATTTAGAATTTGTATCATGTATTGATGAGATGTATAGATTAACTTCATATATTTTAAAGTTGTCCAAGTCTTCATCGAATATCTCTATGTATTCAAGTTGAAGAAACGTTGTCGAAGTTCAAGATTTCAAGCTCAAGTACAAGTATAAGTTTAAGGCTCAAGTTTAAGTTTAATCTTCAAGTTCAATACTTTAAAGACTCAAGAACTTAAGTCTTTACTCAAGCTCAAGTTCAAGATTTGAAGACAAGCTTCAAGTATTTTAGGTGTATGAATTAGTAGAACGAACGATGTTTCAATTGTTCAAACTCACAAGCAAGGTATGGATGACCTTAGATTGACCATAGGTTAGGTCATATTCATTGCATATGCTATGTGGGTCATTTCATAAGTTTATAGGTTATTTCCTCAACTAGTCCTAGTTTTTGTTTGACTAGTCCAAGCTTTGGCTCAACCAGTTCAAGAGTTTTTCGACCAGTTCAAGATTTGTTGTGAATTTTCAGAATTTTTTGTCGGACCCTCGACCAGTCGTGGAGACTAGTCGACTAGTCGAGTGAACAGTGCTCGACCAGTTGTGTAAGCTCGACTCAAAGTCTAGCAAGATTTTTTAGGCTCACTCGACCAGTCGAGCAAGCCACTCAACCAGTCGAGTAATGACCTTATCTTATCGTGTCAAAAATTTTAAAATTTGGTTGGTCCTTCGATCAGTCGAACCGACCCTTAGACAGTCAAGAGAACAGTATTTTCACCTATAAATAGAGGACGAATCTCAACCTTTTTCATTCATTCCAAGCAATATCAATCCATCACTCTAAGAGATAAGTTCTTGCATTTCTCAAGATATATTATGTTCATTTTAAATTATCTTAAATAGAATTTTACATTTGATTTTGTGATCTCCATTCAACTCAATTTCATTAAAGAAGGGAATTGTGATTTTACCCTGTTTGCGATCAAAATCAAATCAAACTAGTCCAGGCTGAATTAATCTAAAAATTGTTTAGATCTAGAACCTTTCATTTGTGAGACTGGACATTAAACATCTTTGTCTACATTGGATTGGTTCTACCGGGCTTCTTCAGAAGGAGAATTTTCTAAATAAGTACCATTTAATCTTTGTGTATTTTATGGTTTGTGAGGTTATGCTAGAAAATTTTATTTTTTATATTGTCTAAGGTAATCCAGAAAATCTCAGAGTGCGAGGTTGTTATAATGTTATAAGTCCATCTAAAGACACAATTGTGAAGGTTTTAAGGTGAACCTTAAAAAACCTTTTTTATAGTGAAAGACAATATCCCGTGGTTTAGTGGATATTGGGAGTGTAGTTATGTGGCTATTTTTTAAACAGTTGGTGTACACACAAATGAACCACTATAATTCCTGGAGTTGTGGTGGATGATTAGATTTGTTTATGTGTGTGAATGTTGTAATTTACTTTATGCATGTGTGGTGAATGTTGTAATAACTTAGTTCATTTCCTTTGCCTCTTTATTGATTTGGGTTTTTGATACTTACAAATGTTCTAGTAAGGTTGTCCTGCCATAAGCCTTTGATTTTTGGTGTTAGGTTTTCCTTAGAACTAAGTTTGTATCAACCTCTCAAGATATCTATCTTTGTATTCCGCATTGATTTTTATTTGGCATAGTCATATTCACCACCCCCCCCCCCCCCCCCCCCCCTCCGACGTTTAGCTCGGCCTTTTTAAAGGGAAGAAATGTCTTCTCTTGTAGAGACCTCTATGAAACCTAGAACATCCATGTAACATCCCTAATTTTTTGATACACGATTGTTAGATGTACTCGAGTAACACTAAAAATTTTTCTAATTTAATTGGTAAGCACATGTGTACATGCAATCTAAAACTCGAATACTTCAAAAATTTATGCATGAAACTTCGATTCTGGAACCCTAACTCCATCAAAACTTCGTAGGACATTCGGATAAACAAATCTGACCGTACAAATTCAATTGGACACACTTAGAAGGTAACTAATGTCGCCTGAATATCGTATCTAGCCATATGATTTATAAATCTCAAGCCATGATCTAAGGAAAACCACCATTGATTTATCCAAATAATTAAATCATAATGAATATCCACCAAAGAATTTATCCAACCAATGAATCAGATCATGACTATTTGATGTACATGACCTGAACTGACTAAACTATCCCTATGATATAAAAAACTATACATATTCGATCAAGCATCCTTATATAAGAAATCAATATGCACTATCATCTGAATCTTATACCTAACAATGCACATTACAAACCTAGTATCAAGATTTACGAAATCCTATTATTGAAATTGTCCTAAAGGTAACTGAAATGCCCAAAAGTGCTCCACATTGCTCGTTGGTGGGCCAACAATCGTGAAACTATACAAATACATTCACTTTAGTGGACTTGACATTATACCTGGATTGGATTGTTGAGACCATCTGTCAGACTGTGCAACTTGAACCTGAACCTCAGCGCATGTACTGGTGTGAATCACCCTAACTTTTTGGAAATCTCTATAAATGGAAAACCCTTGTTATGGATTTAAGAAAGAGATGAAATTTTGGGTTTTCAAGAGTTAGAATTAGAGTCTCACCTGAATACTTTAAATCTATCACTATTTCTTTCTTCTGATCGTAACTTGTCAACAATCAAAGATAAATCTATGTCAAGTATCTTAAATTAGGAATCAACTTGGAATTCTCTAACCCTAATAGAGGTTTGGTTAAAATTCTTGTAAAATTTTAGGTTTTATTCAAAATCCCTAATTCTAGATGCCGGTAGAATGGGAAATAGTATCCAAAGGTGAGGATTATTCTTTTAAGTTAGCATTTATCATCCCTTGATAGTTTTAGTTAGTGAATTGTAGTGTTCTTACTGAAATTATTCATATTAAACATTATGATTTCTCTATATTTATGATTCGTATGCTACATATGTTAATTTTATAACATGATTGTTGAATTATGTGAATTTGGCATTCATTTAGGCTTGATGTTGGGAATATGTGGAGTTCGTGTTTTGCACACCAAGTGTTTAGTCAAATGCCTAAGTGAGGTTTTTGATAAAATGTTGTTATCTCATGCTTACAAGAAAATGTCCTGATTCAAATGATAAATGGAATAGATGTCACACACATTACATAAGCCCCATGAAAATTTTGTTGCAAGCCCTGCCTTAGTCTTGGCAGATGCATGTCTGAAGGGGATATATTTGCCTATAGATAATTGTTTGCATCACCTTGCTTTACTAATTTTTTTTTTTTTTCCAAAATCTGGTGTCATTGTTCATAATTGAAAACACAGTTAGTCCAACCACTGCAAAATCTAGAGGCTCTAAAAAAATGATGGGCCCATTTTAAGATAGATGAATGCCTAAACATAAAAAATGTAAAGAGAGGTATTTTATTAAGGGGGGCGGTCCAACATCACAAAAACAATGTTGCATGTGGGACTTGGTGTATTCACGAGACCCAACCTAACCCTAAGATCCATCTCCTCGTAATTTTATGAGAGCCGGATTGTTGTACAAAACTCAGATGGGCCATATCATAGGAAATGTATTAGGATGAATGCTCACCATTAATTAGTGTGGGGTCCAACAAGACCATTAAAACCCTTCATCCAATTAAGATGACAGAGAAGACTAACTTGTTTGTAAATCAAATGAGCTCTAGTGAAATTCAAGGGTGGGCGTTACCTCCTAGCTCATTCCCTGTGGCCAACCTTAGATTCTGCCTGATCAAGCTGATTTTTTATCCTAAATTTCCTTGAGGGGATGCGATGTGTATGATTGACTAGTTTGATGATGTAAATGCATCAAGTGGGATCCACATTAGCCAAGCCTCTTTTTCTAATTAGTAATACCGAGCACCCAATTATTTTATCGATCTTTGTTGAAATCTCAAAGTCCTTAAGTTTTCGTCAATGCCACAATGGAAATTTATTTTCTCTTGTATTATTAACATTATCAATGGCTTCTAATCTAAAATTAGATGTTGAAAAATATTTCAGAAAAAATAATTTTGAACTATAGAAGGTCAAGATGATTGGTCTCATAGTTTAGCAAGGATTGGATGAAGCCATCCTCGAGAAGTGGTTGGAATCTATGACAGATGATGTATGAAACAAGATAGATAAAAAGTGAAAACCTCTATCCAATTGTGCCTAACGGATGAGGTCCTCTATAATGTCATGAGACAGTAAACTGCAGCAAGTACATGGGCAGAATTAAAGAACATCTAAGCGAAGAAAACTCTTAAAAATTACATGTACTTAAAGCTTAAGTTGTTCAATCTGGAGATGGTAAATGGGGCGAATGTTGAGGCCCACATTAGTAACTTCAACAAGTTGATTTGTAAATTACTGGATGTGGAAGAAATAATGAAAGATAAGGATCAGGCATGCATTCTGCTGAATTCTCTCCGAACATCGTATGAGTTATTTAAGGACTCATAGTGCACTAATAGAACATCCATCAATGTCGAGACCGTTATCTCAACCTTTCAAGCAAAGGCGATGAGAAAGAAGATCAGTAACGTGGGTGCTTCTATAGATACATTGGTCATGAGGGGATGAAATTTTGAACGGTACAATGGATCTTTATGATCAAGGTCCAAATCCAAGGGTAAGGGAGAAAGAAAGTTGAAGTACAGGAATTGTGAGATTTTCGGGCACACGAAGAAGGATTGTACAAATCCTAAGATAAGAATGTAGAATACAGATAGTTCTTCTAGAGAGATGAACTGTAGTGACATGCTTACTGTATTTAGATTTGGGTACTTCGATGAAGAATAGAGTTTAAATATAGGGGCTTCGTAACACATGATCCCTCATAAGAGTTGGTTCAGTAGTTACAATGAGTATGATGGTGGCCAGGTCTTTATGGGCAATGATAATGCCTGTAAATTTTTTTGTGTTGGATCAGTGCGCATCAAGATGTTTGATGGCATGGAGTGTACCTTGACTGAGGTGACGTACGTTCTTGAGCTCATGAAGTGCTTGATATCTCTTGGAGCACTCAAGGAGCTTGGGTGAAAAATTATCAATTTCAATGATGTCCTTAAAGTTTCAAAAAGGGTACTCATATTCATAAAAGCACAGAGCAACGACAATCTTTACAGGTTGATTAGGAATATGCCATCAGGTGGAGTTATGGCATCTGTAGTGGATTTCATGTCTGCATGTATGTGGCATGCGTGTTTGGGCCACATGAGCGAGTGAGGCATGAAGGTACTTTTTCACTATTGTTTAATTCTAACTTTTAAAAGTCTTGATTTTAATATATGCGAGCATTGTATATATGGTAAAAAATTTAAATTATCTTTTAAATCTTGTAAACATGTATATAAGAGTGTTTTTAACTACATGTATTCTAATGTATGAGGGCTGACGCCCGTGGTTTCCGCTGGAGGGTCGTCATGATTCTTCACGTTCATTAATGACTACTCTAAGAAATTTTGGGTTTATTTTATAAAATATAAATTCGATGTTTCCATCAACTTTAAGCAATGGAAGACGATGGTTGAAAAATAGTTATGGAACATATAATGGTGGGGAATTTACTTTAAGGGAATTTAATCAGTATTGCAAAGATAAATGGATTATGAAGCACAACACAATGCACTACACATTAGAACAAAACAGTGTGACTATGCAGATGAATCAAACTCTCTTAGAGAGGGCCCAATGCATGATCACTAATACTAGCTTGGGCAAGGAACTGTGATTTGAGGCCGTTAATATAACTTATTACTTAGTGAATTAGGGCCCTTTTATGGCCATTAATTGTAAAATTTTAGAGGAAGTATGAATTAGTCAGTAGGTAGACTACTCGGGATTGTGTGTGTTTAGTTATGATGCTTACACTCATATACTGTCAGTTGAGAGAAATGAGCTAGACCAAAGAGTTAAAAGGTACATCCCTATCTATGGCAGTGATGTGAAAGGGTATTTGTTGTATTAGCGGGTCACACAAAACATCATCCTTAGTTGTGACATCAAATTTGACGAGGGATCCTGTTTTGTAAGGATGAGCACGAGGAATCAGAAATATTGGTTGTGGACACAGATCATACTCAGACAGATATTGGTATGCAAACAGAGGTATATGAGTAGGTGGAGCCGTCGCCTGTGAGAAGGAATCTGCAATGAGATCGCAGGTTACAGGCGAGATACATGGATGACTTAAATATCATATTTGCCCTCATTACAGATGAGAGGGATACGTCTACTCTTCAGGAGGCTCTTGATAAGCCTGATGCCGAAAGTGAAAAGTTGCGATGAATGGTGGGATGAAATCCGTATACAATAATGAGATGTGGGAGCTGGTGGAGCTTCCCCTTAGCCGTAAATCGATAGGGTATAAGTGAATCTTCAAGAAGAAACATAATGGGTACAAGAAAAGGTTCGTAGTAAAGGGTTATGCTTAGAGAGAAGGTTTTTACATCACTAAGATATTTGCATTGATAGTGAAGCAAGTATCTATAATATTCATGTTAGTGTTGGTTGCCTAATACAATCTTGATATGGAATTGATGGATGTGAAGACTATCTTCCTGCATGGGTAATTTGAAGAGTAGATCTACATGAAGCAAACAGAAAGATTCGAAGTACAAGGGCCAAAGAATAATGTTAGTAGGTTAAAGAGGTTGTTGTAAGGCCTGAAACAGTCACCTAGGAAGTTATACAAAAAGTTTGAATCTTTCATGGTGAGTTAAAAGTTTACTAGGGGTGAATATCACGGTGGGTCAGAAGTTTACTAGGAGTGAATACGATCATTATGTCTATTACAAGGCACTGAGTGATGAAAAGTTCATCATCTTAGTTTTGTATGTTGACGGCATGCTTATCACCAGTCACAACATGTCTAACATCGAATTACTGAAGACTCAATTATTTGAGACATTCGAGATGAAAGATCTGGTGGTTATAAAGAGGGCACTTCGCATTGACATATAAAGAGACAAGAAGAGGAGCATGCTTTGGTTATCTAGGGAAGAATACCTTGAAAATATATTAATCAAGTATGGGATGGACAAGGCAAGGCCGGCCAGCATTCCCTACACGGCTCACTTCAAGCTATCTTAAGAAAATTGTCTTAAAATTGATAAAGAAAAGCAGGTTATGTCTCGTGTTCCTCATTTGACTGCAGTTTGTAGCTTGATGTATGTCATGGTCTATACTAAATCGAATATTTCACATGCGGTTGGTGTTGTTAACAGATACATGTCTAACCTTGAGAAACAACATTAGGAGGTAATGAAATGACTACTTTAATACATTCGAGGTACGTAGGACTACGTTTTATCTTTTGAGAAAATATGGGTCAAGTTAGTAAGGTATGTGAATTCTGATTATGCGGGCAGTGTGGACAGTAGAAGGTCTATTTCTGGTTACTTGTTTATACTAGCAGGTGGAGTGATCAGTTGGATGTCGAAACTTCGATTTGTGTTGGCTCTTTACATAACTGAAGCCGAGTATATGACAATGACCGAAGCATTCAAGGAAGTGTTTGGTTGAGAGGGATGATAAATCTATTGGGCCTTCTACAAGAGGCTGTGCTGACCAATTATGACAACAAAAATGAAATCAATTTAACTAAAAAATATATTTATCATTAACATACTAAACATATTGATGTGTATCGCCATTTATCTGACAGGTATTTGAGGAATGAGGCATAACTCTAGAGAAAATTCACACAAGTATGAATCCTACTAACATGCCCACTAAGGTAGTTCTCTTAAAGAAGTTCAAGTTATGTACAATCTCTCTGGGCTTAGCGAAGGCAAAAAGGAAGACGAATGATACACAAGAAATAATGGTGTAAGACCCGTATCCTAGACCGTACCGCTTCGTAAACTTCTGCAGTCTTACCGGTCGAATTTCGGCAACTTTCGACCCTTAACCGATATTCACGCGCGACCCTGATTCATATACCGTCAACCTGTATCGACTCGACCCAAGATCTGTACCCTAGCGACCACGCCGTCGCTGTGGTTCCGATGCCACGAATCGCATGCTGAGGCGATACCCTGGTGAAGAGTTGTAGGCCGACGTTCGGTGCGAGAAAACGCCGCACGTTGCGAAATTCAAGGAAATCTCTACGAGGTGTCCCATCAATCCCATCAATCCATCAATCAATCAATCCATCACATGTCAAGTACATGTCAAGTACACATCACCTTTCACCTATTTTGTAATGCCCTGAAAAAATCCGTACTGAAACTCGAGTACTAACTCGACCAGAAATCATGTAGGATTAATTCCTTTAGAAAATAAGCGTAAGTTAGCTAGCGCAACGCTAGAGTAGCTATGAAATAGTCCCTGATCACTTTAAATACATTCTACAAGACCCAAAACTTGTAGAATTCATGACGCTATAATATCCTGAAACCTAGGATCAAACTCAACGCTAGAGTAGCTGTGAAATAGTCCCTGTTCACTGTAAAAATATTACTGAAGCCTAACCGAACTCAACATGTTCCTAACACAATTCATAAGCATACTATTCATATATTTTGCAACTCCATTCTATTATGGAGTATTAAAGGCTATGTAGTGAATCTCAATATCATGTTCACTGTAAATATCACGTCTTTCATTTCTACAGACTTTTTTTCTTTTCCTTGAATCGCAATTACACATATTTCCTTCACCAACACCATGTTCATCTTTAGTTTTCACAGCACATAATTAGATTTGTCAAACTTCAACACCTCAAATCTAGTAGAATTTGATCCAATCATTTGAAACACAATTCCAACAAAAATGCCAACACTAATCTCATGCTAAGAGGCTTTTCTACCTTTGGCTTTGATACCAATTGTTATGGAGAAACACATGCATGCGATCGATGTAAGTGAGGTTAAAACTACAAAAAAAGGGGGCTAAATAAAAGGGTAAAAGGGAACCAAAATAAGAGGCAAAAGGCACATTGATTTACATGGTTTGATAATATACCTATTCCATGGGGTAATAATATAGATTTTTCTTTTTTACTAAAAAAGAGAAATATAAATAGAAGACTTACCTCTCTCCCACCCGTACAAGGAATTTCACACCAATGAATATTTTAGAAGATAAACTAATAGATTACCCCTCTCTACCTATGGTTCTACTTATAATATAGACAACATCACATGAGAAAGCATATGAGAAAACCTAAGAGTACTACGTATGACGGTCTATACATAAGAGAGGAGGGGAGAAATGTATCTCATGAAGAGATGTCTTCTCTTGTAGAGACCTGTAGACAAATACGTATGGTGGTCCATACATAAGAGAGGAGGGTGTAAATGTTATATTGTAAATCTAGCACTCGGTGTTGTCAAATTTTTCTGTGCTAAATCATTTAGAATCTGTATCATGTATTGATGAGATGTATAGATCAACTTCATATATTTTAAAGTTGTCCAAGTCTTCATCGAACTTCTCTATGTATTCAAGTTGAAGAAACGTTGTCGAAGTTCAAGATTTCAAGCTCAAGTACAAGTATAAGTTCAAGGCTCAAGTTTAAGTTTAATCTTCAAGTTCAATACTTTAAAGACTCAAGAACTTAAGTCTTTACTCAAGCTCAAGTTCAAGATTTGAAGACAAGCTTCAAGTATTTCAGGTGTATGAATTAGTAGAACGAACGATGTTTCAATTGTTCAAACTCACAAGCAAGGTATGGATGACCTTAGATTGACCATAAGTTAGGTCATATTCATTGCGTATGCTATGTGGGTCATTTCATAAGTTTATAGGTTATTTCCTCAACTAGTCCTTATTTTTTTTTGACTAGTCTAAGCTTTGGCTCAACCAGTTCAAGAGTTTTTCGACCAGTTCAAGATTTGTTGTGAATTTTCAGAATTTTTTGTTGGACCCTCGACCAGTCGTGGAGACTAGTCGACTAGTCGAGTGAACAGTGCTCGACCAGTCGTGTAAGCTCAACTCAAAGTCTAGCAAGGTTTTTTTGGGCTCACTCGACCAGTCAAGCAAGCTTCTCAACCAGTCGAGTAATGACCTTATCTTATCGTGTCAGAAATTTTAAAATTTGGTTGGTCCTTCGATCAGTCAAACCGACCCTTAGACAGTCAAGAGAACAGTATTTTCACCTATAAATAGAGGACGAATCTCAACATTTTTCATTCATTCCAAGCGATATCAAACCATCACTCTAAGAGATAAGTTCCTGCATTTCTCAAGATATATTATGTTCATTTTAAATTATCTTAAATAGATTTTTACATTTGATTTTTTGATCTCTATTCAACTCAATTTCATTAAAGAAGGGAATTATGATTTTACCCTCTTTGCGATCAAAATCAAATCAAACTAGTCCAGGCTGAATTAATCTAAAAATCGTTTAGATCTAGAACATTTCATTTGTGAGACTGGACATTAAATATCTTTGTCTACATCAGATTGGTTCTACCGGGCTTCTTCAGAAGGAGAATTTTCTAAATAAGTACCATTTAATCTTTGTGTATTTTATGGTTTGTGAGGTTGTGCTAGAAAATTTTATTTTTTATTTTGTCTAAGATAATCCAGAAAATCTCAGAGTGCGAGGTTTTTATAATGTTATAAGTCCATCTAAAGACACAATTGTGAAGGTTTTAAGGTGAACCTTGAAAAACCTTTTTCTTAGTGAAAGCCAATATCCCGTGGTTTAGTGGATATTGGGAGTGTAGTTCTGTGGCTATTTTTCAAACAGTTGGTGTACACACAAATGAACCACTATAATTCCTAGAGTTGTGGTGGATGATTAGATTTGTTTATGTGTGTGAATGTTGTAATTTACTTTATGCATGTGTGGTGAATGTTGTAATAACTTAGTTTATTTCCTTTGCCTCTTTATTGATTTGGGTTTTTGATACTTACAAATATTCTAGTAAGGTTTTCCTGCCATAAGCCTTTGATTTTTAGTGTTAGGTTGTCCTTAGAACTAAGTTTGTATCAACCTCTCAAGACTAGTGCATTTGAGGTTACTATTTACTTGTGTTATTTCATTATTTGATTGTGATATCTATCTTTGTATTCCGCATTGATTTTTATTTGGCAGAATCATATTCACCACCCCTCCCCCCCCCCGGGACGTTTAGCTCAGCCTTTTTAAAGGGAAGAAATGTCTTCTCTTGTAGAGACCTCTATGAAACCTAGAACATCCATGTAACATTCCTAATTTTTTGATACACGATTGTTAGATGTACTCGAGTAACACTAGAAATTTTTCTAATTTAATTGGTAAGCACATGTGTACATGCAATCTAAAACTTGAATACTTCAAAAATTTATGCATGAAACTTCGATTCTGGAACCCTAACTCCATCAAAACTTCGTAGGACATTCGGATAAACAAATCTGACCATACAAATTCAATTGGACACTCTTAGAAGGTAACTAATGTCGCCTGAATATCGTATCTAACCATATGATTTATAAATCTCAAGCCATGATCTAAGGAAAACCACCATTGATTTATCCAAATAATTAAATCATAATGAATATCCACCAAAGAATTTATCCAACCAATGAATCAGATCATGACTATTTGATGTACATGACCTGAACTGACTAAACTATCCCTGTGATATAAAAAACTATACATATTCGATCAAGCATCCTTATATAAGAAATCAATATGCACTATCATCTAAATCTTATACCTAACAATGCACATTACAAACCTAGTATCAAGATTTATGAAATCCTATTATTGAAATTGTCCTAAAGGTAACTGAAATGCCCAAAAGAGCTCCACATTGCTCGTTGGTGGGCCAATAATCGTGAAACTATACAAATACATTCACTTTAGTGGACTTGACATTATACCTGGATTGGATTGTTGAGACCATCTGTCAGACTGTGCAACTTGAACCTGAACTTGAGCGCATGTACTGGTGTGAATCACCCTAACTTTTTGGAAATCTCTATAAATGGAAAACCCTTGTTATGGATTTAAGAAAGAGATGAAATTTTGGGATTTCAAGAGTTAGAATTAGAGTCTCACCTGAATACTTTAAATCTATCACTGTTTCTTTCTTCTGATCGTAACTTGTCAACAATCAAAGATAAATCTATGTCATGTATCTTAAATTAGGAATCAACCTGGAATTCTCTAACCCTAATAGAGGTTTGGTTAAAATTCTTGTAAAATTTTAGGTTTTATTCAAAATCCCTAAAGATGCCGGTAGAATGGGAAATAGTATCCAAAGGTGAGGATTATTCTTTTAAGTTAGCATTTATCAGCCCCTGACAGTTTTAGTTAGTGAATTGTAGTGTTCTTACTTAAATTATTCATATTAAATGTTATGATTTCTCTATATTTATGATTCGTATGCTATATATGTTAATTTTATAACATGATTGTTGAATTATGTGAATTTGGCATTCATTTAGGCTTGATGTTGGGAATATGTGGAGTTCATGTTTTGCACACCAAGTGTTTAGTCAAATGCCTAAGTGAGGTTTTTGATAAAATGTTGTTATCTCATGCTTACAAGAAAATGTCCTGATTCAAATGATAAATGGAATAGATGTCACACACATTACATAAGCCCCATGAAAATTTTGTTGCAAGCCCTGCCTTAATCTTGGCAGATGCATGTCTGAAGGGGACATATTTGCCTATAGATAATTGTTTGCATCACATTGCTTTACTAATTTTATTTTTTTTTCCAAAATCTGGTGTCATTGTTCATAATTGAAAACACAGTTAGTCCAACCACTGCAAAATCTAGAGGCTCCAAAAAAATGATGGGCCCATTTTAAGATAGATGAATGCCTAAACATAAAAAATGTAAAGAGAGGTATTTTATTAAGGGGGGCGGTCCAACATCACAAAAACAATGTTGCATGTGGGACTTGGTGTATTCACGAGACCCAACCTAACCCTAAGATCCATCTCCTCGTAATTTTATGAGAGCCGGATTGTTGTAAAAAACTCAGATGGACCATATCATAGGAAATGTATTAGGATGAATGCTCACCATTGATTAGTGTGGGGTCCAACAAGACCATTAAAACCCTTCATCCAATTAAGATGACAGAGAAGACTAACTTGTTTGTAAATCAAATGAGCTCTAGTGAAATTCAAGGGTGGGCGTTACCTCCTAGCTCGTTCCCTGTGGCCAACCTTAGATTCTGCCTGATCAAGCTGATTTTTTATCCTAAATTTCCTTGAGGGGATGCGATGTGTATGATTGACTAGTTCGATGATGTAAATGCATCAAGTGGGACCCACATTAGCCAAGCCTCTTTTGCTAATTAGCAATACCGAGCACCCAATTATTTTATCGATCTTTGTTGAAATCTCAAAGTCCTTAAGTTTTCGTCAATGCCACAATGGAAATTTATTTTCTCTTGTATTATTAACATTATCAATGGCTTCTAATCTAAAATTAGATGTTGAAAAATATTCCAGAAAAAATAATTTTGAACTATAGAAGGTCAAGATGATTGGTCTCATTGTTTAGCAAGGATTGGACGATGCCATCCTTGTGAAGTGGTTGGAATCTATGACAGATGATGTATGAAACAAGATAGATAAAAAGTGAAAACCTCTATCCAATTATGCCTAACGGATGAGGTTCTCTATAATGTCATGAGAAAGAAAACTGCAGCAAGTACATGGGCAGAATTAAAGAACATCTAAGCGAAGAAAACTCTTAAAAATTACTTGTACTTAAAGCTTAAGTTGTTCAATCTGGAGATGGTAAATGGGGCGAATGTTGAGGCCCACATTAGTAACTTCAACAAGTTGATTTGTAAATTACTGGATGTGGAAGAAATAAAGTTGAAGTACTGGAATTGTGAGATTTTCGGGCACACGAAGAAGGATTGTACAAATCCTAAGATAAGAATGTAGAATACAGATAGTTCTTCTAGAGAGATGAACTGTAGTGACGTGCTTACTGTATTTAGATTCGGGTACTTCGATGAAGAATAGATTTTAAATATGGGGGCTTCGTAACACATGATCCCTCATAGGAGTTGGTTCAGTAGTTACAATGAGTATGATGGTGGCCAGGTCTTTATGGGCAATGATAATGCCTGTAAATTTTTTTATGTTGGATCAGTGCGCATCAAGATGTTTGATGGCATGGAGTGTACCTTGACTGAGGTGACGCACGTTCCTGAGCTCATGAAGTGCTTGATATCTCTTAGAGCACTCAAGGAGCTTGGGTGAAAAATTATCAATTTCAATGATGTCCTTAAAGTTTCAAAAAGGGTACTCATATTCATAAAAGCCCAGAGCAACGACAATCTTTACAGGTTGATCAGGAATATGCCATCAGGTGGAGTTATAGCGTCTGTAGTGAATTTCATGTCTGCACGTATGTGGCATGCGTGTTTGGGCCACATGAGCGAGTGAGGCATGAAGGTACACTATTGTTTAATTCTAACTTTTAAAAGTTTTAATTTTAATATATATGAGCATTGTATGTATGGTAAACAATTTAAATTATCTTTTAAATCTTGTAAACATGTATATAAGAGTGTTTTTCACTACATGCATTCTAATGTATGAGGGCTGACGCCCGTGGTTTCCGCTGGAGGGTCGTCGTGGTTCTTCACGTTCATTAATGACTACTCTAAGAAATTTTGGATTTATTTTATGAAAAATGAATTCGATGTTTCCATCAACTTTAAGCAATAGAAGAAGATGGTTGAAAAATAGTTATGGAACATATAATGGTGGGGAATTTACTTTAAGGGAATTTAATCAGTATTGCAAAGATAAATGGATAATGAAGTACAACACAATGCACTACACATTAGAACAAAACAGTGTGACTATGCAGATGAATCAAACTCTCTTAGACAGGGCCCAATGCATGATCACTAATACTGGCTTGGGCAAGGAACTGTGATTTGAGGCCGTTAATATAACTTATTACTTAGTGAATTAGTGCCCTTTTATGGCCATTAATTGTAAAATTTTAGAGGAAGTATGAATTAGTCAGTAGGTAGACTACTCAGGATTGTGTGTGTTTAGTTGTGATGCTTACACTCATATACTGTCAGTTGAGAGAAATGAGCTAGACCAAAGAGTTAAAAGGTACATCCCTGTCTATGGCGGTGATGTGAAAGGGTATTTATTGTATTAGCGGGTCACACAAAACATCATCCTTAGTTGTGACATCAAATTTGACGAGGGATCCTGTTTTGTAAGGATGAGCACGAGGAATCAGAAATATTGGTTATGGACACAGATCATACTCAGACAGATATTGGTATGCAAACAGAGGTATATGAGTAGGTGGAGCCGTCGCCTGTGAGAAGGAATCCGCAACGAGATCGCAGGTTACAGGCGAGATACATGGATGACTTAAATATCATATTTTCCCTCATTACAGATGAGGGGGATACGTCTACTCTTCAGGATGCTCTTGATGAGCCTGATGCCGAAAGTGAAAAGTTGCGATGAATGATGGGATGAAATTCGTATACAATAATGAGATGTGGGAGCTGGTGGAGCTTCCCCTTAGCTGTAAATCGATAGGGTATAAGTGAATCTTCAAGAAGAAACATAATGGGTACAAGGAAAGGTTCGTAGCATAGGGTTATGCTTAGAGAGAAGGTTTTAACATCACTAAGATATTTGCGTTGATAGTGAAGCAAGTATCTATAATATTCATGTTAGTGTTGGTTGCCTAATACAATCTTGATATGGAATTGATGGATGTGAAGACTATCTTCCTGCATGGGTAATTTGAAGAGTAGATATACATGAAGCAAACAGAAAGATTCGAAGTACAAGGGCCAAAGAATAATGTTTGTAGGTTAAAGAGGTTGTTGTAAGGCCTGAAACAGTCACCTAGGAAGTTATACAAAAAGTTTGAATCTTTCATGGTGAGTTAAAAGTTTACTAGGAGTGAATATCACGATGAGTCAGAAGTTTACTAGGAGTGAATACGATCATTATGTCTATTACAAGGCACTGAGTGATGAAAAGCTCATCATCTTAGTTTTGTATGTTGACGGCATGCTTATCACCAGTCACAACATGTCTAACATCGAATACTGAAGACTCAGTTATTTGAGACATTCGAGATGAAAGATCTGGTGGTTATAAAGATGGCTCTTCGCATTGATATATAAAGAGACAAGAAGAGGAGCATGCTTTGGTTATCTAGGGAAGAATACCTTGAAAATATATTAATCAAGTATGGGATGGACAAGGCAAGGCCGGCCAGCGTTCCCTACACGGTTCACTTCAATCTATCTTAAGAAAATTGTCTTAAAATTGATGAAGAAAAGCAGGTTAGGTCTCGTGTTCCTCATTTAACTGCGGTTTGTAACTTGATGTATGTCATGGTTTATACTAAATCGAATATTTCACATGCGGTTGGTGTTGTTAACAGATACATGTCTAACATTGAGAAACAACATTAGGAGGTAATGAAATAACTACTTTAATACATTTGAGGTACATAGGACTACGTTTTATCTTTTGAGAAAATATGGGTCAAGTTAGTAAGGTATGTGGATTTTGATTATGCGGGCAGTGTGGACAGTAGAAGGTCTATTTCTGGTTACTTGTTTATACTAGCAGGTGGAGTGATCAGTTGGATGTCAAAACTTCGATTTGTGTTGGCTCTTTACATAACTGAAGCCGAGTATATGACAATGACCGAAGCATTCAAGGAAGTGTTTGGTTGAGGGGGATGATAAATCTATTGGGCCTTCTACAAGAGGCTGTGCTGACCAATTGTGACAACAAAAATGAAATCAATTTAACTAAAAAATTTATTTATCATTTACGTACTAAACATATTGATGTGTATCGCCATTTATCCGACAGGTATTTGAGGAATGAGGCATAACTCTAGAGAAAATTCACACAAGTATGAATCCTGCTGACATGCCTACTAAGGTAGTTCTCTTAAAGAAGTTCAAGTTATGTACAACTTCTCTGGGCTTAGCGAAGGCAAAAAGGAAGACGAATAATACACAAGAAATAATGGTGTAAGACTCGTATCCTAGACCGTACCGTTTCGCAGACTTTTACGGTCTTACCGGTCGAATTTCGGCAACTTTCGACCCTTAACCGATATTCAGGCGCTACCCTGATTCATATGCCGTCAACCTGTATCAACTCGACCCAAGATCTGTACCCTAGCGACCGCGCCGTCCCTGCGGTTCCGATGCCGCAACTCGCGCGCCGAAGCGATACCCTGGTGAAGAGTTGTAGGCCAAGGTTCGGTGCGAGGAAACATCGCGCGTTACGAAACCCAAGGGAATCTCTACGAGGTGTCCCATCAATCCTATCAATCCATCAATCAATCAATCCATCACATGCAAGTACATGTCAAGTACACATCACCTTTCACCTATTCTGTAACGCCCTGAAAAAATCCGTACTAAAACTCGAGTACTAACTCGACCAGAAATCACGTAGGATTAATTCCTTTAGAAAATAAGCGTAAGTTAGCTAGCGCAATGCTAGAGTAGCTGTGAAATAGTTCTTGATCACTTTAAATACGTTCTACAAGACCCAAAACTTGTAGAATTCATGACGCTATAATATCCTGAAACTCAAGATCAAACTGTAAACCGGTTTGTCCTCAGGAACCCTTTGAAACTTTGTATTGGATTTAAACCGCGCGTCGAAAGTCCGATACTTACAATCTTAGACCGTTATGACCGCTTAGCTAAACTTGACAATTATTTCGAAAATCAAGCTCAACCGACGTTCAGAGGCTATTTCATTGAGCCTGGAGTGAAGAGAGTGAGAATAGGGTTAGATTTGAAAATTTAAATCCAAATATGGCACGTGACTTGATGCGTTATTATTAAGCGTTCTGACCATTAGAATTCAGCCAAATTACACCCTCGGATCAGGAAAAATTTCTCTTTCATATCATGAGACTTGTAGACCTGATCTAGGTGCGATGACCGCTGAACTGAAACTGGACCGCCACGTGCGATTTATGAACTCTGCCGGACTGAAAACTGAGTGTGAGCAACATCCAGTGACCATGAGCTTAAGTCCAACCGCATTCGGCCAGGGGACCTCACGAAATGCCTTTTTGGACCAGAACAGCCCCGATTTGGTTAGACCTCAAGTAAACATTGTTCCCAAGCCTATTTTGGAAATGTTTTAGCTTATAAAAGGTCTTTAAACCCTCACTTATCTCACCCATCCGAATTTGCTAGAAACCTAGCTGGTGTGAGGGAGAAAGTGAGAGTTTGTGAGAGAAAGTGTGAGTGATCTTCCTGCCACTTGCACTACCTGTTGCACGTGCTTAAGCAACGCATCTCAATCACTTTTTCGGTGATTCCACCGCATTTCTAGGTAAGAAAAGACCCTAACTACTTGCTGATTTAAGGTTCCATCGATTCCTTAGCGATGTAGCTTACGAATCTTGTGTATTAGGTTGTCTGTTCGCCGTAAACGAAGCGTATACGCTCCGTTCGAAACGATACACCTTTAGGGAAAAAGGTGAGGATTTTAGATGCTTTGATTGACTGATTTCAAAGTTTTCAATGTCGTTTAATAGTAGATTATCGACGGCAACGCCGTTTGACATGTACAATATGCTGTTCGTTTCCTGTTTCGTAAACGTAGAAAAAATATGAGATTTAGGGCATTTTAGTCATTTATAGGAAATACTGTATACATCCATATTTTTCTGAAATGGTTGACATGGATTTTTGTCGCATTAGGATATTAGCAATGCATGCATAATTAGTTTGGCAAAGAGATTCGCCCAAAGGCGCACTTTGAGTCGACATACACTGTGTAGACTTAAGTGTGTAGACTAAGTGTTTGTATGAATGTTTGTATTAGTATGTATTGAGTATATGGTGTTATGAAATAGTTTTGAGATTGAATTCTCAAGTAATATGCTGATGTAAATGATTTCCATCATGTTGGTAATATGTAGGGATTACATTATATGTATGAAATGCATGTGTTGAATGAATTGCTTAAGTTGTATGTTATAACATGTGATAATATGCTTGTATTATTGTATTGTATTCCAATTACTCTCACATGATTATTGATGCTGATTTATAAATGTTTGGGACTATGCTTAGTCCAGGCAGTCGGTAATAGAGTAAATTCGTGGTTGGCTTCTATTGGCCGCGAAGGACGCGTCGATGAACGCGAGTCGTGTTTTGAGTTGGCGGCAGTGGTTAGGCCACGTGAAGTGTTTCACGCACTTCGTGTCGTTCGACTTGCGATGCGCTCGTACTAATCGAGCACGTCAAGTAACCCGACTGGTCGTTGTATGTTCACTCTGTATGAGTCATAACTGCTTGAACCTAGGGTACTGAACTTACCATTGAAAACCCTGTCAACTATGGTATCTTGATCCATAAAGACTCATGAGCTGGGCATGGTGGTATGGGACACCGTGGTCGAGCTGTCGGCCTACGCTGGGGCCACAAACCCTCCCGTAGTGACCAGTGAGCACATATGACTCGTGAGCAGATTATGATGGTATGAGACACTATATTCTTGCTGTCGGCCTACACTGATCAGGTAACGAGCCCTTTGTAGTGATAGCGAGCGTATTCCGAGTCTACGGGAGGTGACGACCCTTCCGTAGCGACGAGAGTACAATAGGCCTATATTGAAAAGGTGATGGGGGAGCGGTGCAACGAGTGCCAGCAACAGCCCTAGCAGCCCTTGCAGTGACCTACAAAATATACATCGTATGAGATTATTAGGAGTGACGATCCTAGACAGGATCTGTGTTGGGATTGATATAAGTAAGGTACCTTAGTTTTCCAATACTGCTGTATGAATGGACTAATAATAACTCGGTATTTATATCACCATCACATTGCATGTGCTTGGAAGATGTGGAGCACTGTGGGAAGAAAGCATGATGCGGGCGTAAGATGGTGTCGTATGAGGGAGATCGTCGGTGAGGGCATCCATCATGTCATGTCATATTGCATTAACAACAGTATTTAGGAATGTTTAATTAATTGCTTTACTATTATCGCATGATTGATTTGAGAACATGCTAATCTCTACTCTATTATTCCACTGAGTTGATCACTCACTCCCACGTTACGGGATGGTGTTTGTAACATCCACTAGACCATGTCTTACATGCAGGTGATGCGGCGATTCAGGAGGCAGAGCCGGATTACGATGAGGACCAGGACGAGTTCTCATATATGCAGTTTCATGACGGCTTTGCATAGGTGGCCTGGATTGGTGGGACATACTAGTTGGACTTCTGACATTTTGATTTTGTTTTATTACATGTATATGAGACTCAGACATGTATTCATACTTTGGAGACAGCTGAGATTTATTTTATTTTCCATACAGTGATATATATATATATATATATATATATATATATATATATATTCTTCAGTCTTCCGCTTGCTTTTATCACTGAATCTGGAGTATGGATTGCAATTTTGGTATAATTTTACTCATGCGAATGCTTCAACTCAGACAATAGAGAATCATAATCATATTTGTTGCATAAGTGACGGTCTGGAACTCGGGAGTCGGGTTTATGCACGACCCTTAATTTTCAGGGTGTTACATATTCCCAAGTAACCACAAAAGTCAAAAAGTCTCTTACAAACCCATGCCTTTCTTACACAAAAGGTCACAAAAGTCAAGACTTTCTTACACAACCATCACTCTCTCTCCCTTTACAACTCTCTCTTTCTCATTTCTCATTTTCAAATCTCCCAAGCAAGAACCCTCCATACGTATGAGAGCTCTCCAAGCCTCTCCCTCTCTTTCAAAACTTCAAGTGTGGCCCACCTCTCCATCTTAAAAATCCCTCATCTCAACCATCCAAACCTCATCTCATCCATCGAAATCCAAGCTAAGGTGCTAAGGGACCCTTAGGAGCAAGAAGATCGGACGGTGGGTGTTTAATCATACTAGTTTTTTTTCCTATTTTTAAGATGGGCCAAGTGAGGCCAACCGATCAATGGTTTGGATCTCACTTGGGACCCTAAGATGTGGCCGATGGCCCACTAGGATCATCATGATCATTCCATGATGGGGCCATTCTCCATGGACCCCATCATGATGTTCATTTCTTAAAAAGGTCATCTAGACCGTCCATTTTGGTGGAGAGAGGATCTCCACCGTTGATTCTCGATCTTGGTGGTCCCATGTGTTAAGAGATTCGATTGATGTATGATTTGTTTTACAAGGGAGGGCTCATAGTGGCGGAGCCCTCCATCACAAGCGTGTCCCGTCTTCAATCTCTCTCTCTCTCTCTACTTCATTTTTTTTAGATCATATTGTGTTTGTGTGGCCCACTTGAATGGACCCCACCTTGAAGTAATTACTTTATCCAAGCTATCCTCAAGTGGGGCCCACCTTAAATGTATGGTACCCACCCCACTCTCCATGAAGTGGCCCACCTAATCAGGACCCACTTCAATGCATATTACAAGGTCCACCGTCCAGCGTCTGGGACGCTGGACGTCCCTGTATAGAGGAAAATACAAATACAAGCTTGGTTCAAAGTTTTGAGGGTGGGTTCTGGTGTAAGCCCTACCTTGATGTATATATTCAATCCAAGCCGTCCATCCTCTTACCAATATTATTTTAGCCGTTGGGTAGATGAATGGGGCTGATCTGAGTATCTGGTGGGCCATAACATAAGGAACTTTGGTGGTTACCGTTGGAAGATCGTCTAATGTTGTTTTCACACCAAAAAATTCTGAACTTCGGACTCATTATGTTTGTCTCGGGCTGAAGAATCCCATGGTCGGAATGGATTTTCCGAACGTGGATACCACCTGTGAGAAACCACAGGAAAGCGAAAAAGAAAAAAGAAAAGAAAAAAGAAAGGAATGAGGGAGCTGTCAGCGTTGACAGCGCTGACAGTGCCTGCTGTACGGCGAGCTGGCAGGTGGACGTCCAGAAGCATCCCACGGCTGCTGTCGTGGGCCCCACCATGATGTATATGTTTCATCCACGCTGTTCATATGGCGGGTTCCCCCCTGGAGCATGCCTCCTCCAAAAATGAGGCCGATCTAAAACTCAGGTGGCCCACACCACACGAAACAGTGGGATCGCACCTCTACCATTGAAACCCATTGTTGGGCCCACCTAAGTTTCAGATCAATCTGAAATTTGTGTTTTCCCTTCACCCAGGTCTAAGTGACCTTATGAACGGTTTGGATGGCATTCAAACATTTCAGTGGGCCCCACTTGGAGCCCACAGTGATGTAGGTGTCTTATATCCACCGTCCAGGCGAACGATGGAAGCCCACCATTTGTGTTTTTCCCACCTTATGCATGTGTCTTATTCATGCCACCTCCCTAGCTGAACGAGAAATAAAAATTTCAGTGGGCCCCCCTGGCCCACACACTGGACGAATGGCAAACAAACATTTCAGTGGGCCTCTGGGCCCATAAGGTTAGGCCCATTTGATTTGTAAAAGGCCTATGGGTTAGGCCCGTTTGTTGATTTGTATAAGTCCTATGGGTTAGGCCCATTTGTTGATTTGTAGAAGGCCTATGGGTTAGGCCCATTTGTTGATTTGTATAAGGCCTATGGGTTAGGCCCATTTGATTTGTATAATGCCTATGAGTATAGGCCCATTTGATTTATATAAGGCTTAGGGGTTTAGGCCCATTTGATTTATATAAGGCCTACAGGATTAGGCCCATTTGATATGTATATGGCTCATGAGATTAGGCCCATTTGATGCAATCCAAGGCCCACGGGTTATGACCCATTGCAATGCACATAAGGCCCATTGGTGTGGCCCATTGATGTGGCCCATTTGATGAATAAAAGGCCCATATGATATAGCCCATTAGATGTATTTAAGGCCCAATGGGAGGTACCTAAGGTCCATTGCAATGTGTGATCCCAATACAGATTATGTAGCGATGTTTACGGCGATTGTGCCTTGGAAGCAATGATGGTTTGACGTCCACATTGCGAGTGTAATGTTGGTTAGATGTCCACATTACGACTCTCCTTAGGGCCCAACATTGGGCCCGTACTTATTTTGTATAGGCCGTCCAGGCCCATCTGCATTGTAAGGATAGTTCATTTCATTATAAGATGTTTAGTATAGTTTCCATGACTCATGATCATACGTATCATATGTATGCTTGATATGAGAAGTGACTGATCATAGTATATGCTTTCGGGCAGACTGTTTATAGGACCCCGATTAGGCGGTGTTACCCTACATGAGCGCACGATACGCGAAGGAATTGTTGCATGATTTGATAGTGTGATTCATGCATTTCGCATTTTATGACATGATTACTCTACGCCCTAGCATCATCGGGGTTGTAGCCATCCAAAGACAGATCGTGGTTGGCAGGATTGGATACCGAAAATTTTATTTTACATGGGGTGCTATAGATATCCCTGGGTGAAAGTCCCTAAACCCTTATGGTACCAAGAGGTTTCTCCAACGTTTAGACCGAGTGGGTAGATGAGCGTTGAGTACCGATTACCAGACGGTTGCGCTCTCCACAGTATCGTGGTTGGTCGGAAGGGGGTGCAGCCTTACCCGCCCGAGTGTAGGGGGCAATGCTAGGCTGAGTCTAACCAGCTCGAGGAATGGGTCCGCTATCGACGAGTCGTACCCGATATTGACAGACGGATAGTGAGGTCTCTTCCACTTACCTTATTGTGCGCGATGAGGAGACGATCTGGTTTAGAGTGTACTAGACCCCGGTGATATCGCAGAGATGAGCTGTATTAATATGTGGACTTAGATGAGGATTGTATGCTTGACTTGCATCTTGCATCGCATAGCCTTGGTATGGCTCATGATATTTATGGATCCATCTGCATATTCCGCATTATTCTGATACTACATGATCATATTACTACCTTGCGCACACACTTTCACCATCCTCTAAGCTTTCTATAAGCTTATGCACGACTGTTGCGTGCAGGTGACGTTGGATCGCAGCGGTGCTGAGGCTTGAGCACATGGCAGATTACTCTGGAGTTTTTGGTTTATCATCATTGTATTTCCCTTTATGCTCATTGTACTTGTAAAGTTTTTGATCATAGTGGAAATGTAATGGAGTTTTTGATTGTTGTTTGTGGGTTATGCCTTTGGTTATGCTTATTACGAATCAAATTGACGTTGAAATCCTCCTCGTAGCATCCCAGGATCGGAACTTGTCGAATGAGAGCTGGGAGCCGAGAATGGGGTTCTACGGAGGCCGTCGGCGCCGGATTCGGCGATCGGAAATTTTGTGAGCCCGGTTTCTGAGTTTGGGGCGTGACAAATGATGAAACTATAATGCAAAGCGAAATTAGAGATGAGAAAAAGGAGTTACGACAAATGAAGATTGAAGACATGGTGGAGATTGTTGTTGATTTTTCAAATCTTTGAGCAACAGGGTCCGTCAATGTCATCGATAGACCATTCGATTCCAGTGACATTGAAGGGATTCGATGCCATTAAAAAATTTGAAAAATTCATGTTTTATTGTTGGAACGATTTGGTGATTCTTTGATGCCATTAAAAAATTGTCAATGTCATTGAACTACCATCAAGCGTATACGCTAAACTACGTAAGTGCAGAATTTGTTTTGTATTTCGATTGTGATTCACACTTATATAATGGGTGTAATCGGCAATAGGGAGAATATCAGAACTTTTTAATTCGTGCTTAGGATTTCAAGGGTGTAGCTTAGGTGATTCGACAATTGTTCGAATCGGGTAATCTCTATGTCTTGTAATTTTTACTTTTATAGTGCATATATATTGCCTTCTGCCATGATTTTTTCCCACAAGGATTTTTCCATATTAAATTCAATGTGTTTGAGTTTGAACTAATTTGTGCCATTGGAATACTTTGCTTGATTTAACTTAGTATGCTTGCATGGTTCCCCAACAGGCCTAACATCATCCTGATCGAAGATTTAACTAGGCCATATCATAGGCAATGGTGGGGATAAGACGGACACCAGTGAAAACGGCCTATAAGGTTTTAGATCAGTCCGCTATATATTTATTTATTCTTATCTTATGAAGGGTTTGGATGGCATAATAAGCTACTGGGAGCCATGAAGTTTCAGTGTGAGGGTATCCTTTTCATTGTTGCCAATTATGTGGACACTTGAGTTTTATATTAATTTTATTTTGCATGTAAACAAAAATCTACCGGAAAACAGAGGAACTTGTAGATCCCTTGCCAACATTATCATGGCCCGCGGATCCTTGCATCATGGGCTTTTTCATCGTATTAAATGCGATTTGGGAAGAGACACGTGTTGCGTGTAAACGGCCCTAGCGTTAATCGACGAAAACGTCTCTTTTAAGTCATGAGCAGGTGGGCAGCGGGGCGGTTTTTGTTTCCTATTCTCTTTTTTTTTTTTTGAATTCCTTCTCCATGCCTCTAAGGATGGAATATAGTGTATAATTATATTGATTAGACAACCTAACTATTGAATAAAAGGCTATTAATAAGATGATTGGATCTCTAAATCCTAGAAGCAAAATAAAAGACGCGGATTAGCTGCCACCTCGATCCAGCCAGGTTGGCGAGACTAACTGTGGGCCCCCCTTGATGTATGCATTATATATCCACGCCATTCATAAATTTTTTCAGCTCATTTTATGTCATTCACCAAAAAATTTGAAGTAGATACAAATCTTAGGTGGACCACACCATATGAAATAGAGTTTATTGAATGTCCATCATTAAAAACTTTATAGGTCAGCATAATATTTATTTTCCTTCCAACCTGCTGGAGCGCTGATAAAGTCAACTTGATCCAAAACTTTTGTGGCCCTCGAGAAGCTTTTAATGGCAAGAATTCAATTCCTATTGTGTGGTCCATCTGGGATTTACATATCTACTTTATTTTTGGGACCGTGTCCTAAAATAAGCTTACATAACGGATGGATGGTGTGGATGTACGGCACATACATCAAGATGGCCCCATGGTTAGTCGCACCCACTTGGCCAGATGGATCAAGTTCGCAGTTAATCCACGTCCCAAAATAAAACGGTTTTTATCATTACCAATTAATGTGCTCTTTAACTCTTAAACCATCATAATGTGATGTAGAGCGGGTCATGGATAGTTTCATGGCCAAAATGGATCAAAAAAGGCCTGGTCGATGACAAAAGTGATCCGGATCGTTGGACCTTAAATCGTGCGTATCTTGCAATCCGGATGAGTTATCTGATGTAAAATATATGATTTTGGGGTAAAACGAGCTGCTTTAGCCAAGAAATCTCCTGATCAACGTTCGTTTCCGTGTTTTATTTTCGTTTTTATTATAAATAGTAAGTTTTAGTTTTATTATAACTCTTCATCCATTGGGCTCTAGGAGTTGTGTCCAACATAAAAAGTGCTTAGGATAATTAGAAGAACGGTTTGATGAAGCCAAATAGGAAACTTATTGTTTTTGGCCGAAAACCTTGCGCACTATTAGACATCACAACTATTTATAAATAGTAAGTTTACTATTTTTAGTATGTCGCGGATTCTCGGAGTTTTAGTTGTAGTTTGATTCTACTTTCTTTCCTATTGCTTGGTTCCCTTATTTAAAGGGATGTGAACTTGTTTTATTCTATCATTAATCAATTTTAATTTTTTTTTAGAATTTTATTTTATTCTCTTGCTTTCTTTCCTCGTGGATTCGAGAAGTCTCTGTGAGCAGTTCAGAGAAGTTCCGTGGATTCGGAGTAGTTATCCTTGAGGAAGACGATGATCGACCTCATCACGTTCATCTCTGCGTCACAATGTAGCCTACAATTTGTGTGGTCTGGATCGACATCAGTATGCAAGATAAGGCGTGGATGGAATATGGTAGGGCTCCTCATTAGATGAATGGATTGGATGGCATGTATAAACCACAACAACCCTTACACAACTAATGATGGACATCATGTCCCAAAATTTCCCTATTGATGTGGCCTACTTGATTTTTGGACACGGGTGAATTTTGAATTTTAGGATGAAAATGAGGCAACACACCTGATGACGAGGCGGATCTCATGCATATTATACCTGGACGCGGATTGCGTCCTACCCCCGCCCGGACAGTAATTCGTCTGGGCAGGGCTATGTGGGGCCCACCATGATGCAATTGTTTTCTCCAAACTGTTAATCGCTTTTCTCATATCATTTTAAACTATGAACTAAAAACTGAGCAAGTTACAGCACTTAAGTGGACCACAAAGTGGGGATTTAATTTTCACCATTAAGAACTTCTTGGGAGCTGGAGAAACTTCGGATCAAGCTAATATTTATTTCTTACTTCATCCACGTCTATATGACCTTATTAATAGGTTGGATGATAAAAAAAACACCACAGTAGCCATTAGAAAGGTTTCAACAGTGGGTGTCATTATCACTGCAGCTTCCTCCGATGTGGTCCACTATGGACCTGCTTCAATTTTATTCATATAACTTAAAATGATCTGATAAAAGTGATTAATGGCTTGGAGAAAACACTTACATCACGGTGGGCCCCACAGAGCCGTGCCGGACGGATTACCGCCCGGGCGGGGGTAGGACGCAATCCACGTCCGCACGCGCCAACATGCTCCACCACTGCCGTGCAGTGAGGTAAGCCCGGTTCTTTTGAAAAGCTAGCTCCTTTGTAGCAATGGACTCAATCTATTTGCAATCATACGAGATTTTGTGAAATAAGGCCTGCTTTGACTAAGATACCTCATTCGCTTTGCCTTTGTTATTTTTCATCATTAGGCCCTTTGCAATTTTATATGCTTTGCTGATAGAGCATTGGAAACGAAGATCTGCCACAACTTTGTACCTTTTAAAACTTGTGATGATCCATTCATCACTGAGCACACACGCATGCATGTATGGCTATCTGGACCATTTTAGGAGTGGGCCACTGATGATGTGGGGCTTATGTGAAGTATAACTGTCCATCAGATACATTCCCTTAGGTTACCTCCAAGGCTTGAAAATCTGGTGGGCCATTGCATAGGTAACAAGGACTCTCCTACCCTTAGATTATCACTGGGCCCACCTTAGCTGCCGAAATCTAGATTCCAAATACACAAAATGGTGGGCCCCTACACAAATCAAGGTTGGGGATCCTTCTAAACTTATCCCCCTTGTTTTGTCCCACTGGATTTTCCTTTTGGGCTGTTTTGTCGACATTAGGGACAATGTGATGCATGGCATCTATGGACGGATTGGACGTTGAATACATCACATGGGCTCCACTATTGCCAGTACTACTGGCGGTACTACCATGGATGACCCCGACTTTAAAACATGAGGTAGAGCCTCACCAGCATATATAAATGTGGCCGGGGCACATATGAATCAGGACCTTCCATCCCGTGGGCCTTGTCATGGACGGTCCATGGTACAAAAATCATGCCAGTAGGGTGAATGGTCAAGATTCTATTAGTATATATGGACAAAATGGTCATTAAAGTTATTGGCACGGATATGAATTGAGGTAGTTTATGAAACATGACCCAGACATTGTAAGCCCCACCATTTCCGTTGGCATGATTGTACGGCTTTTTACAAATAATATAAAATAGTCTTTATTGATGGCCCAATAGTGAATAGATTCTCCTGTAAACCGAATGATGTAATGTAACAGGAGAGAACCTTCGGGGCACCTTAGAAAATGCAGAGAGAGACTGATAAAAATAGAATAAAATAGTTAGGTGTGTCTAGATATACAAACCGACTGAGCTTTTTGCCATTTTGGTTTATTTGTTGACAAAATGATGACTTTTTCACATTTCTCACTTTTGAGCATTTTCGCCACTCTAGGCATTTGTCTTGCCTTGAAGTAAGGCCACGGCCCATGTGGATTAGTTTCTTTGCAAGACCCGGCATTCCTGTGCTAAAAGAATATATTCTTTGCAAAATAACAAATGCGCGTCCCCCTTGTTACAGGCTAGGATCTTTTTCTTACTTTTTCATTCTCTGCGTCTTGAGTCAGAAATATGCATTGTAAACGGGATATGATGTCAAAAACGTTGAAGTTTGGAGAAAACTTCTGGAAACTTGACAGAGACTAATAAAATAATAAAATAATTGATTTTTGCAATTTTAATTTTATTTGTTGATAAAATGACAGACTTCCCATTCGAACGTTTGAGTATTTTCTCCTCTTTATCATTTGGCTTGTTTTCAAGTCAGGTCACAGCCTCTTCCAACTAGTTTTTCCAAAACCAGGTGTTCTTTGCGAAACAAGACATGGTGTTTTTGCTGTCCCATATTAATTGCAGGAATCCCTATAATCATGATTTGGACTGGCATTTTGCGTGTCCGACTTTATATTCCACGTCTTTTTGTCTTCAATTGCTTTGATATGATCATATCAACCATATGATTATTGAAAGGAAAATTGATGATCCATATTGATTGTAGTAATGGTCTAATCATCATTTTGGACCACTCATCTTTGGGTCTCACTTTTGATTGTACTTGTTTTTCAAGAAGCACATTGATCAGATCACCGTTAACTATGTATTTAATTGCTTGGAAAGTAAGCTGTATATATGAATTATAGGATAATTGATTTAAGAGAAATTTGCGACTGTACGACCCATTTATGGCTCATTTGCGAGACGAAACCCACCTTATCTTACTTTGAAAAATAAGCCCGAGCTGTACGGACGCCTTCCCAAAGGTCAAAAATGCCCCTGCTTTTTCCTTCAAGCGGGAAGACAGCGCTGATGCTCCTCGAACTCCGAGTTGTATGAACGGTTCAAAATAGATCAATGTTATGTGGGCCCCACAGTTATGTATTTATTATATTTACAACGTTCATCCATATTTCGAGATCATTTCAAAGCATTATCCAAAAAAAATCATATCCAAAGATCAACTGGACCACACCACAAAGAGCAGCGGAAAAATTAATTTTCATATCGACATCTACTATTATCGATAATACATTTTAAAAACATTTTGTCTCTGGACAGTTTGTGACAATTTTTGATCAATCGAACCATACTCGATATATTGGTCGGTTGTAAGGATAACTTGGTACGATTATATCAACTAGATTTTGATGTAATCTACAACTTAAGCTATATTTAATTGATTAGGTTTCGATTACATCAAAATGTACTAAGTTTCGATATATCGAAGTGTAATTTTTACTTTTTTTTTGTTAATGTGTTATTTATTTATTTATTTATTTATTTGTTTTGCTTTTTTAGGTTCGTTTGTTAGTCTATGCCCATGTCAGTACACACCATGTTATCTAAGTTGTATTTATAGAGTGCTTCTTCTAGTCTCTTAAGTTGCAATTGTATTTAGTACTTTTGAATTGGGACAAAAAATAAATAAAACTATAATTTGGTTGGCACTTCCTCATTATGAATATGCTTGCTAGGAAACGTCATTCGTCATCATCATCATCATTTCACGGTCATTTGCATGCATTTCGCGGTCAATTCACTTCAAATCATGATCATTCTCATGCATTTCACGGTCATCCCAAACAATTTCGTGTTGATTCACAGTCATTTTAAGGCATTTCGCGGTCAATTCCCTTCACTTCACGGTCATTTTCATGCATTTTGCAGTAAATTCGTTTCAAACCATGATCATTCTCATGCATTTCACAGTCATCCCAAACAATTCCGTGTTGACTCACGGTCATTTCGAGGCATTTCGCGGTCACTTCGCTTCACTTCATGGTCATTTGCATGCATTTCGCGGTCAATTCTCTTCAAACCATGATCATTCTCATGCATTTCACGGTCATCCCAAACAATTCCGTGTTGATTCACGGTCATTTCGAGCCATTTCACGGTCAATTCCCTTCACTTCGTGGTCATTTGCATGCATTTCGCGGTCAATTCGCTTCAAACCATGATCATTCCTATGCATTTCACGGTCATCCCAAACAATTCCGTGTTGATTCCCAGTCATTTCAATGCATTTCGCGGTCAATTCCCCTCACTTTATGGTCATTTGCATGCATTTCGTGGTCATTGGTCGTGTTCTTCCCATATGTTCACTTTTCTCATACACTAAAAACAGGGGATTAATGTAATTGAGAATGTAATGGAGGATTTAATTGAAATTTTTGTTGGTTTGTTTTCTGTAGGGATTTATCCAGTAACTTGCTATATGGAGATATTCCGTTCTCGACATCTAGGCTCAAACAGCTTGCTATACGGAGATATTCCGGTAACTTGCTAAGTAGGACCTTGAAATGAAACACACCTTTGTTTCTAAGTCTGTCATTATTATTGCCATGTTATTCTTGAAAAGAATTAACTTTCCTCACTTTGAAAGGGAGAGATGATCTTAAGGATCACTAATCTCAATCTTTGACCAAGGATTTTGGGCAAAATTTTATAGGGTTTGTCAATAAGTCCGATTGTTAACAACAAGACTGAAGAGTTCAGAAACTGATTCCATCACTTTCCAAACAATCATGAAGCAAGGCAATAAAGGAAAAGAAACCAATTTACTAAACCCAGAGAGAAATAAAGTTGCAGTGAACACACAAAATAGTAGGGGTCTAAATAACAGGCATTTGTCGTCAATTGTGCTAGATTAAAAGAGGAGGAAATAAAAGGGTGGCTAGCATTCCCAGACAGTAAAAGGGTGAATTTGATGTGCATCCAAACAAGCCCTTAGCATCTGTCTCATTGGAATCTTTTATCTTAGGAAGCCATAAATTGGCAAGATTAACTACTCTTTCATCCTCAGATGCACCATCAACTCTGCAAGTTGGGGTCACCTTTGAGCTACCATCAGAGTATAATGAGTGGAGATGCTTGGAAGAGCCACCCACGTTTTCTAGCCTTTGATTTTTTCTGCGTACCTCCATTAATACCTTACAATTTAATTTGAAATAAAGAAGCTAACTTAATTCTTATATTTTTGTACATGGACAGTTCGACAAATTAGAATTATAGGGCTTCCATCTTTTGTTTTCTTGCATTCTCTTGTGGATGTTAATATTAGAAAAGCCAATACTAGAAGAATTGAGTCCCCTTATACCCTTCAAAAGCCCTTTTTGAGATTTCTTGTCTATTTTTTAACTTTGCTCAATTGGTTTGGTCAACAGTCCACTTAGCTGATGTTCACATTGCCTAATCATCTTGGCAAGTTAGTGAACACTGACTTTTGAAACTTTCTTCAATAATTGTTTGGAATGACCGCGAAATGCATGCAAATGACCGTGAAGTGAAGGGAATTGACCACGAAATGCCTAGAAATGATCGTGAATCAACACGAAATTGTTTGGAATGACCGTGAAATGCATGGGAATGATCATGAATTGAAGCGAATTAACCGTGAAATGCATGCAAATGACCACGAAGTGAAGGGAATTGACGTGAAATGCCTCGAAATGATCGTGAATCAACATGGAATTGTTTGGAATGATCGTGAAATGCATGGGAATGATGATGGATTGAAGTGAATTGACCGTGAAATGCATACAAATGACCGTGAAGTGAAGGGAATTGATCGCGAAATGCCTCGAAATGACTGTGAATCAACACGAAATTGTTTGGAATGACCGTGAAATGCATGGAAATGATCATGGATTGAAGCGAACTCCGCAAAATGCCTCGAAATGACCATGAATCAACATGGAATTGTTTGGAATGACCGTGAAATGCATGGGAATGATCATGAATTGAAGCGAATTGACCGTGAAATGCATGCAAATGACCGCGAAGTGAAGGGAATTGACTGTGAAATGCCTCGAAATGACCGTGAATCAACACGAAATTGTTTGGGATGACCGTGAAATGCATGGGAATGATGATGGTTTGAAGCGAATTGACCATGGAATGCATGCAAATGGCCGTGAAGTGAAGGGAATTGACCGTGAAATGCCTCAAAATGACCATGAATCAACACGAAATTGTTTGGAATGACCGTGAAATGCATGGGAATGATCATAGATTGAAGCGAATTGACCGTGAAATGCCTCGAAATGACCGTGAATCAACACGGAATTGTTTGGGATGACCGTGAAATGCATGAGAATGATGATGGATTGAAGCGAATTGACCGTGAAATGCATACAAATGACCATGAAGTAAATGAAATGAATGCAATTGACCGCAAAGTGAATGAAATGGATTTTCAACCATCAACTTGATGAAATCTTGAAAAATAACTAGGTTAGTTGGCTAAAGTAGCTTCTTCTACCCCAAAATCATATAGGGTATATCAAGTAACTAATTTTGGTTTAGAAGATATTCTTGTTAAATGAATAAAGAAAGACATGAAAAGAAGAGAGAAAATTTTTTTTATATGCTTGTATATATATCAGAGAAAATTGTAGGTAGAATTAAGTTCTCCATGTAAAAAATAATAATAAAAAAAATTAAATAATTAAAAAAAATTGCATAGACTTTTATGGACTGTAGTTATGGCTATGGCTATAATCCATAGCTATATCTTCGATAATATCGAATACACTTTGATATGTATCGAAAATTGCAGGATTTTTTATGCAAAGTTGCTGGATAGTTCTGGACCTTTTTCGATTAATCAAAATACTTTCGATATATCTAAGTACATAGCAAAGGGCATATCGAAAAAGCATGGGCTGCAGTTATGGCTACAGTTATAATCCGTAGCTATAGCTTCCAGGCTTCTTCTTTTTTTTTTCCTTGTTGTAATTCCCACCGCCTTTGTGGGTCCTTTTATTAGGTATGTGTTACATCCAAACCGTCCATCTATTTGAAGAACTCGTACTAAGTCTTGAGAAGAAAAATAAGATAAATTTAGCTAACAAGTGGACCACACTGTAAAAGGCAGTGGAAGATTGAACGTCTACCATTGAAACCCTTTTAGGGGTCGCAGAAGTTTTGGATCATCACGAATTTTTTTTTTCCTCTTCATCCAGGTCTTTGTGACCTTATGAATAGATTGGATGGAAAATAAATGTTATGGTAGGCCCTACAAAAGTTTCAACGGTGAATATCAATTTTCTGCTGCTCTTTGTGGTGTGGTCCAGTTGATCTTTGGATATGATTTTTTTTTTTGGATAATGTTCCGAAATGATCTCGAAATATGGATGAACGTTGTGGATATAATAAATACATAACTGTGGGGCCCATGTAACGTTGATCTCTTTAGAACCATTCGTACAACTCGGAGTTCGAGGAGTGTCAGCGCTGTCTTCCCGCTTGAAGGAAAAAGCAGGGGCATTTTTGACCTTTGGGAAGGCATCCGTATAGCTGGGGCTTAGTTTTGCAAGGTAAAATATGGTGGGCTTCATCTCGTAAATGGGCCATAAATGGGTTGTACTGTCGCAAATTTCTCTTAATTTAATCAATGTTTTAGATGCATTTCATGATACCAACTTTTGATTGTTGGAAATGGGCGGTCCATATTAATTTTTTGTAAAGAAATGGATCAAGCAATCAATTTTGGACTGTCCATCATGTGAACAGGCATTTTGCTCAAGAATTGCTTTGCTCGGGCATTCTAAGTGAGGGTTGGTTCTGTATCTTTAGTCAACCCAATAATAGCTTTTCAAATATGCACTGCTCTAATAAACTCTTTCTGTCTTTCAAATAAGCTCATTTGGTGTGTTGACGCAGAAATCTAGTCGATCTTATCTCACCTCTTACTAGCCAGAGTACATGTGATTTAATGGAAAACAAGAGAATACATTGGGAGCGGCGATTAAGGCTAGGGACCCTCCGATGCCTAAGTCATGATTTGGACTTGCAGGAGTAGTAGAATAATCAAGTGTTGTATATGTACCTTTCATTATAGGCGGAGTCCTTATTTATATCCTTTTAGGGGTAGTGTCGTATATGGCAATGCCTCTCTATGGTGGATGCGTATTGCGGAAGATATCTTCATCCGGACGTGTCGTGATTGATTTCCTTATATCCTGTGAATATTTCAGAGGATAATCTTTTCTTTATAGAGAATATTTCGCAAGATAATCCTATCTTTATATATTATAAGTGTACCCGGTGGCAGGCTCTTACTCCGGTGGTAGGCTCTGGGGAGTTTCAACACCTGATTAAGGGTTCGAGTACCCATAGGTAGTGAAATTCCACTATGGTGTGAGTGTGTGGTGGTGTGCGTGAGTGTGTGAATATATATATATATATATATATATATATATATATATATATATATATATATATATATATATATATATATATATATATATATATATAATAAGTGTATTTCTATCCCGAGGTCGAAGTCGGTATCCAAGGACGACTTCAAAGTTGGTTCTTGAAGCCGACCTCCGAAGTTAGTAACTGAGGTCCAGGCCGGAGTAATTTTTCAGCCCTCAAGCAATCCATAGTCTTTGAGTCTGTTCATCTGGTCAGTCCCATAATAGTAGCCCCATACTTTCGAGCATTCTTCAGGAGCTCAGGAAGTAAGTTAGCGTGAACTGACACTCTGATGACTTGTGCCGAAGAGGTCTGAAGGTTAAGAAGAGGTCGGGCGGAGTAGGGCTAAGATCGATAATTTGATTGTTCAGTGGTAGATCGCATACAGTAGAATTAATCGAAGCGACTTTTTTCATTTCAACTGAGAGAAGTCCCAGTCGTTCCCATAATAGCAGGCCAAGCACTTGGTAGAAGGACTTTCTTCCCTTATACTAAGGGAAGTCCTCATAGTCAATCGTAAGGTTGGATAGCGGGGAATTAAAAGAAATTTTCCTCCCCTAACTTGGGGAGGTTTTTTCATAGTAGAATTCACAGTGGAAGACTTTCTTCCCCTGCACTAAGGGAAGCCCTCGTAGTCAGTTTATAGTCCAAGTAGCGTTGCCAATTAGTGGTCCGACCTTTTCTATAAGGGTCGGACAACTGGTTGAGGACTATTTTTTCCTTGTACTAAATAAAATCCTCAATAGACTATATAGTTCAAATAGTCGAGAAAGCATTTAAAAGAAATTTCTTCTCCTAACCTGGGGAAATTCTTTTATTATAGAAGTCTATAAAGCAGTAGAAAATATAATAGTAGAATCATGAGCACATTTTACCCTTTTAAAAAGGGAGGTTGTACTTCGTCGAGTAGGTCGGTTAGTCAAAGCGCTCCTTAGTATTTGATGTCGAGGTACGCTAGCCTCGGTCTTATTCATCCTCTCTCTCTCTCTCTCTCTCTCTCTCTCTCTTTTTGTGTTAATGGTGGTGGGCTCCCCTTCTTCCCTTCATTTCCTATCCTTAGCCAAATTGTTTCCCTCTCGAGTAGTCCTTCGTAAACTAATGAACTCCTTGGTATTGGAATATTTTTGAGCTCGGTTAAGTAGGTCGGCGATGATAGTCGGGGGGTTCTTACCAATAGAGAAGATGAACTTTCCTCATTTAAGGCCAACCACCATGGCGGTCGAAGCTACCTAGTCAGAAAAACCATTGACTTAGACAGCTTTAGCGTTGAAATGGATGACGTAGACTTTTAGTAGCTCATCCTCCCTCTGAGTGATCATAAGGAGGTGGGTCGATGGCTTTTTACTTCTTTCCTACCGATGAACTGAGTGATGAAAGCTTTGTCGATCTGTGTGAAGGATTTGATGTATCTCGGCTTCAGCGACATATACCAATTTCGCTCTGTGTAATGTCTCAAAAAAATCCATACAAAGACCCAAATACCACCTCAGGAAAAAATGCCTAAGGATCGTATTTTGTAGAAATTTAGGCAAAAATTAATTAAGTACTCACTGAATTAATCGGTGGATTTAACTCCAACCACTATTTATACAAATGGCAAGACCCAAAACTATCAAAATCGCTAACTCAACACTACTTAAAAACTTAGGAAAAATTCCAAAAGCCTGTTGCTCTCGGGAGCACATTGAAACTCCATATCGGACCTGGACCGCACGATGAAAGTCCGATGAACATGAAAATATAGAGTTATGACCGTCTTACTGGGCTTGACAACCATGGTGGGAATCGAGTCCAGATTATGTCCAGAAATGCATAACTTGAGCTCTGAGTAAAAAGTGTGAGAAACGCGAATATCTTTAGAAAACAAAATGAAACTTAAGTAAATTGGGTCATTCTCTTACACATGAAATTGAGGATTTCAGATCGTTAGTTTCTGATCAAACTTCACCTAAAGGAAAAGAAAATTTTCTTGCTCATATCCGTATACTCGTGGCCCCAATCGAGCAAGTTCGACCGTTGATTTGACGCGGGTCTTTCATGGCTGATCGACTTATCTAATCGTGCTGAAATCACATCCAGGCATAGATCCATTGTTAGGGAACTTACCCTACGACTTGAGTAGTGAACCTCCAGATGAGCCCTGTTTGCCAGAAACAGGCACTCTTTGGTTATAAATTAAGTATACCATGGCCCTGGGGCTATTTGCATTAGTTCTGGGCCTATATAAAGCCCTTAAACCACCTCATTCCCATTCCATATGAATTTTCTAAAAACCCTAAGGGAGAGAGAGAGAGAGAGAGAGAGAGAGAGAGAGAGAGAGAGAGAGAAAAGGAGAGAAAAGAGAAAGGAAGGAAGAAGGATTCTTGGAGATCTTTTATGGGATTCTTTCCCACAACTCCACCCACTGATTCGCCTCACCACTTCGCTACGCGACCCATTTCAACTACGATTTGGGTAAGAAATTCAAACCCTAACTCCGTAGTTAAGATCTAGAATAATCATTTGTCAACCTAACTAATGGATTTTGTGATTTAGGTACTCGTCATCCCATTTTCGAGAACGTAGGATTCGAACCGAGTCCGAAACGTGTATTCCGACGAAAGGTACATACCATAAACGTTTAGGTTATGGTTTTCAATGCTTTTAATGTCAGCTAATGATTTATGTTTGACTTGATTACTGTCATATTATCTTAGATACGACGTCTTCGATATATTATACATGTGTGAACTATGTTGAAGACAAGATGCATTCCATGTGTTTGTTGAAATGTTTGATTGAACATGAAATTGTGATTTGTGCTTATCATGATTTCTAATCTAAGATTCATGTTTTTCATATGCTTGATTACCTTTTTTGTATAAGAAATTGCTATAGTTCATGTCGTAACTAATCTAGTATGTATTTAGTAATGTGCAGTCTAAGTGTTTAATAAAATGTCTGAATGAGAAATTGCCAATGAATTGTATTTAATAAGGGTATTGAGATAGGATTCTAAATTACCTTATCCATATGTATAGTTTCCTTCACGATATCTTAATTTTGTCTACACGATTTATAGATCAAATGCAAATGTTTGGTAACATGTTCAATGTGTTCGATGAAATGCTCAAATGAGGAATTGATTTGGATTGTTTGTTAAATGCTGATATAATTATCACATGTATCTACCTATTGCGTCTGAGTAAGATTGGGGCTCCAACATAGCCTAGGAAATCGGTAATAATTCATGTAAAGGTGACAGAATTAGTCTCGCCACATTAGGTAACTCGGCGAATCTGAGTCCCACGACCATTGTCGACAGTGGTTAGGCCACAAGGGGTGCTTATGTGCTTCATGTCGTTAAGTCAACGTGTGGTCGTACCAATCGAACTTTTCCAACAAATCGATTGGCCTCTTGTGTGTTTACCATGTATGGACATCATTGCTTAAATTTAAGGTACCACTTACCAATGTAAAAGCCTGTTTCAACCATACTACCATGATCCGCTAAGACTCATGAGCCGTACATGGTGGTATGGGATACCGTGGTCAAGCTATCAGCTTACGTTGGGGTGACAAGCCTCCCCGTAGTGACCAGTGAGCAACTCAAACTCGTGAGCCGAGCATGGTGGTATGGGACATTGTGTTCGAGCTGTCGGCTTACGCTAAGGTGACGAGCCTTCCCGTAGTGACTGCGAGTATAAACTTTGAATTTGCCTATCGACTGCTTTTCATTAGGGGTGATGCCCTATAACTTGCCTATCGTATGTGGTTAAATAGGATTGACGACCCTAAATGCATCCTTCCCTTGGGTTAATGATATAAAGGGAGGTACCTTAGCTTCCCGGACCTACTGTATGAATAAGCCTAATTAAGTACTCAACTAACATGACCATGCACCACATTGCATGTGCTTTGGCGAGAAAGTTACACTTTAGCGAGGTTGTCATGCGTGGCAGAGAGAGGGAGTGGCAGAGAGAGAGCGAGTGGAGAGGGAGAGACAAAGAGAGAGAGCCGCAAAGAGGAATTAGGTTAGGTTTGTTTTTTTTTTCTTTTATGCATAGGACCCTGCCGGTAGCCGTTAAACCTGGCCGCCGGCAAAGGGTTGGCCCATCGGTCAGCTAAGGCTATTTTTCTTGTAGTGGAAAAACATCCATTATAAAGTTCTTGAAAATTACTTTAAAACCAATGATTAATTCTACATGACTCACATTGTACATGTCATGTGGTATCACCAAAGACAGAAGCTAATGAGATCTATTTTTAACTACCATTAAGGACATCATAAGTTAAGATTGAGCTCATTGGATAGATCATGCTAAGCTGAGGTAGGGCGTCTAGTTCTGTGCGGATCAAACGGTGTAGTCTCAAGACAAAGGAAGTATTTAAATCCCGAGAGAGAGAGAGAGAGAGAGAGAGAGGACATGGAGATCTCTGTACCGGATCAGCATCAACAACTCATGTAAAAAAATAATATTAAAAAAATAAGGCAAAGAAAAAATACGTTTAATTCATGGACTTACCAGTACTTCTGCTTCCTCTGATATTTGTATGAGTAGCATATGCATTGCACACACATACACCACCCTCTAAGCTTTGTAGTAAGCTTATACATGACTGTTGCGTTCAGGTGACGTAAGGATGTAGCTGTGATGAGGCAAGAGCGTATAGCAATCTTTCTGGATTTTTGTTTGTGACTTGACTATGCTTGTGGTTATGCTCCTTTATATATATAAAAAATAATACTGAAAATCCTCCTTGTAAGATTCCAAGATCAAAATCTGGCATATAGGTACCGGGAGCCGAGAATGGAGTACTACGGAGGCTGTCAGCACCGGACTCAGCGATCAAAAATTTTGTGAGTCCAGTTTTTGAGTTTGGGGCGTGACAGTAGTCATCCATGAATGTGACAAACCATGACACAACTTTGGTGGAAACCACTAGCAATAACCTACATACATCAACTTGCACATAATCAAGCACACCCTTACATACATGTTTTCTAGATTTAAAAGATAACTTAGATTGTTTACTATACATATATTGCTTGAATATATTTAAATCAAAACTTTTAAAACTTGGAATTAAACAATGATTAGAGAGTACCTTTATACCCCGCTCGCTATGTGGGCAAGACGTGCATGCCACATACGTGTATACATGGAATCCACTACAGCCATTACAACTCTACCTAATGATGTGCTCCTGATCAACCTGTAAACATTTTCGTGCCTCTGTGCTTTCATAATTATGAGTGCCCCTTTCGAAACCTTAAGGACGCCAATGAAATCGGTGAATTTGCACCTAATCGCCTTGAGTGCACTTAGAGATACCAAGCTCTTCCTCATGTTTGGAACATGTATTACCCCGGTCAAGATACGTTCCATCCCATCAAACATCTTGATGCGGACCGTTCCAATACCCACAACATTATAGGCATTATCATTCCCCATAAATACCTGGACACTATCACACTATCTGTAACTGGTGACCAAATTTGATGAGGAGTCATGTGATATGAAGTTTGGTCTAATGTCTAAAATTCACTCGTCCCTATAATCATCGTATAAGTGTTTGATCATAAACACTAACAACACATCACTTCTACTTGTACCTTCATCAGATGTGGGAGTATTAGCCTCCCTATAAGAAGTATCTAAGTTTTTTTTCTTAGCTTTAGGATTTGTACAATCCTTCTTTATGTGTCAAGTCATCCCACAGTTTCAACACTTCAATTTACCTTTGCTCTTTTCCTTGGATTTTAATCTTGATTGAGAAAATCTAGTGTCTAGCTCAAAATTCCACCCCTCGTAAGCAATACATTAATAGAGGCCCCCATGTTACCATTTTTATTTCTCATCACCTCTCCTTAAGTACTGAGATCATGGTATCAACACTAAGAGATGTTTAACCAGTGCACAATGTGTCTTTGAAAGACTCATACGAAGCCGAAAGATAATTCAACAAGATACGAGTTTGATATTCATCCTTAATGATTTCTTACACATTTAGTAATTTACAAATCATCTTATTAAAGTTGCTAATGTGGGCCTCAACATCTCCTCCCTCTGCCATATCTAGATCGAATAACTGCAACTTCAAGTATAAGTAATTTTTAAGAGATTTCTTCGCATAGATATCCTCTAACTTCGCTCATAAACTTGATGCAGTTTTCTCTCTCATGACATTGTAGAGGACCTCATCCGTTAGGCACAATTGGATGAAGGTTCTCACTTTCTTATCCAACTTGTTCAATTCATCATCTTCCATAGTTTTTGGTCACTTCTCAAGGGCCTCATCCAATCCTTGTTGAATTAATAGGTCAATCATAGTGGCCTTTTGTAATTCAAAATTAATTTTCCTGGAGTACTTCTCAACATCATACTTGGGATTGACAACCATTGATACTTACTTTTGGATTCAAGTCTGCACCCCAACGTTAATCTCTAATACTACTTTTTGGGGGAGTGTGAAAGCAAATAGAAATGAATCAAGTGAAGGAATCCAATCACACCAAGCAAGCACAACATAAGCACACCGATTTTAACATAGAAAAACCCTTTCGGGAAAAAACCACAGCGCAAAGCGACAGATAATCACTATAAAAGCAGAAATTATAAGAGTAGAATACCCGATTCGAACAAGCCTCGAATCACAAGCTACACCCTTGAAACCCTAAGAATAAATTTGAAAGCTCTTAGATACTCCTTAATTTTGATTTCCACCCATATTTATAACCACGAGAATAATCCCAAACAAAATCGAAAACAAATTCCTCAAATACGTAGATCTGCATAAAATCTATAATACATATGATGGGTTTCGATGTCATCAACAGACTTCCGATGGCATGAAACCCCACTTCGATGGCATTGAAGTAACACCAAAATAATCCATAGACAAAACGTGAAAAATCGGGTACTCTCGATTGCACTTGATAGGTCTCGATGGCATCAAAATTAAGTTTCGATGGCATCGAACTAATCTGTGATGTCATCAAACAGTTACCCAAATAATCCAGCAACCAATTGGTGAAATTTCAAATTTCTTCGATGGCATCGACGGAGCTTGTTGCTGAATTGATTTAAGAAATCAACAACATAAATTTCCTAAAAAAAAAAAAGATTACGTTGAAAACCTTGGGGAAAAATTATAGAAGAATTGATTGTTGGGATACCGCCATTAATGGGTTGTTTGAAACTACGGGCCCATAGCAAAGCACACCAGCTGAAAAGTCACAGTTATGGAACTTCAAGAGAGAAGAAACCAATGCTAATTCAATCAAATGAATGATGGGACACTGTAATGTCCTGAAAATTGGGGGTCGAGCAGGAGCCCAACTCTCGAGTTCCAATACATCGCTTATGCAACATGGATAATGATGATTATTGTTGTCAGTATTAGTGCATTAAACATGAGTGGGATTATACCAAATCAGCATATCATACTCCAGAGACAGTTAAATTATGCAAGCGAAAGACTGTGATAGATATATATATAGAGCATATAAGTGGTATGTCCCTAGAGTATCAACATGTTGCCAGGTTAAATAATTACATGTGTAGTTCCAAAATATACAAAGATGATAAAGTGTAATGTCTTCTAATCATAACCCTGTATCCCCGATGGTGCAACTCCAAGTCTACATATACCAGCTCGAAAGTTGCATATAGGAGAACTCCTCATCTTCAAAAAAGTCAGGCTCCACTTTGTCAGCTTCGCTATCATTTGCAACTACAATAGAGTCTGGTTGGTGTTTTAAAACACCGTCCCAGCGTGGGAATGAGTGATCAACTCAGTGGAGCTATAAGGCAAAGCTTAACATGTTATCAATTCAGTCAAGCAATAATGATAAAGTAGTACAACAATCATGTCCTAAGTACTCTTGTTAATGCAAGAATGAGATGCAATAATGATGTATGCCCTCGCGTGCACTCCCTGAGTAACATCATCTCACGATCGCGCATGCAACACTCCCAGTAAACGTACACTTCCTCGTCAAAGCACATGCAATGCGGTGCATGATCATGTTTAGCCAAGTTCTTAATTATACTTATTCATACAACATGATTGGGAAGCTAAGGCACCTCCCTTGTATCATTTATCCAAAAAATAATCCATCTAGGGTTGTCAATCTTAGTCAATCTCATACGATAGCAATTCTAGGTCACTACGGAGAGGCTCTTTACCTCAGCGCATACCTATATTATACTCGAAGTCACTATGGAAAGACTCATCACCTTAGCATAGTCCTAGAGTATACTCGAGGTCATTATGAGAGGCTCATCACCTGATCGTAGGCCAACAGCTTGAATACAGTGTCCCATATCATCATATTCGGTTCACGAGTTTGGTTTGCTCATTGGACACTACGAGAAGGCTCGTCGCCCCAGCATAGGCCGATAGCTTGACCATGGTGTCCCATACCACCATGTCTGGCTCATGAGTCTTAGCGGATCGCGGTACCAAGGTTAAACAGGCATTTCACTGGTAAGTAGTACCTTAGATTCAAGTAGTAGCGTCTATACATGGTGAATATACAATGGGCCAATTGGGTTGCTTGACGAGCTCGACTGGTACGAGCGTACGTTGAATTAATCAACATGTAGTGTGTAAGCCTAACCACTGTCGATAATCACCATACGACTCAGATTCCTCGAACGTATCCGTCGTGGCTAAATAGTTCAGCCACCGATAGTAAACCATTACCGATTTCCTGGACTACATCATAGCCCCAATCACACTCCAAGCAATAACATTCATGTGTGATAGTCAAAGACAGCACGTGACAACTAATCTAAACATAAATCTCATTTGAGCATTTCAACGAACAGGTAGTACACATGTTATCACACCCAGGCATTTCATTTATAAATCACATAGTAGTAAGATAGGTTATGTAAAGAAAATTGTAACTATAATTAAGGTAATTGAGAATCTAATCTCAATACACTCATTAAATACATTTCAACAAGTGTTTCCTCATTCAGGCATTTTATCAAATAGTTAGACTACACATATCAACATATATGTAATAAATTAGTTATAACATATATTATAGGAAGTCCTTTCACAAGGAGTTGCCATACATACAACAATTATGTAATCTCAATCAAATAATCATAGTAACCACAAATCATAATTCCATATTCATTCAAACATTTCAACAAACACATGGAATGCATTAAAATCCACATAGTTTACATATGTATGCAATATACAGAAAACATCCAAACTAGGCACATGTGACAGCAATTAAGTCAGTCATAAATCATTATTGACATTAAAAGCCTTGAGAACCATAACCTAAACATTTATAGTCCGCACCTTTCACCAGAAGACTTGTATCGTACTCAGTTTGAACACTATGCTTTAGTCTATGGTACAATGACAACCTATAGCATGAAATAGGTTAGTTATTCAGCATCTACTCTATTACAATCCCTAGAATAGATTAGGATTAGGATTCCTTACCCAAGAATGAATTTTAAATCATCGAAATAGTGATATTGACAGGCTGATTCAGCACGTGGAGTGGTGGGATTGAATCCCAGGAACAGTCTCTCACTTTCTCTCTCTTCTCCTCACTCTTTCCTTCTCTTTTTCTTCTCTTTTCTCTCCTAGGGTTATGAAATTCGTATGGAATGAAAGAGGGGTGGGTTAAGGTCCTTATATAGGCCCAGAACTGATCCCAATGGCCCCAGGGCCATGGTATACTTAAGTTATAGCCAAAGGTCGGCTGTTTCGTTCCAACGGAGCACATCTGGAGGCCCCTTTTCTGCATACAATATGGAGAAATTTCCCTAACACTGGATCTAGGTCAGGTTATGTTTTCAGTCTGATCAGATCAGTGGATCAACCGCGGATGACCTGTTTCAGTTCAACAGTCATCGGTACTCGATCAGGGCCAAAAGTACAGTAACATGTGTTGGAAATTTTCCCTGATCTGAGGGTATAACTGGGTCAGAATCTGACGGTCTGAAACCTTTAATTTGGCCCGCCAGTGAACGACTCAATTCACTTAAGTTTCAGTTCATTTCTTAAAGATATTCGCGTTTCTCACACACTTCGCTCCAGGCTCAAGTTATACATTTCGGGATATCATTTGGATTTGATTTCCGAGATGGTTGCCAAGTTCAACAAGGTGGTCATAACCGTATAGTTTTGCGGTGATCGGACTTTCGACACGTGGTCCAGGTCCGATACGGAGTTTCGTGATGCTCTCGAGAGCAATTGAGTTTTCAAATTGATCCTATGTTTTTAGGCATTATAGCGTTAGTGATTCTATTGGTTTTGGATCATACAGTTCGTATAGAAAGTAGTTCCAGCTAATCTTCTATTTAATTCAGTTTAGTACTTAATTAATTTTCATATAATTTCTAAAGGATTTGGTCCTTAGTAATTTCTGCCTGAGGTGATACTTGGGTCTTTGTACGGATTTTTCTGAGACATTACAGATACTAACGAAACAATTGTGCCTATTGCGACATAAATAAATGCATAATATGGTAGTTATTATGGGTAAAAATGGATTGTCTACTAAGGACGGGCCAGCTCGGACATATATGCACAACATGAGGAGGTCGGCCAATGCTAGTCATGACTAAGGAGCTCCTCAACGGCCAGGGAAAATATTTCATTGTACTTCATTGAACGACTTTAAGCTCGACCATCAGGAGATGAAGTCTCTCCACTTTTGTTAGATGAAGAGCCCTTCCACGGACCTATAAATTTTCGAGCTACTGCTCGGAACATTTCTCAAGCAAGGTCTCTTAAGGCATGGCCTCGCATAAGATAAGACTCTGAATCACTGCGCTCGGCAATACCCTGCCCTGTACAATAGGATGAAGAGGATGGTCATCCCTGATTTCATTTATATTCTACTAGGGAAAGAAGATCAGTCTCGATGCTCAAGAGCGACTCCTAAGGGCAGGTTGATAGGTTAGTAATCTACTCGATGCCAAAGGAAAATTCAATTACGACTCATTAGAAAAGCCAGGTTGGTAAGCCATCATTCGGAATGACCTTATAGGCCACGTAGAACTTACAAACTCGACCTCCTACTGTGTGCTTCTACTAGCTTCGACCTAATACCGACTGTCCAGACCTTACCAAAGTTACTCATCCGAGATCTTGGCTGAACATCTCAGGAAATAACTACAACACGGATCTGTCTGAGATCTCTAGCAAAAATCTCATAAGATCACTACGACACACCGAGATACCTACAATACGCTCCTACTAAATAGGGAGATTGTCCTCTCACTATCAAAAAAAGGGGGCAAAGGATTTAGACCACGTTAGTTTTTTGTTATGGATATAAACCTTAGCTATACTTACTACGGTTTTAATCCTTAGTTAAAAAGTTGATACACCATTAATAATTAATAGTGTTGTAAGGGGGTCTATGAGGCCTAAAAAAAATTTTATGTTCTATCTAAGCCATCTATATATTTGTAAATATTACTGTAGAGGTTTTTTAAAAAAAATCAGCTAGATCGAAGGCTCAAGTGGACCACACGGTAGGAAATATTGATATTAAATTACAGTTGCTTCTTATGGTATGGTCCATTTGGGCCTTAAATATATCAAAAATTTGGTTTCTTAAAGTAAAATAATTTATTAAATTTATGGATAGGAATGGATTAATGAAATACATCATGGTGAGCCCCACGGAGTCCCTAATCAGTCCCTTTCTCTCTCTCGCGCACTCTCTCTCCCTGCGCACTCTCTCTCCCTCTCTCTCTCTCTCTCACTCTCTCTCCCTGTATCTCTCTCTCTCTCTGTCATTTACCTTGCAGACATGTCGTAGCTCTAATCTACCGCAACCCAGCTGCCCTACGACGACATTGTAACGGTGCTTCGACCACACCTCATCGGCATACAAATCCAACGGATTAGGATTTCCACTTCTGGAAGGTGATATTCTTTTGATCTTCTCAGCTTTAATATATTCATGATTGTTTGATAGTGCTAAATTCATGAAATGAAATTCTCTTTCTTTTTTATTTTCAGGATTTCTTCTTTGAAGTTTGATGACTCGATTATTTTGATATTGATGTTTCTCACCAAGTGTTTGATGAAATGACTCAACGAAGTGCTAGTGGCAAGGAAGGTATGCACACCAAACAAAGTCCCGTGTTTTGTAAATGATTCTTTTTTACTACCTTGATGAGGAATGAATCAAAAAGGACTTTGATATTTGATTTGTAGCCAAAAGCCCATGTTTTATTTTGATGTATTTTGGGCAGATTTATTGCATTCTTAGAAAAAGAAAAATCATGTTTTGTAAATGGGGGTTTTGGCTAGAGAAGTAAATATATGCTGGATGCATGGGAAGTAGGAGATTTTTCATATGATTTTTAGCAAAAAAAAAAAAGAAAAGAAAAGAAAAGAAAAGAAAAAAAAAACCCATTTTTCTAAATGGGTTGTTATGTTTTACTACTTTAAATGCATTGCATTGAAAAATATAGGAAAATTCCCATGTTTTCTTTTGTTCTGTTTTGGGCAGATTTATTATATTTGTAGAGATTTAAAAAGGAAAAAAAAAAAAAAAAAAACATGTTTTGCTAATGGGATTTGATTAAACATAAGCAAGTTGCTTTGAAATCAATGGTTTCTTATTGGTTTTTCGATTAGTTTATAAAAACATCGGATTAGATTAATAAATATAAGATCTTTGATTTTATAGGCATGAGACCCAAGACAGATTGAGGGTACATATAACTGATGCGGATAAGAAGAGGTGGGAAGTTCCTTACAACTTACTTGCAAGGGAACATCCTTCCCCTTTGAAGAAATCTCTTGGAAAAAGCAAAGGGGAGCTCTTCACAGCCTCTGAGAATTTAGGAAATGAGCTCATTTTCAGCTATACATCAGACCCATTTTCATTCTCAGTTAAAAGGAAATCAAATGGTCAGACTCTTTTCAACACAAGCTCAGATGAGTCAGATCCTTATGGGAACCTGGTGTTTAAGGACCAGTATCTTGAGATATCTACAAAGCCGCCTTCAAGTACCGCAATCTATGGGCTTGATCAGTACACTGCATTTGTTGGGAGGCCTGCACCCATGCCTTACTAGGCTCTAGGTATGCTCTCTTTATGACCCATCTGTTATTTCTCTTCTCTTGGATCTAAGTTGTTGGGGTGTTGATTTATCAAGTGGGCCATGTTTATAAGGTGGTCATGGTTATTTGGATCTTGGGACTCATTTTCATTTTCATTTTTTCTTTTTTCCTGGGGTCATTGGCCTTGATTTTCTATCCTTTTGGAGAGATGATCTAGTGCTCTCATTGCACTAGAAGTTTTAGTGTTCCTAGTTGCAGTGGGACATTTAAACAGTCCAATCAGTTGATCATGACTGTCCATTAGGTCCAACGCAAATTTCATGGGCTATAGTGCAAATATCACACCAATATGATGATCTCAACCATATAATCAAATGCCTCAAGATCATTTGTACAAAAATAGGACTAACCAACAATTCGATCCATCTTTTTGATAGCTCCCATCATGGATTGCTTATGATTCTTAAGAATCATTTCTGTTAGGTAATTCTAACAATCACATCCATGAGTTGGAAAAAGGACGGCTGATAGAAATAAGGACAAATCTAGATGGATTTGATAATCCAATCAATCTTATTTTTACATTGTAGCCCTGGAAATGTGTTCTAGATTTAATGAAAATTTTTGATAGCTTTGAAATTTTCACTCTAGTTTTCCATAGCAGTACATTCATTTTCACTCAACATGTGGGGCCCATGATTCAGGACCTTTGTTGTGAAAAATAGTAAATCTATTGGTGCATCTGTCATAAATATATTCTTATGTCTGTTATAGGTTTTACGGTTGTATCTGTTACGAGAATCTGTTTGCAGTTTCACGCAGCAAGTCAGTAATATTCTGTGTATTTCTTTGTCTCATGTGCTAACATTGGCAAACCTTGCTGTTGTATTTTTATGTATTTGGTTATTTAGTGATCACATTGTACTAAAGGTTTTATAAAGAGATCATTAGACCCTTATTTATATGTGTTTTCAGTTTCTGAATCTTTTTAGATTTGCTTCTTTGTGGGACCCGACCCAAGTTTGTATGTGTGCATGTGTGTGTGTAAGTGTGCATTTCATTTCTTGTGGTCTCATGGTCCTACCGGTTCAATTTCGATGACTCGCGACCCTCAGATAGTGTTCGCGGTCATCCTTGAGTCCGGTCACGTAGACCCGACTCGGATCGAGCTGAGACCTGTGCCATTGTGACCGCATTGTTGCCGCAGTTCCAACGCTACGTCTTGTGCGTCCATCCAATATGTGGATCATAAGTTGTGTACATTTCATTCTATGACCCTTGATTTTGATCATGTGGCCCACCTTGGAGTGGTGCACGTGGCCCACACTCCCTCTTTTGCACAAGTTCCAACACACACTACACACACCATCTAAATCTCCATAACTCACACTACCAAGACCTTACACACCACCCACACCTAACCTACCCCAGCAAACATTATTTGTATCATCATACGTTAATGATTACTTTCCTTAAAAAGCTTTTCCCTCTCTTTTCCTCTCGTTTCTCTCTCTCTTGTCTTCTTCTCTAGCATTTTTTCTCCATTTCTTCAGCCCATTTTCCTCCATTTTTTTAGCCACCTTCCTCCTTAATCCCCTACCATCTAACCCTTGAAACCCCATCTCCACCATTGATCCATCTCCATTGGTGCTAAAGGACCTTAGTGTGAAAGTTTGGTGGTCATCTTTGAGGTGGGTACTCTCCATATTATGTAGATTTCTTGAGGTGGGTACTCTCCATATTATGTAGATTTCTTCTCCATAATGTAGATCTTTCCCTCCTTCTTATTTTGGATGTGTAAGACCCATCAATCAATGGTGAAGATCCTACACAACCATCTAGATGTGGCCATGAGGCCCACATTGTACATACATGTCCATGCATGAGATTCTTCCCTTGATGGACCCTTTGCATGTGAATTTCTTCTATTTTTCTAGATATGATGGGTCATCTAGACCCTTGCATGTGGCTACGATTGCATCCTAACCATTTATCTCAAGGATCTAGGTCATGCATTAAAATATCTATGTTGTATAATGTCTTTTAATTGATGTTTGTGGTTGTGATTGTGTGGGGACGGCTTAATAGTGGCAATGCCCTCCCTCGATGGCATAATTCTCTTCCTTCTACTTCTTTCTTTCCTAATCTGATGATATTATGTATGGTCCACTTAGTGGGCCTGGATTGCCTAGAAAAGCCTAGTAAGGAAGAGACATCTATACTCAACTTACACCATGGTTTAGATGCCCTTTTTTTTCTCCACCTTAAATATTCTTGCAAGGGTGGAAATTTGAGAGTTTGTTCTGGATGATTGTGGGGCCCACTAGGTGAGTCATGGCACCCAACTTATGGGCCAATCCCTTTCTTAATAAGCCCATACATTCATTTTATTTCATGCATGTATTGCTGTCCAGAAATTTCAGGACAGATTTCTGTTGAACTTTGGGACTGATTGGGGGACCTTTTATACCCATAAAATATATTTTTCTAAAATTTGAGGATCTCATCTTGATTCCCTCCAAATTTCAGCCCCAACTGACCTTCATTGGGGGCCCAAAGGTGTGGTCCAAGTGAGGTGGACAGTCTGGATTTTCTGCATTGTTCCAACAACATTCCACCCTAGACAGGTTGGAATTCCGAAATTTATTAAAATATCTTTCAGTGTCAAAAAATTCTAAAAATTTACAGAGGAGTGACCCACCTATATTAGGACTTATGTACAAAATTTTAGGGCCAATGGATGCCTGTACACATCATGGAGGTGGCTGGACCGGCCCACTATAATATGCTATCCAGATCAGTCCGATTTTCAGGACAGATTAATTTCTTTAAATGAATTAAAATATTTATAGATGTTAAAAAATTCTAAAACTTTGTAGGGGTGTGTTCCACTCATGTTAGGACTCACCTACTAAATTTCAGGGCCAGTAGACCCCTGTACACACCGTGGAAAGGGTTGGACTGGCCCACCACGTTGGGATGTCAAGGTCTGTCCGATTTTCTGGATAGACTATTTTGTTTAAATTAATTAAAATACTTAGAGATATCTAAAAATTTTAAAATTTGTATCTCACCTATGAAAGTGTCACTCTGTAAAATTTCATCTCAAAATGACACCATTTGTGCATCCAAAAGAATGAGCCAAAATGGTTGGACTGCCAGATTTTTCTACTGTGCAGTCCAGCAATATCCCTTGATAAAAATCATAGTTCAAAAATATTTTCTCTGATGGTGGGCCACATTTTAGGGTTCCTCTCATTGTATGCATGATAAGGGACCTTTGCCCTTAATTTTTAAAATTTTAGAGGCCCTAGACCCACTCCAATGGAGTGCCCAAATTTAGGACAGCAACATGCATTGTAGAAACTTCCTGTACATTATTGTCCCATGTTATTTCAGAACTTTTAGACTCCAGCCCTTTGGGCTTTGTGTATGATTAGTTAGAGACCCATCCCTGATGTTCTAGGGCGCATTGGGGCCATGATTTTGGAGCCCATCATATTGAGAAAATTAGATATTTATTGCTCTCTTATATTTTAGAATATTCTTGGGCTTGATTAATGCCTTTTTTTGAGCCTCCATTGATGATCATTTGTGGGACTCAAATATAAACCAGATTTTGGGACTTACTAGTGGGCCCAGATTGAGCTGGAATGTTCCATTTGGCCTAGCCATATGTTGGGCTGACTTCCACCATTTTGATGGACTTATGGGCTGAGATAAGGGTGATATTAGGCCCTTGGTTGCTCACTTAAATTGTTAGTTATTGGGCTCATGTAGTGGGGCCTAATTCACCCAACTTAAACTTATTTTTAAGCCATATTTTTGTGCTCATGGGCTGCCCATTAAGTTCATCTAAATGTATGAGTCCTATGCCCATTGGGGCTTGAGCCTTGGGCCTTGATTCCTCTCCTTGGGCCCATGTTGTTGAAGGTAGTATTGGACCCTTTTCTCATGCCTTTTATGAGGCTTATGTATGTGGTTTGGATGTGGGCCTTGGGCCCTTTAGCTATATAGATTATGGTTGGTTATGTCTTGAGAAAATGGTGTTTAAATGTCCCCATTATAGACCCCTCTAAGTGTGGTTGAATGTCCACCTTAATTTCTTGCTAGGCCCATCTCTATATTATTTAAGCCCGTAGCTTGTTCCTTAGTCTCGTGGGCTACCCTAGGTATATGGGCCCCTACTAGAGATTGTATTTCTTATAAGGAATTGGTTAAATACCTAGACCCTTCATGGTTAGGTAGAGATTTCATCTTCACCTTATTGGCACCCATATTCTTCTTCATGGCCCACTCCCATACACATCATATGCATGAGTGGTTGAGGTATGATTGATCATGGTTGTGCCATTGTGTAAGACATGTTGGTATCTCCCTGAGAGATGGATGCTTGGGATTGATGCATGGGTGATTGTGTGATTCATGCATCTGACATTGCATAGCTTGTGGATATCCGCCATTACTTCATTAGGGCCTTGCCTCCACAGGGGTATTCATGGATGGTCGTATGTGTGGACACCAAAAATATTAGTTGTGCATACTGTGTGCATAGGTTGCCCATGGGTGAAATTTTCAAAGCTTCCAAGGTACCAAGGATCTGTTCCAACACCGTGACCGGGTGGAATACATGAGCGCACGAGGGGCCTTATACCGTTAGGCTGCGACTCTCACTGTCATGTAGTCGGTTCGATAGGGGTGTGACCTTACCTGCCTGGTGTGTTGGGGGCATTGCTAGGCTGAGTTTGACCAGCTCGTAAATCGGTCTGATACCGTTAGGCCTTGCTGGTGGTTGGCTATCCACAGGTGGGTAGTGAGGTCTCTTACAGTCATTTAACTGTGCGGGGTTTATAGAGCGGCAGTTATTCAGCAGTGTAATGGACCCCGGTGATTTTCTTATGCTTGAAAATGTACTTGACATATGATTTGGTTATGAGTATTGGCATTACTTGCATTGTATTAGCATTGGCTATGTAAGCCTCTTCATGCATTGCCTTGGTATGGCTCCCAGTACTCATTGCATCGTATTCATGATAAGCCTTGGTAAGGCTAATGATATTCTCATTGAGCATGTTTCCCTTCTTGCACCTCCTACTATTCTTTTGTGCACCATTGTCACACATGTACATCACCCTCTAAGCTTATATAAACTTATGCATGATTGATGCGTGCAGGAAATTCTAGGCAGGCGTCGTAGCAGCAAAGCATGGAGTAGAGCTAAGCATTTAAGGACTCTAGTGTTGCAGACCTTTCTCTCTTTTCCTTTTATCTCATGTATGTCCTTTAGACCTTATGGATGGTTGTAAAAGTTCAAATTCTTAGTGAATTTTGTGATGTATGCCCTTTGTTATTCTCAGATGTACTTGTTGTGATCTTGGGTATGCTCGTATTAGTAATGATTATACTGTTATGAAAATCCTCCTTGTAGGATCTCAAGATCGGAACCTGCCTCAGGAGCCGAGAATGGGATACTATAGAGGTTGTTACGGCCAGAACTGGCCATCGGGTTCCTTGAGATTCCGGTTACCGAGTCTGGGGCGTGACAGGAGTTAGTATCAGAGCATAACAAGTAATTATGAAATGACTCCAGGGAACATCACATGTCTGTCAAGAACATGAGGCAAGTAGTGTTCTGAAATCCTTCCTTTCGCTCCGTATTGAGCCTGTAATTGTCCTGATTCCTTGAGTTGTCATTATTTTATAGACGATGTCACTTGGTCGTGGCGCCCGTGGTCGTGATGCCCATGGATGAGGCGCCCGAGCTACCCATCCTACTCGAGCACATCCTGCTCCACTAGTTGAGGAGCCGATTCCTGAGGTCCTAATCCGGCCTGTTCCTCTAATTGAGCCCGTAAAGCCTATACCTCTAGTTACTCCGGTTCCCCTACCTATTCCCCCTACTCAGCCTACTATTCCAGTTACTGAGGCTCCTGCCCCGTCGGCCGCACCCGTGTCTCCGCCTAAGGCGACTGCCACCTCTGCCTTTCCGACAATACCTATAGGAGTTAAGCATTTCCAGCAGTTGATGCAGCTTATTGCCACCATATTGCAGACCCGTCAGCCAGCTACCGCTAAGGTTTTCGGATACTCTGACTTACCGCGTACTAGTGCCATAGCCCGAGAGTTCCGACAACATGATCCCTCGAGGTTTAGTGATGACCATGACCCTTTTGCCGTCGAGGCTTGACGCACTGAGATTCCGAGGATTTTTGACACTATATAGTGTCCTGCGGGCCAAAGAGTTTCCCTTGCGACCTCTCCTTCAGGGTGAGGCTCGTCATTGGTGGCCATCCGTATCCAGAATGGTCGGGCCTCAGTTCGTTTGGACGTGGGAGGAGTTCGTGACCCACTTCGACCAGAAGTTCTTCCCTGAGCATGTTTAGATTCAGCGGGGGATCGAGTTTGAGACCCTAGTGCAGGGTGATATGACTGTATCTCAGTATGAGGACCGTTTCTTGGCCTTGTCTAGATTTACTCCTCATCTCACCAGCGATGAGAAGATGAGGGCCCGTCATTTTGTGACTGGGTTGCGTCATGCCCTTCATAGCCGTGTGGTAGGGCATTATTTGGAGATGTTCGACCAGGTTATTCATTGAGCACTGGTTTATGAGGAGGACTGGGCTATGACCCAGAGGTTGAGAGAGCAGAGTTCCGGTGAAGACCGGAAGAGGAGAGCGTCGGCCGACAGTTCCAGGCAGCACCGTCAGCAGAGACTGAGGGGCAGATCAGGATTTCAGCAGCCTGCGGTTCAGACAGTAGCTTCTTCCTCATCATCAGCACCGCCAGTCGCTTCATCATCCGACCCCTTTTCTAGTGTATGCTTCGGTGGTGGACAGGCTGGGCATTAGAGGCGTGAGTGCCCTCTCCTCATTCAGCAGCAGAGGCCACCGCAGTTGCCTCCTCCTCGTCCTCCTCAGTAGCAGAGAGCACAACTTCCACCCGTCGCTCCTAGGGCTCCTCCTCAGCAGCAGATGCAGCCAGGCAGACCTCCTCAGTAGAGACAACAGCAGAAGCAACAGCGACAGCAGCAGCCGCAGCACCAGTATAGGGAATATCCATATGTTGTTCGATCCCTGGGTCCAGTGTGTTTTGTAGCCCAGCAGGCTCAGACTCAGGACCCCCAGTCTTCCGGTTTGATTCCCTTACCAGCTCAGGGCCATTTTTATTCTGCGCAGCAGGTGCCAGGCCAGGACCCGCAATCATCGACCGGTGGAGTCGTTGAGGGTAGTCTCCTTATTTCTACTTACATTGCTCATTTTTGTTTGATTATGGTGCTTCCCATTCTTTTATGGCAGAGTAGTTTTGCCGATCGACCGGTATTCCATCAGAGTCTGTGTCTGATGCCTTGACCGTTTCGGCTCCCATGGGGAAGTCTGTGATATTGACCTGTCGCTGTTCGTCTTGCCCGGTGTTAGTGGGCGAGATGTTCCTTCCTGCCGATCTGTTCGTGATGCCGATGGTAGGATTTGATGTGATTTTGGGTATGGAATGGCTTGCGGAGTATCATGTCGTCTTAGACTGTGCTGCGAGGACAATTACATTTCATATTCCAGGCTTGCCAGTATTCCAGTTCGTCTCCAAGCCCAGAGGAGAGCCGTTATCTAGCTTCTTGGCTTCCGTCGTTGAGGATTCTGTGGCAGAAAGTATTGAGCAGCTTCCAGTCGTTTGTGAGTACCCGGATGTGTTTTAAGAGATTTCAGGTTTGTCGCCACATCAGCAGGTAGAGTTTCAGATTGATTTGGTGCCCAGTACCGCGCCTATCTCAAAGGCCCCTTACCGGATGGCACCGCTGAAGTTGAGGGAACTGCAAGAGCAGTTGGATGAGCTCTGGGAGTTTGGTTTCATTCGTCCCAGCAGTTCGCCTTGAGGAGCCCTGATATTGTTTGTGAAGAAGAAGGATGGTTCGTTGCGACTCTGTGTAGATTATCACGAGCTCAACAAAGTCACCATCAAGAACTGATACCCGCTTCCTCGTATTAATGATCTGTTTGACCAGTTGTAAGGTGCACAGTATTTTTCTAAGATAGACTTGCATTCTGGATACCATCAAATCCGGGTCCGAGAGGAGGACATTCCGAAGACGGCTTTCCGGACACGTTATGGTCACTTCGAGTTTCTGGTCATGTCGTTTGGGCTGACCAATGCTCCCGTCGTATTCATGCAGCTGATGAATGAGGTTTTTCAGCCGTTCCTCGATCAGTTCGTGGTGGTATTCATTGATGATATCCTTGTATATTCGAGGACCCAAGAGGACCATCCTGAGCACCGCGGATTATGCTTGAGACCCTCCGTGCTCACCAGTTGTATGCGAAGTTGGAGAAGTGTGAGTTTTGACAGGAGGAGATGAAGTTCCTCGGTCATGTGGTGATGAGGGAGGGTGTAGTCATGGACCCCTCGAAGGTTGATGCAGTACGTTAGTGGGGCCAGCCCACGAACGTGTCCGAGATTCACAGCTTCCTTGGTTTAACTGGATATTATCAACGATTTATCGAGGGTTTCTCCCGTATTACAGCACCGCTGACCTAGTTGACTTGGAAGGGCGTCGAGTTCGTCTGGAGTGATGCTTTCGAGAAGGAATTTATAGAGTTGAAGGACTGCCTCACGTCCACTCCTGTTCTCACTCTTCTTGATGGGAGTGAGGGTTTTATTGTCTTTACTGATGCCTCTAGAGTTAGCTTGGGTGCTGTACTGATGCAGCACAGGAAGCCAGTCGCATATGCCTCTCGCCAGCTCAAGGTCCATGAGCTGAATTACCTCACTCATGATGTAGAGCTTGCAGCAGTTGTCTTCGCATTGAAGGTGTGGAGGCATTATCTATATGGGGTCAGGTTCGAGCTCTTCTCGGATCATAAGAGCTTAAAGTATCTATTTTCGCAGTTCGAGTTAAACCTGCGGCAGAGGCGATGGATGAAGTTGTTGAAGGATTATGATTTTAACCTTCAGTACCACCCGGGTAAGGCAAACGTGGTGGCGGATGCGCTCAGCCGTCAGCCACTAGGCCTGGTGGCACATATGATGGTTCAACAGTGGCAGATGCTCGAGGATGTTTTAGAGTTTGACTTTGAGTTCGGTCTGCAGTTTTCCATTATTCAGCTTTCGAGCTTGTCGATTCAACCCTCCTTGGTGGCTAGGGTGATCAAGGCTCAGCAGACAGATGAGTCACTTCAGGAGTACTGAGCAGAGGCCGCCTCCGTGGAGCAGTCAGATTAGCATATTGGTTCCGATGGTGGATTACGCTTCAGAGGTCGGTTGTGTGTCCCGAACGTTCCAGAGTTAGGTCGTGATCTGATGACTAAGGCACACCGATCGAGACTTACTATCCACCCGAGCTCTACGAAGATGTATCGTGATATGAGGAGGCAGTACTTCTGGCAAAGGATGAAGCGCCAAATTGTGATTTTTGTAGCTAAGTGTGACACATGCCAGCGTGTCAAGGCCAATCATCAGAGACCCCCTGGTCCCTTACAGCTGTTGAGCATTCCAGAGTGGAAGTGGGAGCACATATCGATGAACTTCATCGCAGGTTTACCGAGGACTCAGCGCGGTCATGATACTATCTAGGTTATCGTCGATCGTCTGACGAAGATGGCTCATTTCATTCCGCTGCGTGCTACCTGGTTGATGGATCGGCTTGCAAAGGTGTTCATTGAGGAGATAGTGAGACTACACGACGTCCCAGTTTCGATTGTTTCAGACCGAGACTCCAGGTTTACATCTCAGTTTTGGAGGAGTTTCCAGCAGGCGCTGGGGGTCACTTTGAATCTCAGCGCCGTTTAGCATCCACAGATGGATGAACAGATCGAAAGAGTCAACCAGATCCTTGAGGATATGCTCATGGCTTATGTGATCGACTTTGCGGGCAGTTGGGATGAACATATGCACCTCACCGAGTTTGCATACAACAACAGTTATCAGGCGACTATCGGCATGACTTCTTTTAAGGCACTTTATGGTAAATAGTATAGATCTCCTACTTGTTGGACCAAGGTTGGAGAGCGTCGTCTCTTAGGTCTCGAGCTTGTGCAACAGACGTCTGAGGCTATTGATGTTATCAGGCAGAGGATGTGCACAACTCAGAACCGGCAGAAGAGTTATGTTGATCGTCGGCGTCGACTCCTTGAGTTCACAGTCGGGGACATGGTGTATCTCAAGGTCTCACTTATGAAGGGCGTGGTTCGCTTTGGTGTGAAGGCAAGCTCGCCCCAAGATTTATTGGACCTTTTGAGATTATCGAGCGCGTATGCACTGTGGCCTATAGGCTTACCTTACCTCCCGAGTTTTCCGCGATCCACGATGTACTCCATGTTTCTATGTTGCGAAAATGTGGGTTGGACACTATTCTTGTGATTGATTGGCAGTCACTTGAGATTCGTGAGGATGCTTCTTACATTGAGCAACCGATTCGTATTCTTGATCGAAAGGAATAGGTCTTCAGGACCAAGGTCATTCCCTTAGTGAAGGTGCAATGGGGCCATCATTCGGAGGCTGAGGCGTCTTGGGAACGTGAGGCTGAGATTAAAGAGCATTATCCTTATCTGTTTGATGATTGATTGATATATGAATGTTTATATTGCCTTCCTTATATGATGATTGTTATATGATGGTAGTGTTGTATCTTTTATGGGGAGGGTTGTGAGACCCGACCCAAGTTCGCATGTGTGCATGTGTGTGTGAGTGTGTATTTCATTTCTTCTGGTCTCGCGATCCTACCGGTCAAATTTCGACGACCCGCGACCCTCAGATAGTATTTGCGGTCATCCTTGAGTCCGGTCATGTAGACCCGATTCGGATTGAGCTGAGACCTATGCCATTACGACCATATTGTTGTCGCAGTTCCAACACCGTGTATTGTGCATCCATCCGATGTGTGGATCATAAGTTGTGTACGTTTCATTCTATGGCCCTTGATTTTGATCATGTGGCCCACCTTGGAGTAGTGCATGTGGCCCATACTCCCTCTTTTGCACAAGTTCTAACACACACTACACATACCACCTAAATCTCTATAACTCACACTATCAAGACCTCACACACCACCCACACCTAACCTACCCTAGCAAATATTGTTTGTATCACCATAGGTTAATGATTACTTTCCTTAAAAAACTTTTCCCTCTCTTTCCCTCTCATTTCTCTCTCTCTCTTCTCTTCTTCTCTAACAATTTTCCTCCATTTCTCCAACCCATTTTCCTCCATTTTTTTAGCCACCTTCCTCCTTAATCCCCCACCATCTAACCCTTGAAACCCCATCTCCACCATTGATCCGTCTCCATTGGTGCTAAAGGACCTTAGTGTGAAAGTTTGGTGGTCATCTTTGAGGTGGGTGCTCTCCATATTATGTAAATTTCTTCTCCATAATGTAGATCCTTCCCTCCTTCTCATTTTGGATGTGTAAGACCCACCAATCAATGGTGGAGATCCTACACAACCATCTAGATGTGGCCATGAGGCCCACATTGTACATACATGTCTATGCATGGGATTCTTCCCTTGATGGACCCTTTGCATGTGGATTTCTCCTATTTTTCTAGGTATGATGGGTCATTTAGACCGTTGCATGTGGCTGCGATTGCATCCCAACAATTTATCTCAAGGATCTAGGCCATGCATTAAAATATCTATGTTGTACAATGTCTTTTAATTGATGTTTGTGGTTGTGATTGTGTGGGGACGGCTTAATAGTGGCGAAGCCCTCCCCCGATGGCCGGATTCTCTTCCTTCTCCTTCTTCGTTTCATAATCTAATGATATTATGTGTGGTCCACTTAGTGGGCCTGGATTGCCTAGAAAAGCCTAGTAAGGAAGGGACATCCATACTTAACTTACACCATGGTTTAGATGCCCTTTTTTTCTCCACCTTAAATGTTCTTGTAAGGGTGAAAATTTAAGAGTTTGTTCTGAACAATTGTGGGGCCCACTAGGGTGGGCCATGGCACCCAACTTATGGGACAATCCCCTTCTTAATAGGCCCATACATTCATTTTATTTCATGCATGTATTCCTATCCAGAAATTTCTGGACAGATTTCTGTTGGACTTTGGGCTTGAATTTGGGACTGATTGGGGGACCTTTTATACCTATAAAATATATTTTTCTGAAAGGTGAGGATCTCAACTTGATGTCCTCTAAATTTCAGCCTCAACTGACCTTCATTGGGGGCCCAAAGGTGTGTTCTAAGTGAGGTTGACAGTCTGAATTTTCTGCATTGTTCCAGCAACATTCCACCCTGGACAGGTTGGAATTCCGAAATTTATTAAAATATCTTTGGATGTCAAAAAATTCTAAAAATTTACAGGGGGTGACCAACCTATTGTAGGACTTACATACAAAATTTTGGGGCCAATGGACGCCTGTACACAACATGGTGGTGGCTGGACCGGCCCACTATAATATGGTATCCAGATCAGTCCGATTTTAAGGACAGATTGATTTCTTTAAATGAATTAAAATATTTATAGATGTTTAAAAATTATAAAATTTTTAATGAATATGTTCCACTCATGGTAGGACCCAACTACCAAATTTTAGGGCCAATGGAGCCCCGTACATACCGTGGAAAGGGCCAGACTGGCCCACCACATTGGGACGTCCAGGTCTGTCCAATTTTTTGGATAAACTATTTTGTTTAAATTAATTAAAATACTTAGAGATATCTAAAAATTTTAAAATTTTTTTGAGGTGTGGCCCACCTATGAAAGTGTCACTCTGTAAAGTTTATCCCCAAATGATCCCATTTGGGCATCCAAAAGAATGGGCCAAGATGGTTGGACTGCCAGATTTTTCTGCTGTGTAGTCCAGTAATATGCCTTGATAAAAACTATAGTTCAAAAATATTTTCTCTGATGGTGGGCCACATTTTTTGGTTCCTCTTATTGTATGCATGATGAGGGACCTTGGCTCTCAATTTTAGAATTTTAGAGGTCTTGGATCCACTCCAATGGAGTGCCCAAATTTAGGACAGCAGCATGCATTGCAGAAACTTCCTGTACATTATTGTCCCTTGTTATTTCAGAAATTTTAGGCCCCAGCCCTTTGGGCTTTGTGTATGATTAGTTGGAGACCCATCCCTGATGTTCTAGGGCCCATTGGGGCCATGATTGTGAAGCCCACCATATTGAAAAAATTAGATATTTATTGCTCCCTTATATTTTAGAATATTCTTGGGCTTGATTAATGCCTTTTTTTGGGCCTCCATTGATAATCATTTGTGGAACCCAAATATAAAACAGATTTTGGTACTTCCTAGTGGGCCCAAACTGGGCTGAAATGTCCCAGCTTGGCCTAGCCATATGTTGGGCTGACTTCCACCATTTTGATGGACTTATGAGATGAGATAAGGGTGGTATTAGGCCCTTGGTTTCCTACTTAGATTATTAGTTATTGGGCTGATGTAGTGGGGCCCAATTCACCCAACTTAAACTTATTTTTAACTCGTGTTTTTGTGCTTATGGGCTGCCCATTAAGTTCATCTAAATGTATGAGTCCTATGCCCATTGGGGCTTGGGCCTTGGGCCCATGTTGTTGAAGGTAGTATTGGACCCTTTCCTCATACCTTTTATGAGGCTTATGTATGTGGTTTGGATGTGGGCTTTGGGCCCTTTAGCTATATGGATTATGGTTGGTTATGCCTTGGAGAAATGGTGGTTAAATGTCTCCATTATGGACCCCTTTAAGTGTGGTTGAATGTCCACCTTAATCTCTTGCTAGGCCCATCTCGATATTATTTAAGCCCGTAGCTTGTATCCTTAGTCTCGTGGGCTACCCTAGGTATATGGGCCCCCACTAGAGGTTGTATTCCTTATAAGAAATTGGTTAAGTACCTAAACCCTCTATGGTTATGTAGAGAGTTCATCTTCACCTTATTGGCACCCCTATTCATCTTCATGGCCCACTCCCATACACATCATATGCATGCTTGGTTGAGGTATGATTGGCCATGGTTGTGCCATTGTGTAAGACATGTTCGTATCTCCCTGAGAGATAGATGCTTGAGATTGATGCATGGGTGATTGTGTGATTCATGCATCTGACATTGCATAGCTTGTGGATATCCGTCATTACTGCATCAGGGCCTTGCCTCCACAGGGGTATTCGTAGATGGTCGTATGTGTGGACACCGAAAATATTAGTTGAGCATACCGGGTGCATAGGATGCCCATGGGTGAAATTCTCAAAGCTTTCAAGGTACCGAGGATCTGCTCCAACGCCGTGACTGGGTGGAATACATGAGCACACAAGGGCCTTGTACCGTTCGGCTGCGACTCCTACTGTCATGTAGTCGGTTGGATATAGGTGTGACCTTACCTTCCTGGTGTGTAGGGGGCATTGCTAGGTTGAGTCTGACCAGTTCGTACATGGTTCTGCTACCGTTAGGCCTTGCTGGTGATTAGCTGTCTATAGGCGGGTAGTGAGGTCTCTTACTCTCATTTGACTGTGCAGGGTCTGTAGAGCGGCAGTCATTCAGCAGTGTAATGGACCCCGGTGATTTTCTTATGATTGAAAATGTACTTGACATATGGTTTGGTTATGAGCATTGGCATTACTTGCATTGTATTGGCATTGGCTGTGTAAGTCCCTTCATGCATTGCCTTGGTATGGCTCCCAGTACTCATTGCATTGTATTCATGATAAGCCTTGGTAAGGCTAGTGATATTCTCATTGAGCATGTTTCCCTTCTTGCACTTCCTACTATTCTTTTATGCACCATCGTCACACACTTACACCACCCTCTAAGCTTCTATAAGCTTATGCACGATTGATGCGTGCAGGAGATTCTAGGCAGGCGTCGTAGAAGCAGAGTGTGGAGTAGAGCTAAGCATTTAAGGACTCTAGTAGTGCAGACCTTTCTCTTTTTTCCTTTTATCTCATGTATGTCCTTTGGACCTTATGGATGGTTATAAAAGTTTAAATTCTTAGTGAATTTTGTGATGTGTGCACTTTGTTATTCTCAGATGTACTTGTTGTGATCTTAGGTATGCTCGTATTAGTAATGATTATACTGTTATGAAAATCCTCCTTATAGGATCCCAGGATAGGAACCTGTCTCAAGAGCTGAGAATGGGATACTATGGAGGCTGTTACGGCCAGAACCGGCCATCGGGTTCCTTGAGATTTCGGTTACCGAGTCTGGGCCATGACATTCTTTCTCAAGTATTCTCTTGTATTTTGATTGTGCAATGCTTGGAATCTGTGACCGCATTGTTGGAAAGTCTTACATAGAGAGCAGAAAGGCCTCTATTTTTGCTCTATTTTTATCTTCTTTATGAAGCTAACATTCCAGTGTTAACAAATTACATAAATGTTTGATTCTATTTTGTAGGATATTGAGGAATTGCAATCTTTCTGGACCAATCCCTTCATATGTAAATGAAAAGCTTGAAAACAAGTATCCTGCTACTGAGAAATTAGCTAATGGCCTAGAGAGAAGCTGATATGCACTAGGTCTACAAGGTACCTTTCTGAGGAAAACAAATAGAAATAAGCTCTTTACTTTTATAGAAAAAGATACATTTAAATTAGAGATTGTTTTAATATATAAGCTTTTGCATTTACGGTAGTTTGGATCAAGTACTCAGGCTAGCAGGAATGACGTAGAGAATGGTAGTGAATGAAAATTTATTTTTCTTTTATGGTTTCTCTGTTGGCTTTCTTATGTATGGTGTGAGATATGTGGATGATATTTTCAAACTATAGCATGGTGATATTGATGTTATATATATATATATATATATATATATATATATATATATATATATTTGCTACTGATCTTAAAAACTTCAATATAATAAGTTGCTAATGTTTGATTTGCAGCTATTATAAGTGATGTGGCAAGACTCGGATGTTGTTAACTCTAGTACAGGTATTGTAGGACATGACCTGAACTCAATATGTTGACATCCAAAGCTTTATCTTATCGTAGATTGTTCGCTTCAGAATGCATGAGTGAGGAAGATGGTATTTGATTTTTTGGAGTCTTTGTTGTTATATACATACACAGAAACTATCAGTTTTAAACCAAGTTCAATTAACAGTTTGCCTTTCTATTTCTAGCAGTAATTCGTTTCCTTTCTTTTCTTTCTTTCTCTATGAATTTGTTTTGTTCCTGTCCTGATAATGATTGTTGTGAAATTTATTGTTTAGTGATGATTGTTTGCTTTTTCTAATTGAATCTTTAAAGAACTGTAAGTCGTCCCCTTATTTCTGTGATTTCTTTTGATTGATCATTATATTATCATATTTAGTACCTAAGAAAAAGGAAGTCGTCCCCTTATTTCTGTGATTGAAACTTTGATATGATTTGCCCACTTTGGATGGCCACTGCTATGCACCAACCATTGGATCTATTTGTTACAATGAACTTTGGCATACATAATGACATGGACTTGTTTATGTTCTGGATAAAGAAAGAATTGTTTTTTAAGTTGTTGTGTCTTCCCATGTTTGAAGGTTTTAGCAATATTGACATGGTTGTCCAAAACAGAGTCCACTTCTATTATATAATCGAATCCTTGGTTGCATGATCCTTCTAATAAAGTGCCATTGTGGCTTTCAACTGTGCTACTGACTCATGCCCCTGCTTGTGCTTCCTAGCTGTTTATACTTGCTAACATTAAAAAAAAAAAAATTCCCCACTCCTGCAACCCAAATATCTTGATGCTTCACTTCACATTCTGCGAAACTATAATTAGAATATCATTATTTCCACCCACTGTTGTAAGCCTAGATGCTCATTAGTCCATAGGGTAGAAATTTTCAACTCTGCTATCTTAACTTCCAACCAGAGGGCCATACCTGCAACATTATTGGGCCGATCGCAAAAGCTCCATTTCTTTCCATTTATCATCATATATAATACCCCAAAAACAAACTGGTAGTATATAATGTTCAATGCTTCAATTGAGTTTCTATGGCATAGGTCAGTTCTTCAATTTGCACAATGACTCAATTAGTTACCAGTAGATGGTCAATTAAGAAAGAAATATGACAGCATTCTACATTCAATGATGAGAAGGCCATCAAAACAATGGCTAGAAACATTCAATGAAGAAAAAAAAAGCCACTGGGTGTGAGGGTGTGTAAAAAAGAAAAAAAAGAAGCCACTCATTTCTTTTGTATATTGTGCCTCACTTTAGGATTGAAAAGACTGATTCTTGCATGTGGCTCATCTTATGAAAAGCTGAGATCTCACACATGTTCCATATTGGCATGTGCGGCTGCATGTGAATGGACACAATTCCACATGCATGTGGGTTTAACCTCTGTTTTATGTTTACTTCATATGTTTTCAGACTTTTTGAGTCACATATGATAGTTGGCATCATAGCTTGTATAATGTTTAATTATAGTATTTTAGTTTTTGTTTGTGCATGGAGAACTCATTGAGAAGCTAGTGTGTCAGGATTTATTTGCAGTCATTCTTGCCATATAATCTTTGGCCATCTTTTTTTTTTTTTTTTCTAGGCAATTGATTTATTATTTTTTCTTAACTGTCTTTTGTAGGACATTGATTGACAGATTAGGAAATCACAACTGAGGTGAGAACACGAAGGTCCTATTCTTATGCGGACTGCCTTTATGTAGGCTGTCATTTCCCACTTTTGATGTTACAAATCACAACTGAGGTATGAACACGAAGGTCCTATTCTTATCTCACTTGTGAGTTGGACACAGCCACCTATCATGAGATATTGATGGGTTAATTGACATTGGAGTAATTATTTCAATGCAATTAGTAGCAGTCCTTGTGTTTTGCATGAGTTGGATGCAGCACACCTATATATATATATATATATATATATATATATATATATATATATATATATATATTGATTTTTATTTATGTTTTATTTTATTTCTAGCTTTCTTTTTTAAGAAAAATCTTGATTTGGAATTTCTTTTTCTTTAGAATAAAATTCTGAGTTTGTAGTAAATTTCAGAAGCAGAACTGATGCATGCCCAAAATCAAGTATATAGTAAAATTTGGTTAGTTGTTCAAGGTTTGTGTAAGAGTAATAAAATTCATGTCATTGTATATGTATCTTGTCATGTTTCAGCTAGGGTGGTAACTTACAAGCAAGGTGCTTAAACTTACAATCTAACCCTTTTTGTTGAACACAAAATGCACGCATCTTTATTGCCTTTCCTATTGCAGGTTAGTTCCATAAAGAAGGAATATGATCAAGCCCAATCTGATCTCAATTTGAGTCGTTCAAAGATGAAAGAATGTGATGCTGAGATCAGTGCCATTGTCAAGGAGCAACAAAAACTTCAACATAAAATTAGTGATGCAAATGTTGAGAGGAAAAATTTGGAAAATGAGGTACTTGCAGTGGTTTTCTGTTCCTATTTTATTTAACTTTCTTGATCTATGAAATTGTGCATGTGTTCTTGATAGATAAACTACTAGAAAGGCATAGTTAGATTGCAGCTGAGAAACAATTATTTGTCAAAAGTGGGACAAATTATGACTTCTCATCTCGTGATCCTTGTAAATCAAGGGAGGACCTTGAGAAACGTCAAGCTGAACAATCTGGGTGTGTGATTAGATTACTTCTTGTGTTGTTTCCGGTGCTTCTTTGTTTTCTTTTCCATGACAATGAAATGGTATGATTCAACACCTAATTGACGTTTGGTTTTGCATTTTTTTTGAAAGAAGAAGGTTAATGGACATGCATCTCAGTTAATCTAATTGATGGCTTTCAGCCTTGAGAAGAGGGTCAACAAAAAAGTTGTGGCAATGTTCGAGAAAGCTAAAGATGAATACAATGACTCAATGTTATCAAATCGTATATGCGATTGCATGCGATCAACATATGTTGTTCGCATATGCGATCGCACAATCGCATATGCCATGACATATTTTTTTCGCATATTTTTTTTTCAAAAAAAAAACTAAAAATTCTAAAAATTCTATAAAAAAAAAAAAGAGGGAAAAACTAAACTAATTAGTACACATGATTGGATTAGGTTATTTTACTTATTTCATTATAGTTTGAGTGTTTCATTAAGTGATATATTTAATTATTTATATTATATTATATAAATTTTAACAAAACAATCAACAAGCTACATTAAAAGATAACTAATTATTATAAACTTCGAACAAAGAAATTTTAATGATAAATGGATAACTTGCAACAACTTACAAGTTATAACTTATAACTTAATTTACAAAAAGTAAGCACAACTTATAGAATACAAAAAATAAACATAATTGAAATAATTGTAAAGAGATTAGAGTAAGAAAGAAAGAGGTGTTAGAGAGAAAGAGTAAGAGATTTAGAGCTTTGGAGTAAAGAATAGTGAAAATGGAGGGGATATGAGTGCCTAATTATAGGCAAAAGTTCTCTGATTTGAAAAAATAAAAATTAAAAATAAAAATCTTCCATTCTTGGCTATTGGGAAATATGTCATCGCATATGCAGTATGCGATCGCATACTCGCATATGCAATCGTATATTTATCGCATATAAAAGTATGTTATGGCATACTTGCCAGGATCGCATATGCCATCATGACATATACGATTTGAGCAATAGTATGCGCATATGTGATCGCATATGCACACACGCGATCACGGTGCATATGCGATCGCATTTGATAACCATGCAATGAATTATTATCTAAGAAAAACATCATTGAGGTATATTGTTGTATTTCTCAGCCTGTAAAGGATCTCATCCTTTTAAAAAAAATTTGAATTTGTTTATGTCTGAAGTTGTTTGTTTACTGTATTCTTCTCTTGCTTAGAATGATAAGTCAAAAATCAAGAAGGTGATTGAAGAGCTTGATGAAAAGAAGGAAACACTAAAAGTTACGTGGGTTAAAGTGAACAAGTGAGTCGACACTTCTCTGCTCTCATGTTCCAGTTCATATTTTGTGCTTTCTAGTTGAAAATCAAGAATGCCATTTACTTTTGTTGGTATATTTCAGCGAAAGAAATTTTCTTTCTGGATTATGTTAGTGTGTGTGATTTCAGCGTTTCAGATGACTGAAACTATGGCCCAAATTATAGTATCCGACTTCCTTGGATCCCTGGATCAGACGAATTCGGTGGATCCCGGGGACAGACCGTGTTTATGTATTTGCTCAAAATTAATGGAGCAGACTCGGATGTATGTCGGAGCTATCCGGATGAGCGGGGGTCCTTAGAAGGTGGGAACTGCTGTTATGACCATGATGAAGCTATCCATTTCTTATGGACAACATTGGAGGGGCCTGGCCATTTGGACAGGCCGTGTTTATGTACGGATGTGCGTCGAAGCTATTCGAATGAGCAGGGATCCCTGGAAGGTGGGAACCGCTGTTATGACCATGATAAAGTTGTCCATTTCCTATGGACAACATTGGAGGGCCCTAACCATTTAGACAGGCCGTGTTTATATCTGTATTTGTAAGGACCACACCCTTAACCTAAAACCCACACGTAAACCCGATCTCGAACCCGAATCCGATTTCCTAAACCTAAACCTAAATGTATTCTCAAATCCCTAAATCTAAACCTACACCTAATCCTAATCTCAACTCCCTAACCTAAACCTAAACCTAAACTTGAAAACCCAAACCTACACCCGAACCTGATTTCCTAAACCTAAACTTATAACCTTAACCTAAACAAATTCTCAAATCCCAAAACCTATAACCTAAACCTAAACCTAAACCTTAACCTAAACCTAAACCTTAACCTATAACCTAAGCTCAATTCCCTTAACCTTAACCTATAACCTAAGCTAAACCTAAACCTATAACCTAGACTTATAACCTAAACTTAAACCTATAACCTATAACCTAAACCTAAACCTAAAACCTAAATGTATTCTCAAATCTTAAACCTAAACCTACACCTAATCTTAATCTCAACTCCTTAACCTAAACCTAAACTTGAAAACCAAATCTAAACCCGATCCCGATTTCCTAAACCTAAACCTTAACCTATTCTCAATTCCCTAAAGCTATAACCTATAACCTAAACCTAAACCTAAAACCTAAATGTATTCTCAAATCCCTAAACCTAAACCTACACCTACACCTATTCCTAATCTCAACTCCTTAACCTAAACCTAAACTTGAAAACCCAAACCTAAACCTGAATCCAAACCCAAACCCGAACCCGATTTCCTAAACATAAACTTTAATCTATTCTCAATTCTCTAAACCGTAACCTATAACCTAACCTAAACCTAAACCTATAACCTACACTTATAACCTAAACTTAAACCTGTAACCTTAACCTAAATGTAAAACCTAAACCTAAACCTAAACTTGATCCCGAACCTGAATCTGAATCCCTAAATCCTTAGCCTAAACCTAAAACCCAAACGTAAACCTGATCTTGAACTCGAACCTGATTTCCTATACCTAAACCTTAACGTATTCTCAAATCCCTAAACTTAAACCTACACATAATCCTATTCTCAACTCCCTAACCTAAACCTAAATCTAAACTTGAAAATCCAAACCTAAACCTGATCCCGAACCTGAACACGATTTCCTAAACCTAAACTTATAACCTTAACCTAAACCTATTCTCAAATCCCAAAACCTATAACCTAAATTTAAACCTTAACGTAAACCTAAACCTTAACCTATAACCTAAACCTATAAACTAAAACCTAAACCTAAACTTAAAATCTAAATGTATTCTTAAATCCCTAAACCTAAACCTACACCTAATCCTAATCTCAACTCCCTAACCTAAACCTAAACCTAAAGTTGAAAACTCAAACCTAAACCTGATCCCGAACCCAAACCCGATTTCCTATAACCTAAACTTTAACCTATTCTCAATTCCTTAAAGCTATAACCTATAACCTATAACATATAACTATAACCTATAACCTAAACCTAAACCTATAACTTAAACCTAAACCTTAACCTAAACCTAAACCTATAACCTTAACATAAACCAAAACCTATAAGTTATTGAAAAAAAAAAAAACCAAAACCAAAACTTATAAACTGAACCTTAACTCATAACTTATAACCTATAACCTAAACCTAAACCTAAAACCTAAAACCTAAAACCTAAATGTATTCTCAAATCCCTAAACCTAAACCTACACCTAATCCTAATCTCAACTCCATAACCTAAACCTAAACCTAAACTTAAAAATCCAAACCTAAACTCGATCCCGAACCCGAACCTGATTTCCTAAACCTAAACCTACACCTAAACCTAAAACCTTAACCTTAACCTATTAGCTATAACCTATAACCTACACCTAAACCTTAAACCTAAACCTAAACCTAAAACCTAAATGTGTTCTCAAATCCTCAAACTTAAACTTATACATAATCCTAATCTCAACTCTTTAACCTAAACCTAAACTTGAAAACCCAAACTAAACCCGATCTCAAATCCGAACCCGATTTCATAAACCTAAACCTTCACCTATTCTCAATTCCCTAAAGCTTTAACCTATAACTTATAACCTATAACCTAAACCTAAACCTATAACCTAAACCTTAACCTAAACCTAAACCTATAACCTTAACCTAAATCAAAACCTATAACCTAAACCTTAACCTATAACCTATAACCTAAACTTATAACCTATTACCTAACCTTAACCTAAACCTAAACCTAAACTTATAATCTAAAACCTAAACCTAAACCTAAAACCTAAATGTATTCTCAAATCCCTAAACCTAAACCCACACCTAATCCTAATCTCAACTCCCTAACCTAAACCTAAACCTACACCTAATTCTAATCTCAACTCCCTAACTTAAACCTAAACCTAAACTTAAAAACTCAAACCTAAACCCGATCCCGAACCTGAACCCGATTTCCTAAACCTAAACCTTAACCTATTCTTAATTCACTAAAGCTATAACCTATAACCTATAACCTTAACCTTAACCTAAACCTAAACCTAAACCTAAACCTAAGTTTTGAGTTTAAAAGTTCATCCTAGATTTTAACGCATTACTCATGTTGAATTTTGCCATAGTTTAGAAGATTTATAGATGCATTTTTTATTTCTTCATATATAAGTATATATATATATTTTTTGTCTTTCTTCCTTTTGAGACGTGTACAAAGGCATGCTTGTTTGATTGTGTCTACAAATGCTGTTTTATACAGGCTGACAAGCTAAAGAAGTCAGTGGAGGGTGAAATTCATTTTCTCAAGGGAAAGGTTTCAGAACTTGAAAGTGATCTTGTGTTGAAGTCCACAGAAGTTACATCTGCAGTTTCAAGGAAAGAAGAAGCTCTATCTTCTGCATTTGCTGAAATTGACAGTCTGAAGGAAGAAAATTTTGTTAAAACGTGAGCATTATTGTATGCATATGGAGGGTGTTTACTGTGTTGGAGTGTATTTGTTTCTTGCACATGAGGGCACGCCTTAGTTATAATTCTTATAGTAGGTTGAGCAAAGTGAAGTATTGTTATTTAGAAATGTGAATGTAGGATGCATTGTATAATTTGATTGCTATTTGTAATAAATGCATCGTTTTTTTTTCTGATTACATTTTATGTACTATTTCTATTAGCATTAAGCTTAGACGAGTTATCAATCACAGCAGGTTCTTGCAATGGAAACAAGTCGTATTATTATATTTTAAAAAAAAAAAAAAAAAAATAGCTACAAATATAATCTATAGCTATAGCTACAACTTTTGTCCGTAGCTATTGGTTTCTATTGCTACGGATATTAATGGTGCTATTAGTATCTATTGTTATGGATAAAATCCTTTTGCTACGAAACTGTCGGTATTGGTGGGGTAGCTAAAGGCATTGCTACGGATATAATCCGTAGCTATTGGTTCCTATTGCTACAGATTATATCCGTAGCTATTGGTATCTATTGGTACGGATATAGTCCGTAGTTATACTTTTAGCTACCCCACCAATAGCGACGGACGTGCTACGGATTATATCCGTATCAAAAGGGCTTTTGCTACGGTTTTTGGCTGTAGCCTTTATCTGTTTTTCTTGTAGTGATTTATGCCACCACCCTTTCTCAACTATAAATAGAGCATTCATAATGGTGAAAGGTGTGCACAATTCAATCTAGAAAATACTTCCAAAAACTTTATGTTCTACTAAACCTAACTTGCATATCTTACTTTGGCATCGGAGGGTCCCTTGCTGTAGACAGGGTTTCCATCCTTGTCTTCTCTTGTTGGTCTCAAGTGATCTAAGGTATCAAGTGGTCTAAGGAAGACATCTAGATTTCTGCATCAACAGTAGTATTACCATCAATATATTTGATAATTGTAATGGTGTCCATGACACTTTGTAATATTTACAACTTTTCTTAATTGGGCCATTAAAGGCTTGTTAAAGGTTATTTTATTCAAATTGATCATTATGGCCCATACCATATAAAGGAAGTTATGACTGTTTTGTATTCATTTTTTTAGTACCCTGATTATTGCCTATACTAAGCCCAAATGTAAGTGTAGAAGAGTTGTACTTCCTTGGAGTCTCTATCTTTTTATTTTGGATAGGAAATAATCTTCATGTAACATACATAGAGAGAGAGAGAGAGAGAGAGAGAGAGAGAGAGAGAGAGAGAGATTTCTAGGATGGGCAGATATATGACGGTATGAAAGCATCGAGCAGGAGCCTAGTTGGGCTCTTTTTATAAGAGGGGTGCGTAGAAGACACAAGATATCGAGGACTTAAGATACAAGCGTATTATCAGGTTCCGCATTTGTGGCTTATTCATTTATATTTTTGAGCCTTTTCATTTGCATTTCATTTGGAAGGGTTTCGCCCAAGCGAAGTGGGATTGCGTACTGAGTTACTCAGTACGCTTTTATCGTACTTAGTAAACTTAGTTGGGCCTACTATGAATGTATGTGTGTTATCCACTCCGTCCATCCGTTATTAAAGATTATTTTATTCGTTGATTCCAAAATATAAATATGCCCAAAGCTCAAGTCGACCACATCAAAGGAAACATTGGGAATAATGACTTCCACCGTTGAAACCTTGCTAGGGCCCAAAGTGATGTTTATTTGTCATCCAACCTTTTCATAAGATCAAAAAGACATGGATGAAGGGAAAACAAAAATAACAGCTTGATCCAAAACTTCTATGGGCCCTAAGAAATTTTCAACAGTAGAATTTCAATTCACACTGTTTACCGTGGTGAGGTCCACCTGAGATTTGGATATATTCCATTTTTGGTCTCCAGTCGTAAAATTATTTATTAAAATGGATGGACAGAGAAGATAAAATATGTAAATCGCAGTGGACCCTACAGAGTTTACTCAGTACGTTTACCGTACTGAGTTACTCAGTACGCAATCCACTTCCCTCCTGCCATAGAGTGAGGCTAACACGGTTCTTTTGAAAGGCTACCTTCCTTTGCAGCAATGGACTTCCTATTTGAAAGTCTAATAGATTTTGCAAACAAAGGCCTACTTGACCAAGACACGTCATTCACTTGTTCTCGCAGTAGACCCTATTGCTGCAATTTTTGTTGCCGAGGATTTGAGACCGAGAGATCTGTCACAGCTTGCACCTTTTTAGAGCTGTGATGACCATTGACTGAGCACATACGCATGCATGTCTGGCTCTCTTGACCATCTTCAGAGTGGGCCACTGAGGAGGGTGGGTAGCATGAAATCATATTTTGATCAAACAATCCTAACCATCTAGTAAAGTAGACCACGACTTCATCTATGGTAAGGGGTCTAAATTCATCAACAACCAAAATGGTTAGGATGAGATAAGTTCATCATCTGATTCAGGCTCTACCCCATCTACGGTTGAGTCTACAGTTTGTATGGTCTTGATTGCTAGTAATGGATGAGGAGGTGCCTCCAATGATACTGGGTAGAAGTGGGCCTATGTAGTGCATGTATCACATACAAACCGTCCATCGGATACATCCTCTTAGGTTACCGCCAAGGCTTGAAAATCAGCTTATCCAAAACTTTAGTGGACCACAACACAGGGAACAAGGTGGAAGGCCACTCTAACACTACTGGGTTCTCACCAGGCCCACCTGAGCTACAGAGCAACCTGAGTTTTGTCCTGAAATTTCATCCAAGGCAGATTAAGTATCTGGACGGTCTAGATGCCATATACACAAAATGGTGGGCCCCCACACAAATTAGGGGTGAGCATCCCCTCTAAACTTGTCCCCTGTGTTGCAGCCCACCTGAGCTTCCTCTTTAGGCTGATTTGTGAACCCTACGGATAGTCGAGGGAATGGATCTGATGGACGGATTGGGTGTTGTGAATACATCAAGTGGTCATCCATAAAGATGACTGTCCCAACTTTAGAACATGATGCAGAGCGTAATCACCGGCACATTCTCAAGACAGTTGAAGTGGAATATGGTAGAGCCCATCACCGGCATATATGTGGCCTGCAGCTTAAATACGAATCAGTGGGGCGTATCATGTATCATGTATCGTTTATAAAAAATCATGCCAATAAGGAGAATGGTCGAGATTCTATAATTGGTAATGGCTAGGATATCCAATTGGTATAGTTTATTGAACATGGCCCATCCGTCATTAGCCCTACCATTTCACGTGTATATTGCCACGAGGGCATGATTCTATCCCTCCCCTTTTCTGATTTTTTTTTTATATATAAATAAAGATAGTTTTCGTGGTGGGCCCAATGGTGGATAAATTCTCTCTCTGTGTTGTAAACGGGAGCTGGATTTCAACGACGTAACAGAAAGGAACTTTCCGAGAAACTTTGGAAAAGTAGAGAAAACCTGATTAAAAAAATAAAATAGTTTGGTATGTCCACAAATGCAAACAGATTCCGGGTGTTTTGTAGTTTCGGTTTTGTTTGTTGTCAAGATGACAGACTTCTCATTCTTTAATCAATTTTCCTTTTTCGAAATGGGGCCAAATCCTCTTTAAACAAATTGATTTGCAAGACTAGGTATTCTTTTAGCAAAATAAAATGCGTCCCTTATGTTATGGATTGGGATCTTTTTCTTTCTTTTTCATTATGTGTCTTACTGACTCTCTCGACCGTCCGTATAGTGGGCCACCCAGGCTGGCACATAGCGTGTTATCATATTGATCAAACAATCCTAGCCATTTAGTGGGAAGAACACTGCACCAAAATTGTCATTCTGATACCGTCAGGGAGTTTAGTTCGGAAACGGCTCCAAGCCGCTCCTGGTTTGAAACGGTATTAAACCGTACTTGACTACTTGCTGTTATACACTGTTATTTTCATTGTTTTGTTGGTGTGTCTTAATCGAGTGTTTGATGTTCTTATTATTATTATTATGCTTTATTGTTTTATTTTGAAATAGATGGACGGAATGAATTCTATTAGTAACCTCTAAGTGGACCCCATATGGCCCAAGAGCCACATTACTTTAAATTACCGCAGACTACCGAATATTTTTCTTCATTTCCTATGCCAAAACGCCCTAAAATCTTTCATTTAACATCCATCGCCATCTGCGTCTCCCTCTCTATCTCCCTCTCCCTCTCCCAATCTCCCTCGATCTCCCTCTCCCGATCTCAACCCTCTCTCTCGATCTCCCTCTCTCTCTCTCTCTCTCTCTCTCTCTCTCTCTCTCTTACTCTCCCTCCCTCTCTCGATCTCCCTCTCCTTGCAACATCCCTCTCCCTACATTTCCTCTCATATGAAAGATGCAATCGTGCATTTAAATCTATGGAAGAAGGTATTGTGACGTCTGCTTACTCTTGATTTTTGTTTTTTATTGGAATTTCCACAGACAAGGCAATAAGGATCTCTGTTCTTAACAAAGCTGAAGCAGAGACTACTGCTTCCTTAGGGTGAGGCTACACTGGCTGGGACTCGATACAATGTGCCCCTAATAAACTCCCTTGTGCTTTACGTAGGAATGCAAGTAAAATCAGAAGCTCGCCATGACTCCTTAGATGCAAGAAGAGCTCCTTGCCGTATCTCGAGCAGACAGATTGATGTATGATTTCTCCTCTCTTGATTTCATTTCATTTTAAAAAAAAAAAAATTCTTAAATCTCTCTCTAGTAGAAGCTGTAGATCTCACTAGGTTTCCCTACTTCTTCTTAGGGTTTCGCTAACGTGCGCCTATGGCATCTGTCTACTGTATGTGTTGTGGTTGGGGCAGGTCATTAAATGGTGCACCCATCGTTTATGTTAAGATTTAAACAGTATCTAAATCTTTTTGTTTTGACTGTGGGTAGTCCCCGCGGCTACTCAAATTTGTAGTCCCTGGTGATCTCCACCATTCATTCATGTGTCACCCTTGAGTTGATATGGTTGGTCTCACCAATTAATGGCCACAGTAGTGAAAAAAAATGTAATGCAAACTTGAATGGGGAAGCAAATGGATTAATACGAAAAGAAAGCGATTGCAGAAAAAGACCCAACAATCCTCTAGCCAAATGCTTGAGATCACGAATGCAAGACTGTAAGCAAGCTCAACAGTCCTCTAGTCTTGAACTAGAGATCACTTTCCCCCCGTGGTAAGGTTCACACCCAATCCACCCCCCCTAATGTGATGGGGTGGATGGAATATGTTTAGAGACCTAGGCCATTCATATACATTGCACACTACGAGCTTGCCATATAACAAAGATAAGCTAGTAGACTTATTATGTCATGCCCCAAACCCGGAAATCAGATTCATAAGAATCCCGACTACCGAATCTGGTGCCGACAGCCTCCGTAGCACCCCATTCTCAGCTCATAGCATTCATATGCCAGATTCTGATCATGGGATCCTACAAGGAGGATTTTTTTTTTGTACATATAACTAGTAATAAGCATAACCACAAGATTACCCAATTCACAAAGGCAACATCATCATCACATATCCACTAATATAATTGTTTGAGTACAATACTGAGAAGGAAATACATAAATAAAAGTCAAGCTCCAGAAGACCACTGCACGCTCCAAGCTCAACACTGCTGCAACCTAACATCACCTGCACGCATCTATCGTACATAAGATTATAGAAAGCTTAGAGGGTGGTGTAAGTGTGTGCACAAGGTAAGTGTCAAGTATTCAATACAATGCTATAATCATACAATACTGAAAAAATTAGTAATCCATAAACCATACAGTGTCTAAATAAGCAGATACACTAACAAGAGCAGGAATTATCAGAGTAAGAAGAAATATGGACAAGTCTATAAGTTAATCAATATCAAAATACGCAATATAAAACAACTATGCGACAAGAAGTCATAAAGAGACAAATATCAGATGCCGAGGGTGTAATGTAATATGCGATGCGAATGAAATAATCATGCTAGAGTGTGAAGTCGGGATGATAGTACGTAGTATCGCAGGCTATGGGGTCCACCACAAGGGACTTCTATCCAAACCAGTCCCATACCTAAATTTGGATAGTCAGGCTCGACGTGGTAAACTCCTGATCTCAAGTTGGTCGCGCGCCCAACCGAAATCCTTACCGTAATGAAGGTACACAACAATTAGTTGCGCACCACCAGCCCGAGTGGATAGTGAATGAATGAATGAATGAGCATGCAACTCCTACTTGATAAGTCCATATATCAGTACGGTTCCTCTCTGGGAAATTACCGGGATCTATTACACTCCATACCAGATTGTCGTCCCATCGCGCGCAACAAGGTGAGTGGAAGAGATCTCACTATCCGCCTGCCAATATCGGGCTCGGCTCGTCAATAGCGGACCTATTCCTCGAGCTGGTCAGACTCAGCCTAGCATTGCCCCCTCTTCTAGGGCAGGTAAGGCCGCACCCCCTTCCAACCGACCACGACACAGTGGAGAGCGCAGCCATCTGGTAATCGGCACTCGGCGCTCATCTACCCACTCGGTCTAGACGTTGGAGCAACCTCTGGAGCCGAGAGGGTTCTGAAACTTTCACCCAAGGATATCTATAGCACCCCATGTAGAACAGATTTTCGGTATCCCATCTGACCATCCACGATATGTCTGTGGAGGCTACAGCCCTGATGTCGCTAAGGCGTACGGTGGTCATGTCATACAAATGCGAGATGCATGAGTCACACAGTGCATTCATGCATCAATCCTGCGCATACCGTGCGCTCATGTGAGAAAATCCCCGCCTATCAGGAAGTCTCATAACAACCAGCACTATAACATATGCAATGGTCAATCATATCTCATAACAGACATGCAGAGGATGCGTATGAGCATGTATTATGGTGCTATGCAGTCACATACTCATAATCGGTATCAACCATCGGCCTCGGCAATGTGGACATTTAACCATCATTGTCCCAAGGAATGACCCACATAGATCCAAACATATAATGGGCCCACGGCCTCACACAAGGGCCTAACATACGACACAATGGGCCTTACTCAAGGGTTACATGTACACAACGGGTGGGCCCTGCTCATGGGCCTAACATACATCACAATGGACTCTTTCGCCTGACCCTCAAATACATCACAATGAGTCTCATCACCTAGGCATCAATATACATCACATTGGGCCTTAGACACGGGCTGAATACACATCACGTCGGGCCTCAAATACAGGTCACATGTACATCACATTGGGCTCCGACAATCGAAATTGGCAATCGGCCACGACGAATCAAAGTCGGTAATCGGCCCTGGTCAATAATTAGCCTCGATCGATAATCGACAATCATCCATCAGAATTGGTAATCGGCCTCGATCGATAATCGGCAATCGGCCTTGATCGATAATTGGCCTCGGTAATTAAAATCGGTAATCATCATCAATAGTCGGCACCAATAATTAGCATGATAATCGGCACCGATAATTAAGGTCGATAATTGACATCAGCCTTGATAATCGGCACTGATAATCAGTAGATAAACAAAGCGGGGTCTATAGATGATCAGCCGATCAACCATAGTATAAAGATCGGCACTCGGTCGTGGCTAAATCAAATCCGATAGGACGGAGCCATCCGTCTACGGCGTATGGGGCCCACTTATTTGAGTTAACACACTAAAGGAATGATAATAATGGGCCTAACAAGGCCTAAGGAAAGGTCACAATTTGGACATCCAACCGTCATTGCTCATCAATGTGGACATTTAACCAACATTACTCCCAACGAGTAGCCCACATAGGGTTAAACATATAGTAGGTCCATGGCATCACACAAAGGCCTATTACACATCGCCATGGGCCTCATACAAGGGCTACATGCACATCGTTATGGGTCGCATCACATGGGCCTCGAACACGCCACAATGGGCCTCACTCATGGGCCTCAAATACATCAAATGGGCCTTGCCCATGGGCCAAAAATAATCATAATGGGACGCATAACATGGGCCTCATATATAGCAAGCGGGCCTCATCTATGGGCCACACTAATGGGCCTCATACCTGGGCCTTAATTACTTTTCATCAGGTGCAATCAAATGGGCCATGTACACATCAAGGTAGGCCCCATAATTTAGACGGTCTAGGTGATCCAGATGGTTATATGGTTTGGATACAACACGTACCTTAAGGTGGGCCACACGTCTAAGGAGCTGACGACACAAGTATACAATACGGGCATCAATGGTTGGCCCTACATGGCACCGTCCAGCGATGGACAGTGTGAACATAGAATACATATATCAAGGTGAGCCGTATTGCATAAGATAGAGAACATGGATAACAAATATATCACGATAGATCTCAGATGGGTGGTACGATGAAACACATGTATCATGGTGCGAACCATACCACCGTCTAAATGGATGGTGTGGTTATAAAACATATACATCAAGGTGGGTCCCACTAGCCCACACGTGTGGGGTGGGCCCACCTCCAAACAGATGAATGACATGAATAATACACATATATTATGGTGGGGTCCATAAGATGGATGGTCTAGACGGTCAGACCCAGTACTGACGTAAGTATAGTGGGCCCACCGTCCTGAAATCGAATGGACGGCATTGGTGAAACACTTGAATCCTAGTGGATATCTACCGTCCAGATGTCTGGACGATGTGAATGCAACATATGCATTGAGGTGGGGTCCCACCGTGGATGTAAACTCAAAACATACATCATGTGGTCACGGCAAAATGGATGGACGGTTGGATGTAACACCCACATCACGTGGTCCCACAGACCCTGCTGACGACGGTGTGGGGAAACCATACAAATCAAGGTGGGCCCCACATGATTAGGCGGTCAGGAATTATTGACATCAACTGCACAGCAATTGCTGGCCGCTGGCTACTAGTCCACCAACGAAAAGGATGGACGGTCTGAATATAACACATATACATCCTGGTGTGACCCACCGTCCAGATTTGTTGGACGATGCAATTATCATCAACATGACAAGGTGCGGTCCACATAGGCGGACGGCATGGAGAAACAGTACATCACGGTGGCCCTGGACAACAGATGAACGGTGAGGGTGCTGCACACGTGCATCAAATGGGGCCACCAATAGCGTTGATAAATCATATACACGTGTGGTTTCCACGTACGTGTGGGTCCCACGGCAGCTGTGTAGCAGTAGATATATGGGTTTTGGAATACAAACATACCTTATGTTGGGATCCATGGAACTAGATGGCGTCACTGGGTGAGATGGACCACCGTCCAGATGATGAACGGCGCAGATAGATCAAATACATCACGGTGGGGTCTGCATCATAGACGGACGGCCTGGAATATACATCAGTGGACAGGCTCCACCTACCACCGTCTAAGTATGGACGGTGGATATAAAACACTTACATCAAGGTGGGTCCCACGTCCACATTATCTGGACGGTGGGGATGAAAACACTTACATTATTGTAAGCGTCCACGTCCAACATATTTGGACGGTGGACAGTGTTCTCCACTGATTTGAATCTACCTCATTGCTTGGAAGAACGGATGGAAGGTGTTTGTACACACGTGCAAACATTTGGATGGAAGGTGTGGGTACACACGTGCAAAAAGGTATGGGCACACACGTGTAAACATTTGGATGGAAGGTGTGGGTACACACGTGCAAACATTTTATTATTATTATTATTATTAATCAAGCTGGTATTTATGCACTCCAGCGTCTAGGTGGGGTCCACGTCAGTGTGGCCCACCAACATCTGCATTAAACTGATATTTGTGTTATCTTACGTCCAGGCTAGCCTGGCAAGCTGGACGGTTGCCAGCGGCTGGCCTGATCAGATTGGTGGGCCCACATCATAAAAATGATCTCCACAGATGGGCGGCCTGGATGTAGTACAAACGTCAAGGTGGTCCCACGTCCAATCAATGGACAACATGGGGACCACATGTGCAGGTGAGTTCCACCGTGCAGAAATAGCGGACGGTGTGGAAATATACATCTAGTGGGTCTACACGCTGGATACAACACATACACCAGTGGGTCCCACGCGGGGCCCACCATAGCGTCTATTTCTATTCAATCTGTTAATAAGATAATGTAGACCTGGATACAGGGGATAAACAAATTTCGTATTGACCCAAAACCCAACAACATGGGTTTCAATGGCAGCCCTACAATCACCATTGTTTCCTATGATGTGGGCCACCTGAGCTTTGTATGTGGCTGATCTTTGGAGGGGGCCCACTTCAGAAAAGTGCCCATAAAATGCACGGATCAGATGTTCAACATACATCACAGTAGGGCATGTAATGGGGCCCACCGTTCCACCCTGCAACCAGCAACGACGCTGCTTGCTGCAGCGTCTAGAGGACGCTGACAGCAACAGCCTCCCATCATTTTTTTTTTAATTTTTTTTTTTGAGATTTTGTAGGTGGGGCCCACATCAGGTGGATCCACTCCACCCATTACATTTTATGCTGAAAATAATCCAATGGTCCTAACATCCAGCATGTTTCAGCATGTATAAAAAAAATAAAGTGGGCCCTAACAATCTTTAACAACTAATATCTCTGTTTCCTATGGTATGGCTTGTTTGATTATTAGATTTGTCTCGAATTTGTCCTCAACGCCTAAAATGTGCTGAGCAACGAAATGAACGGCGTGGATTATCTACATACATCAAGGAAGGGCCTACATAAGTGGCCCACCCCAAAGCTTGTTGAAACAAGCTAATATTTTGTTTACTGGTGTACGGTAACACACCGTCAGTTCACGCTTCTCTATCTAGCCACGTCCACGGACCTGGACGGTTGGATATAACACATTTAAGGTAGGCCCCACCTTCAGAGGTATTGTCCAGGTGGGCCACCAAATGCATGGACGGTTTAGATAAGACATACATCAAAGTGGGGTCCATCCAAGTGGGCCACACATCACACAAAACGAGAAAGGAGAGAGAGAGAGAGAGAGAGAGAGAGAGAGAGAGAGAGAGAGAGAGAAGCTCCCACTTTTGATCTTCTTAGACTTTTTCTTCCATCAATGTATGCCAGAGATCCAATGGATGCACTTCAACGGTTGATATCGACTTAGGATGGTGGAGATGGGAGATAGGAAAGTGGGCCACACTTGCTCTCCATGGAAGCCATGGACGTTGGGTGCTCTCATGGGGCTTAGGAGAAAATGAGAGGGAATGAGAGAGAGAGATGTGATGAGAGAGGGGTGATGGGAGAGAGGTATGGGTGAGTGATGTAAGGGAGTACTTTTGTTGTAAGAAAAGTTAACTTTTGGGGAGGGTAGTTGTACTTGGCATTAATTGGTGATGTGTACTTTGATTGATAGGATTGATGGGATGTTTCGTAGAGATTCCCTTGATACTTGCAACGCGCGGTGTTTTCTCGAACTGAACGCGGGCCCACATTTCCTGGCCTGAGTATCGCCTCGACCCGCGAGACGCGCCATCGGAACTGCGGCGACGACGCGGTCGCTAGGGTACAAGTCTCGGGTTGAGTCGACTCAGGTTAACGGCGTGTGAATCAATGTCGCGCGCAAATGCCGGTTAAGGGTCGAGGTTGCTGAGATTCGACCGGGAAGACCGCGGAAGTCTACCGAATGATACGGTTTAGGATACGGGTCTTATATATTACCTCACATGTATTGAATTTTGGACTATTGGACCCTTTTTTTTTTTCCATTTTTCTTTTTTTTTTTGAGAGAGAGAGAGAGAGAATTGGACTTCTTTTTTACTAACCTTGGATTGTTCTTTTATTTATATTATCATCTCCAGGTTTTCAAAAGAGGACAAATTTCAAAACTCACTATTTTAGACATACCTAGTGCAAGAAGATTGATGTGAAGTTTTGTAATTGAAAGTATTGCTTATGAAGTGATGAAATACCCGGTGTTGTTTTCCCATAAGGCCATGTTTGGAAACCATGGATCCCGTGCCTAACAATGGAAACGGAAAGGGGTTTGCCTTTGATATGATGACTTGTTTCGTTTGGATGGCGAAGAAAGGATGGTTTCCACCTAGTAATAATTACACTTTTCCATCCTCAAGAAACTAGTAGAGTATTTTGAGAGGAGTATGAGATTTACACTTTCCCTTTTAAGAAAGAAAGAAAAAACCTGCCTTGAATGTGTACTTCTTGAAGTTTTGCACCACCCACATTAGAGCCTACAATTTGCATGGTCTATGGATTTCCATGCAATGTGGAGTATGATGTGTATGGAATATGGTAGAGCTCCTCATCGCCATGGATGTGTAGAGGTATGTATGAGTCAGGACCATCCATCCAGTGACCCGTTCATGGTTAAAAAATCAAACCAAATTGGATGATTTTTAGCTATACAATCATTGCCCTTTAAACCAAGATGAATTGTAACCATTCAATAGCTATGAAAATGGAGAGACCATGTTTCGTATAGCAAAAAGTGTTCTAATCATCAATCTACATCTTGCACCATGTGGGCTCCACTTTTTATTGCATGTGTCTTCGTCTAGAATTGTTCTGAGACAACCATTTTAACCCATTGATTGTTGCTAGGAAAATTAAGGATCCATATTGATTGTAGGAATGATTCTAATCATCAAGTTGGACCATCCGTCTTGTACATTCCACTTTTGATTGCACATGTTTCTCGAGAATTGATTGATCAAATTGATTATGAGAGAATCGATCCAATTAATATTTTAAACGCAATTCATGTAGTACCCACTTTTGATGGTTGGAAATGGATGTAAAATGGATGGTACATATTTGATGCAGGGATGAACGTGATGAGGTCCATCACTTAATGATAACTATTCCGTATCCACGGAGCTTTCTCTAGACTCTTCATAGAGATACCCCGAATCTACGAGGAAAAATAAGAAAATATATATAAATTCTAATAAATTTTAAATTTTATTAATATATAATAAAAATGAATTTATAATCCTTTAAATAATGATACCAAACATTCTAAGAAGTTTCAGATTCAAACCCCAACTCAAACTCCCTAAAATTCATAACTTACTATAAAGAGTAAATTTACTATTTATAGTATGGGCCCATTTTTTAACGCTGAATTTTTGTACTTACCGTGGAATTTGGAAAATGTTTCATGTTTAGTGGTGTTTGTTAATGTGGAATAAGGAAAGCGCTCCATTTTATGATGGAATTTTTCTGTGATAGGAGTCTAAGTTAGTGGGTAATTAAGAATGCACTCTGTGATTTTATTTTATTTTTTTTAATTTAAAATTCTCCTTTGCGACAAAGATTTTATCCCTTATGTTATACACATACCAACTTTTAACATGGGGCACTTCTCTGAGCCCATCGTGATTTACGTATTAGATCCACACCGTCTATCAACTTTTCCATATCATTCTAAAGCATGATTCAAAAAAAGATGCACATTCAAAGCTCAAGTCAACTACACCACATAAAGTAGTGGGATTGGAACGACTACCATTAAAACCTTCCTAATGTCCACCGTGAAGCTTATTTGCCATCAAATCTCTTTATAAGGTCACACAGACCTGGATGAAGGAAAAACACAAAAATTACCTGGATCAGAGCCTTATGTGGCCCTAAGAAGTTTTCAATGATAGGCACCCAATTCTCATGGTTTCTTATAGTGTGACTCACTTAAGCCTTAGATTTTCCTTGTTCTTTTGTCTTAATTTCTAAAATAATATGAAAAAATGAATGGACAGTATGGATAAAACATAATATTATGGTAGGCCCTACAAAGCCCTTAATTGTCCATATTTAGGTAGATCTAGGTGTGGTAGTACGTAATCCCTTCCCAGGATTGGGGTGCGAATTATGTGCAAATGCCTTTCACATGAAGTCCCCATTGTTATGTTTGTGATAAATCTAATCTGTTTATCCATATTTTGAGATCATTTTAGGACTTGAGATAAAAAATGAGGAGGATACAAGACTTAAGTGGGTCGCACTAAAAGAAAAGGTGAGTAGGAAAATTCCTACCGTTAAAACCTCCCCAAGGCAATAGTGATGTTTACATGCCATCAATATCGTTCATACTATCATTCCTAGTGAGATGAACTCAAATATCAACTTGATCCAAAACTTTTGTGGGCCCAATAAGTTTTTAATGGTGGGCAATCAAACCACACAGTTTCTTTTGATGTGATCCACTTGAGATTTGGGTATACCTCCATTTTTGGATCATGTCATAAAATGACTTGTAAACATGGATGGACAGAGCGGATGAAATGAATACATCATGGTGGAGCCCACAGAACACAGACCAATAGCCATTGGCTAATGGCAGGGTAACTACCCAATCTGCCTTCCCAATCTGGGGGAGTGGATCTGGAGTGATCCTAGATCCACCAAGGTGGGTGGGACCCTAACTGTGGGGCCTACTGTGATATATGTGACTACATACATACTGTCCATCTATATTGAAAGCTTATTTTAGGGCATGATTCAAAAAATAAATTGACTTAAAATCTTAGAGGGACCTTTGTATAGAAAACAGTGGTGATTGACCATTTAAAAATTCTTTTGGGCCAAAAAAGCTTTGGATCATGTTGATATTTGTGTCATCTCTTCATCTAGCTGTTTGTGACCTTTTCAATAGGTTGGATGACAAATAAACATTTCAGTGAAATTCATGAAGTTTTTAAAGATAGGGATTCAATAAAAATTGTTTCATATGAGTAAATGTGTTAAATTAATATATTTCAAACATTTCAGATGTTAGATAACAAATCAAGTTATTCTAGATTCACTATTAGTTTTCTGACTTCAAATTCAGATTTCAGATACAAACTTTGGATTTCAGATCTAATAAACAGGTCCTAAGTGTCCTATGGACTTCATGGAAGAAAAGAAAGTTAAACTTGTGGCCTACAAATTGACGGGCAGAGCTCCAGCTTAGTGGGAACAACTTTAACTTGAGCAGACGAGATAGATGAAGGCATCAATCCGCACGTGGTTGCGAATGAAGAAGTTATTATGCATGCGATTCCTCCCTAGAAACTACAATAAGGTATTATTTCAACAAAACTAAAATTATTGGCAGAATAATCAATCAGTATGGAGATATGCAGAGAAATCCCATTATTTGTCGACGAGGGATGACCGTGTCGAAATGGAGTTGTAACAGGCCATAGGATTCATCATTGGCAAACATATGGCCCTTATGGGAACTAAGAACCAACCCAAGACTTCTAAATTGGAGGGACAATCTCTCATAATTAAATAGGCCTTTGTCAAACAATTTGAAGAAACATGAGATATATATGCATTAGTTGAAAAGAAAAAAATGTGTGGAGCCTGTGAACATTCCAAAGGATTTGGAACCGGTGTTATAGGAGTTCAAGACGATTGTGCTCAATGAACTCCTCAATAATTGCCTCCCATATGAGATATACAAAACCACATTAATCCTGTCTTAGGGACAAGTCTTCCTAATTGCCCACATTATTATAAAGAATGTAAGATCTTGAAGGCGGAAGTGAAGGTACTGATCAATACTAGTAAAGTCAAGAAAAGATGAGTACATGTATTGTGTCAGCTCAAGAGCCTAATGCCAAGTAGAAGAAAATGACTAATAAGCATCGGCGTTAGAAATTATCTCAGAATCATAAGCCAAGGTCCTTGAGTTATTTGAGGACAAGTTTTATTCAAGTGAAGGGGTCTGATGTAGAACGTGTCACAGATATGTTCCTAGCATGGTTGGGCCAAAAGAAGGTGAAACATAAATTGACAATAACTTTTGATCCGAGTATCATTACGGGTCACACTACCTATCAATCTTTACCGAAACGGGCCATCCGAGGTGAACTCACCCATAAGGTGGATCTCATCGGTCCATTTTGTTAGAAAATGCACACTTTCAGCTCAAAAATGAATTTTTAAGGGAAAAAAAAAATACTATTTTGAGTAATTCTGATTTTTTTAATATTTTCTTATGTTTAGATTTTTATATTTTCTTCCTTTTTAGAAATAACTTGTAATTATGTTAGGACTCTTCTAGCAAAGTTTGTTTGGAATTTTTATCTTTAGAAATTAGGCTTTAGAAGAGTTTTAGTAGAATTAGGATTTTTATTAGAGTTAGAAATTTGCTATTTTTGGTAATTATGAATTTTAGTAGTTTTTCCTATATTAATGATGTAACAGACACATACAGGTTAATTAAATCATCAATCAATTTCAAATTTTATAGAATTTATTTTTTATTTTGCTTGTTTTCTTTCTCATGGATTCAAGAAGTCTCTGTGAGGAGTCCAGAGAAGTTTTGTGGATTTGAAATAGTTATCCCCTTAAGGAAGACGGTGAGCGACCTCATCACGTTCATCCATGCATCAATTTGGTATCAAAGCGAGGCTTTTCCTCAGATCCATGGCTTCTAACGACAGGTCGAGCAACAATCCCATGGACGATGCTCTAGGGAGTTCACCTTTAACAGCGGTAGCCTTTGAAGCTCCTTATTGAGAGAATTGGCAAGCCATGCAAGGGCTGCAAGCTTTCATCTATTGCATGGCAGATCGCATGGCGGATCGCATAAGGAGGCCCTAGGGCAGCTCTGTGTTCATGGCAGTGATCCACTACCTACAATTGCTGTAATTCGTAATCGCAATAATCGCAGGGCGATGTTAGCAGTGAACCACAAAATCGCTCCTGAGAAGGTGGGATCTAGCGACATGATTCCACCACATCCTAGATGAGGCATTGATTAAATAGATTGAATAGATCAAGAATTAAATATGAAAGTCAATCTTCCTAGTTTCAATGGTCAACTCTACTTTAAGGACTTCCTCGATTGGTTAGTTAAAATTGAACGTTTCTTCGACTATATGGACTTCGTGGAAGAAAAGAAAGTTAAACTTGTGGCCTATAAATTGACGGGCAGAGCTCCAGCTTGGTGGGAACAACTTTAACTCGAGCAGATGAGATAGATGAAGGCATCAATCCGCACGTGGTTGCGAATGAAGAAGTTAATATGCATGCGATTCCTCCTTAGAAACTATAACAAGGTATTATTCCAACAAAACTAAAATTATTGGCAGAATAAACAATCAGTATGGAGATATGCAGAGAAATCCCATTATTTATCGACAAGGGATGACCGCGTCGAAATGGAGTTGCAACAGGCCACAGGATTCATCATTAGCAAACATATGTCCCCTATGGGAACTAAGAACCAACCCAAGACTTCTAAATTGGAGGGACAGTCTCTCATAATTAAATAGGCATTTGTCAAACAATCTGAAGAAACATGAGATATATATGCATTAGTTGAAAAGAAAAAATATGTGGGGCCTATGAACATCCTAAAGGATTTGGAACCGGTGTAACAGTAGTTCAAGGCGGTTATGCTCAATGAACTCCTCAATAAATTGCTTGCCATACGAGATATACAAAACTACATTGATCATGTTTTGGGGTAAGTCTTACTAATTGCCTACATTATCATAAAGAATGTAAGATCTTGAAGGCGGAAGTGAAAGTACTGATCGACACTAGTAAAGTCAAGGAAAGCATGAGTACATGTATTATGTCAGCTCAAGAGCTTAATGTTAAGTACAAGAAAATGGCTAATAAACATCGGCATTAGAAATTATCTCAGAATCATGAGCCAAGTCCCTTGAGTAACTCAAGGACAAGTTTTTTTCAATTAAAAGGGGTTTGATGTAGAACGTGTCACAGATACATTCCTAGCACGGTTGGGCCAAAAGAAGGTGGAACATAAATTGACAATAACTTTTGATCCGGGTATCATTACGGTGTACACTACCTATCAATCTTTATTGAAATGGGCCATCTGAGGTGAACCCACCCATAAGGTGGATCTCATCGGTCCATTTCATTAGAAAATGCGCACTTTCAGCTCAAAAATGAATTTTTAGGGGAAAAAAAAAATACTATTCTAGTAATTCTGATTTTTTTAAATATTTTCTTATGTTTAGATTTTTATATTTTCTTCCTTTTTAGAAATAACTTGTAATTATGTTAGGACTCTTCTAGCAAAGTTTGTTTGGAATTTTTATCTTTAGAAATTAGGCTTTAGAAGAGTTTTAGTAGAATTAGGATTTTTATTAGAGTTAGAAATTTGCTATTTTTGATAATTACGAATTTTAGTTTTTTTTTCCTATATTAATAATGTAATAGGCACATACAAACTGGTCAAATCATCAATCAATTTCAAATTTTATAGAATTTATTTTTTATTTTGCTTGCTTTCTTTCTCGTGGATTCGAGAAGTCTCTGTGACGAGTCCAGAGAAGTTTTGTAGATTCAGAACTGTTATCCCCCTGAGGAAGACAATGCTCGACCTCATCACGTTCATCCCTGCGTTAGGATTGGACTTCTCAGTAAAGGCACTAGGTGCACCCAAGGTACACTTAAGTGACTCCACAACATTGTATCACCCAAAACACCTACCGTGCTCAGGAGAACACTTGGAGATTCAATGTTAACATGTGTCTACAATATATCCTTTGACATGTAACATAAATTCAAGGCTTTTAGAAGCCAATAAACTTTTAAGAAAAAGTAGTCAGTAAGTAGAAATCATATAAATAGTAAGGGGCATATGCAAGCCATTTCGGCCAATGCCCACCCTCGTTAGATCGAACATAGGAACTCATGGAAATTCTCCCAAAAATATCTATTACATTTTTTGTCTTGCATGGAATGTGAACACTACAGATTCAAACTCTGATGCCCAATTATGAATTTAGATATAAGTGGACACAGTTTTAATTTTTTAAAATCTAATGAAGAAATGAATATGATACAACTGAATACAATGAAATCGTAGCTTTTAAGTATTCATGCGTTAACTATTACATGTAATGGTGAAATGTAAAATGGAGCTCGAGCTAATAGATTTATAAACACAAATATGTAATTAAAAGAGAATATGAAAAGATCAAACTTTCCATGAACTTCAATGATAACATATTAAGCTCTTTGAAAGTAGAATGTGACTCCAAAACCCATAACTAATGCCATTAATCCTATGGCAACAAATATGAGAACTTTAATAATAACACTAAAACATTGGGTGTTTGAGCATATGCTTTTTAGTACAAGTCTGCAAATCCCAAAGACAAAAGTAATGCATAATGAAATCAAAGATGCCTTGAAGAAAAGCTTGTGGGTTGAAATTGTTCTTTGATTGCCCAAAAACCCTACTAAAATTGTAATGACTCCACAAACTGCAATTCCAATAGCCCATATTGCAATCATTAATCCGTTGTTAAGGTCTTCTTCTTATGTCTCATTTTGTGATGGTTGTGATTGATCAACATCAAAATTTGTCCCTCCTGCTCCTTGATCATCTTGTTGGTTTATTACAACTGCGGTGCTAGTTTTATGATCGTTACAATAGATTAATGGTTTAAATTCATTATTTCCCCACAACAAGGATACTAATCATATAAACAATTATAAGAAGAAACTTAAGAGACAATGTTTCATTTATGAAGCCTCACATCCATTGCTTACACCATCCATGATGGGACATGGAATAATGGATTGTCTATCTGGTTAATTTGGAAGCCCCATAGTTGATCAAACAGTTGCAAAAATATTATGTCAATGGGACAATCCTATCCATTTGATGGATAATTTTAAACTAGATAGTTGAAAAAAAGAGTCACTGGTTTTATGTTAATTTAGAAATATCAGTGGCTGGAATCAACCCCCTTTCATAGTAGGTTTTTTTTTTTTTTTTTTGTTTTTTTTTTTTTGTTTTTTTTTTTTGTTTTTTAAAGTCATGTATTTTTTTATATAAAAATGATAATCCATTTTATGTGGGTCAAACAAAATGGATATCTTGAATTAATTGGTTCGCCACAAGTTAACAACTATATACTTATGGAACATGAACCACTTCACTAAAACATTTTTTTATGCATTACCTGAGTTTGATTTAGCATATGAGAATCCAAGTTTTGCATATCTATTTGGATTTGTAGTCCTCTGCTAATCTCAACATTAGAATGTCTATGCCGCTGAAAAAGAAAAAAAAAAAAAAAACATGAATATTAGAGTAGCATTATTATCAATAAAATCAATTCAAATCATAAAATACCATCTGAAAATAAAATTACCAAAGAAAAATAAATGTTTCCTGATCTCTATTGGTACATCATCCATCCCCAACATTTGTATCTTATTCAACAGGTCAATAATGTATTTATGTAGTAAGTAAATGTATGAAAATATGTGCCAATATACAATTAAAGCCATAACTTGTTCCTGAAATGAAAATAATAATAAAAAAAATTAAATGGCTAGAGTTGAGAAATAATGTGTAAAAACCATAGCTCAATAATATAAAAACTCGACTTGATGTCCAGTCAGGTTGGGCCAAGTTGAAAGCTTAAAAAAGTCTTAAGTTGACTTAACTCATATTTTAATATATAAATGAAATTTATGTGAAGTATAATCAAGGATATATATATATATATATATATATATATATATGTGTGTGTGTGTGTGTGTGTGTGTGTGTGTGTGTGTGTGTGTGTGTGTATATATATATATATATATATATATATAGTTAAAACTCATCCTCGGCTAATGAATGTTATGAATTGATATTCTCTTATAAAGTTAAGGTTATAAGTTTGACACTCCTCTCATTTTACATTTTTTAGAATTGCAAAAGCATTGTTTGGAATCACAAAAGCATATAGAGCAAAATCAAGCAAAGTACACACAATTGCACAAATAAAGCCAAACAAAAACAATCCGAATTTTTCATGAAAAAATTCTTACGGAAAAAAAATCACAGCACAAAGCGATGAATAATGCACTATGAAAGTAGGAATTACAAGAGAGGTGTTCTTGTCAATTCAAATTCTCTTATGAGGTGTCATGTGGTACGAAGGCCCCTATCTGAAATCTAGTATGCGTCGATGTACCCGAATTTTAATGCGGTTAGCATGTTAATACCATTGATCTCCTCACTAGATTTTGCAGTGTTAGCTTCATTGGAAGAACTCTCTGAATTCTCCTTTCTCGACCTAGGATTCTTACGATCCTTATTCATGTGTCCGGTCATACTGTAATTCTAACACTTCAATTTTTCTTTACCCTTGCCCTTGGATTTATATCCCGGTTGTGAAGATCTACAGTCCTGCTCAGAATTTATCTGCCTCGTAACTAGTGCATTTGTAGAAGCACCCATGTCACCATTTTTCTTTCTCATCGCCTTCAATTAAAAGATTGAGATAATGGTCTCAATGCTAATAGTCATTCTACCGGTGCACAAAGAGCATTTGAACGACTCATACGATGCTACAAGAGAGTTCAACAATATACATGCTTAATCTTCATCCTTTATTGTCTCCTCCACATCCAACAGCTTGCGAACCATCCTATTGAAGTTATTGATGTGAGCGTCAACATCAGCCCCCTCCACTATCTTCAGATTAAACAATTGTGGCTTCTAGTACTAGCAATTCTTAAGAGACTTCTTCTCATAAATGTTTTCTAGTTTCGCCAAAGTACTTGCTGTAATTTTCTCTCTCATAACATTATAGAGGACGTCATTTGTTATACACAATTGGATTGATATATTAGCTTTCTTATGTATCTTGTTTCATTCTTTTCTATCATAGATTCCGGTCACTTTTCAAGGAAAGTTTCGTTCAATCCTTGCTGAAGTAGGATGTCATTCATCTTAAATTTTCATAGTTTAAAATTATTTTTACCGAAATACTTTTCTACATCAAACCTCATGTTAGATGCCATTGATACTTTACTTTCAAATTCGATCTACTTCCCAACATTATCTTTAATATCATTTGTTAGAAACCGTAGAAGTATATAGAGCAAAATCAAGCAAAGTACATGCAATTGTACAAATAAGAAAAATATGAATTTAATGTGGAAAAATCCTTGTAGAAAAAAAAAATCACTGCACAAATCGACGAATAATGCACTATGAAAACAAAAATTACAATAGATAGTGTTCTTACCAATTCGAATAAGCATCGAATCTCCTTCAAACCCTTGTTATGCCCTTAAACCCTTAGGAACGATTTAGAAAGCCCTAATACACATTAATCTACCCTTAATCTTGATTATACTTGATACATATAGTATCACAGCTAAAATAGGAAACAACTTGCACTGCCCGCATCTTCGATGAGACCTTTGATGGTATCGACATCCTTTGAAGACCTATCGATGGCATCGAACTCCTTCTATGCCATTGAGTATCACATCTAAAATAGTCCAATATCCAGCATGGATTTTCTGATTTTTTTCGATGGGATCGAGCATTTATCAATGGCATCTAATGGTCTGTTGATGGCACTAACAGACCCTATTACTTACAGATTTGAGACATCAACAACACACCTTTCATGCTTAAAAGGAAGTGAACTAGGCAGATTCTATTTCTTGACAAAAAATCTTGTGAATTAGAGGTAGATTGTGAATTGTTAAAATTAACCATCTTTAAATACATACAAATTTATACCACATTGTAATTTTTAGATTAATTATTAATTATCAACTTGAGTCAAGTTAAGACTCAGTCAAGAATTTGAGTTGACATGACCAAGCTGGATATGATCAAGTCAATTGTTTGAACCACAGTTATAAAACTTGGAGAGCCGAATCAAGTGACTCAATTAGAAACCAAGTTTGAGTTTATATGAAACTTGCTGACAAGCTTAACTTAATTCAGACTTGGCATGACTCATCGAGTCTCACTAGGCAAACTTAGAATAATTCGAACCAGTGACTCCACTAACACTTTAGAAAACAACACCTACCAGAAAGCTATGCAAAACTTCTGTAAAATTTGTGGTCTTTTTTGTTTATATATCCATTGTCACTAAATTATTATTCCCAATTTATATATTAAATATCGAGTTAAGTCTTTGAGTGGAAGCCACGTGATTGGACAAGGAATTGAGTCCAGCTTTCAAGTTTTAAAACCATATGCTTTGAATTATGATTTGGAGTACATCTCCAACTGGGTTTGGTTAATTCATTATGCATTTGAATCTTTACTTGACTTAATATTTAAAGAATTAAAATTTAATTACGTAGTGACTCAGTACTCAACATGCCCTTGAATGGATCTGAGATTGGTGCCAGTGCGTAACTTATATGCTTTGGTCACACTGAGAAGCATCAAGTTGACCGAGTTTTCAGGCTGACTCGATGAGTTTTGTCGAGTCCTGATTGAATCATGCCTGCTATTGAGTTTTAAGAGAGTCAACTTGAAATCTTGTTGAGTTGACTCGGACAACTTCTGAGTCAACACACCGATTTTAGAGTGAAACCAGATGACACCATACAGGTACGAGTGAAGGGATCTAACATCCTCTCGGGGTAGGTGTCCTTAGTAGGGCTGCAACTTGTGCAGGTAGGGTTAGCTTGAGGATCGACCCGAGCATAGCTCGACTGCAAGAGGACCTAACCTACAACCTGACTGAGCAGAATTTCAACCTGAGGTGGCCAACCCATACCCAATCCTAAGTCCTCTATACTTGACCTAACCCAACGCAAATACATGTTATTATTTCCAACTCAGCCTAATCTTGTTCCACCTGAACCCAGCACGAATTCTATTTGAGTTGGCAGTGTCCAACTGAACCCAACCTGAGGACCTTGACAACTTAACCCAACCCAACTCGAACTTGGGTTCGTCAATTGGGTTCAGGTTGCGGATTAGCAGGTCTCTGGAGATTTATTTATTTTATTATTATTATTATTATTATTAAAGGTACTATAAAAGTAGCTTAAACAAGTAAAATGCAGTTGTCTACCTCAGCCACAGAGCTAGTCAAGATTAATAGGTTGACTAATCCTATACCAGGTCTCTTAGTACTTCATGGTAGGCTGAGCCACAAGGTCCCTGGATTGGCCTATGGCTTGATTTTCTGACCAGATAAAAATAGGACTGGGCTTGGTCAAGCATCTGGCAGAAAGCCCAACAAGCAAGCTCGATTCAACCCCAACTTATTTAAGATTTTCCTAGTTGGGTAGCCCTCTGCTTAGTTCCTTTGTTATGCTGGACTTGAACATGAGTAGGCATTTGCACATAGCAGCCCATTTTCTTACCTAGGCCCAAGTTGGGCCCATCTTGAGACAACTAGTATGTAATAAAATGGAAAATCTAAACCAAATTAATGAATTAGTAAAGTAACCAATCTGGGTCGTCTATCCCGCAGATTCCCTGCTGGATAGTAACCAAATTAATGATCGAGGTTAGGATCATTAGGTTGTTTTAATTTTTGAAAAATGTTCAATCGACCCATTATTAGGGGAAACCCTGCTTAGCAAGTATGCAGAAAGGTTTCTCCCCTATTAGGGTCCACCTGCGCTCACCTCACACATGCCAAAACAGCACATGTGTGAGGATTCAGGTCCATTCATCTTGTGTAGATGCCCTCGGGTAAAATCTGGGTGGTCCACTGACTGGGAAGGGTACAAGCCATATTATAAAAATGGATTATTAGATAAAAGGACGAACATGGAATTCCATAAACACGTGCACCCCTCTAATGAGCGTATTGGGCTGATTTTTCAGCCAGAGCATGTTTACGATAACTGCAACTAATGAGTGGCTCAGATTGTGCACAAGTGCGACCTGTTATCACGTGTGCTAAGAACCTGAGAAAAAATGCAACATGTATGTTCTAAGAGGAATCTGGTAGGCCCCTCTCGACAGCAAAGTTGAGAGGGGCTTGTATGGAGTAGGAGCGTTCATCTAATGTCCCATACTATGAATGATCCATAATAGAGAAAAATTAAACCAGTCTCATTTAAAAAAAATAATTAGAGCCAGGTAAAATTAAAGAAGAACCAATTACTAAGATCATGCCATGGGCATGCTGTTTGAAACAAATGGACCCGTTGTTGGGCTCACCAGATGGAAAGTCCCACTTCATTCATGCTTCACCTCACCACATGTAGAGTGTGAGATGGCGCTGTTCCAAATTCCACTTTAATTGCGTCTACATAATGCAGGAAAAAGAAGAAGAAGAAGAGTAATGCTAATTGAATCAGAATTGAATCGGATGAATAATGGCTACTAATGAATCAACAATGTATGCTGCTAAGATAGAAGCAATACATGTGATGATAGGATTACATAAAATATCAGAACTATAAGCAAAGAGAAGGAAAAACTCACTTGATTGAAGTCTCTTACTCTGTTTCAGATATGAGATAATCTTAAGATACAATAGAAAATGTTAGAAAGAAAAATGGTTGTGATTAACGGTATAAAGGAAGGAGGTAGGACTTTCCCCTTTTATAATAATGGATGGGGGGAGAATGATGGGTTTTTTGACCCGTCTTCGACCGGTCAAGAGCCCTGCTCGACCGGTCGTGGGTCGTTGCTCGACCGGTTGTGGGTTGCACAACTCAAAGTCCAGCGAGTGCGGACTGTTTTTTTACAGGGTGCTCGACCGGTCGAAGGAGGTGCTCGACCGGTCGTACGATGTCCACGACCGGTCGAACCTACGCAGATTCGTTCCGCGATTTTACGCGGATTTCGTGTCGCAAGTCCTTTTGCAACTGGGATACGGAAGGGAGTTTCCTAAAACTATAAAAAGGGGGTCCCTAGGGTTTCTTTAGGGTATGTTGTATGAAGAAAAAGCTCAAGAGGGTTTCCTAAAGGGTTTAGAGATATCAAAGGTGAGAGAGTGAGATAAAAGAGAGAGAGGAAGCTTGTGAAAGGGAGCCGTCGTCTCAGCGCTTATACGTCCTCGTGATCGATGAGATTTCTCTGTTTTTCTTTTACTCTTATTGTTCATCCACTCCTGCGTGAGTGAAGAAGGTTGTAAACGTTCTACTTTCATAGTGGATTGTTGAGATCCCGTGGTTTTTACCTCTTTGAGGATTTTTCACGTAAAAATCTCTTGTGTGGTGTGTGGTTGTTGCTTTGATTTATTTCATTGCTATTATTATCCCATAATTCTGGTTTGTTCGGGAGGCTAGATCCTAAGGTTTTGTGCAAGGCCCCCAACTAAGTGGCATCAGAGCGCTAAGTTCATTGAACGGGTAGGATCAGTTTGGAATTATGGAAGGTGGCTCATCAAGGATAATCAGCCTCAATGGTTCTAACTGGACCATATGGAAGGCTAAGATGGAGGACTTGCTTTATTGCAAGGATCTATATTCTCCGATTTTGGGCATATCAGCAAAATCCAAGGATATGTCTGATGATGATTGGAAGAAGTTGGACCGGAAGGCGGTGGGATTTATTAGACAATGGTTGGATGATTCTGTGTTCCACCATGTGTCTACAGAAACCTCAGCCGCTAACCTATGGCTGAAACTACAAGGGCTGTATGAGAGAAAGACAGTCGGTAATAAAATTTTTCTGATAAGGCGACTTGTGAATCTCAAATTCAAGGATGGTGGTTCTATGGCCGAGCACATGAATGAGGTCAGCAATATAGTGAACCAACTCTCTTTTATGAATATGGTCCTGGATGATGAACTGCAGGCTTTGCTTTTGCTTAGTTCATTGCCTGAAAATTGGGAGACATTGGTGGTGTCTCTAAGTAACTCTGCACCAGATGAAAAGATATCCATGGAACAGGTTACTAGATGTCTCTTCAATGAAGAGACAATGAGGAAGTCTCAGGGGTCTACTCAGCAAGAGACCCTTGTGACACAAGAACGGGGGAGAGGAAAGAACATTAAGGGTGGGAAGGCCCTAGATAAATCAAGAGGCAAGTCAAGTAACAGAAAAGATGTTGAATGCTGGAATTGTGGCAAGAAGGGCCACTATAAGCATGAATGTCGTAAGGCTAAGAACAACAGGAAAGAAAAAGGAAAGGAGAAGGAAGATGAATCAGATTCCACTGCGGTCGCTTCAGATGGCGACATTGTAATTATTCTTTCCACAGATCACGATGTATGTCTCACGGCTACGCGTCAGGACACCGACTGGGTGATAGACTCGGGGGTTTCTTTTCACGCAACTCCACGTAGGGACTTCTTCACAAGCTATAAGTCAGGTGACTATGGGATCATGAAGATGGAGAATTCTGACGTATCGAAGATCGTAGGGGTTGGTGATATTTGTGTGAAGACCGATGTGGGCTGCATATTGGTTCTCAGGGATGTGAGGCATATCCTAAACCTTCGCCTCAACTTGATGTCGGCGGGAAGGTTAGATGATGATGGCTATGAAAGCCGATTTGCTAGTGGGCGCTGGAAGCTCATCAAGGGTTCGTTGATCGCAGCCAGAGGAAAGAAGTGTTACACCCTGTACAAGGCAAGTGTCAGTGTATGTAAGGATGGGTTGAACGCAGAGGAAGATTCAGCTATTGACATGGGACAGAGGCGTCTAGGCCACATAAGTGAAAAAGGGCTTCAGCTACTAGCAAGGAAGCGGCTCCTTCGAGACGTGACAGGTACACCTCTCAAAACCTGTCTTGATTATTTATCAGGAAACAACATAGAGTTTCATTTGTTAAAACTACTTCTCATGTTAATAAAGTGCATGCATTAGATTTAGTTTATTCTAATATTTGTATTCCTATGAGCACAAAAACCTTGGGTGGGGCATTATATTTTGTTATTTTTATAGATGATGCATCTAAGAGGGTTTGGGTTTATGCATTGAAATCCAAGGACGAGGTCTTTGGTGTGTTTAAATTGTTTCATGCTATGGTCGAGAAAGAGATAGGTAGATCATTGAAGTGCATCCGCACTGACAATGGTGGTGAATACATTGATGACTTTCACGAGTACTGCAAGTCTCTGGGTATACGGCATGAACAGACGGTTCCCAAGACCCCCCAGCATAATGGTGTAGTTGAACAAATGAATTGCACCATTGTTGAAAGAATCAGATGTATGTTATCTCATGTAAAGTTACCTAAGATGTTATGGGGAGAAGTAATGCACTCGGCGGTGTATTTGATAAACAGGTCTCCATCAGTCCCATTGAATAGAAAAGTACCTGAGAAAGTGTGGACTGGACAGGATCCATCGTACAGTCATCTCAGGGTGTTTGGATGCAGGGCATCCATTCATGTATCAAGGGACGAGAGGTCCAAGCTCGACATGAAGATCAGATAGTGTGTGTTCCTAGGGTACGGTGATGAAAAGTTAGGATACAGATTGTGGGATCCGATCGAAAGGAAGCTCGTCAGGAGCAGATATGTGGTTTTCTTTGAAGATCAGTGTATAGAAGACATTGGTAAGCCAGAGAAGAATCAGCCTAGTTCAAGTGAGCTAGAGGACATGGATCCAGTTATGTCTCTCGTGGTGCCTGATGACGGGGGAGTATGTCACGCCCCAAACCCGGAAATCGGATTCACAGGAATCCCGATCTCCGAATCCGGTGCCGACAGCCTCCGTAGTACCCCATTCTTGGATCCTACCATTCATATACCAGATTTTCGATCTTGGGATCCTACAAGGAGGATTTTTTTTTTTGTACATTTAACTAGTAATAAGCATAACCACAAGTTTACCCAAATTATAAAGGCAACATCATTATCACATATCCACTAATATAATCATTTAAATACAATGCTAAAAGAAAAATATATATGTCAAAATCAAAGCTCCAGAAAATAGCTGCACGCTCCAAGCTCAATGCTGCTGCAACCTAACATCACCTGCACGCATCTATCGTGCATAAGCTTATAGAAAGCTTAAAGGGTGGTGTAAGTGTGTGCACGAGATAAGCACCAAGTATTCAATACAATATCATAATCATACAATACTGGAAAGTAATTAATCCATAAACCATACAATGACTGAATAAGCAGAAACACTGATAAGAGAAGGAATTATCAGCGTAAACAGAAATACTGACAAGATTATAATCATGCGATAACAAAATAAGCGGAAGTATGAACAAGTCCATAAGTTAATTAATATCAGAATACGTAATATAAGACAGTTATGCAAATGATGAGTCATAGATAATCAAATGTCGAATGACAAGGATATAATGTAATACACAATTCGAAAGAGCTAACAAATATCATCACTCTCATCTAAGTCACAGGAATATAGAAACATAACAACCCACAATGTCATACGCCGAAGATGTAATGGAATATGCAGTATATGGTGCTAATGGAATGACCATGCTGGAGTGTGATGTCGGGATGATAGTACGTAGTATCGTAGGCTACAGGGTCCACCACAAGGAACCTCTATCCAAACCAGTCTCATACCTAAATTTGGATAGTCTGACTCAACGTGGTGAACTCCTGATCTCAGGTTAGTCGCGCGCCCAACCGAAATCCTTGCCATAATGAAAATACACAACAATTAGTTGCACACCACCAGCCCGAGTGGATAGTGAATGGATGAATGAATGAGTATGCAACTCCTACTCAGTAGCCTGTCAGCACAGTAGCCTGCCAACCGCTGGTAACTCGCCCAGTGTGGTAGATCGCCCAGGCCTTAGCCCCGTGCACATCACACCCGCCCACATCAACGTCCGCCCACGTGCGCCCGCCCACATGCACAACAGTGACGGGGTGTAATAATATCATGTCAGTCCTCATATCAGTACGGTTCCTCTCTGGAGAAATCACCAGGGTCTATTACACTTCACACCACCTGCCGCCCCAATCAAGCGCACAACTGGGTAAGTGAAAAAGACTTCACTATCCGCCTATCAATAGTCTGCCAATACCTACCCAGATCGCCGATAGCAAACCCATTCCTCGAGCTGGTCAAACTCAGCCTAGCCATGCCTATTCCCTCGGGCGGGTAAGGCCGCACCCCCTTCCAACCGACCACGACACAGTGGAGAGCGCAGCTATCTGGTAATCGGCACTCAACGCTCATCTACCCACTCGGTCTAGACGTTGGAGCATCCTCTGGAATCAAGAGGGTGTTTAAGGATTTTCACCCAAGGCCATCTATGGCGGCTCGATGCTCGAACAGATTTTCGGTGTCCCATCTGGCCATCCACGATATGCCTGTGGAGGCTACGACCTTGATGTCACTAGGGCGTACAGTAATCACAACACAATGCAAGATGCATGAGTCATACAATCCAATCATGCATCAATCCTTCGCATGTCATGCACTCATGTGAGATAATCTCCACCTATCAGGGAGTCTCACATCATCCTGCCCAATGACATATGCAATGGTCAATCACATCTCATAACAAACATGCAGATGATGCGAATGAGCATGTATCATGATGTTATGATGTCACATACTCATAAACGGTATCAATAACCGACGTCGACAATGTAAACTTTTAACCAACATTGCCCCCAAGGAATGGCCCACATAGAATCAAATATATAATGGGCACATGCCCTCACACAAGGGCCAAATATACGAAACAGGTGGGCCCTGGTCATGGGCCTAACACATATCACAATGGGCCTTGCCCATAGACCTCAAATACACCTGGATGGGTCGTACCCATGGGCCTCAGATATATCACAATGGGCCTCAAATATACTTCACAGGTGAGTACATACCTGGGTTTAATACACATCAGTATGGTTACATCACATAGGCCTAATATACATCACTATGGCCACAACCCATGGGCTTTAAATACACAATAGGTGGGCCCTACACATGGGCCTCAAATATATACCACGGGTGAGCCTCAATGGACGGGTCACCAATACAACAGGATGGGCCTAATGACATGGACCCTATAAATATATCGAATAGGCCGCACCAATTGGGCCTTATATACATTGCAATGGGCCATGACCCATGGGCCTTGCATACATCACAATGGGCCTTGCAACATGGGCCTCATATATATTTAAGGTGGGCCTCAACAACGGGACTCATACACATCAAAGTGGGCCTCAACAACGGGCCTCATACACATCAAGGTGGGCCTCAACAACAGGCCTCATACACATCAAGGTGAGCCTCAACAACGGGCCTCATACACATCAAGGTGGGCCTCAACAACGGGCCTCATCCACATCAAGGTGGGCCTCAACAACGGGCCTCATATATGGCCTTAGCAACAGGTCACAAATATATCAAGATGGGCCTAATCAATCATATGGGCTAAATCAATCAAATGGCCGATACGAGCAGGCCGATCAAATAGACCGATACAAATGGGCTGTGCGTCATGGAGTTATACTAAGCATGTTATAAAGTAATGCCCTATCCTTACAACGCAGCTGGCCTAGGCGGCTTGTAAATAACAAGTACGGGCCTACCAATGAGCCCTAGAGAGAGTCGCAATGTGGACATTTAACCAACATTATACTCACAATGTGGACGTCAAATTAACATTGCTCCCAAGGTGTAGCCCGTAGTGAATAACATTACGTAAACCAGGTTGGGATCACACATTGCAATGGACCTTAGGCACATCCCATTGGGCCTTAAATACATCAAATGGGCCATGTCATATGGGCCTTTTACTCATCAAATGGGCCACATCAAAGGGCCGCATAAATGGGCCTTATGTGCATTGCAATGGGTCATAACCCGTGGGCCTTAGATTGCATCAAATGGTTCTCGACCCATGGGCCTTATACATATCAAATGGGACTAATCCCATGGGCCTTAAAATATATCAAATGGGTCCAATCCCATGGACCTTGGAACACATCAAATGGGTTCACTCTATGGGCCTTAAATTACATCAAATGGGCCTAATCCCATGGGCTTTAAAATACATCAAATGGGTCCAATCCCATGGACCTTGGAACACATCAAATGGGTCCACTCTATGGGTCTTAAATTATATCAAATGGGCCTAATCCCATGGGCTTTAAAATACATCAAATGGGTCCAATCCCATGGACCTTGGAACACATCAAATGGGTCCACTCTATGGGCATTAAATTACATCAAATGGGCCTAATCCCATGGGCTTTAAAATACATCAAATGGGTCCAATCCCATGGACCTTGGAACACATCAAATGGGTCCACTCTATGGGCCTTAAATAGTTCAACAACTAGCTACATTCATGGACCCAATTAAATTCAACTGTGGTGGGCCTTAAAAGTGCATTCATTAAGCCTAACATTTAAGGAATAAAGGTATAAATCATTTTCTCTAAGATCTTTATAATATGGTGGGCCCCACTCCTTAAAATTTCAGCCCAAGGCCAGCATAATTATAATATGTTACTGTCCTAAATTTGGGCACTCCATTGGAGTGGGTCCAAGGCCTCTAAAACTCTGAAAATTGAGAGCCAAGGTCCCTCATCATACATACAATGAGAGGAAACCCAAAAAGGTGGCCCACCATCAGAAGAAATATTTTTGAATTATGGTTTTTTATCAAGGCATATTGCTGGACTGCACAGCAGAAAAAATTTAGGAGTCCAACCATCTTGGCCCATTCTTTTGGATACCCAAACGGGGTCACTTGAGGCTGAAATTTCACAGTGATACTTCCATAGGTGGGCCACACCTCCACAAAATTTCATAATTTTTAGATATCTCTAAGTATTTTAATTAATTTAAACAAAACAGACTGTCCAGAAAAATCGGACAGACCTGGACGTCCCAACTTGGTGGGCCAGTCCGGCCCTCACCATGGTGTGTACAGGGGTCCATTGGCCCTGAAATTTGGTAGGTGGGTTCTAACATAAGTGGACCACACTCCTAAAAAATTTCAAAATTTTTAGACATCTGTAAATATTTTAATTCATTTACATAAATCAATCTGTCCTGAAAATCGGACTGATCTGGACACCATATTATAATGGGTCGGTCCCGCCATCACTATGGTGTGTACAGGCGTCCCCCAAAATTTTGTACGTGGCTCCTACCATAAGTAGGCCACCCTCCTAAAAAGTTTTATAATTTTTAAACACCCATAGGTATTTTAATAAACTTTAAAAATTCAACTGTCCATGGTAGAATGTTGCTGGAACAGTGCATAAAATCCAGACTGTCCACCTCACTTGGACCACACCTTTGGGACCCCAATGAAGGTCAGTTGGGGCTGAAATTTGGGGGACATCAAGATGAGATCCTCACCTTTTAGAAAAGTATATTTAATAGGTATGAATAGTCCCCCAAACAGTCTCAAAATTTGGTAAAAAAATAACCAGAAACTGTCCAGAAAATTCTGGACAACAACATGTACTTAGATAAAATTTATTATATAAGTTAAATAAAAAGGAAAATACATTAATGCGCCACACACATCAGAAAATAAAATGAGAAAAAAGATAGATAGAAGGACAATCCGGTCATAGGAAAAGGGGCTCCGCCACTATTGAGCCCTCCCAAGATCAATCACACCCGCACATCATACCTAGATCTACATTTACAACATGGATCTTGCACATGCATGGCGTATAATTAAAATGCATGGTGAGGATGTCATCCCCACCATGGTTATAAGGTCTAGATGACTCAAACATAATATGATATGAAATAAAACTACTATGATGGGGCCCATAGAGAAAGTCCTCATGCATGGATCATGCATGCATAAGGTAGGCCATTAGGCCACAACCATGGGATTGTGTGGGATCTCCATCATTGATTGGTGGGTCCTACACTTTCCTCATGAAAGAAAGAAAACATCTAGGCTATAGAAATCAGATTTTTTACATATAGAGGAGTACCCACCGTTCGATCTTCTTGCTCCTATAAGTTCCTTAGCACCTTAGCTTTGATTCCAATGGAGGAGATGGGGAATGGATGGTTAGGATGGGAGATCATGGGGTAGGAAAGTGGGTCACACTTGAAGTTTTGAAAGAGAGGGAGAGGCTTGGAGAATTCTCATACGTATGGGATTTCTCTCCTTAGATTTTTTTGAGTTTGAAAATGAGAGAGAGAGAGAGAGAGAGAGAGAGAGAGAGAGAGTTGTAAAGGGAGAGAGAGATGGGTGATGGATGTGGTGAGTGATGGGTGTAAGAAAATCTTGACTTTTGTGGCCATTTGTGTAAGAAAAGCATGGGTAGTGTAAGAACTTTTTGACTTTGAGGGCTTTTGGTATAAGACAGGTATGGGCTTGTAAGATATTCTTGACTTTTGTAGTTGCTTGGGAATGGGTGAAAGGTGATGTGTACTTGACATGTACTTGACATGTGATGGATTGATGGATTGATGGGATTGATGTGACACCTCATCAGATTCTCTTGGGTTTCGCAACGCGTGGTGTTTTCTTCGCACCGAACGTTGGCCCACATCTCTTGACCAGGGTATCACCTCGGCGCGCAAGTCGCGGCATCGGAACCGCAGCGACGGCGCGGTCGCTATGGTAAATGTTTTAGATTAAGTCGATACGGGTTGACGACATACGAATCAGGGTCGCACGTAAATATTGGTTAAGGGTCGAAGGTTGCCGGAATTCGACCGGTAAGACCGCGGAAGTCTATGGAATGGTACGGTTTAGGATACGGAGCTTACAGAGTACAATAAGGTGCAGAGGACGAGGGAGTTCCTTCAGAAAATGGATTAGGGGAGCAGCCCCCACTTGATCCACTTGGTGAGCCACAGGTGAGGAGGTCATCTAAGGACAGACAACCGTCCAAGAGGTACTCGCCGCTTGAGTACATTATGCTGATTGTTGGGGGAGAGCCAGAAGATTATTCTGAGGCCCTAGCCGACGAGCATAAGGAGGAGTGGTTAAAAGCTATACAAGAGGAGATGAAATCCTTGCATAAGAACTACACCTATGACATGGTGAAACTGCCTAAGGGCAAGAAAGCTTAGAGCAACAAGTGGGTGTTCAGAAAGAAGGTTGAGCAGAAGAATTCACAGACGAGGTTCAAGGCCAGACTTGTGGTAAAAGGGTTCAGTCAGAGGAAAGGCATAGACTTCGAGGAGATATTCTCACCAGTGGTGAAGATGACAACCATACGGGTGTTGCTTGGGTTGGCAGATACTATGGATCTGGAGATAGAACAGTTGGACGTTAAAACTACTTTTCTCCATGGTAACCTGAAAGAAGAGATCTACATGCACCAACCAGAGGGGTTCAAAGTCAAGGGCAAGGAGCATATGGTGTGTAGGCTGAGGAAGAGCTTGTATGGGTTGAAATAAGCTCCATGACAATGGTACAAGAAGTTCGATTCGTTCATGTTAAAGCATGGGTATGACAGAATGGAGTCGGACCACTGTGTGTTCACGTGCAAGTTCTTAGATGGTGATTTCATAGTTCTGCTCTTATACGTTGATGATATGCTCATCATGGGAAAAGACATCAAGAAGATCGACAGGCTGAAATGAGAGTTGGGCAAGTCCTTTGCGATGAAAGACTTGGGCCCGACTAAACAGATCCTAAGAATGGAGATAACCCGTGACAGAAGCAGCAGGAAGCTTTGACTGTCATAAGAGTGGTATATTGAGAAAGTCCTAGAGTGATTCAATATGAATGCAGCGAAGTCGGTTGGTACTTCACTGGATGGTCACTTCAGATTGAGTGACAGGCAGTGTCCCAAGACGAAGGCAGAGGTGGAAGAGATGCAGAAGATACCCTACGCGTCAGCTGTAGGAAGTTTGATGTATGTTATGGTGTGTACACGCCCAGAAATAGCATATGCAGTTGGTGTTGTCAGCCGATATCTTGCCAATCCTAGTAAAGAGCATTAGGGAGCTGTGAAGTGGATACTGCGGTATTTAAGAGGCTCATCCAGGTTGAGCCTATGCTATGGTGACGGTAAACCTGTGATAGAGGGCTACACAGATGCAGATATGATAGGCGACATAGACTCCAGGATATCTACATCGAGGTTCATGTTCACGTTTGCAGGGGGAGCGGTTTCTTGGTAGAGCAAGTTGCAGAGGGTCATAACATTATCGACGACAGAGGCCGAGTACATTACAGTCACAGAAGTATGTAAAGAGATGCTTTGGATGAAGAGGTTCCTACAGGAACTTAGCCTGAAGCAGGAGGAGCACGTGGTCTATTGCAATAGTCAGAGTGTTATACACTTGAGCAAGAATCCAAGTCAACATTCAAAGTCGAAGCACATAGAGATTTGGTATCACTAGATCAGGAATACTTTGGAACAGAAGGTGTTATAACTTGAGAAGGTCCACACAGACGATAATGGGTCAGACATGATGACCAAGGTTTTGCTCAAGGACAAATTTGATGTTTGTAGAAACTTGGCTGGCTTGAAGAAGGAGGATTCCTCCCGGGTCAAAAAGGGAGAGATTTGATGGGTTTTTTGACCCGTCTTCGACCGGTCGAGAGCCCTGCTTGACCGGTCGTGGGTCGTTGCTCAACTAGTTGTGGGTTGCACGACTCAAAGTCCAATGAGTGCGGACTGTTTTTTTACGGGGTGCTCGACTGGTCAAAGGACGTCTACGACTGGTCGAACCTATGCAGATTCGTTCTGCGATTTTGCGCAGATTTCGTGTCGCAAGTCCTTTCGCAATTGAGATGTGGAAGAGAGTTTTCTAAAACTATAAAAAGGGGTCCCTAGGATTTTTATACGGTATGTTGTGTGAAAAAAAATATAAGAGGGTTTCCTAAAGGGTTTAGGGATATCAAAGGTGAGAGAGTGAGAGAAAAGAGAAAGAGGAAGCTTGTGGAAGAGAGTCGTCGTCTCAGTGCTTTTACGTCCTCGTGATCGGTGAGATTTCTCTGTTTTTCTTTTATTCTCTTATTGTTCATCCACTCCTACGTGAGTGAAGAAAGTTGTAAACGTTCTACTTCATAGTGAATTATTGATCTGGATGACGTCCTGTGGTTTTTACCTCTTTAAGGGTTTTCCACGTAAAAATCTCTTGTGTGGTGTGTGGTTGTTGCTTTGATTTATTTCATTGCTATTATTATCCCATAATTCTGGTTTGTTCAGAAGGCTAGATTCTAAGATTTTGTGCAAGGCCCCTAACAGAGAACCTGAGACAAAAAGAAAGTGATTGGAAAATCAGGAAAACCAGGTTAGGTGGACCTGAGACGAATGAAGAACTTCCACTTTCGCAAACTCGCTTAGCAGAAGTGCTCACGAAAATTTTTCATGTTCATTTTTGAGATCTTTGATTTTGCATGTTTGAACTGAGGTCTCAAGTCTAATACGTTGTACCACAATTTACGCTTCACCCAAGTGAATATCTTCTATTCTATCATGTTTGGACCACATCCAACCCTTTCAATAGGTTGACCCGACCATGAGGATCAACTTGATAAAAATTTCAGTGTCATTTACTCATCAGATAGGCCCTATCACAGAAAAGAATTCCTAGCCATTTAGAAATAACAAAATAAATTTGTTTCCGCTCTATGAGTGGATGTGGTGTACTTTTGCAGAAGCTGATCCTGATGTTGTCGACAAACCTATCGGATGGGTTGGATGTCGTGCAAACATGCTAGGTGGACGGTTACAAGCATTGCAGCATTGGACTGATGGTGATTGAAGATCTTCGCAAAAGGATATGCACTTTTGACAAAAAGGCACCTTGGATGGACTCCTTTGCAATTTTCCATACTTTATCTGAGGATGGGAGGACGGTGGCAGTTTATACCATGTTTTAAAACCCGGGGTGCCCATTCACCGAGCACACGTGGGATACACGTATGTCTGGCTATCTGACCCTCCATATAGTGGGCCACCAAGGTAGGGAATAGCATGAATTCATGCTGATTAAACAACCCTATCAATTCGATAGAAGGTTATCACATGGATGGTCAAGGTTCCTAATTTCATGACAAAATAAAATGATTATGATCAACTAATTAATTATGCTTCAGGCTCTAATCCATCCATGACTGAGCCCACAATTTGTAAGGTCTGAATTTCTGTGCATGTATTTAATAGATGAGTGGCCACAATTTTGGAACATGAGGGAGAACCACTCTTTCAAGACATCTGAAGTGGAGTATGTTAGTGTCCCTCACCAACATATCTATGGCAGGGTACGTATGGATCATGACCTTCCATCTAGTGGGCCTTATAATGGATGGTCCATTGTTCAAAAATCATGTCAACAGAATGAATGGTCGAGATTCATTGGACAAAGTTGATAACAGTGAAAGGCAAGGATCTGATTGGTGTAGCGTATGAAACATGAGACATCCACGTATGCTTGTAGGGATGGCCAGGGACTTTGACCAATGGTGGACATGGATTATTTTGACAACCTTTTTTTTAAAAAAAAATCATAGGGTTGCTATCAACGGACTATCACTCTTGCAAATGGGAGATGTATGTCAATAATGCAAGAGGAGAAATTTATATTTCTGAGATAGTGTAGAAGAAAAGCTGCAATGTGGGGGAAGAAAAAATGTCGCTATACACACAGTAGTTGAGCCAAACAGGGCATTATTCTTGCAAACGGGAGATGGAAGCCAATAATGCAAGGGAAGATATTTACATTGAGATGGGGTAGAAGAAAAGCTATGTATTTTTCAGTTTGTATGTTTAGGCATGTGTCGGTTTTGACGTGGGGGCACAAAAGCAATGGGAGCAATCAATGAGGAGGTGCGCTCCATTGGTACTGGGTCCATGTGGGGCCCATATGGAGTATGTATCACTTTCAAACTGTCCATCGGATAACTTCTGGCTTGAAAATCAGCTTGATTTGACACACTCTTGGGCCACGGTACAGGGAGCAGGGTGGGAGTGGACACACCCTTTGATTATCACCACACCCTCTTGAGTGGTAGAAAAGCCTGAAGTTTGCCCTGAGCCCCTTCATCTAGGGTAGATGAGGGGTCTCAATGGTCTACATTCAAATATACAATAAACCGTGGACCACTATGAAAATCAAGGGTAGGACCCCCTCTAAATTAATCCGTTGTGTTGTGACTCACATGAGTTTCTTTGGGCTCAATTTGTGAGCCGTGTAAATAATATGAGACAAGGCATCTATTGGACGGATTGGATGTTGTGAATACATCACATGGGCTCACTGGTTTGGTACCACTAAAGCGGATCCATATGGCCACCGTAGGTATGAATCAGGATCTCTCATCTAGTGGGCTTATCATGTACTCCATGGTACAAAAATCATGTCAACAGGGTGATTGGTTGATTTAGAACGGGTCATGGACAATTTCATAGACAAGATGGATCAGTAAAGGCACTGTCGATGACATAAGTGATCCCGACCGTTGAACTTTAGATTGGGCATATCTTGCAATCTAGAATGAGTTATCTGACGTAAACTATATGATTTTTGGATAAGACGAGCTACTTTAGCCAACCAACCCCGCTATGTCGGGTTGCGCAGCCCGGATTTGCAAGAAACCCCCTGATAGACGGTCATTTTTCCATTTTAATTTTATTTTTATTGTAAATAATAAGTTTTAGTTTGCTTGTAGCTCTTCATCCGTTAAGCTTTAAGAGTTGTGTCCAACATGAAAAGTTCTTAGAATAATTAGGAGAATGGTTTGGTGAATCCAAATAAGACACTTACTATTTTTGGCCGAAAACCTTGCGCACTAGTAGACATCACGACCGTCTATAAATAATAAGTTTACTATTTATAGTAAGTCGCGGATTCTAAGAGTTTTAGTTGTAATTTGAGTCTGATTTCTTTCTTATTGATTGGTTCCCTTATTTAAAGGGATGTAAACTTATTTTTAAGCATTCATTAATTACTTTTGAATTTTATTAGAATTTATTTTTATTCTCTTGCTTTATTTTCTCATGGATTTGATAAGTCTCTGTGAGGAGTTCAAAGAAGCTCCGTGGATTTGATGTAGTTATCCTTGAGAAAGATGGTGATCGACCTTATCACGTTCTTCCATGTGTTATTAGTCAAGATTCTATTAAAGTGATGGTTAGGATATTCATTTGATTTAGTTTATAAAACATTGGCCGTACATGATAAGCCCCACCGTTTTCGGTGTGAATTGCCTCGAGGGCATGATTGTTGTCCTTCACTTTTCAAAATTTCTTTAAAAGTAAAATAAAATATGATTGTTTTAATGGTGCCCCAGCTGATTAAAAAATAAAATAGTCGGTTATATCTGGATATACAAACATCCACCGGGATTTTTGCGTTTCTCATACGATGACAAAAAGCCAGATCTCCTACTTTTTATCTTTTGGGCATTTTGGCCAATTTAAGCACGTGTCTTGTCTTACAGTGGGAGTAGAGCCATGGTGAACTTGCTGTGTTTTCAAAAATCAAGTATTGTTTCACAAAATAAGCCATTTAATATTTTGGTAAACCAGGCAGTTGTATTTGCAAAACAAGGTATGCCTCGGCAAAATGGTTCCTTATGTTAAGGGCTGGAATTTTTTATTTTTTATTTTTCTTACTCTGTGCTGATGACTCTTTGGGCCATCCAGATAGTGGGCCACCAAAGACGGGGCTTAGTGCGTTATTCTTGCTATGGGATCAAATAAGAATACAAACATATGTACTGAGAGGAACCATGATACTCTAGCCAGGCGTCATATTGGGGCAGATCTCATGTCAGTCATCCCCACGTGCCTCTCCGTGAGTAATAGGCACACCATTGCCGGGGAGAGTGGTAAAAGGGTTATTCTTGCTATGGGATGAGCATTGGATTAAGAAAAAATTTCATTTAATGGACCATGAAATTATAATCAACAGACCAAATTCACAATGAAATACCGTAGATACCCTCACCATCATATATGTGGCCAGGGGTGCATATGGATCAGGACCTTCCATCCAGTTGCCCCTATCATGGATGGTCCATGGTAAAAAAAATAATCACGCTAATAGAATGAATGGTCGAGATTCTATTGTTATTGGATGAAGTCCTCATTCAAGTGATGACTAAGATATGTAATTGTGTAGTTTATAATACATGAGCTATGTACGTTAAGCCTCCCGTTCCCTGCATAAATTGCTATGCCTGTCATGATTTTACCCTTCTCTTTCTTAGATTTTAGGATTAAAAGATGGCTTCTGTGGTGGGCCTAACAGTGCATGGATTCTCTCAAACCCCCTGGGCGCGGCTACCTGGTTCTCAGGATATATTCACGTGGGACCTCTTATTAGGAGGCTCACAATGATGCATGTACCTTAAATCCACACCGTCCAACCAGTTTGACAGCTCATTTTAGATATGAACCACGAAATGAAGCTGGCCTAAAACTTACGTGGACCACATCAGAGGAAACAGCTGTGATTGAATCCCCACCATTAAAAACTTTATGGATTCCACGGGAATGTTTGTTTGCCATCCAACCGGTCACAAAGACTTTGATCAAAAGACCACAAAAATACCATTGTCATACAAAGCTTTTGTGGCTCAGAAGTTTTTAACAATCAGTTACCATTATTTTCTGTACTATAGTTCATCCGAGACGTTGATCTGCTTCATTTTTTTTTATCTAAAATGATTTATTTGTGGTTGGTCAGCGCGCATGTAGTCATATATATATATATATATATATATATATATATATATATATATATATATATATATATATATATGTGGCTCCTGCAATCAGGGGTCCCACCTACTAAAGGTCTCACCTAATCTTCTGTGTAAACCGGAGCTGAATGTCAACAGTGAATCTGAAGTGAAGTGTCAAGAGAGACAAATAAATACAAGTAACTGAGTGTCCAGATATACAAACGGGCTCCAAGCTTTATGAAATTTTAGTCTTCTCTGTGGATAAAATTACAGACTACTTATTTCCCATGTTTAATCCCTTGTAATGCCTTGAAGCGGGGTTTTTGGTCCAGATGATCCGGTACCATGATGTGGCCATGGCAGGAGCTAATATGGATCGGACTTAAAGATTTGTAACCTTGAGATCATTTTTTCATTTTTGGAGGACCAAAATGTCCATAATTCGTTCATTTTAATTGGACAACCCTGAAACTACAATAGGGTTTTTCCTGTTTTTGTTTGAAGTTCTCTATGATCCACAACTACATTAACGTTGTGTGTGAATTCTAAACCATTTTCTCATATGTGGTTCATCTGTAATGAGTTTGCCCTCAAACTTGGAACGATCACATGGAATTAAAATCCCTTACATGTGGACAAGTTCAATTTGCTTCATAAAAATATATTATGCCCCACATGACGTGAGATGTGGGATGTGTTTAAAATGTGGGATCCTTCCACACAAGGGCCTTTTTACCGTTTCCTTCTTCCCTTTTTTTCATAGGAGGGGAGGATTGTATTTTTTTCCCCTTCTTCCTCTTCCTTCTTCCTTCTTCTTGGTTTTCCTTATTGTTATTTTTTAAATATATATTTTTTTTAAAATTTGGTATGAATGGTGAGAATTTGTAAAAGGGAAAAAGGTGTGGTAGAATATTGTAGTGATTGAACTTTTATAATGAATGGATGTTGTAATGGAAGAATTTTGTAGTAGAATAATGTTTTAATGTATGAATTTTGTAATGAAAGAATGTTGTAATGAATGAATGTGATGAACGGTGAAATGGATGAATGTTGTAATTGATGAATTTTTATTATGGAAGAATAGTGAGATATATAGAAGTATATTGTAATATATGAATGTTGTGTGGTGGATCATCGATATTTATTGTGGATCACCCATATTCACTATGGATCGCCAATATTTTCACTATGGACCGTTGATATTCACTATGGGCCATTGATTTGATATTAAGAGTGAACTGCTGATATTCATTATGTACTCGTTGGAAAGCGTAACACCTTGATTCTCACAACTCATGGACAATCCTTTTACTTGAGAACCCGAGTGCTAACCTTAAGGAGACTGCATTCATATATGGGTCTCTTAATATGAGAGTAAGTCATTTTACCATGCAAGTAGTGGGCATCCATAGTAATATAAGAGAATCTAAACTTGAGATATAATATTTGAATATTAATAGGAATGTAATCTAAAGTCTACTTATCGAGGGACATATACAAATCAAAATATTCTATTGTCAAAGCACTCGGTGAATATAAAGGAAAGAAAGAAGGAAGCTACCGATTGATCTCATAGAGCTCGATTATACTAACATAAGGTCCCTCATTAGTCGATTCATCTTCATTCTCCTCGGGAACACTATCTGGAGTGTACTCCTCAAGCTCTACATCTTCACCTGTTTAGTGCAATTCTATGATAATATGAGTGGTCATCTCAGTGAGAAATCTCCCAAGATTTCACACATGGCATAATAGTCAAGAAAAGTTTTTCCAAGTAAAAGTATCAGTTCATATCATATGAAACATTCAACGAATCTTGTTTAAATGCAGGAATGCATGTATATGCTCACAGACCTGGAGATACACATCCAACTAACAAAAATGTCACCCAATGAGAGCTAGTCACTCAGAAAAGACCATGTAGCAATAAACCTTGACATCAATTCGAGTTAGACCAAGTTAGGGTTGACCCGACTCAATCTAGTTTTGAAATAGGCTTGACCTGAACTTGACTCGACTCGGCACTGAGTCAAGCATACCTGAACCGATCCGAGTCTGGGTTTGCATTGGATAATCCGAATTGAGTCTGACCCAATCAAAAGTACTGAGTCGGTTCGAGTTGGCACCGATTCAAATCAAGAGATGAGGGAGCGAGTGGAGTGGAAGAGAGAGAGAGAGAGAGAGAGAGAGAGAGAGAGAGAGAGGGGACGGTGATGGTTGTGGGTGGCTGTCGGGTTTAGAAGAGGAGGGAGTGAGTGGAGAGGAGAGAGAGAGAGAGAGAGAGAGAGAGAGAGAGAGAGGAGGGTGGTGATGGTGGTGGGTGGCTGGTGGGTTTGGAAGAGGAGGGAAGGAGGGAGTGGAAGGGTGAGAGAGAGAAAGATAGGAGGAGGAGGAGGAGGAGGGTGGTGATGGTGGTGGGTGGTTGTCGGGATTAGAAGAGGAGGAGGATGAAGGGGGAAGAGAGGGAGTTTGGGATCGGGTCAAGATCGGGCGTGGTGTATAGGGTTAGAGATACTTAGTTTATTATTATTATTATATATTCCCGAATCCGAGTTGAGTCAGTTTCGGATTGAGTCGAGTCTGATCGGATCGGGTTTCGGGTTGAGTCACTGGGTAACTTGAACTCGACTCGATTTGAGTTCAGATTAGGCGAGACCTACTCGGTTCGGACTGACTCACCCACTTGATTTTGGTCGAGTCGGGTCTGAATGAGTCGAACGAGTTGAGTCAAGCGAGTCAAGTCGTCCTGTACCCAAGTCTATGTAACGAGGATGCCCAAGGCAAACTAACCTTCGAAAAAAGTATTCTAAGGTACATCTAAGGAGAACTAATCACCCGAAAAAGACCATGCAATGAGGATGACCAAGGTAAACTAGCTACCCGAAAAAGTACTCTCAGGTACGCCCAAGGAGAACTAGTCACCCGAAAAAGTCTGCATGCCATGTATGCATGGTTAGTCCAATTATTATTAATCCAATTTGCAATCAACCAATTATGAGCTTTCCTCCTGACTAGTGGCCTTTCCAATTTATTCATATCCTAACAATTTCTTGGTGATGTTCGTCTTACCAATCTCATCATGGACACAATGATGGATTTAATCCATAATATGATCATGTCCCGTTTTGGATACTAATTTAGGATTTTCTATACATTCTCATTTAACATGTTTCCTTATTAGAAAATTCTTATTCAATTTCATTTAACATTAATTGGATACGGTCACTCAGTTCTAGGAATTTTTCTTATGATCTCTAACATTCAACTCATGCTTTTACAACAATAATAATCATCAAATTCCAATAATTCTATACGCATATGGAAACATATACCAACCATCGTATTTATGTGAAATCAAGGGTTATTCATATAAGAGCTACCCAATTAGTAAAGGATTTCATACTCATTTTTAGCACAAGTATTCCTACTAGTCTTTATGACCAAATACCAATTAATGTGTATATTGAAAATTTCTACAAGACTAAGATGAAAGTGGAAGGCTTGAGGGGTAGTCCATCACCTCTAAGAAGATTTCTCTTGACTTGAATGTCCCAAATCAAGGTGCCTAGTTATAATCACACAAACCTATAATCAACTTACAACATTTCACTTTGTATCAGTACATGCAATCATTAATTTTAATTCTAATCATAAATTAGAGAATTGGACTCACCTCAATGTAGAGATTCTCCAATTCTTGGTTCGATCAAACGTGGGCGTACTAAAGGTTTCCAAATGGTACAATGGAGTAATTAGGGAATGAGTTTTTCTATGCACTATTCAATGAATTTAGATTAATAAACCTAAACCAAATTCAGATTGAATTTATACTAGGGAAATTAAGCAGGGAGTGTGCTTATCCATGTATTGAGTCTATTTGAATCAAATTGGAGACAATAGGGTTCCTCACTCAAATTGTCTCCATTCAAGCATTTCTAAGGCAACTAGTTGGAAGTAGATAGAAAATTTAGTCAGCCCTAAGACTCATCGGGTTGAAATTTAGTGTGAATTGAGTTGACTTAGCTTGATTTGGATTTTCGTGCATCTTATTAAAAATCTGAGTCTGACCATAGCCCACCCCTATCTAATCTAGATTAGCAAGGAAAGACCCCCATTTGAATACATTTAATTGGGTCTCATATCCAAGAATTTGGCTACCAATCTTTGAGTTAACTTAGTGCACAATAGTTCACAATGATCATGGCTAGGTAGTTAGAGTTATGTTGTGTAATTCGCTGAGTTTAGAAATCTTACCTTAATTAGAATGAGTTATGGTTTAACTTTAAGGGAATCGACTAAAGATGGTTACAAGATTAAAACCAGAGCTTGGAATGGCCATATTCTATAGATACCGTGCTCACAAGTGCTAGAAAAATAACATAAATCCAAACTGGTTAAGTATGTGACCAATCCAAATGTTGTAACTAGAGACGTGACTTGGTAGAAAGTATATGATACATAGGGAATTTGAACGATACCTATTGGAGTTAATAGTGGAGGTGAGCGTGGTAACTATAGTGACATCAATGGACATGAGAGAGTAGTGTATGACTTGGCAGGGGATGACTCAGCAATATAAGCCGTAGCGAGAGTCGAGTTAGTAAGGGAGAACTGACTTAAATTGGTACAACAACTAAATGAGGTGCCCAACACCAGACATAATTGGATTTTGACTCGATTAAACTCAACATCTCACTAAGCTAGATTGAAAAATGTAACAACTTGGGAAAAAAACTAGTCATGCCTGCAAACCACATTCTTGACTTTTGCTCAAATTTTCTTCTTTTAGATCTTCCCTTTTCACTTTTTTACCTGCAGCCCTCTTTGGAAGACCAAACAAGGCCCAGATTGAGCCCTAACCTTGGATTAGACGCATGACTCAAACTTAGTCATGATCCACTCGACACCATTAGAACGACGATGTCTTCCTCTTTTTTTTTCTTTTTTTTTTCTTTTTTTTTCTATTTTGAGACGGATTGCCTTAAAAACTCGCTCTTTATAGGGCTCTCTAATCCTATTCTAGAAAATTCGAATACAACTAATCTCTGGACTAGTTACATTTTTACCCATGGAAAGTCAATAGTTCTTGAAAAAGAATCCAAAATACGATTTAGTGATTGCATGGGCCCACATGATCATCATAGATATGTTTCTGGAGCCCATGCGTACTAAATGAATGGATTAGATGAGAAGATAGCACCTAGATCAGATGATGGGTTTCTCCACTCAAACTTTCAAGATGACACCTCCTCCAATGGTAAATCACATGAGGATGACTAATCTGGATATTTGAAATATGTAGACGGCGTAGATTGGTCCACCGATCATTGTGCGGTCCATAATCTAGAAGGTTATGATGAATATCCCAAGATGAGTGAGATTTCTTGTCTTAACCCGAATTTCTCAAGAGATGGTGTGATTTTGTAAGAGTTTTCAAGCAGACGATTATGAGTGATGGACACCCTAAATCCAACGTCCCAGATGAATTCCAAAGGGTTTCTAGAAGGCGAGGGATGATTGAGATTATGCTAGCATAAAAATAAAAAATATTCCTTCCACTTTTGCACTCTAAGTGGAGAACAAACCCAAAGCTTTGAATGTGTGGCTAAGATTTGATGGAATGAAGGGTTGAGATGGTAAGAGGTATATGCTCGATTAGATTGGCCGCACATCATGGAGATGAAACTTCTATTTATTTTTTTTAAATCTATCCCCTCCTCATAGATAAGTTGTGCTCGATCTTGTGTGCACACTAGTATGAGCCAACGCGCGAGATACATAAGGGTCTACCTGAATTCATCCTTCTCGCATGAGAATAGTTCTGATTGTTCGCAGGACTGATAATGATGAGCTGTTAGGTCACAGATACAATAGTCTATTATAATAGTTTTCAAGAAAGAAAGAGAGAGAGGTAGTTGCTGCTTTTGGGCGAGCTCGGGTCAACACTCGATTCATCTAGCTAAAGTTTCATGCGCCGCATACATGCACGCATTGTGTACACAAAGAGAGTAAAAACGTGTGGCCCATAGTAATATGTTGGGTGATCCGCTCTGTCCATCTGACGGGGCTGCTTGCATTAGATCATTAGTCAAAAATCAAGTGAAGAAGGCCCCTTTGAAGTTGTACCTCTATTGCCTCCACCTTGAAGACAGAAGGAGGCGGGGGCTCGGACTCATTGGGCTGGCAAGAAGAAAGCTGTCAGAGCCCCCAAGCCCCAGTCAAGGAGGCCGTTGAGATGCTCGCGAGTGAGCGAGCCTCGGAGACTGTCCCGGGAGGCTCCGTGCTGAGGGAGTCTCAGATGGGGTGGATCCGCTCAGAGTTTCAGATCCTGGACTTCATTCAGATAAGGGCCACAGAGCCACTTGACACCGCTGGCGCACCTACTGAGGGAGAAGTCCCCATTTTTCTCTATGCGCTGTAATGTGGGCTCCGACTCCCTTTACATCCTTTCGTCCGAGCCATAACGGCCTACCTCGGACTATCTCTCGGGCAACTCACCCCCAACGCTTGGAGGGTGTTAAAATCTTCCTTCATCATCTGGTGTCAAGTCGGGAATCCGGAGCTGACACCAAAAGAGTTGATGAGCCTGTGCTTGGTTAAGCACGACAGCCAAGAACTATGGTACTACTTCGTGACCAAAGGCAGCAAGGGGTCGGGGCTGGTGATGAATCTTCCATCCTTTAACATGGACTGGAAGAATAAGTGGTTCTACGCTACGGGAAAATGGGAGGCACTGACGGTCGAGCATGGGACTCTGACGAATCGGGTCCCCAACCAATTTTCAAAATCAGGTCAGACTTTAGGCATTCCCTCTATTATTATTATTATTACTCCAGTCAGACTGAAGGTCTCTTTATCCTTATAGATTTCCTAAGGGGCCCGCCTCTTCTCGACTCAGACCCGAAGAACCGCATTGTTAAGGCTAGGGCGCGATCGGGAGAGCTTCGTTCCTGGTCAGACTTGATCACAGCCTTCAATCTTGATTGGTCCGAGCTATGCAGATCCAAGACACTCATTACTTCCTTTAGTAAGTCTTTTTTCTGTTCTACTAAAGGGATCAAATTTTCTTTACTCGACTGCTGACCCGTTATTTTTTACGCAAGCATGGCCGAGGCATCTGGTTCTCAGAAGAGGAAAGCCGCCCCAAAGGCAGAGGAGATGCTGAGGGCCGAGCCCCGGATAAAGACTATCGTTCGAAAGAGGTAGGTTGCTCCTCCCGGGGAGGGCCCTTCTGGCCCAGTTTATGTTTTTGCAGCTCCGGCTATAGCATCCACCAAGGTTCGAGTCCCAACAATCATTGTTTTGACTCCTTCCCTCCCGCCTACCGTCGTTCCCCCTACAATGGAGGCTTCGCCTGCAGCTCCCGGGCCTTGCATCGTAGTGCCCTCTTCTTCTAAATGGGAGGAGGCCATTCGGATGGCTGATGACATGCTTTCTCCTCTCGACATCAGGAATGATCTCAGGGCTAAGGTTCAAGGCTCGGAGGTCAGCCGGACCGGGGTTAGGAAAGCAGTGGGCTCGGCCCAAGTGGGGACGAGCGGCGGGAGGTTTGAGCCTGACTACCATATGTCTTGCCTGGCTCACTAGGCATCTAAACATGCCCTGGAGGAGGAGATTGCCAGCCTTCTTGCCAAGTCGGATGATTCCTTTTTGAACGACTTAACTTCTGTCTTCTACAAGGTATTTCCCATTTTCTTACATGTTTCTTAGCTTCCATTTTTCTTACACTCATATTCTTATTCTTATTTTTTTATTCAGTCCATTCCGAGACTCCTCTTGGCTTGGGAGAGAGTACGGGAGCGTCGGAAGATAGACGTCGAAGTGGAAGCCCTTAGGAACGAGGTGGGGATCCTCCGGGATGAGTCCAGTTTCCTCCGATTGGAGCAGGCGAGCTGCGCAAGCAGCTTGAGGATGGGAAATCCTGAGAACTCCGGCTTCAGAGAGTCATAGGTGACCTTAAAGCTTGGTGTGACACTGCTACCGCCGAGCTGACCCATGTTAGGGCCCGAGTAGACTCACTCGCAATGGAGAATGCCCGCTGGGGTGAAGTCAATGCCCAATTGGGCGAAGTCTTGGAAAAGACTAATGCCGAGGTGGAGGAAGAATGGAGTCAAGCTATCTCTCAGGCGAAGGAGGAGTAACGAGCTGAAAATGAGGCCTCCATTGCTATAGCGGTGGTTGCTGCGGTAGACGCCTTCAAGGCTTCAAAGGAGAGGAAAACCGAAGCCACCAAGTTTTACAACTGTGGCTTCGACGCTTGCATTGAGGTGGTCCAGAATTTATACCCAAACCTCAACCTTGAACCTTTGTTATCTGAAGATGCTGGAGAGAGGCCCGCTGAAGATGTCCGCCCGGATCAAGCCCTCGACTCCCAAGCTCTTCCTCTAACTGCATGGTTTTTAATATTTCTTTCATAAGTGACAGAAACTAGGTTTTTTCTTCTTTTTTCTTTGAATGATACAACGGAGAATATTCTGACCCTCTGAAGAGGGTGTGTGGATGATGATTTTTGACCCTTTGAAAATGACGTTTGGATGATGATTTTTTTTTTTTATGTAGTTGATTTTTGGATGTTGACTGTTGATTGTTGATTGCCGAACTGATTCGTTGACAGGTCGGTCTATGGCCAAGCCGACTCTTTGACGGGTCAGCTCGTTCCAATGTTGACTTGTAGAACTTGAATCTTTTATGGTATTGCCGCTGTCAAGTTTGAATCCTTAAGGGATCGACTTGCCCCATAATTGGCGAGAAACTTTTGATCCATCCATTAGTTGGGTGATGAGCTAACTCCTCGGTCGAGGAGTCAGGTCATCCATTGGCTTTTCCCCTAACTGAGAAGGGATGCATCGTCAAATTTTTTATGGGATAACGTTCTAACCCCTTCTTTAAGGGATCAGCTCATTTAGTTCGCCTTTGCATATAAGAGGCAACTTTCCTTAGTAGATAAAATAGTAAATTTCATTGGGGACCTTAAAGGCTAATCGCTCGGAGGCGTATATTTATTAAGAGCCTTAAAGGCTAGTCGCTCGGAAGCGTACATTTATTGAGAGCCTTAAAGGCTATTCCATCATAGGTAGTAAACTTTTAAGTGCTCGACATTTCAGGGTGGGGAGCTGGCGGCCCTGGAGGTCTTCCAGGTGATAGGAGCCCGGTTTAGTTGATCGACAATGTTATGGAAGACTCAACGAAGGACTAAGTCCCCTGGATGGAACCGCCCGGCCTTCACTTTAGAATTGTAGAATCGTGCGACCTGTTGATGCTGAGGGGTGACTCGGAGCCTTGAGATATCTCTGATTTTTTCAAGCAAGTATAGGTTAGCTGTCATTTGCTCAGAATTCTGGTTTTCTTAGTAATTCCTAACCCGAGCAGTAGGGAGGCCAATTTCAACTGACACAATTGCCTCCAAGTCGTAAGAAAGCGAGAATAGAATTTTCTCAATTGAGGACTGAGCCGTGGTCCTGTAAGCCCAGAGGACGAATGAGAGCTCCTCGGCTCAACTGTCTTTCATTTTCTCTAAATTCATTTTAAGATGGTGTTTGATAACTTTATTGACTGCCTCCACCTGTCCATTAGATTAGGGATGCCGAGGAGAAGAATATGCATTTGTTATGCTGAGTCCTTGACACATGCTTCGAAATTTGTTGTTGTCAAACTGCCAGCCATTGTCTAACATGATGGTGTGCGGAATCCCGAACCAGAAGATGATATTTTTCAGACAAAATCAATCACCTTCTGCTCTATGATTTTTACAACGAGCTCGGCCTCGGCCTACTTAGTGAAGCGGTCAACCGCGACGATGGCGAACTTGACTTGCCCCTTTCTTGTAAGTAGAGGGCCGATAATGTCAATTTCCCACTAAGTGAACGGCCATGGACCACTCATGGGGGTCATCTCTTCTGCTGGTTGCCTCGATACAACCGCATAATGTTGGCATTTATCGCACTTCTGAACATAGTTCTTTGAATCTTCTTTGATGGTTGGCCAAAAATATCCTTGTTGGAGTATCCATGGGGCCAGGGTTATGCTGCCAGAGTGGTTCCCGCAGATTCCTTCATGAATCTCCTAAATCACATAATCTGCTTCATTAGGTTGGAGGCACCTGAGGTAGGGTTGAGAATACCCTTTCTTATACAGGATACCATCCAAGATGACGTACCGTGTCGCTCTGACTCTCAGGCGCCTAGCTTTCAACTGATCCGAAGGGACCTCGCCAGACATGAAGTAGTCATAGATCGGATCCATCTAGCTTGAAGTAGCATCTACTGGATTGACCACTTTCTTATCCGCCTGGTCGATGCTCGGATGTTCTATAAACTCGACGGGGATGATTCGCGGAATCTTCCCTTCTGTGGCCGAGGCGAGTTTCGCTAAGGCATCGGCCCATAAATTTTCTGCTCTAGGGATCTGATGAATTATGCAACTCCAAAATCTTATAATTAATTTCCTTACCTTGTCTAAATAAGCAATCATCTTCGTCTCCTTAGCTTCGTACTCAGTGGAGATATGGTTTACTACCAGCTGAGAATCGCATCAGACCTGGAGAGACTGACACCCAGACTCACCGCCAATCTGAGTCCGGCTAATAAAGCCTCATCTCCGCCTTGTTGTTGGAGGCCTTGAAGCCAAGTCTGATCACATACTGGATGGACGTGAAGTCAGGTGCGATCAAGATGATTCCGGTTCCGGGTCATTAGGCGTTAGACAACCCGTCTACATAGAGCACCCATCCTGGCTCTGATGTCGCCTTTTGATCACTTGGGGGAATAAGCGGAGTCATCTCGACTTCGGTGCTGATCTTTTCTGCGTTTAAAGAGGTGAATTCGACAATAAAGTCGGCCACGACTTGGCCCTTAATCGTTGTCTTTAGACGAAACTGGGTATTGAACTCACCAAGTTCGATGGCCCACTTGGTTAATCGACCTGAGACTTCGGGCCTCTGAAGAATTTGTTTGAGAGGAGAGTGATCAACACCATGACAGAATGAGCTTGGAAGTACGAACATAACCTCTGAGCTAAAAAGACAAGACTAAATGCTAGCTTCTCCAGAACCGGATACCTTGTCTCGGTGGGCACCATAGCCTTACTCACGTAGTATACGGGATGCTGCTTCCCTCCTACTTCTCTGATCAGGGCTGAGCTAACAACCGAGGCTGAGACCGTGAGGAACAGGAACAGGGGTTCACCTTCTTCGGGTTTGGATAGCAGAGGGGTGAGCCCAGATACTGTTTCAGTTGCTGGAAGGCTTATTCACACTCTGACGTCCACTCTGCCTTCTTATGACCCTTCAATTATTGGAAGAAGGGGAGGCATTTATCTGTTGCTCTGGATATGAAACGTCCGAGCGCCGCGACTCTCCCTGTGAGGCATTGTATTTTCTTGATAGCCCGAGGTGAACTTATGTTAAGGAGCACCTTTATCTTGTCAAGGTTTGCTTCGATGCCTCTCTGGCTAACTTGAAACCTAAGGAATTTTTCTGAACTGACCCCGAAGGCACACTTCGCAGGATTTAGCTTCATCTGATATTCTCGGATGACAGTGAATATCTCTAAGAGATCTATCAAGTGATCGGATGCCTTGATACTTTTCACCAGCATATCATCGATGTACACTTCCATAGTGCATCTGATCTATTTGGCGAACATCTAATTTACCAACCTTTGATACGTGGCCCCAACATTTTTTAGGCCAAACAGTATGACCTGGTAACAGTAGAGTCCCTTGTCTGTGACAAAGGTAGTCTTCTGCCTGTCTGGAGGATGCATCGCGATCTGATTGTACTTGGAGTAGGCGTCCAGGAAGGAGAGTAATTCATGGTCGGTTGTACTGTCTATCAGTTGATCGATCTGAGACAATGGGAAGCTATCCTTAGGAAACGCCTTATTCAGATCCGAATAGTCTACACCGACCAGCCATCTCCCGTTGGATTTTTTAACAAGTGCCACGTTCGCAATCTAGTCGGGGCAATACACCTCTTCTATGAAACCAGCGTCGAGTAGGATGGAGGCCTCATCGGTAATGGCCTCGTACTGCTCGACATCGAATGGTCTTCTCTTTTGCTTTATCAGTTTGTGGTCTGGGTCCACGTTCAGCCTGTGGACCAAGACGTTAGGAGAGATCCCTGACATGTTCGCATATGACCAGGTGAAGACATCCCTATGTTGTCGCAGGAAGGATAGCATTTTGGATCATTGTTTGAAACTTAATGACGTCTCAAGCTGGACGGTCTTGCTCGGGTCTGCTTCATTAAGTGGTACTTTCTCCACATCTGGGATCGAAGATGTTGACAGTAAGTTCTTACTTCACAGATTCCTTTTTAACTGATATTGCGTAACATCTCTGAGCCTCGCGTTGATCACCTCGGAGGTAGCCTATGCTGCCCATGACGGGGAACTTCATCATCAGGTGATAAGTGGAGATGATCGCCTTCATTGTATTGAGAGAAGGTCTGCCCAAAATAACATTATGTATGGATGATACATTGACAACAAGGAAGTCTACCATAAGGGTGACTTGATGTTGCCCTTCTCCTTCAGTCACTGGGAGGGAGATGGCTCCTTCAAAGATCACTCTTTCTCTGAAAAAGCCGTGTGGAGGGGTCTTCACAGGTTTGAAGCGTGACCTTGGAATCCCCGCTCTCTCGAAAGCTTCAAAGTAGATCATGTCAGCTGAGCTTCTAGTGTCAACTAGGATGCGGTACACCTTGTGGTTAGCTATAGTCATAGTAACCACCAGGGCATCATCGTGTAGATGATGGATTTCGCGCGCATCATCTTCCGTAAAGGTCAGACTACATAGGCTGATAAGAAGTTCTTTGCTAGGCTGCTCGGTCAAGTGGATGTAATGTTTCGGATCAGACTTCCGAGAGTAGTCTTTTCGAGCCCTGTTCGAATCTCTCCCACCAGATGAGCCTCCAAAAATGGTACAAATTTCAGCTGGCTCTTCCATGGGGTTATTCAGTCCTTCTTGCCCTCGTTCTTCCTTCTGAGCGGTCTTTTCTCTCTTGGTGTATTGGCGCAGGTGCCCCTTACTTATAAGGGACTCGATCTCATCCTTGAGATCCACACAATCATTCATATTGTGGTCATAATCATGGTGAAAGTGACAGAACTCGTGTTTATCCTGTTGCCCCGGATCGGCCTTCATGCAAATAGGCCAATTCAGAAGTTTCTCGCCTTGGATATCCAATAGAATCTACTTAGTAGACGTATTGAGGGGGGGTGTAGGAATGAAATTTTTCTTCTGGCTTCCTGCTTGGATGACGATTGTAGGGGGCGCGGTCGTCGGGTCCTTTACTTTGTGCCTGGGGTTCCTCGTTCCTTTGTCTCTTCCCCTTTTTGGTCGGGTTGGCCACTTAAACATTCTTACGGGTAATGAAAAACTCCTCAGTATGTGCGTACTTTTGAGCTCTGGTGATAAGTTTGGCTAAAGTCTTTGAAGGATTCTTCCCAATAAAAAATGTAAATTTTCCATTTGAACACTACGGAAAGTGTCATCTTGTTGTCGTAGTCTTCCACCTGCAATGCTTCCTCATTGAAATGCGCAATATAGTCTTTCAATGATTCCTTTGGCTCTTGTTTAATGGTGAATAGGTGAGTATTAGGCTTTCGACTCTTCTTACCACTTATGAATTAGGTAAGGAATGATCGCCCAATCTCTAAGAAAGAACTAATGGAGCCGGGTTTGAGCTAATGATACCAGCTCCGAGCGGATCCCTTGAGCGTGATCGAGAACCCTCGACACATCATTGCATCCGTTACCATCTTGATCTGCATCCATGAGCGATAAGCTTCCACGTGCTCGGATGAGTCTTCGGACCCTGAGTATTGAATGACGGGAGGTATCCGAAACCTCTGAGGCATCACCTTGTTTATGATTTTCGAGGTAAAGGGAGGCTCGGTCTCTTCCATCATCGCCTGAATGATGGCGGGAACCGTCGACTGCTGCTGCTTCTTTTCCAACATCAGGAATTTGTCATTGAGCTCCACGAATCATTTTCCTCAAGGATCTTTGTTCTTAGCTACAATCTCTTAGGTGTTTTCTATTTCCAAAGTCCTCATTCCCCTCTTTCGTTCTAGCTGATAACGAAAATCCGTTGGTGCTAAGGCTAAGGTGACTGAAGCATTGGTCGGAGCTCGAGTAGTTATTTTCTGAACTGAGACTCAAATTTTGGTCGGGGGAGGATTCTGACTCGAAATCGGTGCCTGAGGGCGCTGAGGCGCCTTTGGCCTCATACTCATTAGCAGGGAGTGAGCTTCCACGACCAGACCAACTAGTTCGGGAGTGAGATTTTCCTGAGTCGGGCATGGTTGTGGCTCTTATTGCTACTTCATCCTATTCACCTCATCGAGCAGGGCCTGCATCTCATTCTCCATGGCTCGATACTTACTCGCCCGATTACGAGAATGCTGGGAAGGCCCCGGGGCTGATTCGGCATGAAGTAGTGAGGAAGAGCGAGTCTGCTCATTTGGCTCTGGTTCCACAGCTACTACTTTCTTCTTTTCTCTCGCCATTATGCTTAAGAATAGGAATCTGACTTTTTGTATCAGTTTTCCACAGATGGTACCAAAAATGTTGAGGTCAAAATCTGGACGATTCTCCGCTGTCTTCCGAACTCCGAATCACATAAATGTCTCAAACCTACACACTTGGAACAAGCAAAGGACACCCTGGTTACGCTGGGGGACCCTCCTATGCCTAAGTCAGGTCAAGGGAATCTGGGTCTAAGTTAGAGAGCAGCAAGAGAGCACAAGATGTTGCATACCTGTAGTAATGGGGTTTTATCATATTTATACCTGACTGTCGAATGGTCTGGGTCCGTTAATCTCGGCACAATTTGCTCAATCAGTGAGATTTTTATATCGTGGAGATATTGTACGCAATCCAAGGATCGTGTGGTGTGTCATGCATATCTACGAGTGAAGTAACCGGTCATGTCCACTTATGGTAGTTTCTAAGTTCAGCACATGGAGCGCCCACTTTGCGATCTATCCTCGGCTCGGTTCTGCTGGCTGGTATGTCGCTTTCGTCATTAACTCTTTGAATGAAGACTGTATCCCAAATCTGAGTTGAGTTCCGGCGTGAACTAATGGACTTGGCACCTTGCCTGTCAAGCGTTCTGAAAGTCTTCCTTGTGAGGTCCGAGGCGGGGCGTCAGACCTGTCTTATTGAGTCGGGTTTCCTACAATTGTTGATAGTGGTTGAGTTATTTATTTCCTGTCGAAAAATAGATGAACAGTCTGGCATATCCAATCGGAGTGTTACACCTCTTATCTTGGTCTCAAACTGTTTTGAGCTGATCCGATCACTAGCCTTGGAGTAGGAGCACTTGCATGACTTATCGATAAATCCTTCAATTGTGTGCATCACATCGGACATTCTCATGCCTTCAAAATTATAAGGGGCTCGGATCTTCTTATAATAATAATGATTTGGTCATTTCATTTTCCATGCTTGTCAGCGTACTTTAAATTGCATTTGTAGCATTCTTTGTAGAATTTAATCCGTGAGATTAGTCATCGATATGATTAATATGTCAACTTCGGTCCATAGTTTAATCTCTTAAGGTCTTGGAGCGAATATAATTTTGACTAAATATACTTTGATTGGACCTGACTCTAACTGGACTTGATCTTTACTAGACTTGACTTTTACTAAACTTGACTTTAACTGGGCTCAAGGAGCAATTATAGTTTACCACTAATTTTAGGTCGGGCTCAAGGAGCAATTATAGTTTACCGCCGATTTTAGGCTAGGCTCAAGGAGCAATTATAGTTTAGGCTCTTTAAGATGTTGGAGCATTGTATATAGGTCTTATGCATGGTTAACCTGTTCGGGCGCTCACTGGTGCTGTATATAAATGAATTTCCATTGTTGATAATATAGGGCTTATGCATGGTTGGCCTTCTCAGGCGCTCAATGTTGCCGTAAAATAATAAACAATGTGTAATCAACGATAGCTATCGATGATTAATGGTAATATCAATGATGATCTGTAATAATGTTCTACAATAGACGATGTCTTAGCGATCGTCGATGCTTTGTAATAATTTTCATAACCAATGATCATTGGCGATATCAACGATGACCAATGATATTTTGATAATCGACAATGCTTTATAATATATATATAAGGTGGTAGTTCTTTAATAGTTTATAAGAATGTTCTAAGGTGTATATCATCTTGTTGTCAATAATCGTCGCTTGTTGCAGATATAATATGGGCGTGACTTTGATAAATCTTTAGGCGATAGTATGCTTATTGCAGTGATTGTATAATTGTTACCTGATCTATCCCCTTTTGATTGGATGGGATTTTCTTTGAGAATTTTTACAATCAAAACTTTTTTACCTTTCGAGAATAATAATTTTGATAGGATAAATATTCGCAGGCATTTCGATGCCTTATTCATTTTGATCCCTAACTTGATAAGTTCTGTTGATATAATCTTCATTGATGATATATTGATTATGTCGTTTAGGATTTGAACTTGGCCCTGATATTGTAAATGGCCTTTAATAAATCTCAGAATATCATCTTCCTTGAAGAACATATGTTGAATCTTTTCGTGTCTTAAGCGACATTATAAGCCTAATAATTATCGATAAACTATATATAATTGTCGCAGATAACCGGCTAAGGCTTAGAAATGGTTTTGCAATGACTCCCTTTTATATAATTTTGGAGCTACTTTTGTCGGTCGTAACAATAATCCAATCACAATAATAATCCCGGGCTTGAACGTTAATATATAATAATTTAGTCGTGGTAATGATTATTGCCCCAATGTTGACCTGCAAAAATTGATATTGATAATTATCATCTTAGGAAATTAACAATTACCTTCTCTGGGATTAGGTGGATTGAGAATTTTGTCTCGTTACTTAATAAGTATATAAACAAAAATTTTAGAAATTATCTTTCTTTGACTCTTCCATTTGCTAATCATTCTTCATCTTTACTTCGCTGAGAATATATTACTGAAGATATATGACTGAAGATTACTTTATATCAAGTTTTTTTATTTTATTATGTTATTACATAACTCTTCTTCTTTTCCCCTTATGCATAAGCATGATGAACTGTACTATCATTAAAATCCCGTTCTGTAAGTGTTTATACTTAAAGTACATTTTAGTTTGTCAAATTTCGTAGTTCGGTTATGATCATAAGCTCGACTGAAGACAAGCTATCAACTCGATCAAGCATTTGAAAAGAAGGCTCAATATCTTAAAGTAAGACTATTCATGATTCGAGGTTCAAAACACTTTATATGAGTCAAGCTACAGGTGATATAAACCTAGTTTGACCATAGGTTAAGTGTATTTCACTCATGAATAATTAGAATAATATTCTATATTAAATACACTCAAGTTAGGCTAGCCCGAAGTCTGGTTCGGCCAGCCTAACCAGTTGCGCTAACCATACATTATTTGGTTAAAAAGATAGATCTGAAAAGATCTTTTTGCGGTAGGTTCAGCTAGCCCACAGTAGTTTTGGTCAAGTTCAACAATAGAACAAAATTGGATCTTGGACCAATTAGGCCAGTTGAACCTCCTATTCGGCCAGCCGAACATGGACTTAAGCCAGCCGAAGTTTTGAAAGATTTTATCCCTCAATTTTTGAGTTTTGATTGGAACGTAATCTTTGAAGTTTGGCTAGTCGTACTGAATCTCCGGTCAACCAAACTACACAAATCCTTGGCTATAAATATAGACCTTCTCTTACTCTTTAAACCACGAAAATGCATAGTCTTATATTGTATTGTAAAGAAAGATCTTTCAAGCCTCCTTAAGCTATTTGTGTTGTAATTTATATTTTTATTAGTTTATTTCACTCTCCTTGTTAAAGTTAGATTAAATTATTTTTGATAAAGTAATCCATACTCTACTTTGAAAAAAAAGGAGAATCGAATCTGTAGCAATAAGGTTTCATTTATTTCATTAAAAATCTATTAGATTCTTTTTATATCTTTTTGGGTTGAACTAATACAACGACTTTATCAATATCTCAAGAAACATTCAAGTTACATCTATGACTTCGACTCGCCAAATTGAAGATAAGTACTATCTTTTAAATTATTTCAGTTTAGATTTTTCTAAGATATCCCAAAAATCTTAGCGGGTTTATTTTTGATGACCCTATAAAATCATAAAGTGGGTTTGATTATGATAGCCTGTGAAAATTGCAATAAATGTATAAGATTGTTAAGGTGACCTCTGGAAAACCTTGAAATAGTGAAAGTCAAAATTGCGAGGGTAGTAATTTTAGGAGTGGAGTAGGTTACATTGAGGCATCGGACCACTATAACTCTTTTATGCATTATGGTGATTGAATATTATTATTTGTGCTATTATCATAAAATATTTATTCTTTGTATTAGTTTGATATTTTGATTTCAAAGCTGTTATGACATAAGGTTATTCTACCTAAATCTTTTCGGTGTAAGGTTGTCCTACTAACTATTTGATATCAAGAATTCAATACTTTACGAAATTGTATTCTATTAATTTATTATTCTGCATTATATCAAAATATTTGACATTGTCCTATTCACCTCCCTCCATGAAATGTATAGCTCGTCCTTTCATGTTCCTTTTTTCTAAAGATTATCAATGTTTTGAACTCTTCATTCTTCTCTTTCTGTCATGTTCTTCCATCATAATTTCTCCCTTATTGTCATCTTTTATAGCTTTTTCCTAAAGACATTAAACTTTCTGTATGATGTCCAAATGTACGGTGATAATGACAACAATCATTTCCTCTTGTCTTTTCAATTTCTCCGAGGTGTTTTAGCCGAGTTAATTCAATATTCTTCATAGCTAACAATTGATTCAGCATAGGAAGTATGTATTTTCTTATGAATGCATACTTCATATGGCCTTTCTATTGTCTAGACCTTTCATATGTCATCATAACCGCATGACCATTTCTATATTCTTCATCACTGTTTCTTTCATCATCCTGATAATCTTGTTTATTTGTTTCTTTCCTAGAGATGTTGTTCGATATTTCATAAAGATTATAAGATAATAACTTTATGTAAAAAAAATACATTTTTTTAACCATCTTTTTAAGAGCATAAGCCTTTATAGCAAGATCACGAAAAGTTTCTATATCTGCACTAATCAGGTTGTATGCCACTTCTACTCTTATGCCTCTTAAACATAGCTTAACCTATTCTGATTCTCCCATAAGATATTGACATGATGCCCCCAAGTTCTTACATTGACTGATGAATCTTTGACTGATTTGTTTTCCCCTTTGCAAATAGAGGTCAATTAGGTCAAACTGACTTCTCTGTCGGAAAAGAAAAAGTTTGACACAAGATCATCCTGCATCTGTTCTCAAGTATGAATAGACCTTAGGATTAAATCTGAATACCATCTGAAGGCTCTTTCTGTCAGAGAAGACCCGAATAATCGTAAACAATATTGAGGAACTCTAGAGAAATTTCTCTTCAATGTTATGAAGTGCATCATATGTTCTTCGGGTGATCCATTTCCATTAAATTTCTGAAAGTCTGGGTGTTTAAAATCAGCGAGAAATGACATGTCTTTTATTTCAGGGGAATACGGTGTTTTGTATCGGAACCTTTTATTCTGATTTTGCTCCTTCTCTAGATGAATGGATTCGATAATCATTTGTCGAATTTCTTCTTGCGTTATGATTTGAGTAATATTAGGTGCAGGCCCCTGAAATCTCATTGCTTGTGGTTATGACCTTTCTATTTGTGGTTCAATGTTGTCCACGACAATCACTGTTGAAAGACTAGAGATTTTTTCAGCAACTTACTCATCGGGTGAAGGCTGATTAGTTTAATTAATATCAGTCGACAAGACTTTTATTTCTTTATTCTTCGATCATCCTGATATTGAAGGAGGAAACGAGCGCTTCATTGCTGGTGCTGTTGAAGAAGATGAACTATTATTTGATTCAAAACTAGCGTACCGTCGCTTCGCAGGACTAGCTGATTCAGATCGTGGTATTCTTAATGCACAAGTTTGATTTAAATCCTTTGTAAGGGATGTTGTAAGTGAACATTTACTTGTTACGATGGCTTTCCCTTTATTCTTCTAAATATGTAATGATTTTGTGGAAGACGTCTTTACGGTTGTAGTTGGCGGTATTAGAGGACCTTATGGAGTGACAGGTTCTTTAGTCTTTCTTAAATAAAATAATTGTGTGTCTGAGATAAGACTACATCTTACAATATTTCGTGTGATCGACCCTCTAAGCATATTTGGTGGGAAGATACTTCTTATAGAAGGAGATCGAACCCTTCATCTTTTAGATGTCACCGCTATCCATCTTTCATCATCCTACTGTGTTTCGTTGAAGCGGAGACCATTCCGAACATCACTTGACATTGTCTATTCTTGATCGTAACTGATTTAACCTTCTTTGGTATTTTCTGTAGTAGTGATCGTGTGTTATCGATGTAATCCACAACAAATCCATTAGGTGTGAAGTAAATATCTATGTCAGTCGGGAGAAAATCCATTACTATTGTGTAAGGATGGAATACCTGTTATTCAAAACATAGCATTAATTACTTTGATTAAATCAAATTATACTTTATTTTAGAGATGAAGGGGAGGATGTTTCCATTGAGAGTCGTCATTTGGTGTCAGTATGTCGTTAAACAGTGATGAAAATTGTAAGACCCGTATCTTAGTCCGTACCATTCCATAGACTTTCGCGGTCTTACTGGTCGAATTCCGGCAACCTTCGACCCTTAACCGATATTGATGAGTGACCCTGATTCATATGCCGTCAACCTGTATCGACTCAACCCAAGACCAATACCATAGCAACCGCGCCATCGCTGCGGTTCCGATGCCGTGACTTGCACGCCGAGGCGATACCCTGGTCAAGAGATGTGGGCCAACGTTCGGTGTGAAGAAAACGCCGCACGTTGCGAAACTGAAGAGAATCTCTACGATGTGTCACATCAATCCCATCAATCAATCAATCCATCAATCCATCACATGTCAAGTACACATCACCTTTCACCCATACCCAAGCAACTACAAAAGTTAAGAATCTCTTACAAAGCCTATACCTCTCTTACACCAAAAGTCATCAAAGTTAAAAAGTTCTTACACCTCCCATGCCTTTCTTATACAAAAGGCCACAAAAGTCAAGATTTTCTTATACAACCATCATTCACCACATCCATCCATCACTTTCTCTCTCTCTTTACAACTCTCTCTCTTTCTCATTTCTCATCTCATTCTCTCAAGCAAAAAAAAATCCATACGTATGAGAACTCTCCAAGCATTCCCAAAATTCCAAGGTGGCCCACTTTCTACCCCATGATCTCCCCATCCTAACCATCCATTCCCCATCTCCTCCATTGAAATCCAAGCTAAGGTGCTAAGGAACCCCTAGGAGCAAGAAGATCGGACGGTGGGTGCTCCTCTAGATGTAAAAATTTGATTTTTATAGCCTAGATATTTTTTTTCTTTCATGAGGGAAGTATAGGACCCACCAATCAATGGTGGAGATCCCACACAATCTCATGGTTGTGGCCTAATGGCCTACCTTATGCATGCATGATCCATGCATGGGGCCTTTCTCTATGGGCCCCATCATGGTAGTTTTATTTCATATCATATTATGTTTGGGTCATCTAGACCTTATAACCATGGTGGGGATGACAACTTCACCATGCATTTTAATTATAGGCCATGCATGTGCAAGATCCATGTTGTAAATGTAAATCTAGGTATGATGTGCGGGTGTGATTGATCTTGGGAGGGCTCAATAGTGGCGGAGCCCCTTCCCTATGGCCGGATTGTCCTTCTCTCTCTCTTTTCTCTCATTTTATTTCCTGATATGTGTGACCCATTAATGTATTTCCCTTTTTATTTAACTTATTTAATAAATTTTATCTAAGTACATGTTGCTGTCCAGATTTTTCTGGACAGTTTCTGGTTGTTTTTGGACCAGATTTTGGGATTGTTTGGGGGACTATTCATACTTATTAAATATACTTTTCTAAAAGGTGGGGATCTCATCTTGATGTCCCCCAAATTTCATCCCCAACTGACCTTCATTGGGGTCCCAAAGGTGTGGTCCAAGTGAGGTAGACAGTCTGGATTTTCTGTACTGTTCCAGCAACATTCCACCATGAACAGTTGGATTTTTAAAATTTATTAAAATACCTATGGGTGTTTAAAAATTATAAAAATTTTTATGGTAGGACCCACCTATAAAATTTTGGGGCCAATGGATGCCTGTACACACCATGGTGATGGCGGGACCGGCCCATTATAATATGGTGTCCAGATCAGTCCAATTTTTAGGACAAATTGATTTATGTAAATGAATTAAAATATTTAAAGATTTTCAAAAATTTTGAAATTTTTTAGGATGTGGTCCACTTATGTTAGAACCCACCTACCAAATTTCAGGGTCAATGGACCCCCTGTACACACCGTGGTGAGGTCCGGACTGGCCCACCACGTTGGGACGTACAGGTCTGTCCGATTTTTTTCTGAACAGTCTGTTTTGTTTAAATTAATTAAAATACTTAGAGATATCTAAAAATTATGAAATTTTGTGGGGATGTGGCCCACCTATGGAAGTATCACTCTGTGAAATTTCAGCCTCAAGTGACCCCGTTTGGTTATCCAAAAGAATGGGCCAAGATAGTTGGACTCTCAGATTTTTCTGCTGTACAGTCCAGCAATATTCCTTGATAAAAAACCATAATTCAAAAATATTTCTTCTGATGGCGGGCCACCTTTTTGAGTTTCCTCTCATTGTATGCATGATGAGGGACCTTAGCCCTCAATTTTCAGAGTTTTAGAGGCCTTGGACCCACTCCAATGAAGTGCCCAAATTTAGGACAGCAACATATTATAATTATGCTGGCCTTGGGCTGAAATTTTGAGGAGTGAGGCCCACCATATTATAAAGATCTTAGAGGAAATGATTTATACCTTTAGTTCCTTAAATGTTGGGCTTAATGAATGCACTTTTGAGGCCCACCACAGTTGAATTTAATTGGGTCCATGAATGTATCCAGTTGTTGAACTATTTAAGGCCCATAAGTGGACCCATTTGATGTGTTCCAAGGCCCATGGGATTAGGCCCATTTGATATAATTTAAGGCCCATAGAGTGGACTCATTTGATGTGTTCCAAGGTCCATGGGATTGGACCCATTTGATGTATTTTAAAGCCCATGAGATTAGGCCCATTTGATGCGATCTAAGGCCCACGGGTTCTAACCCATTGCAATGCACATAAGGCTCATTGGTGTGGTCCATTTATGTGGCTCACTTGATGAATAAAAGGCCCATACGACATGGCCCATTTGATGTATTTAAGGCCCAATGGAAAGTACCTAAGGTCCATTACAATGTGTAATCCCAACACGGATTATGTAATGATGTTCATGACGACCGCGCCTTGGGAGTAATGTTGGTTTGACGTCCACGTTACGAGTTTAATGTTGGTTAAATGTCCGCATTACGACTCTCCCTGGGGCCCATTGTTAGGCCCGTACTTATTGTGTATAGGCCGTCCAGGCCCATCTGCATGGTAAGGATAATTCATTTCATTATAACATGTTTAGTATAGTTCCATAACTCATAATCATACGCACCATATGTATGCTTGATATGAGAAGAGACTGATCATATCATATGCCTTCGGGCAGGTTGTTTATGGGCTCCAGATTAGGCGGTGTTGCCCTACATGAGCGCACGTTATGTGCAAGGATGTGCTGCATGATTGGATAGTGTGATTCATGCATCTCGCATCGTGTGATATGGTTACTGTACGCCCTAGCGATATCGGGGTCGTAGCCTCCACAGGCGTATCGTGGTAGGCAGGTTTGGATACCGAAAATTTTATACTACTGGGTGAAAGTTCCTAAACCCTTATGGTACCAAGAGGTTGCTCCAACGTCTAGACCGAGTGGGTAAATGAGCGTTGAGTGCCGAATACCAGATGATTACGCTCTCTACTGTGTCGTGGTCGGTTGGAAGGGGGTGCGGCCTTACCCGCCCGAGTGTAGAGGGCAATGTTAGGCTGAGTCTGACCAGCTCGAGGAATGGGTCCGCTATCGACAAGTCGAGCCCGATATTGGTAGACGGATAGTGAGGTCTCTTCCACTTACCTTATCGCGCGCGATGTGGCGACGATCTGGTTTAGAGTGTACTAGACCCCGGTGATATCCCAGAGTTTAGCTGTATTGACATGTGAACTTAGATGAGGATTGTATGCTTGACTTGCATCTTGCATCGCATAGCCTTGGTACGACTCATGATATCATGGATCCATCTGCATATTCCGCATTACTCTGATATTGCATGATCATATTACTACCTTGTGCACACACTTTCACCACCCTCTAAGCTTTCTATAAGCTTATGCACGACCGTTGCGTGCAGGTGACGTTGGGGCGCAGCAGCGCTGAGGCTGGAGCATTTGCAGATCATTTTTGGAGTTTTTGTTCCTTACCATTGTATTTTCCTTTATGCTCATTGTACTTGTAAAGTTTTTGATCATAGTAGAAATGTAATGGAGTTCTTGGTTGTTGTTTGTGGGTTGTGCCTTTGGTTATGCTTATTACGAATGAAACTGACGTTGAAAATCCTCCTCGTAGCATCCCATGATCGGAACCTGGCGAATGGGCGCTAGGAGCCGAGAATGGGGTTCTACAGAGGCTGTCGGCGCCGGATTCGCGATCGGGAATCTTGTGAGCCCGGTTTTCGAGTTTGGGGCGTGACAAAAATCCTCTAAATAGTTTCTAAATTATTGTTGAATAGTGTTCCCTAATGGAGTCGCTATTTTATTTTGATAAGAAACAAAATGTATTTGACTTGGAGATTATCTTATTCAATAATAACAAAGAAAGAATGAGAGAAGAATTATCACAAAGTATTTTATTGATTTTGAGTTCGTTTACATCTTCTTGGTTTCCTTGATTCTGAAACAAAGCACAATGAACCAATATAATGTAGTTCGATAATAATTTTGACAGCCTTTCGGATCGCGGTGTTTATGTCTTCATGAAAGAAGAGTTATGCAGATATGAATATCCTTGTCTTTTTCATATATTTACTCAAATAACATTTCTTTTAACAAAATACTTAGATCTCTTTGAAGAACAACAATTATTTGACAAAATATAAGTCATAAGAGTCATAAGAGCTATGAGTAGTCTGCCCGCACAACTCATCAAGGAGTTGCATAGACAGGGAGTTACGCGGACCTACGTAACTCAACCTCTATTGTGTGGTCCAGCGCAACAGGCTTCTCTTGCGCGGTCCAGCACAATGGGCCACGCAGCTTGCTTCTCACCTTCTTCAATTTCCTTCTCCTTCTTCAATACCATGCAAAGGTATCGAGCTTTGATCTTGTATCTCCCCAAATGAAGGGGTGAAGGGGTATTTATAAGCTTCCATACATGTAGAGTCTCGATCTTCGTGCTGTGAATCCCAGTGTAATATTCTTGTTGCGCACCACGCAACTAATCTCATCCACAAAATAATTTGTGCAGACCTAACATGAGTTGCGCAGTCCTATACAACTAATGTGAGTTGCGCAGTCCAATGCAACTGATATGAGTTGCGCGGACTCGGGCAACTCAATCTCTCTTCTGCACCTTGATTTTTCTTCTGTTTCTAATATCTTTTCTTCTCTCAAAATCTCTTCTTCATTACTTGTAGTTCTCAACAATGCACAATGAGAACTTCGTACATTTTTGTGCACCAACAGTAGCTTCACAAGAGTTGGTATCAATACACTCGTTCATTATTTAGCTCATACTCTTGAATTTGGGATTTGAGTCTCTGTACTTGGGTACTGGGTTTTGGGGCATGACATATAAGCCAATAAAAATAAATGAAAATATGTTTCCAAGTAGAGATCGTATGGATGTTAACCAATATTAGACACATGATAACATGGTATGCAGGTATTAACATTTGATTTTAGAAAATAAGGTATTGAAACCTTGGGTTAATCTAGTTCAAAATAACAACCACTAAGCTAGCATCTTTAATTTAAGTAAATTAGCAAAATAGTGATTTAAGCAAATAAAGCATCTCCTCAATGCGAACATATGAACTTAGCAAACACCTCCAAAAGCATTTATCCCACCCTTTTGTCTCCCATGGAATGTGAAAACTATGGACTTAACCTTTGATGCCTTATTATGAATTTATATGCAACTACATTTCTTTAAAAAATAAAAATTAAAAATTAAAGTAGTTGACATAATACAAATTAATATAAAGAACTCATACCTTACAAATATCTATGGAGTAACCATTACATACAAAAATAAAATGTTAAAATAAAACCCTGATAATATATAGTTGTTTTTTAAGAACTAACTACATAAAAAAAAAAAAAAAGAGTAATCAAATGAGACTGGATAATCTCTAACTTCCATCAACTCATAATAGAAATATTGGACATTGATCTTTTATCATTATCTTCGGAAGAAAAATGTGACCCCAAAACCCACAACCATTGCCACCGATACTATGGCAACAAGCATGAGAATTTTAACAATAACAATCAAACATGGGATATGAGGGCGGAGGATTTTGAGTATGATCATGCAACTCCCAAAAACAAAAGCAACGCACATTGATATTATAGAGGCCTTGAAAAAGAACTTGTGAGTTGAACTTGTTGTTTGATTTCCGATAAACCCTGCCAAAATAGCGATGACTCCACCTGCGGCAATCTGAGTAGCCCATATTGCTACTCTTAATCCCATATTTAGGTATTCTGCTTGTCTCTCGTTTTGTGATGGAAGAGGACCCTCTTCAAAAATTATTCCTTCTACACCTACATAAGCTTGCTGGTGTAATGCAGTCCCGGTGCTAGTTTCACCATCACCCTTGCAACAGAAAAATAGTTTAAATTATTATTATTATTATTATTTTCCCAAAGAAGAATAGTAATAACAAGAAGAAAATTAAAAGGTTGACTTCGATCCGCTATGCCTCACATCCATTATGGGACACTTGTGGAAGAACATATGGATCATTGGGTCCATCAATTTCGGAGCCCGATAGTTGATGGACAATTCTATAGATATTGTGTTAATGGGGCAATTTTAATTGTCCCAATCAGATTGGTAGTTTTAAAATCCATAATTCATAAAGAATAAAGCCAACAGGCCTATATTGGCCTATATTCAAGTGGGATAATCAAGCACTAGAATTGTCTTGGTTTTGTGTAGTTGTCCATCTTAGGTGGGTCAAAACAAGATGAATGACCTAGATTAAATTTCCATGGAATATATTAATAAATATGCACCGGTATAATGTGAAACTTTTTGTTAAAAGATCAATAATTGCCAATACCTGGGATTGACTTGGTACTAGAGAATTCAAGTTTTGTATTTCTATTTGGATCTCAGGTCCTGTAATACTGTCAGAAGAATTGGGATCTAGATGTTCCTGTAAAATGAAAAACAATAAATTTTTATTTTTATTTTTAAAAGAAACATATATATTATGAAGCAGTATCTTTTATTAATAAAATCAATGCTACACACACACATCGGAAAACAATAACACAAAAAAGAAGGGAAGACATTCTTGTACCTGTGTCACGTGATCCATTACCCACATTTGTATCTTAATCAACATTTCAACAATGCACATGTACCAAAATAGGGGAGAATGTCTGCTTAAAGGCATGACTTTGCTCCTGAAATTTAAATAAATAAATAAATAAAAGTAATGAAGAAGATAAATCATTGTTGTTGAGAGCCAGTGTATAGAGACCATAGCTCACTAACCCAAAAACTCAACTCGACTTGGTGTCCAGTTAAGCCGATTGGACTTGAAACAAAGTCGAATGAGTCTTAAGTTGACACAACTCACTATCTTATAAATGAAGGGTGTCTAAAGTCTAACACATCCTCTACTTATAGCGAGTGTCTTGATTTGAGTCATGTCAAGTTATTTCGGGTAGGCTAAGTATTCAAGTTGCCTCAACAAGCCTTGTTGAGATCAGACTGAGTTTTCTAGAAATTTGGCTCCAAATCTTGTGGATTTGAGTTGACACGGCCGAGTTTCAAGTTGATAGCCACTTAGAATTTTAGAACTATGGAAAGCATATGGATAACAAGTCAAGATTGCCATTTAGGGTAAAAAGTGACTAAGTTCAAACACAATTAAGAAAGTAAAAATACTCCGAACCATCCATCCACATAGAAGCGATGGTTTAGGTATTAGTAAAATATTTTATTTAATTAAAAATACGGAGTCAAGTAAAAATTAGGTTGATTCTTCAAGTCCACCTTTGACCCTGTTTGCCATCAAGTCGATTAGAGTGTTTGAACCATGGTTGGAACTAGATGACACCAAATGGGATCTGCAATCCTCGTGGGGTATCCTCAACAGGCCTATTGTGCAGTGGGCCGTCTTGGCCTAGGACAGGACTCCATTCCTATTCCTAGCTAATGCATTGAAATGGGCATGCTCAGGTGTTTGCATATACCAACCCGTTTGCCATTCCAGGCCCAAGTCTAAGCCCACTTTAGTTCGGGTTCCAAAGTTGGGGCCCATCTTGAATGCAGCTAGTTTGGGTGTAATTGGAAAAGCCCACGTGTTGGGTATGATAGGCTCTGAGCCTGGTAACTAACTATTCAGATTGGGCTGTTTCTTCAATTTCATCCATCCCATCGATCCCAATTTTGATTGCCAAAAATTCTCATGAATCACTTTCTTATGAAACTGAAACCATCCAATGGATGGCAAACGTGTCATCATATCCAAATAAATCGTAATATATAAGATAATCATGAGTCTGAAATATCTAGTATATGGGCTCTCACCCTTTAGTCTTCAGACCTCTCAAGATCAATCCCATCATACAATCCTAACGATCTCAATCCTTGGCCAACGAATTAGATGGTCCTCACCAATTATAAAAGCAAATGATGAATCATGGATCTAGACCATCAATAGATAGGTTTCCCTAGATGAATGGATCAGATTCAGAAAATATGTGCCAGTTGGGATGTTTGTGGCAAGGCCTTTTCTCCATCTCACTCGTCATTGTCCCAAACACTTAATTAATTAGCTAAGCACCTACGGTCACTGAACAGAGATCCGTAGCTTTTCCCTGCCCACAGGCCAACATAGAAATTTTGTATAAAATCTGGGCCATTCATATGGTAGGACGTGATTTGACCATGTTTTGGGCCAAAAAGCAGGGTGCACCAATTGTCAGAATCCAACATAGATATTGCATGCCCCATCATAAGCATAACATACTTATATTTGGGCCAGAGGATGTCCATGGCGGCTGCAGCTGATGAGTGAGCGTAGATCTTGAACAAGTGTGACTAGTTAGTCCATGCCCCAAGAATCCCAGCCTCCATCTCAATAGTAGCATTGCCAATGCTATTAGCCTTCTTCAATGGCAAAAATGAAGCAGAGAAGGTTGTAACAAACTCGGTAGGGCCCCTCTCAATAATAGCATTTGTTTAACGTTCATTCTTGATTAGATAAAAATAAAACCAATCAGGTGATTGTAGCTAACATTAAAAAAAGAAAAGAAATGGTTCTATTGAGATTCTTGGGGAAAAAAAAAAAAAAAAACATAAGAATCGAATTGCTTGCTGGGATCGTGCCATGAAACTATTGGATCCAAGTAGAGCCCACCAGATGAGAAGTCCCAGTTCCTTGAGATAGGACTGAGCATTCCACTTACAACGGTTTCAACTATACAGAGGAACTTTAGGGGGAAAAAACGAATGTTAATTCAATCAAATGAAAAATAGGATACTAATGAAAAACTTGAACTTCAGGGGAAAAAAATAAAATGCTAATTCAATCAAATGAATAATAGGATACGAATGAAACAATTGTGATATAAACAAATGTAGAGTAATAATAATATTATTATTAAGGTATTTTATGTTTTAATTGTTGAAACTTCTTTTTAAAGGAAAAATGTTTCAGCCACGTATTAGCCTGTAATGGCCGTTACAGGCCTTTTTATTTTTTTCAAAACTGGCAGTGTGACCCCATGTTGCATAATAGGCACTAATGTAACTGTCGTTTGGTATCAGGATTATCAGATAATTAATAAGCTCAAATATAAATAGAGTATTTACAGAAGGAAATGTACTTGATGTCTCTTTCTTTCTGTTTTAGCAAGGAGATAAATCTTAACACCCAATGGAAAAGAGATGGAGAGATTTCTGTCCTTGAAATAGAGAGATTGATGTTTGAAGGTATGGAAGAATGGGGTATGAGCTCTGCTCTTTATAGCTAGAGGAAAGAGGAAGAATACAAGACACGAAATAGTGATTGGAAAATGATGTTGGTGGCACCTAATTAGATAAATTTACCATCAGGTTCCGCACCTTGGTCCTTATAGCCTTTTCATTTGCATGTTGCGCCTTTCATTTTGAAGGTTTTGCACAAGTGCCTATCTACAAGTGTACCACCCGAGTCTTGGACTGGGCTGACTTTTGAATTCGAGAAGGAACACGAGCAATGGACTAAAAGCTGTTTGCAGTTGCAAGAGATTTTTTGCAAACGAGGGTCTGCTTTGACTAAGATACCTCCTTCACTTGCTCTTGGTATTTTGCAGCATTAGGTCCTTTTTCTTACTTCCTTTATTTATTTTTGGTTAAGATTTAAGACCAAGATCTGCCACATTCAGTGAGAATACGCGCATGCATATCTGGACCATCCTTATAGTGGGCCACTGAAGAGGGGTCATAGCATGAAATCACATTTGATGAAACAATCCTAAGTGTGTTGAAGATGATAGATGGGCACTGCAACGATGGTTAGGGGTCCTAATTCAATTACAATATAAATGGTTACGATGAACCGAGTGATGTATACTACTTTAGGCTCTACCCCATCTATGATTGAGCCTACAATTTGTATTTGCGATGGGTGCAATGTATGAGGTGTGCTTCAGTTGTACTGGTTAGATGGGGGAGGGGGAGGGGGGGGCGCACACTAAGTGTATCACATCCAGATAATCAGATATCCCTCCTATCATCCCAAGGCAAAAGAAGAAGAAGAAGAAAGTAGTTACTCCAAAGGCTTGAAAATCAGCTCGATTCAAAACTCTTGTGGGCTGGTTGGGAGGGGATTCCCACCCTTGGTTTTCATGGGGCCCACCTGAGATGCAGAACAACCTGATTTTTGTCCTGACCAATAATCTAAGGGTAGATAAAGGTCTGGATGATCTAGAGATTCTATCATTTACATATCATGATGGGTGCCCACACAAATCAATGGTGGGCAACCCTTCCAAACTTGTCCACTCTGTTGAGGCTCACCTAGTTTTCTTTTGGGCTGATTTGTGAGCCATAGGGATTATGTGAGGTGATGCGCGCATATGATGGACGGATTGGATGTTGTGTATACATTATGTGGGCTGCTCTTCTATCCAGTAGCACTGGAGGGCATCCAAAGGATGATTGGCCCAACTTTAGAATAATGATTCGGGACCATTAATAGTACGCTATCAAGAGAGTTCAAATGAATATGGTAGAGCCTGTCAGAAGAGCATACATGTGGCCTGGGTGTATGTGAATCAGGATCTCCTATCCAGTGGGCCCTACCACGGATGGTGCATGGTTCAGAAATCATGCCAAAAGAGTGAATGGTGGAGATTCCGTTGCTGTTGGACAGAGTTCTTAAGAAAGTGACGGCTTGGAAAAAGTGAAGAGAGACTACTAAAATATAAAATAAAAGAGGTCGGTGCGTACAGATATACAAACGGATACTGGGCATTTTGCAATAATAGGACTACAGCCTTCGAGGAATTGATGTCTTTGCAAACTCAGATATTCCTTGAGCAAAATAAAATAATTGGGCATGCACTAGACATGAAAAAGCGGAAAGCATCTAATAAAAAATAAACTAAAAGGATACAGTGCGTAGAGATATAGAAACGGATCCTGAGCATTTTGCAGTGGGAGGGCCAGAAACACATACATCATGGTGGGTCCCACATAGCATCGACCATGGGGCTGATGTCAGGAGGAGTAGCCAATCCGTTTCCCACAACTTGTTGTCTTTGCAAAACCAGGCGCCCTTTGATAAAGCCTTAAAATAAAATAAAATAAAAATAAATCAAAACTCGGTATCCTTCGGCAAAATGCCTCCCTCATGTCAGGATCATGGTGGGTCCATGCAAATCAAAGGTGGGCATCCCTTCTAAACTTATCCCCTGTTTTGTAGCCCACCTGCATTTCCCCTTGGATTGATTTGTGAACCTTATTTGTAATTGATGCAACATATCTAATGGACGGATTAATTGACATCATGTGGTTTCACGTCTGCCTAGCTCCTTCCACTGGCGCACATACATATGTATGACTGTCCCAACTTTAGAACATGATGGAGAACCATTTCTCAGCACGCTCCACATGGATGAAGTAGAATATGGTAGAACCCTTCACCAGCATACATGTGGCCATGGTACGTTTGAATCACGACCTCCCATCCAGTGGGCCCTATCATGTATGGTCCATGATTCAATGATGTGACATAACAGAAGTTTCCTGGAAACTTTGAAAATGCAGAGAGAGAGAGAGAGAGAGAGAGAGAGAGAGAGAGAGAGAGAGAGAGAGAGAGAGAGAGAGAGAGAGAGAGAGAGAGAGAGAGAGAGAGAGAGAGAGAGAGAGAGAGAGAGAGAGAGAAATAAAGAACCATCTCCACCTCTGAGTATTTTGCTTGCTTAGGCATTCATCTTCTTGAAGTGGGGCCACAGCCTTTATTGACTACTTAACTTTGCAAAAGAAGGTACTCTTCACAAAACAAAATGCGCACCTTATGTTACGGGCTGGGATCTTCCTCTTTCTTTTTCATTCTCTGCATGTGACTGAGTCTCTGGACCATCCAGATGGTGGACCACCCATGAATGTTATCATGTTGATCAAGCAAACCTAATCAGATGGCTGGATTTGAACATGAGTCTTTAGAAAACAACTTTGCCCTTAAAAAACCATTCTAACACCAAAATTGAAATACACATGGATAACAATTTTATAATGGCTTGTGCACGGTATAATGGCGAAAAAGAAAGGGAAAAAGAAAAAAAGAAAAAAAGGAACGAAGCATGTCAAATCACCGTTTGAAATGGATAACCAAAAACTGGTGCTCTTTTCTCATCCTTGCATTAAGAACAATGCCCCTAAGAAATATTTTTTTTTGACAGTGCCGACTATGGATGGAAAAAGAATGTATCATCAGCCTCCAAAACCAAATCATTTCAGAGATTTACAAAAGCTCTATGCTTACACTAACCAATTGACCTGACGCTGTCTTCCAGCTGATTAATATCCTTAAACAAACAATAATAGTTCCTAACATTAATGAATACCAATTGTAACATCTAACAGTAGCAATTTATGGATATGTTGGTACCATACATAGCAATAATAATTAGAAAGAAAAAATATATCACCTACACTATGAAAATAGGGAATTTACATGCAACATGGTAACAATTAATAAAAGAAAAAGGGAAAAAAATAGTTGTCCGATACTAAACTACAATATCTAAATTAGTAATCAATAAGTAAAATCTTTATGCATAATGTACTTAGTTTTCCACTACTAATGCTCAAATTCATTATACTCGAGTAAACAGCATAGCTAATTTTTTTCATTAACATCAGTTCCCTCACAAAAAAGAGGAGCAACACAAAACCTTTAGGGAGGACCATAACTCTTTCAAGAAAAACTAAAGGCTTGAGAGATTGTAGACTTGGGTTTTAACCGGTAGCCCAATTGCATAGCTATTCCCGACGGAATTGAGGGGTCACTAATTACACACGTTGTAATTGATTTTGGAGGCTTTTGTGGCTGGTCGCATATCTAATTTTTAGTAACATATACTTCAATTGAAAATTGAGTTCTTGATGGGCTCCACTTTAGGTCCAATTAACTTTCTTTTTTTTTTTTTTTTTTTCCAGTCATTAACCACCAGTCCTAAACTCTTTAATCTCTGCTGGAGATCCACAATTCAGCTTGTTCCTGACGGGTCTCCACTATATGTGCATCTAAAATTTCAGAGTACTTCATGAATGTCTCCACGAGATAATTACTAAAACCAGTTCACCAGCTGGTCCCACCAAAATATATCATTGGAAATTGAGATTTGATATTGATAGAAATGAAACAATGATCCCAAATCTTCCTTTAAATACAGTAAAATTGATAGAATTCGGGACATGAGACAATCAAGTATCAAGCGTTACTAACTAGCCTTGTATTTGAGAATGCGGATAAGGCAGTTGATTTTACAGAGGTTTATTGAATTTCAATGCCTACAATTCAAGGCAATTAGCATACTCTAATTTTTGCTTCTACCACATGAGCGCCAATAGCCAATCCATTACATGCAAAATTCTCTTTGAATACTGTTCCTTCATACTAAGTGTTGCCTATATTTCTTATGTTTGTTTATCAACAACATTTTCTCAAGAAAATTGAAGTTTTTTTTCAAATAATATGTTTGACAAAATAAATTTTTCTTGAAAAATTCTTTGGGTGAGTGAGTGCTATTTATTCACAACCTCAAGTGCAAGGTCGCAATGTAGTAATAACTCGGTGAGACTAAGGTCAAATCCACAGAGATTAAACTTATACGTATTTTGAAATTGACTAAAAATAGAACAAGAACATGATCTAAAATTGAATTCTGGAACAAAAGAGAGTAATTGTGAATAAATTATCAATAATAAAAAGAAAACTAGAGCGCCAAGGACCTACTTGCAGCTATTAAAATGCTAATTAAGATGCTACATTACTTGATTCAATTGACACAACTGGAATCGAAGTCTCTTATCCTATCCAGTTGGAAGAAAAAACGATCGAAGCACGATCTAAACTTCCCATTGAAATAGTTCATACATGAAACACTATTGTGATAATTAGAAAGGAATTCAATTATCCACCATGCCCAGGAGATGATGGTGAATCATGAATTTTACCAATCTCAACAATATTAAAACAGATAAGAAGATATTCAAAGCCATTACAACATCTATCGTAATTTAAGTCATAATAAATCATAGAAAACTTAAAATATTCCTTAATTTAAATTAAAAATTAATGAAGTTCAAAATAAACATGAATTAAAGTAAGATAAACATTCAAACACGCTACAAGCTTCACCTCTTAGCTTTAACTAAGAAGTTTAGTTGACAATCGATATGATTAAAATCAAATCTCTTAAACAAAATATGAAAAATAAACTAAGGAAGAAGAAAAAAAATTCTTGGGAGGCTGCTCCACCCTTTGACTCTACTCTTTAAAACCTAATTTGTATTTAGAACTCCTCGAAGTACCCATATTTATAAGGTTTTCTTGGACCGGCTTTGAAACTGCCTTAAATTTATGCAACAGAGTTATGCTTCGATAGGATCGAAGTTGACTTCGATCAGACTAAAGTCGATTTCGAATTGTGATTGGATTCTATTTTCAACGGTTGCCTGATTTCAGTTAAACCGGGCTTCGGTTCGGTCAGACTGAGCTTAAGTTTTCAATCATACCGAATTAACTCCTTTCACGTTGAAACTTTTTGTGCACTTTTGGTCACACCGAATCCTTCCTTTGGTTGGACTGAATTATCCTTTAGTCAAACCAAATTATCTTTGAATTTCATCATTGGTTGCTAAACTATTTTGTGTGATTTCGATCGGACCGAACTTATCTGTTTTCTGTTTCAAATTAAGCAATCTTTTCTAGTCTTTTTCTTCATCATTTGTACTTAATTTCCTTCGATCTTTAGCATGTAAATTCTTCATTTTTGGGTTTTAAATCTTCAAGCTTTACTTTGGCAATCTCTTGATCATTAATTCTTCGTTTTTAACGTCCTTTTATCTAAAGCACTTGAAATCACCTCATAAGAGAAAACAAGTAAAAAAAATAGATCGATTAAGCACTATCTTGTTCATAAAACAAAGGAATAACTAATGAAAAATATAAAATATTTGACACTCAACACTAATAACATTCTTCGATGGCAAAAATGAAGCATAGAAGGTTGTAACGAACTTTGTAGGGCCCCTCTCGATAGTAGTGTTGATGCTGAAATCTGGTTAACCCTCACTAGACCTCCGAATACCTGCACATGAAGATAACAAGGGAGACCCTGGCTGTAGCAGGGAGACCCTTCGATGCCTAAGCTAGGATCAACCAATCTAGTCCACTAGAGTTAGGGGTTCACTGGTGCATACCTTTCAATATTGTAGATTGGTCCTTTATTTATAGGACAATAGTCGATTACGTGTAGAGACACTCCTTAAATCATAAGCGTGTGTTTAGCAGCCATTCTGTAACCATTTCACGAGATTCTCGAGGTTGATAAGATCAAGTGGTTTGGATCTAAAGACACATGTGGTTGGAGAGCGAGGTCGACCATCCAAGCCGATCTTGTGATTTCAAGTTTTTAGCTGTCCTGAGGAAGACCTTCCTGAGCTGGGTTCTTTAGTGGGTCGTGGTTAAGTTTCCCTTTATCACTGCAGTTCATGTCATGGGATTAGATCTCTGGCATTGGATCCTTAGGATCTAACCAAATTGCCGATCTACTCGCGAAGGCTATGTCCGAACACCTGGGCTGGGCTACCCTCCTTTGGGACCTTAATGGAGTCTGGAAGGCACTAGGGATGCCCTCCTCTTCATCTTATTATATGGTGCAGGAACTCCCTTGCAAGTCTCAAGCAGCGCGAGTGTAACAATTTCGAGTTTGGTCCTGTGTGGGACCGTGCCTCGAATTCTTCTCTAGGGGATTTGAGCGAGAGCTTGGAAATAGATGGGGCCATGGGAAAGCTTGTCGTTCATCCTCTTTCGAAGGAAGAAGAGGTACTTAATCTTCTAGCTAATGAGGCCATCGGGCAGACAGATCTCCTAGCGGTGTATCATTACTACTATCTGACCGTTGAGGAACTCCTTGGTTGGGATCGATGCCAGTCGACCACGCAACATGTACATATATCCAAGCCAACCTTATCTCTCTGACCAGTTCATTTTTACTCATAATGAGTAGTGTTGAGGTCACAATCTAGACCATCCTCCACTCAATGCTGCAAAACCTCCAACGAACCCTGGTCCTGCACAAAGGGGTGAGTAAAGGAGACCCTAGCTTAGCCGGGGGACCTTCCGATGCCTAAGTCAGGATAGTGAATTTGGGTCTAAGTCAAAAGTAGAGAGAGGATGTGAGATATTGCCGAGATATTGTGTACCTGTAGCAATGGAGTCCCCTGGTATTTATACTTGTGAGTAGAGAGGATGATGTCCATTAATCTCGGCACGATTTACTCAATCACGCAGATATTGTAATCGTGGAGATATTATCCGAAATCTTTTGGTCGTTCGATGTATCGTGTCTTAAGGGCGCATATTCTCGAGCGAAATCTTCGGTCACGTCCGTATTTAGGTAGTCTCTAGGCTTGGCACACGGAATGTCCTCACCTGGGCTCAGCCTCAACCTGTCTGGATCCGAGACCGAGTACTAGTAGTCGGAGTTCATCAGTAGATTTCCGGGGTTGGAGTTCGCTGAATGAAACTGAGGTCGAGGACCAGAGCTCGGCTCAGCCATCCTTCTTCAGATGAGGATGAGGGTTCGGACCAGCTAATCAGGGCTGTAGTTCAAAGTCATGATCCATTAGTGGAGAGCTTGTCTCAGCTAACATATTGTTGTAACTCAAGGGTCGGCTCATACTTAATGCAATATCCTCATTCCGAGGCCTTGTTAATTGATTTGGGGAGCACGGACCGACCCTGATTATCCTTGTTCAGATTTCCTCATAACAAGTAGCATTCGTTTAATGTTCATGCATGATTAGAAAAAATATAAATAAAATGAATCAGGCAATTCTAGCTAACATTAAAAAAGAAAAGAAATTGTTCCATTAAGATTCTTGGGGAAACATACATAAGAATTTAATTGCTAGGATCATGCCATTAGTGAGTTGTTTGAAACTATTGGGCCCAAGTAGAGCCCACCAGATAAGAAGTCCTAGTTCCTTGAGATGGGGCTGAGCATTCCACTTACAACTGTTTAGACTATATAAAGGAACTTTAGGGGAGGAAAACAAATGCTAATTCAATAAAATGAAAATTAGGATACTAACGAAAAACTTGAACTTCGGGGGAAAAAACAAATGCTAACTCAACTAATGATGGGTGTCCCATCCCAACTCTTCCTTAAGTAACCTACCTAAGTTTTGGACAGGGATGACTTTTTTACTTTGGGTATGAACACGAGGCAACGCAGCAGATGGACAGGGCATATTTCATGTATGGTCCATGGTTCAATGATATGACAGAACGGAAGTTTTTAGAAATTTTTGAAAAAGCGGAAGAATAATGAAAAAATTAAAATAATTGGGTGTGCTCAATATACAAATGGCTTGGGCTTTTTACAATTTCAGTTTTGTTTGTTAATAAAATGACCGACTTCCCATTTCCCATGTTCGAACATTTTCACCTTTTCATGAAGTTGTCCGTCTTGGAGTGGGGACAGCCTATATGGACTATTTGTTTTTGAAAATTATGTACTCTTTGCCTAACAAAATGCATCCCTTCTACGGGCTGAGATCTTTTTCTTTCATTTTCATTTTCTGCGTCTGACTCTCTGAACGGTCGGGATAGTGGGCCACTGAGGCTGGGCATAGTGTGCTGTCGTGTTGATCAGACGATCCTAACCATTTAGTACGGAGAAAGCTATCAGATGGACGATCCTAACCAATCCTCAACAACAAGAATTGAAGCATAGCTGTGATCTTGGTACCAATCCTCAACAACATGATTAGGCCTTTTAAAATTGTGGTGACGCATTCACTGGGAATACATGCATACATGTATGGCTATCGGACCATTCTGACAGCTTGAGATCATATTAATCAAACAATCCCAAGGCAACTGCATCAAGAGTCCAAAATAGAATGAACTAGGTAATCTGTAGCCTACATTTTTTTATTGTATGGATGTATGCAAATGGGTGCAATGGCTGGGGCCGTCCGTTGGATACATCCCGAAAATCTGGTGGGCCCCAGCACAGGTAACAAGTTGGGAGGAGGGGACTCTACTCCTGATTCTTACTGGGCCCACCTGAGCTACGAAACAGCCTGATTTTTGTCCAGACAGATGAAAGGTTTGGATGGTGCGGATTCCATATACACATTGGTGGGTCCCTATGCAAATCAAAGGCGGGCATCCACTCCAAACTTGTCCCTTTTATTTTGGCCCACCTGAATATCCTTTTGAGCTGATTTGTGAGCCAAGGAATAATGTGAGGCAACCATCTGTTGGACGGATTGGATGTTATGAATAAATTATGTTGGCTTGGCCGCTTCTGTCCCGTGCCACCAGAGCGCATCCCCTGGATGATTAATCCCAACCTTAGAACATAACACAAAACCATGAGTGGCACAGTCTAAAGACAGTTGAAGTGGAATATGGTAGAGCCCCTCACCAGCATACATGTGGCAGGGGTTAGCTACGAATCAGGCCTTCCATCTAGTGAGCCCTATCATGGATGGTCCGTGGTACAAAAATCATACCAACAGGGTGAATGGGCAAGATTTTATTGATATTGAACAAAGTTCTCGTAAAAGTGAGAGGTAAGATATCTTATTGGTGTAGATTATGAAACAAGTCCATACATGGTAAGCCCCATCATCTTACATGTAAATTGCCATGTTGGCATGATTGTAGCCCTTCCTTTTTTCTAATTTTTAGAAATAAAGATAGTTTTAGGGGTGGGCCACCAGTGGATAGATTCTCTCACCCTTGCAAAATGGAGATGTAGGTCAACAATGTATCAGAACAGAAGTTTCTGAAAAACTTCCAAAAGGTAAAGAGAAGTAATATAAATAAATAAAATAATCGGATGTGTCCAGAGTTACAAATAGACCCTGGGCTTTTTGCAATTTCGATTTTCTTTGTTGTCAAAACGACAGGCTTCCCGTTCCCCTAGACATTTGTCTTGTCTTGAAGTAGTGCCACAGCCTCTGTGGACTAGTCTCGTTGCAAAAGAAAATGCGTACCTTATGACTTATGTTACCGGCTGGGATGTTTTTCCTTCTTTTTTTCATTCTCTACATTTGACTGGCTCTCTGAGCTGCCCAGATAGTGGGCCACTGAGGCAAGGGCATAGCGTGTTATCGTATTGATCAAACAATCCTAACCATTTAGTAGGGAGAAGGCTATCAGATGGATAATTAAGCCTCTTAATCCAACAGGCTAAATAAAATAGTTATGATCATTCCCAAATTAACGTGATCACTCTTTTAAGTTTTGCTTCAATGGATCCTACAATTTGCATGGTCTGTGTGGTGTGCATGGAATATGGAACAGCTCCTCACCACCATTTATGTGGTAGGGGTATGTATGAGTTAAGACCATCCATCCAGTCACCCATTCATGGTTAAAAAAACCAGACCAAATTTGGTGATTTTTAGCCATACAACCAATGCCATTTAAACTGAGACAAATAGTAAAAATAGTTTTGATTGGACCATCATAATCCTTTACTCAATTGCTATGGAAATAGAGAGACCATTTTTTATTTAGGGAAAGTGGTTCTAATCTACACGTTTGCACTATGTGGGCTACGCTTTTTATTGATGTGTCTTCATCTAGAATTGTCTTTATTCGACCATCTTATCATATGATTGTGACAAGGAAAACTGATGCTTCATATTGACTGTGGGAACTGGTGTAATTAATAATTTGGACAGCCCGTCTTGCGGGTCTACTTTATATTGCATGAGATCTTCATCTTGAATTGCTTTGATTTTATTATCTTAACCATATGATCATTGCAAGGAAAGTTAAGAATCCTTATTGTTTGTAGGAGCGGGTTTAATCATCAATTTGCACCGTCCATCTTGTGCCTCTCACTTTTGATTGCACATATTTCTCAAGAATCACATCGATCAAATCATCCTAACCATCTTATTAATTGTTTGAAAAATGGATGGCCCACTTGATTATAAGAGAATTGATCTAACCAATATTTTAGATACACTTCATGTGGAATGGACGGTCCATATTGTATGTAAAGAAATGGATCAAGTAATCAATTTTAGATTGGAGTTGGGCTAGAAGGGTTCTTTTGAGAAGCTAGCTAGCTCCATTGCATCAATGGACTAAATGTGTTTCCAATTACATGAAATTTTGTAGAAGAAGCGTGCCTTGACCAAGACACCTCGTTCACTTATATTTGTTATTTTGCACAATTAAGCCCTTAGGCCCTTTTGCTATTTTCTCATTTTGCACAATTAAGCCGCCCTTTTGATATTTTCTCATTTTGCACAATTAAGCCATTAGACCTTTTGCACCATTAAGATTTTAGCTATTTTCTTGTTCTTTGCACCATTAGTCCCTTTTTGTTATTTCCCAAGCTTCCATTCTTGTTGTTGAGGAATGGAAACCGTGTTACGCCACAGCTTTGCACTTTTTTAAATGTGTGGTGATCCATTTAATGAGCAAGCACGCATGCATGTGCGGGTATCTAGACAAGCACTTTTTTGTATAGATGTATGCAATGCGTGCAATGGATAAGGTATGCTCTAGTAGAACTGGGGAGATGTGGGCCACGAGGCTTATGCATCACATCCAAACCGTCCCTCGGAAACATCCCTTAGGTTACCCACAAGGCTTGAAAATCAGTTTGATCTAAAAATCTGATGGGGCCATAGCACAGATAATAAGGTGGGAGGGGACTCGAACCCTTTGATTCTCACTGGCTCACCTGAGCTGCAGGAGTTCAGATTCCATGTATATAAAATGGTGGATCCCCTATACAAATCAAAGGTTGGCATTTCCTTTAAACTTGTCCCTCATGTTTTTGTTGAGAAGTGGAGCCACATCTGGGCCGCCTTCGACCAATTGTACGAGTTGTTCGACCGGTCGTAGGGGCCTGTTCGACCAGTCGTAGGGGCCTGTTCGACTCAAAGTTCAACGAGTCTTGATTTTTTCATGTTTGGGTCCTTCGATCAGTCGAAGGAACTGTTCAACTGGTCGTAGCTCCCTTCGACCAGTCAAAGCTCTCCTTCGACCAGTCGAAGGTTACGCAGATTCGTTTCCGAATTTGATGCGGACTGCGGATTTTGGTGTCGCCTTTCGCAAATGTGCAGAAGGGAAGTTACCTAAACTATGAATAGGGGTTCCTAGGGCTTTTTTAGGTGATTAGGAATATTGAAAAATATTTCTAAGGTGTGGGCTAAGGGTTTTCTATGCTCTTGTAAGGGAGAGGTTAGTATTTTGCCTTGTAATCTTTGTTTCTTCATAGTGAAAGTTTGCATCCGTGGTTTTTTACCCTAGTTTGAGATTTTTCCATGTATATCTTGTCTTGTAGTTTATTTGGATTGCTTTGATCTGTTTCTAATTTATATTCTTTTTCGTTTATCATTTGTGAGTGAGGCCTAAGATTGGATCTCGGCTCACTGCGTTGTTGGCGTGCTGCGCAACAACTGGTATCAGAGCTATTGGTTTAGTTCTATTGGGAGCGATAGCGGAAGATGGAAAAACTAGAATTGAGAAGTTTAATGGTTCAAACTTTGCCTTCTGGAAGATACAAATGGAGGATTATCTGTATCAGAAGGACCTCTATATTCCTTTAGGAGGAAAAGAGAAGAAACCAGAAAAGATGACAAATGATGAATGGTTTTTACTGGATAGGAAGGCTTTAGGAGCGATCCGACTCTCTCTGTCAAAGAGCGTCACCTTTAATATATCCAAGATGAAAACGACAAAAGAATTAATGGAAACCCTAACCACCATATATGAAAAACCCTCAGCATCAAACAAGGTTCATCTTATGAAACAGCTTTTCAACATGAAGATGTCAGATGGTGGGAGCGTGGCTGAACATCTAAACGAGTTCAATATAATCACGAGCCAGTTGGAATCCGTTGGCATCGTTTTTGGTGATGAGGTCAGGGCGTTATTGATCTTATCCAGTCTGCTAGACAGTTGGGAAGGTTTGGTGATTGCTGTGAGCAATTCTTCAGGGTCGACAGAGCTAAAATTTGATGATGTGGTCGGTCTAATTCTCAGCGAAGAATCTAGAAGGAAGGCATCAGGAGTTTCAGGTGATTAAGGGAATACTCTAAACGTTGAAGGAAGAGGAAGATCGTTGAACAAAGGAGGTAATAAACACGGGCGTTCTAAGTTAAGGAAGAAGTCCAAGGGATAGAAAGACAAAGACGAGTGTTGGCATTGCGGAAAGAAGGGGTACATGAAACGTAATTGCAGTGCACTCAAGAAACAAGATGGAAGCTCTCAAGGTTGGAAGGATTCAGTAAATTTGTCTGAGGAGAGTGACAGGGAGGCATTGATCTCGTCTCTTGATGCGATGAATGAGTCTTGGGTTATAGACTCGGGTGCTTCGTTTCATGCCACTTCATGTAAAGAAGTGTTACCTGATTATGTGTCAGGTGACTTTGGGAGAGTCTACCTGGGTGATGATGAGCCATGTAGTATAGTTGGAAAGGGGGACGTTCAGGTCAATTAGAAAGACGGAACGGTTTTGAAACTGAAGGATGTCAGACATGTACCGAGTTTGAGAAGGAATCTGATCTCAGTGGGTCAGTTGGCCGACACCGGTTATGTGACGACATTCATCGGTGATTCTTGGAAGATCACAAAAGGTGCCTTGGTGATATCTCGAGGTAAAAAGGAAGGTACCTTGTACGTGACTTCAAGGTCGTATAGTTCACTCGCAGTCGCATCAACTGGAGTGAATGAGCAGTTATGACATCAGAGGTTGGGACATATAAGTGAGAAAGGGATGAAAGTGTTGTTGTTAAAAGGAAAGCTACCAGGGCTGAAGTCTCTTGACTTGAAATTCTGCGAGGACTGCATATATGGCAAGCAGAAGAGGGTAAGCTTCAAGAAGACAGGACGCGCTCTAAAGACACATCTATTGGAGCTTGTACACACTGACGTGTGGGGACCGACACAGGTATCATCTCTTGGTAGCTCACATTGTTTTGTTTCCTTTATTGATGATGCTAGTAGAAAACTGTGGATTTATTTCTTAAAGCATAAATCTGATGTATTTGATGCGTTTAAGAAGTGAAAAGTTATGGTAGAAAATGAAACAGGTAAAACAGTAAAGTGTCTCAGATCTGATAATGGGGGAGAGTATTGTGACAAGAGGTTTGAGGAGTATTGTGCAGCAAGTAGAATCAAACATCAGAAAATGATTCCTGGGACACCGCAACAGAATAGTGTGGCTAGCACATTAACAAGACCATCCTTGAGTGCGTCAAGAGCATAAGGTTACATGCAGGGTTGCCCAAGACCTTTTGGGCAGATGCTGTGAATACTGCCGTATATCTTATTAATAGAAGTCCCTCAGCACCATTGGATGGTAGGCTACTAGAAGAAACGTGGATTGGAAAAGAAGTGAACCTTATACATCTTAGAGTATTCGGTTGCACTTCATATGTTCACATTGATGCAGAGCACCGAAACAAGCTGGATGCGAAGTCCAGGAGGTGCACGTTTATAGGTTACAGGCAACATGATTTTGGCTACAGGTTTTGGGATACAGAAAATAAGAAAATCATCAGAAGCAAGGATGTAGTCTTCAACGAAAAAGTGATGCATAAGGACAGTGTGCAAGAAAATAAAGCCGAGGAAGGGGAATTCGTAAAGTTAGAAGAGTTACCGGACACGGGTGTTATAGCACCACAGGATGATCATGCACAAGAGCATTATGAGGCAGAGTCACAGACACCGGTTGTGAGGAGGTCTACTCGGGAGAGGAGACCCATGGTCTGATACTCACCCTCTTTATATTATCTACTACTGACAGATAATGGTGAGCTAGAGTGTTTTGAAGAGGCATTACAGTTAGATATACGGGTTAAGTGAGAGCAGGCTATGGATGATGAGATGGACTCTCTTGAGTCTAATCGTACATGGGAGCTAGTCACTCTACCTAAGGGTAAGCAAGCTCTTCATAACAAGTGGGTTTACAGACTGAAGGAGGAGCACGATGGTTCGAAACAGTACAAGGCTAGATTGGTTGTGAAAGGTTTTCAACAAAAGACAGGTATCGATTTCACTGAAATATTTTCACTGGTAGTGAAAATGTCTACGATTCGCATGGTCTTGAGTATAGTGGTTACAGAGAACTTACATCTAGAGCAGCTAGATGTTAAGACAGCCTTTCTTTATGGGGACCTTGAAGAAGAAATATATATGCATCAACCGACAGGATACGTGACACCAGGTATTGAGAATAAGGTGTACATACTGAAGAAGAGTTTATATGGCCTGAAGCAGGCCCCCAGACAATGGTACAAGAAGTTCGATGGTTTCATGTCGGAAAACGGTTTTAGGAGATGTCATGCAGACCACTGTTATTACTTGAAGAAGGTTGATACATCATATATCATCCTTCTTCTATACGTTGATGATATGCTTGAGGCCGGTTTAAGCATTAAGGATATCTCAGATCTCAAAAGACAACTGTCTAGAGAATTTTCTATGAAGGATTTAGGAGCTGCAAAACAAATCCTAAACATGAGGATACAGCGTGACAGGAAAAATAAGAAACTGATTTTATCACAGGTAGAGTATATAGCCAAGGTACTTGATCGATTCAATATGGGAGGTACTAAGCCGGTTAGCACTCCATTAGCCAACCACTTCAAGCTATCTAAGGAGCAAGGTGCAAAGATACAGGAGGAATGAAACTACATGGCTAAAGTCCCATACGCGTCAGCTATTCTGAGTCTCATGTATGCTATGGTGAGCACGAGGCCAGACATTCAAGCAGTGAGAGTTGTTAGCAGGTTCATGAACAATCCCGGGAAGGAACATTGGGAAGCTGTGAAGTGGATCCTTAGATACCTGGTTGGTACTAAGGATTTAGGGCTGTGTTATGGTGGATCGAAAATCAAGCTGTAAGGCTATGTGGATTCAGATTTGGTAGGAGATATCGATAGCAGAAGAAGCACAACAAGTTATATGTTTACTCTGGGTAGTGCTGCAGTTAGTTGGGTCTCTCAGTTACAAAAGATAGTATCTATCAGCACGACAGAAGCAGAATATGTTGCGGCTACAGAAGCATGCAAGGAGATGGTGTGGATGCAAGGTTTTATAGAAGAGTTGGGTAAGAAGCAAGTAGATTGTAAGCTATACAGTGACAGTTAGAGTGCAATACACTTGGCTAAGAATTCAGCCTTTCATTCAAGGACCAAGCATATTGCCATCAGATATCACTTCATATGATAGATCGATTACTCTGGAGAAGATTCATATAAGTGAGAATCCTGTAGATATGCTGACCAAGACGATCACACGGGAGAAGCTGAAGCTTCATTCAGCTTTGATTGATCTTCAGACTTGAAGACGGGGAGGTGGTGTACTCCGGATGAAGAAGACGAAGGTTTATGACAATGTGTCTCCAAGTGGAAGATTGTTGAGAAGTGGAGCCACATCTGGGCCGCCTTCGACCGGTCGTAGGAGCTGTTCGACCAGTCATAGAGGCCTGTTCGACCGGTCGTGGACCGTCGACTCAAAGTCCAACGAGTCCTGATTTTTTCATGTTTGGGTTCTTAGACCATTCGAAGGAGCTGTTCGACTGGTCGTAGCTCCCTTTGGCCAATTGAAGGTTACGCAGATTCGTTTCCGAATCTGATGCGGACTGCAGATTTTGGTGTCGCCTTTCGCAAGGGTGCAGAAGGGAAGTTACCTAAATTATAAATAGGGGTTCCTAGGGCTTTTTTAGGTGATTAGAAATATTGAAAAATATTTCTAAGGTGTGGGCTAAGGGTTTTCTATGTTCTTGCAAGGGAGAGGTTAGTATTTTGCCTTGTAATCTTTGTTTCTTCATAGTGGAAGTTTGCATCCGTGATTTTTTTACCCTAGTTTAGAGTTTTTCCACGTATATCTTGTCTTGTGGTTTGTTTGGATTGCTTTGATCTGTTTCTAGTTTATATTCCTTTGCGTTTATCGTTTGTGGGTGAGGCCCGAGATTGAATCTCGGCCCACTGCGTTGTTGGCGTGCTGCGCAACAGTTTTGGCCTGCTTGAGTTTCCTTTTGGTCTGATTTGTGAACTCTAAGTATAATGTGAGGCAAAGCATCTTACAGATAGATTGAATGTTATCATGAATACATAACATGGGATTCAGTTCTACCTGTACCACTGGAGCCCATTCATGGATGACTAACCCACCTTTGGAACATGAGGCGGAACCATCACCCGTACACTCTCTAGATAGTTATGTTAAAGCCCCTTACCAGCATATATGTGGCCGTGTCAAGACCTTCCATCCAGTGGGCCCTATCATGGATGATCCATGGTACGAAATCACGCCAATATGATTAATGGTTGAGATTCTATTGGTACCCGACAAAATTCTCATAAAAGGGATGGCTAGGATATCTGATTGGTGTCGTTTGTGGAACATGGCCATACATTGTAAGCCCCATCTTTTACATGTAAATTGCCACGTTGGTACGGTTGTTCCTCTTTCCTTTTCTAGTTTTTATGAATAAATATAAAGATAGTTTTGTTAGTGGCAACTGACGGGAGACGGGTGTCAATGCCGTAGTGTAATATATATAAAAAAAGAAGTTTCTAAGAAGCTTTGAAAAGATGAAGGAAATTAATTTTTTTCAAGGGATTCTTGGCTTCTTGGAATATTACTTTTGTTTGTTGGGAAAATGACAACTTCCCGTTTCCCACATTTGAGCATTTTTGCCTGTTTAGGCATTTGTCTTGTCCTGAAGTGGAGCCACAATCTAAATCGGCTACTTGTCTTTGCAAATTCAGGTTTCCTTTGGAAAACAAAACCAGGCGTCTTTGATTTTCTATTTTGATTATAGGAATCTTTGTTGTCATGAATTTGGATTGGCTATTTTGCGTGTCTAACTTTATATTGCATGTCTGTCGTCTTAAATTGCTTTGATCTGATCATCTAAAGCATAGGATCATTGCAAAAAAACGAAAAAAGAAATTGATGATCCATATTAATTGTAGGAAGAATCTGCATCCTCTGCATGTCATAAATAAGAATTTTTTTTTTTCTGCATTGTAATTGGTTTATTTCTATTGCATTAAATACTGGATGTGATAATGTGCCCAGTTACATTGCAACAAACATGAAATTCCTGTTGGTTGCAAGGATATGCACTCTGGTATAAATGGGTTTAATCATCAATTTAGACAGTCCATCTTTCACGTCCGATTTTTTATTGCACTAGTTTCTCACTAATCACATAGATTAAATCATCTTAACCATCTTATTAATTGTTTGGAAAATCAATGGTCATATTGATTATAAAAGACAAATCTTACGGGATGGAATCTCCCATACTCTTCCCATCGAGAGGAATTGTATATTTATATATAGCAGTTTACAGTGTATAGCTATAATTACATAGATTACAATCTTCACATAAATGGAAGGAGAGAATGAATACAATTCGTCAGATCTGTTGGCGTAATCTTGCTGGCATCTATTTTTGAATGAATGGAATCAAGCTTTGCTGTCATCTGTTGGCGTAATCTTGCTGGCATCTGTTTTTGAATGTGTGTCCTTAATACGCCCCTGCAAGCTCATCGGGGAAGGGTGCACGTTGAGCTTGGACCGAAGATGAGAAAACCTTGGAGAGACTAATGCTTTTGTGAGGCCATCGGCTAATTGGTCCTTGCTTGATATAAAGCGAACTTCCAAAGATTTCCGTTGAACTCTTTCACGAACGAAGTGGTAGTCGATTTCCACATGTTTTGTATGGGCATGAAACACTGAGTTTGCGGTGAGATAGGTCGCCCCTATGTTGTCACACTAGAGAATGGGGCGCTGAGAAAGAAAAATGCCGAGCTCACGTAGTAGAGATTGGAGCCAGATAGAATCAGCCGTGGCAAGAGCAACTGCTCGGTACTCAGCTTCGGTGCTTGATCGAGCCACAGTCGGTTGCTTTTTAGAGCTCCATGAGATTAAATTGTCACAAAAAAAAATGTAAAAACCAGAGGTTGATTTCCGATCGTCGGGGCAGCCGGCCCAGTCGGCATCGGAATAAATTGAGAGTTGTGTAGATATGCTAAGCCGAATGAGTAATCCAAAATTAATGGAAAACTTGAGGTAACATAGTATCCTTTTCACTGTTGTCCAATGTTCATCAGTGGGTTTGTGCATAAATTGGCACACTTTATTTACAGCGAAGGAGATATCGGGCCATGTCAAAGACAAGTACTGCAAAGCTCCAACTATGCTTCAGTAGGCAGAGGGATTAGAGTATGGAGCACCTGAAAATAGTGATAGCTTCTGGGATGAAAACATGGGTGAAGAGATAGGCTTGCAATCGAGCATTTTCGTGCGACTGAGAAGATTATAAGTGCACTGACTTTGAGAATAGCCCCTCTTTCACGTGGTGAACTACAACGCCCAAAAAGAAACTTAGAACACCTAGATCTTTGACAACAAATTCACTGGCGAGGGCGGAGATCAATTTAGGTATAGATTGCGAGGTGGAGCTAGTGATGATTATATCATCAACGTATACCAGCACAAAGAGAGTAACCGAAGCTTGCTTAAATGTGAAGAGAGAAGAATCAGAGCTTGAATTGACAAAGCCAAGTGATTGAAGGTGCTCATGCAGCCAGTGGTACCAGGCCCGTGGGGCTTGTTTCAAGCCGTAGAGTGCTTTGTGCAGTCGACATGCATGATTCGGAAAATTGGGATGAACATATCTAAGAGGTTGATGCATATATACCTCCTCCGATAGATTCCCGTGAAGAAATGCATTTTGTATGTCAATTTGATGAATTAGCCAGCTTTTGGAGACTGCAATGCTTAGAACAAGCTGGATGGTTGTGGGCTTGACCACTGGACTGAATGTGTCGTTGAAGTCGATTACGGGCTGTTGGTGGTAGCCCATTGCAACCAGCCGTGCTTTACGGCGTTTGAGAGTATCGTCGGCATTGAGTTTGGATTTGAAAATCCACTTGGAGCTGACAATGTTTATGTTCGGTTGTGATGGCACTAGAGACCACGTGCCATTCTTCATAAGAGCTGTGAATTCCTCATCCATTGCATTGCGCCATTCATTATATTTGCTAGCTTCTGTATAATTCATGGGGGAGTCAGGAACACCACCTACAACCAAGAAGGACTGTGGAAGTGGGTAGCGAACTGTTCCATTAGTGAAGATCTTTGGTTTCACGATGAGGTTCTGGGACCGTGTGGTCATTTGGTGGGAACAGAGGGCCGGAGGTTCTGTAGCAGCGGCAAGCTCTATAGACGGTTGGGTGGTGGACATGGTTAAGGGAAGAGCAGGGAAAGGTGGTGACGAACCAGAAACAGGGACTCAGTTGAAGTGGGAGACGACATGCGATTGGATGGATTGGAGTGGGATGACGTCATTGCATTAAGATGTGAGGCAATGGGGAACATGTCGTTGGCAGAAGGAGATGATGTATGGGAGGATGAGTGGGTGTCAGTGATGTTGAGGGGAAAAGGTAGAGCAATAGATGGGCTATGTACGAGTTGATTGAGAGTGAGTTGTTGGGATGTGCTGGCAAATGGGAAGATGGTCTCATCAAATATAACATGCCGAGATATGAATATTTTGCCACTTGAAATGTCCAAGCACTTGTATCCACGATGCATGTTGCTAAGACCAATGAAAACACATTGCTTTGAGCGAAAATCAAGTTTGTGCTGATTGAAGGGACGGAGGTAGGGAAAGCAGGCACACCCAAAAATTTTAAGTAGGGAAAAGTTGGGGGTATGTTTATAGAGTTTTTCAAATGGTGAAATACCAAGTGAAGTTGTGGGAAGGCGATTTATGAGATACGTCGCCATTAAAAAGGCATGATCCCAATAAACATGGAGAACACTGCCATGAGAGAGAAGAGAGAGTCCCGTTTCAACGATGTGACGGTGTTTCCTCTCAACAGACCCGTTTTGTTGTGATGTGTGCGGATAAGTTACACGATGTTGAATGCCAATTTTGTCAAAGTATTTGTGGAGGGAGCGGTATTCTCCTCCCCAATCCGTTTGTACTGCTTTTATTTTGCTTTCAAATTGGCGTTCAACTAGTTTTTGGAAGGAATGAAAAATTTGCATCACATCCAACTTGTTGGGTATGGGAAAGAACCATGTGAATTTACTAAAATGGTCAACAAATAAGACATAATATTTATTTCCATTGGTTGACATAATAGGAGATGGACCCCATACATCAGAGAAAATTAATTCAAGAGGAGAATGGAAAATAGACTGTGAATCAGAAAATGGAAGACGATGATTCTTTCCTTGTTGACAAGTGGAACACACACCCGCCGTTTTATTTGATGAGAGTGGTAGAGAGAATTTGGAGATGAGTTGCCTAACGGTTGGATAAGATGGATGGCCCATCCGACAATGCCAGACATCAAGAGGAGCGCGGTGAGAGAGGAACGATTGGTGAGATGTTGTTGGTGTGGTTGATGGTGGGAAGGAGTAGAGGCCGTCTCTAGTTTTTCCGCGCATTGGAATTCTCCCCGTGGTTCTGTCCTTCACCAAAAAGAAAGATGGGTGAAACTCAATATAAACATTATTTTCACTCGTAAATTGACTTACAGATATTAAATTCTTTTTAATCTGTGGTACATGTAATAATTGAGATAAAGTGAAAGAATGAGATGGAGTTGAAATAGTGGTAGAACCAAAATTCTTTATAGGCAAACCTGCCCCATCGCCGACGTGAATTTGATCACCTCCATGGTATGGCTCCGAGTGTAAGTTGAGGTTCTATAAATCATTTGTGAGATGATTTGTTGAACCAGTATCAGGGTACCGGTTTGTGTCCGGAGTTGATGCGGGTGAGGTCATGTATGCTGTCATGGTTGGAGGGGCACCTTGGTACACATGATCGAAGCGATAGTAACACTGTATGGCAGTGTGACTAGTTTTGCTGCACACTTGGCAAGATGGTCTCTGGTTGGGGGGGTTACTCTGATGTGAATTTCCTCACCCACGTCCACCACGACCTCTGCTTTTGGAGTTGGGATTGTTGTATGATTGTTGAGGCTGTGATGAACGATGGTTTTGCTGGAATTTTCCACCATGATTGTGTTAATCATGTCGGGTTGCCACATTCACCGAACTTACTGTGGTGTCAAGAGCAGATTGTTGTTGCTCTAGTCGTAACTCAAAGATGAGGAGATGGTTAAACATCTCTTCGGAAGTCATTTTGTCGACTTGAGTTGAAATGGAAGTCACAATGGCATCATATGAAGTGTCGAGGCCTCCAAGAAGGTAAGCAGTGAACTCATGACTTTGTAGGGGCTGTCCAATGGGTGTCGGAGTAGGATTTCATTTTCTAGAAATAGTCAGAAATGGACATATTACCTTTCTTGGTGAGAGCCAAGAGTTGGCGAGTTAGAATTGCTCGAGCCGAAGAGATGGAGGAGAACATTTTCTCAAGGGAAACCTAGACTTCTCTAGAAGTTGAGAGACCTACCATCTAAGCGAAGATGCCCTTAGACAGAGAGGATACCAAGGTACTGAGAACAACTTGGTCTTCATCATACCAAGAGTTGAATTTGGGGTTTGGAATTTCTGTGGGGGCAGAGGTGGTGGCGGCTGTATTAGGGTTGGGTATGGTTGGTGGGGGGGCAGATATGGTTCCATTAACATATCCAAACAGACATTGGCCACGCAAGTAGGGGACGATTTGTGTTTTTCAAAGGAGAGTTATCTTTGGTGAGCTTGATTGTAATCAGACTATGGATGCTTGCGGGGATAGTAGGAATGGTGGGTGAAGCCATGGAATCGAGCTTGGAAAAAAAAAGGACAGAGGTCATGGTTTTTTCTCTGATACCATAAAAGACAAATCTTACAGGATGGAATCTCCCATACTCTTCCTGTCGAGAGGAATTGTATATTTACATATAGCAGTTTACAGTGTATAGCTATTATTACATAGATTACAATCTTCACATAAATGGAAGGAGAGAATGAATACAATTCGTCAGATCTGTTGGCATAATCTTGCTGGCATCTGTTTTTGAATGAATGGAATCAAGCTTTGCTGTCATTTGTTGGCGTAATCTTGCTGGCATCTGTTTTTGAATGTGTGTCCTTAATAGATTATAAGAGAATTGATCTAATCAATATTTTGAATGCATTTAATGTTGTACTAATGGACCATATTGTATGTAAAGAAATGGATCAAGTAATCAATTTTGGACTTGAGTGAGGATAAAATCCCTCTTTTGTAAAGCTAGCTCCATTGCAGCTATGAACTGAATGTGTTTGGAATTACATGATATTTTGTAGAAGGTGTTCTCTGACAAAGATATTTATTATTTTGTATAATTAGGCCCTTTTACTATTTACTCATTCACTTCATTATTTTGCACCATTGGGCGTTTTCTCTCATTCACTTGTCTTTGTTATTTTGCACCATTAGGCCCTTTTTTCTATTTTGTATACTTCAATTCTTGTAGTTGAGGATTTAAAATCAAGATCCACTACATCTTTGTACCTTTTTAATACTCAGGCGACCCATTCAATGAGCACCATGCACGCATGTATGGCTATTTGACAAAATCCTGGAAGTGGGCCATAACATGAAATTATATTGATCAAACAATCCTAACTGTCTAGTAGATGGCAACTGCATCGATGGTCAATGGTCCAAAGTGATCAAACAATCCTAACTGTCTTATAGATGGCAACTACATTGATGATCAAGGGTCTACTAAATACATCAACTACCTAAATGGTTATAAAGTTCACCGCGCACTTCAGGCTCTACCCGATTGTTTACAACCCCAAGTATAGAGTCACGATGTAGTAATAATCCCGGTACGACCGAAGTCGAATCCACAGGGACTGAAACTATGCATTTCTGAAATTAACTAGAAATAGAACTAGAAAAAGATGTGAAACTGATTCTGAAGTATTTGAAAGAGTAATTGTGAATAAAGTAATTAAAAACTAAGAATTTAAAGGTGAGAACTATAGTGTTATGGATCTATAATGATTAAGGAGCCTTCTTGCTTAATTCAAGTAATATAATTAAAATTAGAGTCCTATCCTATCCAATTAGAAAATATATTAATAAAACCAAATCTGAACTTCTATTGACCTAATTCTCATTGAAGGAAGATTATAATAATTGGAAGGGATTCCATCACTAAACATACCCAGGAGACCATAGCAAACAACAAGATTTATCAATCCTATAATTTAAAATTAGGAAAAGAAAATACTCAAAGTTATTGTAGATCTACTATCATTTGAGTCATAATAAACCCTTAAAAACTGAAAGTATTCCTTAAATATTAAATTAGAATTCATGAAGTTCAATATAAACATGAATCAAAGCAATAGAAACATCTCATCATGCTACAAGCTTCACCTTTTAACCATACTTAAGAGGTTTAATCAACCATAAACATGATTGGACCAAAGTCTTTTAAGAAAAACATAAATATAAACAAGAATCAAAGCAATAGAAACATCCCATCATGCTACAAGCTTCACCTCTTAACCATACCTAAGAGGTTTAATCAACCATAGACATGATTGGACTAAAGTCTCTTAAGAAAAATATAAAAACAACTAAGTAAGAAGAAGAAAAACTCTTGGCGACGACTTTTTCACCCTTTTTCTCCACTCCTTAAATTCTAGAAGATGCCCAGGAACATCCTAGGGAGTCCTATTTATAGTTATGGAACTCCAACTTTCACACCTAGTTGGAAAACTCTAAAAACCGCCTCAAGTTTACGCAGTTTGTAAAAATAGACTTTACTCTGCACAATTTCATAGAATGACTCAGAGTTTCAAAATATGCTTTTTTAGAATGATTTCAGAATTTCTTTTCTTTACTTTAAATCTTTGATTTTTTTTATTCTTCACTTGGTTTTCTTGGATATTTGGTATGTGAATTCTTCAATCTTGGTCTTCTAATTAAATCCATCCCTTGCCTTGATGATTTTTAAGTATCAAATTAATGCTTTTTGCACCCTTTTCAATCCAAGCTTTTAAATTCACCTTGCAACACAAACATGAGTAAAATAAAATATTAAATATTATCATGTTCATAAAACTAAAATATAAATGAGAGATAATATGCAATATTAGACCTTCAACACAATTCCCAACCAACATTTTGCTAGTCCCGAGAAAAGTATGTGAAAAATATTTTGAGAACTACAGGATAATTTCTGTAAGCTCAAGTGGTTTTAAAACAATTCAAATAATAGAAATCTAAAATACAACAATGTTGAGCATTACTTCGTCCCTGCAATTCTAACACTTGGTAACTTCATAATCAAGTTCAAAGCATTAATCCACAAATTAGAACAATTCCAAACATTGAGTCCATAAGTGAATAATAAAGTCTAGACTTATCACAATCAAAGGTTCAATTCTTCATTTTCATGATAGCATTAATAATCCAAAGAGAATTCAAGACAACTAAAACTTAAATTGAAACTTGCATTACAGTTCTTCTTTTAATTCCCTCTTTTATTCCTCCAACTTCTGATTTTTCCATCGATGGCTTTTTCGGTATGCCAACTTTTTAAAGATCTTTAATAGATAGCCTTTTCGAAGACAACTATTTTTTCTTTTTTTATAGCTAGGTACTCTCTCTCTCTCTCTCTCTCTCTCTCTCTCTCTCTCTCTCTCTCTCTCTCTCTCTCTCTCTCTCTATATATATATATATATATATATATATATATATATATATATATATATATATATATATATATATAGAACAGGATGGACAAATTCCTCAGGTTGGTTCCTTTCATGCTAAATAATCACCAAGTTAACAATTTAATGTTGATTGAAGCTTTAATGTGAAGGATAGATGTGACATGATCAATGTTTAAAACTCCTAATCATGGATTAATAATTCAAACTTACTTTGAAATCTCCAAGTAACTGAATCCAGGAGATATAAGTCATTAATATTAAGCATCTTAAACTTTAATTGTTTTTTTTTTTTTATAAAAAAAATTTGATAATTTTTTCTCAAAGACTAAGAAAATAACTGATTAGTTTACCTAATCTTTCATCCCCTACCTAAAATTTATATTGTCCTCAATGTAAAAGAAATAAGCACGTAATGTAAAAGATGCAACGAAAAGAAAAAGAAAAGTAATAGGAAGATAGTACCTGAAGAAGAAATTTTGAGGCTTTTCCAATGATCTCAGTACGAAGATGGGTTAGCATAAAAGACTTAAATAGACAATAAATAAACTATCCTAAACAGCAGAAAGCAAACTATCCTAGTCCTAAATCATATGAAAGTAATAAATTCTAATCATCAACTGTGAAAGCACCGGAAATCTACTTAGTCATGTATCCAGGTTCTTCCTCTAGCCAGTATCTTGGTAAATTTTTCAAAACATTTCTCAACCAGATTATTTAAAAGCCATTTTTGTAGTAGGCTTGGATGTCCTGGAGTATGAATATCTAGAGAAATTTATGGACCTCAACATAAAGTTTCCTTTTAACCACTTGAGGTGTCCAAAGTATATATGATTCACTTGTGATAGAAAAATTTTTGAAGTTAGTACAACATGGTGAATCAGAGACTACAAGTAGATAAAATTCAGAAAAATTCTCAGTAGGTGGTGTATTCTCAACACATTCCAAAGTTTTAGACCTCAGTTCAATTTTTAGTTCCTCCTCTTTTGATGGTAAACATTTAGGATCTATAGAAGGAGGGACTCTAGAATAAGGATACTCTCGGTCAGTAACAACTATCGAGGTATTGTCTTGTAAGGCATCCACTATGTCTTGTATCAATGGATAGTATGAAACCACCAAGTGCACCGAACAATCTTCTAAAGAGTCAAAGTTGTAAATGTTATAGTGTAAATCTAGCACCAAAAGAGTTGTTAAATTTTATTGTGACAAACCATTTAGAACTTGTATCATGTTTTAAGTTGAAGTGATCAGGCTCGTGTATTTTAAAGTTGTATATATCCTCGTCGAACTTGCCTACATCTTCAAGTTGAAGAGAAGATTGTTGAAGATCATGGTTTCAGGCTCAAATTCAAGAATTCAAATGTAACTCAAGCTTAACTCAAGTTCAAATTTGAAGTTCAAATACTGTACGCTAAAGACTCAAGAATTCAAGCGTAACTCAATCTCAAGTTTAAGAGATCGAACTCAAGCTTCACGTATCACAAGTAAACAAGATTTGAAAGCGAATGACATTTCAATTTATCCTACTTACAAACAGGTATGGATGACCCTATATTGACCATAGGTTGAGTCATATTCATTGTACATTTTATGTGGGTCATTTCATATGTTTATAAGTCATTTTCTCGATTAGTCTTAGTCCTTGTTCGACTAGTCCGAGTACTGGATCAACCAGCCTAAGAGTTTTCTCGACTAGTCTAAGGTTTATTGTGAATTTTTAAAAATTTTTGTTGGACCCTCGACTAGTCATGGAGACTACTCGACCAGTTGAGTGAATGGTGATCAACCAGTCGTGTAGGCTTGACTCAAAGTCCAGAAAGGTTTTTTGGTCTCACTCCACCAGTTGAGTGCAGTACTCGACCAGTTGAGCAGGTCACTTGACCAATCGAGTAAGGACCTTATCTTATTGCGCCAGAAAATTTGAAAATTTGTTAGTCCTTCGACCAGTTGAATCGACCCTTAGACCAGTCGAGTGAACAGTATTTTCACCTATAAATAGAGCACAAATTTCAGAGTTTATTCATTCATTCAAAGCTAAATCAAGACACCACTCTGAGAGATAAGTTTGTGAATTCATTAAGATATATTGTACTCATTTTATATTCTCTTTAATTAGCTTTTGTAATTTGATTTTGTGATCGTTATTCCAAGCTTACATTAATAAGGGATTTGTGTTTTTCCCTTTCTTGAGATCAAAATCAAATCAAGCTAGCCCAGGTTGATTTAATTAAAAGTTATTTAAACTAGAACATTTTCATCTGTGAGATTGGACATTGAACATCTTTGTCTACATCAGATTGGTTCTACCGGGCTTCTTCAAAAGGAGAATTTCGAGATAAGTATTTACAATTTTGTAAATCTTTTTCTAGTTTTTGAGGTTGTGTCAGAAAAATATCTTTTTAGTTTTGTCTGAGGTAATCCAGAAAATCTAAGAGCATGGGGTTTTTGCAATTGTGTAAGCCCAACTAAAGACATAATTATGAAAGTTTTTAGGTGAACCTTGGAAAACCTTTTTCATAGTGAACGCTAATATCCCGAGAGAGTGGATATTAGGAGTCGAGTAGTTGTGTGGCTATTTCCTAACAGTTGGTGTACGTACAAACAAACCACTATAATTTCTGGAGTAGTGGTGGATGATTGAAAGTGCTTATGTGTGTGAATGTTGTAATTTACTTTAAGCATGTGTGGTGAATGGTGTAATTTATCTTATGCACTTGCGAAAATGTTGTAATAACTTTGATTTTTTCCTTTGACTCTTTATTGGTTGGAGTTTTTGATACTTATAAACGTTCTAGTAAGGTTGTCTTGCCATAAGCCTTTGGTTTTTGGTGTTAGGTTGTCCTTAAAACTAAGTTTGTATCAACTTCTCAAGACTAGTACTTTTAAGGTTTCTATTTACTTGTGCTTCTTTATTATTTGATTGTGTTATCTTTCTTTGAATTCCGCATTTAATTTTTAATTTGACATAGTCCAATTCACCCCCCCTCTAGGATGTTTAGATCGACCTTTTCAAGTGGTATCAAAGCCTAATAGCTCTTTTTATTTGGATTCATTTCCTGAGCTAATCGATCTGAGCTAATAAGATGTCAAATTTTAATAGCCTCTCAATCACTAGACCTCCACCTTTTGATGGTTGCAATTATGCCTATTGGAAAACCAAAATGAGGATCTTTTTAAGGTCCATAGATGAGAGCATGTGGCAAAACACAATGACTAGATAGACTCCTACCACTGAAGTTCTAGGCAGCGATGAAACCAAAACTATGAAAGTTACACTTTATTTTTCATGGACCACACTTCAGAAAAATGAGAGTAGTGCCAATGTAAAGGCTTTAAATGCAATCACTTGCGTACTATCACCAGATGAATTTAAAAGAATTATATCTTATGATATTGTAAAGCAAGCCTAGGACATTCTAGAAATGACACATGAGGGTACAACTATAGTCAAGAAATTCAAACTTCAAATCCTCACCACTTGATTTGGGGAGATACATATGGAAGAAAGCGAAACTTTCATAAATTTCTATACTAAGTTAAATGACAGTCAATTCTATGTGGGGTCTTGGTGATAGTATCCCAGAAAGTAAAGTTTATGTAAAGATTTTGCGCTCATTGCCTGATAGGTTCAATTCTAAGGTCACTGCCATTCAAAGACTTCATGATACGGATAATATGAGGGTTGAAGAACTGGTTAGTTGTTTATAAACCTACGAGTTAAACTTTAAGGATCCTAAAGGTAAGTCCATCACCCTTAAGTCTTCTAAAAATATTTCTCATGAAAATGCTAGTAATTCTGATTCTGAAAACTCTGAAGATGATATGACACTATTAGCCAAGAAATTTTATAAAATTTTCAAAAGTAAAATGAGGGTACATTTTTAAAAAAATTCTTAAAAGAAAAGGACTAGATCTAAAACTTGAAAATTTATTAAAGAAAACCAATGTTTTAAATACCATGAATACAAGCATCTGACAAACAAATGTCCAAAGAGGGATAAATCTAAAAAGAAAGGCATGTTAGCCACATGGGATGAATCATCTTGCTTTAAAGCTTCTTCTAAGTCAGATGATTCTGAACCCGAGTCTACTAATAAGGTCAAGGCCTTAATGACTCTAGCTAGAGTTATTTCCTCAGACAATTGTAATTCAACTTATGATGAAAATCTGAGAAGCGACCCTGAAAATGATGATGATTTACAAGATACTTATAATGCCCTATACAGGGAAAGTTGTAAGATAGCGGTAAAACTAAAATTTCAAAAAGAAAAATTTTTAAAGCTAAAAGAAGATTTTTATAACTTAGTTTTAGAAAAATTACATTCTTCTGATTGTTTTGAAAAAGCTAAGTGTGAGTTAGATGTCAAAACATCTCAAGTTGAAAACCTTAAATCAGAAAATGAAAAACTAAAACTAGAAGTCTCTTCTCTCTTGAATTTGAAGGATACTTGGAAGTATGCCTGGGGTGATCCTAAACTAGAAAGACTAATAACTGGATTAAGAAAATGTGACGATAGATCTGGTCTAGGATATGATAAGAATACACCTCCTAAAAGTGTGTCCACTCCTCCTAAGTTTGTTAAAGGGGAGTCCTCTAACTCAAAAGGAAAAAGTCTGAATCAAAATAGTTTCAAAAATTCTAAAACTTTTTATGTTATGAAACCTAAAAGCAACCATATCAACTATAAAAATAAGAATCATAACCCCTTAGCTGAGAAAATTATGGATTTACTCAGGCAGCTTCTAAAATCTAACTCGAATGGTAGAATATACAACAACTACAAGCATAGAAAAACCAACTATACTCCAAAACCCAAAACTGTAATGAAACGGGTTCCTAAGGTTGCTTATTTGGTTGCCCACACCACTTTCAAGGCTTCAAGTCAATCAAAGTGGTACCTAGACAATGGTTGTTCTAGACACATGATGGTGATAAAGATTTGGCCACCAATCTTAAAGATATGTGGATGACTTAGTCACATTTAGTGATGGTAGCAACTGCAGAATTATTGGCCAAGGTACAGTTTAACTCTTTAATCTTCATCCATTTGAGAATATGTTGTTTGTAGAGGGCCTTAAGCATAATCTCTTAAGCAATTCTCAAAATTGTGATAATAAACATAGCGTCAAATTCACCAACCAAGGGTGTGAGATTTCTAATGAGAATGGTTCTGTGATATTAACTGGTCGCAGAATATCTGAGAACTGCTATATAGTCAGTGATTCAAGCTCGTCTAAGTTATCGTGTTATATGGTCCAAACTGATGAGACCGAATGATGGCATAAATGCCTATGACATATACACTACCGTAATCTTTATAGACTGAGCAAAGGTAAAGTAATAAGAGGTCTAACTAAGTTAAAGAAAATGGATAAAATTTTTGGCTAATGTCAGATTGGAAAATAAACTACAAGTGCTCACAAGAAAGTGAACTCCAATACCACTTCCAAACCCCTTGAACTCCTTCACATAGATCTTGTTGGACCGACTAGAATGGAGAGTCGAGGTGGTAAGAAATATATTTTGGTAATAGTAGATGACTTTACTAGGTATACATGGGTAGTTTTCATGAGAGAGAAATCAGAAACTCTCGATGAAGTGAAAATGATACTCAAGCTTATCCAAACTGAGAAGGAATCACATGTCTCTAAAATTCGTAGTGATCATGGTTCCGAATTTGATAATAGCAGTTTTGAAAAGTTCCGTAGTGATCATGGTATATCGCATGAGTATTCTTCACCCAAGACACCTCAACAGAATGGGGTAGTTGAAAGAAAAAATCGAGTACTTCAAGAAATGGCTAATGTGATGTTAAATAGCATGAAATTTCCTAAAAATCTTTGGGCTGAAGCAGTGGACATGGCTTGTTATATCATTAACCATGTTTATACTAGAAAATCTAATAATAAGACTGCTTATGAACTATGGTTCTATAAGAAGCCTATTATCAAATACTTTCAAGTTTTTGGCTGCAAGTGTTATATTTTGCATGACCGGGAAAATCTAGAGAAATTCGACACTAAAAGTGATGAGGGTATTTTCCTAGGATATGGCTAAATAGTCGAGCGTATCATGTTCTCAACAAGAAGACCGGTGTACTTCAAGAATTCATTAATGTGGTTATAGATGATTGCTTGAATACACCTGTCTTCAGATGATGAAGTTTCTTTATTTGATAAACCAGACTCTTCATCTAGTCAAAATGACACTAAACTGTGGTCAGTTAAAGACCATCCAACTGATCAAATTCTTGGAAATCATTTCACTGGTGTGCGTACTCACAGACAATTAGAAAGCATTTATAATTATGTGTGCTTTACATCCCAGATTGAGCCGACCAATGTAAAAGAAACTCTTGATGATGAAAACCGGATAATGGCTATGTAAAATGAACTTAATCAATTCGTAAGGAATGATGTATAGTGCTTAGTTCCTAGACCTAATGATAAACACATTGTTGGAACTAAATGGATCTTTAAAAATGAGTCTAATGAACTTGGTAATATTATAAGAAATAAGACTAGACTGGTTGTATAAGGGTACACTCAGATAGGAGACATCGATTATGATGAAACCTTTACCCCAATAGCTTGTCTTGAATCTATTAAACTATTTATATCCATTGCTTGTTACAAAAAATTTAAAATTTATCAAATGGATGTTAAGAGTACTTTCTTGAATGGTGATCTGCATGAGGGAGTATATGTTGAAAAACCTAAGAGTTTTGAAGACCCTAAACATACTAATCATGTTTATCGCTTGAAAAATGCATACTCTGAATTAAAACAAGCTCCCAGGGCATAGTATGAGAAATTAACTATGTTTTTACTAAGTCATAACTTTATAATAGGGAGTGTTGATAAAATACTTTTTGTAAAAAAATACAATGATCACATACTAATAGTATAAATATATGTTGATGATATTATTTATGGATCTACTTGTTCTAACATGACTATTGAGTTTGCAGATTTAATGAAGTCCAAATTTTAAATGAGCATGGTTGGAGAACTGAACTATTTCTTAGGTTTGCAAGTAAAATAGCTTGCTAATGGGTTCTTTATCTCTCAAACCAAATACGCTCTAAATTTGGTTAAAAATTTTAGTTTTGAGAGCAACAAAAATTTTGATACTCTTATGAGTATGACACTTAAACTTTCTAAGGATTCGACAGGTAAAAGTATAGATCCTAAGTTGTATCACAGTATGATGGGTAATTTATTATATTTAACTGTGAGCCGACTTGATATTGCATTCAATGTAGGAAACTATGCTAGATATCAATCAGACCTTAAAGAGTCCCATCTGATTACTGTAAAGCACATTTTGAGATGTGTCACAAGTTCAACCAAACTCATCCTTTGGTATCCTCATGATACTAATGTTCAATTAGTTGGTTATTTGGATGTTGATTGGGCTGTTAATATTGATGACCGTAAGTCTACCAGCGGTAAATGTTTTTATGTCAGGAACTGTCTAGTTTCATGGCATAGTAAGAAACAGAGTTTTGTATCACTTTCCACAGTTGAGGCTGAGTATATTGCAGCCGGTAATACATGCACCCAGCTTGTGTGGATGAAGAGGATGTTAAGTGATTACGGATTTGTGCAAGATTCTTTGGTATTGTATTATGACAATTCTAGCATAATTAACATTTCTAAAAATCCAATTTAGCATTCACGAACTAAGCATATTGACATTAGATATCATTATATTCATGAATTACTAGAAGATAAGATTATTTCTTTAGATTATATTCAAACTGAAAATCAACTTACAGACATTTTTACAAAACTGCTTGATAGAAACAGGTTTGCTAAATTAAAATTGGATATGGGTATGTGCAACATGATCTGAATTGCTAGTGTTTATTTGTATTATATTGCATATTTTTATTTTATTTATTTTTACATATTTTTAAATTTCAAATATATGAAAAATGTAAATTTTATGAGGTGCACGACTAGTCGAGTACACACTCGACCAGTCATGGCACGACCGGTCTAGTATGTACTCGACCAGTCGACCCACCCGGGTTTAGGGATTTTTAATGTGCAAAAAGCACTTTTTCTCCATTTTTTCATCTTCCCCAACCTGCCTTACCACGACTAGTCAAACCCACCTTCGATTCCTTTAAGGTTAGTGCATTTTTTTTTATTTTCCTTGTGGATTTAGGTTCTTTGCACTTCCATTTCCTTGATTTTGTTATTTATTTCAAGGTTTTTGGTGGTTTATTGGGATTTCTAGCTTAAAATCTGATTTCTTCTTGAAACCCATCTTTCCTTTCTTGCATTGCTTATATTTCTTGTGCTATGGAAGGTAGAAATAAGAAGAGAGCCTCTCGTGGTTCTTCTTCCCGTTCCACTTCAATCACGATGCGCCATCTTCATTCACCCAAAGAAGACCTCGAATATGTGCGAGATATTCGTCTTCACAACGTGTTTATTGAGCGAACTGTCAACTCAAATCATTTGGAACCATTCGGCATTGTTCCCCTCCTTCAAACTATAGGATAGGCTAACATATTAAATTGGAGCGGTCCTGCATACCATTCCATTGCACAGGTTATGTTTGCTTGTATAAATGACTTTTCTGTTGAGAATTTAACTTTTACTATTTCAACTAGAGATGGTCCTATTGATGTAAAGTGTCACTTGATATCTGGATTGATGGATATTGTAGTTAATGATGACGAAATTCTTATTTCTACTTTAGTGCTAAGACCTTCTGAGTCTGAAGAAAGAATGCTAACTAGAGTGTTACACGACATGGATGCTGATTGAAACTCTGGTATTGTGCTCGGTTCCGAATATATGTTACCTAAATATAGGATTCTTCATCGTATTTTCATTTCTAATGTATATCCTAGGTCTGGTAACAAGACTGAGCTTACTTCTTTCATGGCTCGCATCCTTCACTCTATTGTTACTGGTGTTCCTATATGTCTTTCATCTATTATATGTTATATTATCATTCAGTTTATCTCCTTTCGGGTCATACTGATATTTCATTTTCCTATCTTATGACTGCTTTAGCCACCCATAGTCTTGTGGCTATGCCTGTTGGAGAAGCTCCCATAAACATCTTCCCTTTAACAATTCGAACATTAATAAGATAAATCTGAGGTTGGCTCCTGGCCAATTTGATGTGGGTATTGGTGCAGCTGTTGAATAAACTGGGAGGATGATACTTTGCCTCCTGATGATGTTAATATGGATGACTTGTTTGATGAGATTGAGTCAGATTCCACGGCTGATCCTGACTTTCAGCCTTTTGACTTTGATGAAAGATTATGATCCCTTGAGGAAAAGGTGGAGGGTCTGCATGTGTCCCAGGAAAATTAATTTAAATACATGCACAAATACCTTAGGCGCATTAACTAGGGACTACATTAGATAGATGCCTCTATTCCTGCTCCATCTATATTTGATTAGCCTTTTATTTTATTCTGGACATGTATTAATACTTTCTATTCTTTGTGTGTTGGGATATTTCTTGATCTTTTACTTCTTGATATGTGGACATGCTATTATACCTTAAGTTGATATTATGATTATCATGATAATGCTCTTTTCAATCTTATTTTATTTACTGCTCTTATCTTTATATGTCTTTCCTTTATCATATTGTGACAAAAGGGGGGAGAAATTGTTGGAGATTGTGTGATTATGGAATATGGAATGTAAAATATTGAGATTTTTTTTCAGGTTTTGCGATTCACCTCTCCTAGATTGAGGGGGAGTAATGGAATGAGGGGGAGATGTGTAACGCCCGTGAAAAATCCATACTTGGGCTCGAGTACCAACTCGACCCGATATTGCGTAGAATTCATTCCTTTAGAAAATATGACTAGGTTAGCTAGTGCAACGTTAGAATAGCTAAGAAATGGTCCCTGATCACTTTAAATACGTTCTACAAGGCCCAAAGCAAGTGGAACCAATGGTGCTATAATGCTCTAAAACCTCGGACCAAACTCTAAGCAGGTTTGTTCTCTGGACCACTTTGAATCTTTGTATTGGATCTAGACCGCACGTCGAAAGTCCGATACCTCCTATCTTAGACCGTTAGAACCGTCTAGATGGACTTGACACTCATTCCAAAAATCAAGTCAAACCGATAATCACAGGCTATTTCATTGAGCCCGGACCGAAGAGAGTGAGAATAGGGTTAGAATTGGAATTTGAAATTCAAATCTGGCACACAATTTGACGCATCAGTATTGAGCGTTCTGACCGTCAGAATACAGCCAAATTACACCCTTGGATCAGGAAAAATATCTATTATATATCACGAGACTTATAGGCCTGATCTTGGTGCGATGACCGTTAAACTGAAACTGGACCGCCACGTGCGATCTGGGAACCCTACCGGTCTGAAAACTGGATGTGTGCTAGATCCAGTATGCATGAGCTTAAGTCCGACCGCATTTGGCCAGGGGACCTTCAGAAATGCCCTTTTGGACCGAAACGGCCCCGATTTGGTTAGGCACCAAGTAAACATTGTTCCCAAGCCTATTTTGGGCATGTTGTAGGCTATAAAAGGGGTTGAAACCCTCACTCCTCTCTCCCATCTGAATTTGAGAGAAGCCCTAGCTTGGGAGAGGAAAAAAAAGTGAGAGATTGTGAGAGAGTGGGGGAGTTCTTCCTGCCACTTGTGCTACGTGTTGCACGTGCTTAAGCAACACACCTCTACCACCTTCCCGGCGATTCCACCGCGATCTTAGGTAAGTAAATACCCTAAATAGTTATTGATTTGAGTTTCCCTTGTTTTCATAGCGATGTAGCTTATGGATCTTGTGTATTAGGCTCCTTATTCACCGTAGACGAAGCGTATACGCTCCGTTTCAATTCCCGAGTCTACAAGACATAAGGTGAGGATTTTAGACGCTTTGATTGACGGTTTACAATGCTTTCAATGTCGTTTAATAGTAGATTATCGACGGCATCGCCGTTTGACATGTACAACATGCTCTCCGTTTCCTGTTTCGTAAATTAACGAAGAATATGAGATTTAGGGCATTTTAGTCATTTGTAGGAAGTACGGTCTACATGCATATTTTGCCGACGTGATTGACATGGTTTGTCACCGCATTAGAGAGTTAGGAATGATTGCATAATCAGTTTGGCGAAGAGATTCGCCAAGTTGCGCACTTTGGGTCGACATACCATATGTGGACTTAAGTGTGTAGTGTATGTGTTTGTATAAATGCTTGTACTAGTATGTATTGTATTGAATGATGTTATGTAGTAGTTTGAGATTGATTTCATGATTAAAATGCTGACCTAAATGATTTCCTACATGTTGACCTTATGCATGATTGCATTATATGCATAGGAAGTATGCTTTGAAGATTTGCTTAAGTTGAATATGCATGGAAGGTATGCCTTGAAGATTTGCTTAAGTTGAATGTTATAACATGTGTTAACATGCTCACATGATGTATTTCAATTCCAATACCCTGGTATATAGTGTTAATGTAATTCTATAGATGTGTGGGACTTGACTTAGTCCAGGCAGTCGGTAACCGAGCGAATTCGTGGCTGACTGGTCATAGCCACGAACGACGCATCGATGAACGTGATTCGGGTTGAGAGTTGGCGGCAGTGGTTAGGCCACGCGAAGTGTTTTACGCACTTCATGTCGTTCAACTTAAGATGCGATCGCGCTAGTCGAGCCCGTCAAGTAACCCGACTGGCCGACGTTTGTTCACCTTGTATGTATCATAACTGCTTGAACCTAGGGTACTGAACTTACCATTGTAAACCCTATTAACCGTGGTACCTTGATCCACGAAGACTCATGAGCCGGGCATGGTGGTATGGGACACCGTGGTCGAGCTGTCGGCCTACGCTGGGGCCACAAACCTCCCCGTAGTGACCAGTGAGCACCTTGACTCGTGAGCAGATTATGGTGGTATGGGACACTATATTCTAGCTGTCGGCCTACACTGATCAGGCAACGAGCCCTTTGTAGTGACCGCGAGCGTATTCTGAGTCCACGGGAGGCGACGACCCTTCCGTGCAGTAGAGTACAGTAGGCCTGTATTGATAAGGTGATGGGGGAGCGGTGCAACGAGTGCGAGCAACAGCCCTGGCAGCCCTTGCAGTGACCTACGAAATATACATCGTATGAGATTACTAGGAGTGACGACCCTAGACAGGATCCGTGTTGGGATTGATACAAGGGAAGTACCTTAGTTTCCCAATCCTGCTGTTTGAATGGACTAATAACAACTTGGTAATCATTTCACCATAGCATTGCATGTACCTGGAAGATGTGGAGCACTCTAGGGAGTATGGCATGCCGCGGTCGTAAGATGTTGCCGCATGAGGGTGATCGTCGGTGAGGGCATACATCACGTCATATCATCTTGCATTAATAACAGTATTAGGATTGTCTGATTTACTGCTTTACTATTATCGCGTGATTGAATTGTGAACATGCTAATCTTTGCTCTATGATTCCACTGAGTTGATCACTCATTCCCACGTTACGGGATGGTGTTTGCAACACCCACCAGACCCTGTTGTAGCTGCAGGTGAGGACGAGATCCAGGAGGTGGAGCCGGAGATTGACGAGGACCAGGATGAGTTCTCGTATATGCAGTATCACGACGGCTTCCCGTAGGTGACCTGGATCGAGGAGACTTCAGTGGGACTATTTTGAACTTTATTCTTTTGTTTATTTACATGTATATGAAACTCAGAGATGTAGTCATACTTTGGAGACAGATGAGATTACTTTGTTTTTCCATACAGTGATATATATATTGTTTAGTCTTCCGCTTGCTTTTATCACTGGATCTGAAGTATGAATTGCAGTTTTGGTATACTTTTACTCATGTGAATGCTTTAAATCAGACAACATTGAATCATAACTATTTTTGTTGCATAAGTGACGGTCTGGAACTCGGGAGTTGAGTTTATACACGACCCCCGATTTTCAGGGTGTTACAAGATGTGATTCATATTTTGCATATAACTGGTGCATGATTCTTTATTGCGCATGATTATTTATTTAGTTTTATCACAAATTTGACAAAGAGGGAGATTGTAAATGTTATAGTGTAAATCTAGCACCCGAAGAGTTGTTAAATTTTGTTGTGCTAAACCATTTAGAACTTGCATCATGCTTTAAGTTGAAGTGATCAGGTTTGTGCATTTTAAAGTTGTATGTATCTTCGTCGAACTTGCCTACATCTTCAAGTTGAAGAGAAGATTGTTGAGGATCATGGTTTCAAGCTCAAATTCAAGAATTTAAGCATAACTCAAGCGTAAATCAAGTTCAAGTTTGAAGTTCAAATACTATATGCTAAACACTCAAGAACTCAAGCGTAAATCAAGCTCAAGTTCAAGAGATCGAACTTAAGCTTCACATATCACAAGTAAACAAGATTCGGAAGCGAATGATGTTTTAATTGATCCTACTCACAAATAGGTATGGATGACCCTAGATTGACCATAGGTTGATCATATTCATTATATATTTTATGTGGGTCATTTCATATGTTTATAGGTCATTTTCTCGACTAGTCTTAGTCCTTGTTCGGCTAGTCCAAGTACTGGCTCGACTACTCTAAGAGTTTTCTCAACTAGTCTAAGGTTTTTTGTGAAATTTTAAAATTTTTTGTTAAACCCTTGATCAGTCATGAAACCTTACCAGTCGAGTGAACAGTGCTCGACTAGTCATGCCAGCTCGACTCAAAGTCCAGCAAGGTTTTTTGGTCCCACTCGACCAGTCGAGTGCATTGCTCGACCAGTTAAGCAGGCTACTCGACCAGTTGAGTAATGACCTTATCTTATCGCACCAAAAAATTTAAAAATTTGTTGGTCCTTTGACCAGTTGAACCGACCCTTAGACTAGTTGAGTGAATAGTATTTTCACCTATAAATAGAGTATGAATTTCAAAGTTTATTCATTCATTTAAAGATAAATTAAGACACCACTCTTAGAGATAAGTTTGTGAATTCATTAAGTTGTATTCTGCTCATTTTAAATTCTCTTTAATTAGCTTTTATAATTTGATTTTGTGATCTTTATTCCAATCTTACATTAAGAAGGGATTTGTGTTTTTCCCTTTCTTGGGATTAAAATCAAATCAAGCTAGCCCAGGTTGATTTAATTAAAAATCATTTAGAACTAGAACCTTTTCATCTGTGAGACTAGAAATTGAACATCTTCGTCTACATTGGATTGGTTCTACTGGGCTTCTTCAAAAGGAGAATTTTCCAATAAGTATTTGCAATTTTGTATGTCTTTTTATAGTTTTTCAGGTTGTGCTAGAAAAATCTCTTTTTGATTTTATCTAAGATAATCCCGAAAATCTCAGTGTGGGGTTTTTGTAATTATTTAAGCCCAACTAAAGACACAATTATGAAGGTTTTAAGGTGAACCTTGAAAAACTTTTTTCATAGTGAACGCTAATATCCCGAGGGAGTGGATATTAAGAGTGAAGAGTTGAGTGGCTATATTCTAATAGTTGGTGTACACATAAATGAACCACTATAATTTTTGGAGTAGTGGTGGATGATTGAATGTGTTTATGTGTGTGAATGTTGTAATTTACTTTAAATATTTATGTTGAATAGTGTAATTTATTTTATGCACTTGTGGGAATGTTGTGATAACTTAGATCCTTTGCCTCTTTATTGGTTTGGGTTTTTGATACTTACAAACATTCTAGTAAGGTTATCCTACCATAAGCCTTTGGTTTTTGGTGTTAGGTTGTCCTTAGAACTAAGTTTGTATCAACCTCTCACGACTAGTATATTTGAGGTTACTATTTACTTGTGCTTATTTATTTTTTGATTGTTGTATCTTGTTTTCAATTTCGCATTTAATTTTTAATTTGACATAGTCCTATTCACCCCCCCTCTAGGACATTTAGCTCAGCCTTTTTAAAAGTATTTAGTTGAAAGGAGTTCATTTACCACATCGAGATCTATGATGATATATGCCTAATAAATCCTTTATTTTTTTCAAGAGTAGAAATGAGTATTCTCTCCTATTTTTTCTTAAGGTGGGATGAAATCACCATCGAGTATGTCTCTTCTTGACCTAAGTAAATATGTTCAAGCTCAACAATCAAAGGTTTTAGGTCAAACTTTGGTGTCTTGAAGCTAGACAGTAGAGGCATTACATCAGTTTGGGGTAAATCTTCAAATTATGGCCTCCACCAGTGAACTTCAAGTACCGACGTGGTTTTAAGCATGAAATCCCTCTCCCTAATTGTGTCATCATCCAAATCAGGGGAGTGGGCCAAACATGTCTCAAGAGGGTCAGAATATAGAGTCAGGAGTGCTTTATCTTCCACGAACGAGTCAATCATGTTAATGTCGTGGGCTTCATCATCATCCTCTGACCATTTGCTCATATTGAAAAAGATATTGAGTTTTAATGTCATATTTCTAAAAGATAAACTCATAACACCATTCTTATAATTAATAATTGCATTTGATGTGGCAAGGAATGGGCGATCAAGAATGACAAGAATTTGAGTGCTCATGCCCATGATGGATTAAGTATTTAGGATGACAAAATCTGTTGGGTAATCAAAATTTTCAACCTGGATTAACACATCCTCAATTATCCCTCTTGATATACGAACTAATTGATCGGTAAGTTGTAATGTGGTCCGGGTGAGTTTTAATTCACATAGGCTCTGTTATTCGTAAACCGAGTAAGGAATCAGATTAACACTTGCCCTCAAGTCAAGTGCATGCTTGATTCGGTAGTTCCTAATTACACAAGTGATGGTTGGGCTACTAGGGTCTTTGTACTCATGTGACACATCTTGCTTGATGATGACACTTACTTTTTTTGTAAAAAAAAATCTCTGTTGAATAGTCTATCGTCTCTTGGTAGTGCATAGATCTTTCAGAAATTTGGCATATGAAGGAATTTGTTTAACAGCATCCAATAGAGGAATATTGACCTTCGCTTGCTTAAACACCTTTAGAATATCTTGAGAATTTGATAGAGATTTTGGTGCAATCAACCGCTAAGGAAATGGAACAATCGGCTTGCCTTGAGGTTTCGATTCTAACCCATGTGGGGCAATGCTAAGTACATCATCCATGTCTTCTTCTGGGTCCTCAGACTTTTTAGCCTTTACCAGAATAGATTTTTCAATTGTTTTACCACTCCTAAGAGTGGTGATAGACTTAGATTGTTCCACATATTGATTTGAAGAGCTTGGGTCACTAATTTTGTATTGCGATTTAGGGTTGAGGAGCGGTTGGGCCAGAAAGATCTCTTTATCCCCAATCAAAATTTTTTTCTCACACCATTGTATGGCCTTTGAAAGGTCTTGAATGGCTTACAATATACTCTGATTGAAAAGCTCTTGATTTTAAAGGTGTTTTAAGACCGGATCCTCTTGAAGGTTCCCTTGATTTAGGAATTGGTTAGGGAATCCTTGAGGAGTAGTAGTTTGTTCATTCCTCCAGCTGTAGTTGTATGTATTTTAGGTGGGTCCACTAAAAGGTATTTAGCAGTTTTTCATGGCATTTAATTACTCATTCAGAATTTCTTGAAAAGCAGGTATTGTTGGAAAATTTTTAGTTGTACGTATGTTACAATCGTAAATACCGTAAACTTTCCTTATCCTTTTCCTTCTGAAGTTCCATGGACTTGACTCTTCTCGTGAGATTGGCTACCCTTGCACTTAAGTCATCTTCTTCTTTTAAAGCATATATTCCTCCCATTTCCTTTGATTGAGTAGTCTTAGAAGTGGTGGTTTTTGGAGATATGTCACATGATTATGCATTTTCAGCAAGTCTGTCTAAATAATCCCACACATCATTGACATCTTTGTTCATGAATTCCCCATTACACATTGTCTCAATTAATTGGCACATAGAAGATGTTAGTTCATCATAGAAGAAATTTGTGATGCATCACGTTTCAAAACCATGTTGTGAGCATGAACTGACAAGATCCTTGAACCGCTCCCAACTTTAGAAGAATGTTTCATCTTTCTTTTGGGTGAAGTTCATGATTGACTTTCTGAGGGTGTCGGTCTTATGATATGGGAAAAATTTCTTTGTGAACTCCCTTGTCATGTTGTTCCATGTGCCAATTGATCGTGGACGTAGTGAGTGCAACCACGTCTTGGCCTTTTCTTTTAAGGAGAAGGGAAAGAGTTTCAACTTGACCGTATCCTCAGACACATTAGGAAAGTATAAAGTGGTTATTATTTCATCAAACTCTTTCAAGTGTAGATATGGATTTTCATATTCAAGCCCATGAAATTTTGGAAGGAGTTAGATCACTCCTGACTTGATATTCATATGTCCTGTATTTTCTGGAAAAACCACATAGAAAGGGGTGCTCACCCCCACTGGTTGTAAATAGTCTCATAAGGTACGAGGCGAGAGCGCTCAATGCACCTCGTTCTCATCCTGGATTTTCTCCACCCTAGGTTGGGGTGGATTTGGAGGTTGATTGGTCAGTTGATTTACAGCCATAACTTCAGTTAACTCGGTGTATCTTGAGTAGTGCCTAATCTTGTGATGAATAGATAACCCCTCAACCAATCCTCTTTCACTCAAAAGATGTCGAGTGTTGTCACGGACCCATTTGGGCATGAAACACTCTTAGCCCTCAATTTTAGAATATAATATAAGCCTAAAAAGAAAAAGGAAAATAGAAATCTAGAAAGAGAAAGAAAGAGAATTAGAAAGAAGTTACCAAATTATAAGTTTCTATGTTAGGATCCTGCAAAAGAAAAAGGAAAGTAAATTAGTTTCTAAAAAGAGAAATAGAAAGTTTCTAAAACTAGAAAGATGATTTAGTTTCTAAAAAGAAATTAGGAAAGTTTTTAAAAAAACAATCTAGTTTCCAAAAATGAAAAAGGAAAGTTTTTAAAAACAAATTAAGAAAGTTTCTAAACCTAGAAAAAGGAAAGTGAGTTAATTTCTAAAAAAAGAACTAAGAAAGCAACCTAGTTTCTAAAAAAAGAAAAAGGAAAGTTTCTAAAAATAGAAAGTAAGTTAGTTTCTAAAAAAAAAAAAGGAAAGTAAACTAGTTTTTAAAAAAGAAAAAGGAAAGGAAATTAGTTTCTAAAAACAGATTAAGAAAGTTTCTAAAAATAAATTGGGAAAGTTTCTATCATAGAATTAGAAAGTAAATTAGTTTCCAAAAACAGAAAAGGAAAGTTTCTAAATATATAAATAGAAAGCTAAGTTAATTTCTACAATAATTCAGTAAAAACCCCAACCTAAAATTAAAAAGTAGAAAAACCCTAATCTTAAACTAATTCTAAAACTAGTTAATCTTAGAAAAATGCAACCATTAGTCCCTGGCAACGGCGTCAAAAACTTGTTCACAACCCCAAGTGTAGGGTCATAATGTAGTAATAATCTCGGCAAGAGCGAGATTGAATCCACAGGGACTGAAACTTGTACGTTTCTGAAATTAACTAGAGGTATAACTAGAAGAAGATGTGAAACTAATTCTGAAGTATTTGAGAGAGTAATTATGGATAAAGTAATTAAAACTAAGAATTTAAAGGTGGGAACTAGGGTGTCATGGATCCACTTGTAGTAATCAAGGAGCCCTCTTTCTTATTTCAAGTAACGCAATTAGAATTGGAGTCCTATCATATCAAATTGGAAAATATATCAATAAAATCAAATCTAAAATTCCATTGACCTAATTTTTAATGAAGAAGAACTATAATAATTAGCAGGGATTCCATCACCAAACCATGCCAAGGAGACAATGACAAACAATATGATTTAGCAATGTCATAATCTCACATCAAGAAAAGAAGATATTCAAAGTTATTGTAGATCTACTGTAATTTGAGTCACAATAAACCATTAAAAAGTATTCCTTATATATCAAATTAGAATCCATGGAGTTCAACATAAACATGAATCAAAGCAATAGAAACATCCCATCATAATACAAGCTTCACCTCTTAACCATACCTAAGAAATTTAACCAACGATAGACATAATTGGACCAAAGTGTCTTAAGAAAAATATAAAAATAACTAAGAAAGAAGAAGAAAAACTTTTGGCGACGGTTTCTCCACACTTTTGCTCCACTCCTTAAACCTTAGAAGATACTTAAGAAAACCTTAGAAGATACTTAAGAAAACCTTAGAAGATACTTAAGAACATCATAAAGAGTTTTATTTATAGTTGTGGAACTCTAACTTTCACACGTAGTTGGAAAACTCTAAAAACTGCCTCAAATTTATGTGGTTTGCTAAAATAGACTTCAATCTGCACAATTTCATAGAATGACCCAGAGTTTCTGAATATGCTTTTTCAATACGATTTCAGGATTCCTTTTCTTCACTTCAAATCTTTGATTGTCTTCATTTCTCAATTGATATTCTTGGATCTTTGGCATGTGAATTCTTCAATCTTAGTCTCCTAATATCCATCTCTTGCCTTGGTGATTCTTAAGCATTAAGTCCATGCTTATATCACCCTTTTCAATCTAAGCTCTTAAATTCACCTTGTAATACAAAACATGAGTAAAATAGAACATTAAACATTATCATGTTCATAAAATCAAGATATAAATGGGGGATAATATGCAATATTTTACCCTCAACACCTATTTATGGTTGAGCCTACAATTTGTATGGTTCGGAGTGTCATGCACATATGCATGCAGTTGGTGCAGTGGATGAGGTGGTGCCTCCCATGGCACTGAGTAGATGTGGGGCTCATGTGGTGTATGTATCACCTCCAATTGTCAATCAATGCATCCCCTTACATTACCCTCAAGGCATGAAATTCAGGTTGATCAGAAACTCTGGTGGGCCATAGAACAAGGTGGAAGGGGATTTTCACCTTGGGTTCTCACCGGTCACACCTGAGCTACAAAATAACTTGATTTTTATCTTAACCCATCATTTAGGCCAGATGAAAGGTTTGGAAAATGTAGATTCCATATACATAAAATGGTGGAACCGACGTAAATAAAGGATGGGCATCCCATCTAAACTAGTTGGCTGTGTTGTGGCTTGCTTGAATTTACTTTGGAGCTAATTTGTGAGCTAGCAGGTAAGTCGAGGGAACGCATCTAATGGATGGGTTGAATGTTGTGGATACTGGTGTTCTCAATCCGTGTGGTACCACTTGAGCTCATCTGGATGGTTGAGTGACCCAACGTTAGAACATGATGCATGATGCAGAGTCATCACTAGTTCATTTTGGAGATAGTTGAAGTGGAATGTGTAGTGCCCTTTTAGCGCCCCAAAATTCAAGGGCCAAGTAGGAACTCGGCTCTCAGATTCCCAAGTGCCACATATACCCTGATGGGCCTCATATACATGTAAATGTGGGTATCATGAAATCAAAAGGAGGATTAAATCAAACATTAAAACAACTGATCATCAGAGATTTAAGTATAAACCATTCACAAATCCAAGTGCTACTCATAAAATCATAAACCAAGGTAAACCCCATAATCCAAAAGAAATAAAATATCCATTAGGGACCTAGTCCCATCCTCTCATCACTCCCTAGAAAGGGTTGAGCCCTGAACCAGACCCATGATCATCCATCGAGCTAGTAGAGTCCGCCAAATGTCTGGAAATACGCCCGCTCCTCGTTGTCGTCCACACCGACATCTTCCAACACGTCTCACTCCAAGGTTCCTACATCTATGATAAATTCTGGTTGGTGTTTTAGAACACCGTCCTAGAGTGGGAGTGAGTAGCTTACTCAGTAGTACCATTAGCAATAGATCGTACAAATAATCATGCATAGAATGGATTTAGTAAACAACATACATCATAAATTCCTAAATACTCTTGTTAATGAAATGCATGGTTTATGAAACGATGCATATCTCTCACCACTAACACTCCCTCGATCGACAACATCTAACGATTGCAATGACCAACACTCCCTCAGTGTGACCTCCACTACCGAATTGCCAAAATAAGTAATGCAATGTTATGAGCATGTTAGTCGAGTTGATTAATTATGTTCATTCATCCAGCAGGTTAGGGAAACTGAAATACCCTTAGCAGAAACATTGCCTGAACTTGATCGTGCGGCTCAGGGTCAAAGCCGTATGACACTAGCAGTCTTTAGTCCTCGTGGGTTTGTCAATCCCATAACTCTAGGCTCATATGAAATCAATTAGGACTTCCACGTCCACACGCGGTTCCTTTGGGAAGGTTGTCACCCCCAGCATACACCAACAGTACGGGCACAATGTTCCATACCACAGTCCCTGGCTCATGAGTCTTAGTGCTCATTGGTCACTATGGGGAGGCACGTCACCCCAACGTAGGCCAACAGCATGGGCACAGTGTCCCATACCACCATCCCCAGCTCATGAGTCTTGTGGGCTAAATCTTATAATTAACATTGGGCGCAAAGGTCTCGGGGTATCTCGGGTTCCTACATAGGCATGGAATCATGGTTTTTTGAAGCATAACAAAATCATCAAGAAAGGATGAAGATCGAAAAATTAAACATTGAGTGAAGGAAAGAGAACGGACTAAGTTCTTTATTTGGCAATTGAGCGGGTTGCGTAACAAGAAGAGTTGCGTGGATCGCGTAACAAATTGTGGAAGTTACGTGAATGGTGTAAACAGTTTAAAGTGAAAGCAGCAGGTTTTATCTTTGTGCGGATCACGTAACTAAGTGAACAATTCCATGGACCGCACAACCAGGTTTGCTGTTGCATGGGTAGCGCAATCAAGAACAGAGAATGATCAAGATGAATGGTCAGATCTGATACAAATTAGGACCCATGGCACAAAGATCGAAGGTTGGCACATGTGGGGGCCTATAAATACCCCACTCCTCTCATTTGGAGAGAGAAATTTTGGAAGAAGAGTGGAGCTTTGAAAGAAGACTGAAGGTGAGGAGCAGAAGAAAGGATCAGTTGCGCGAGTCACGTAACCCGCCCACCAAGTTGCACTGACCGCACAACCCATTTACCAAGTTGCTCTGACCGCACAACCCATTCATCAAGTTGTGCTGACCATGCAACCGACAAACCGGTTGCTTGGGTCATGCAACTGACAAACCAGGGCTAAATAGGGGTCCAAATGCTGACGGAATTGCTGAAAGCATTCAAGTTCGATCTTCATTACTCTCTCCTTTGCATGAAAGACAAGCTCAAAAAAGAGTTTTGTTGATCAATTCAACATTCATCCTAAGTCCTTGGAGATGACTGAAGCAACTATCTAAATGCTGCTGAATTCAAGATTTGAAATATAAGCTTTGTTAATTATAATTTTTTAATTTCAAATAATCTATCTTAGAATCAAGGGATATTGAAGGGATGTAGATAAACTCATAATTAATAATATAATGATTATTCTACATATTCTCTTTGTTTCATTCGAATAAAATAATTTCCCCAAGTCAGATGCATTTTTTTCTTGTTCGAAATAAAATGGCGACTCTGCTGGGGAATTTTTTTAATTTTTACTTCAATAACAACATCAAGAGTATCATAGAATTTTCATGGCATTTTTGGCATCTTCTGACGCCAAAATGACGACTCTTAGTGGGAACATCCCCCCCTTCATCTCTAAGATAGATTATTTACTTTCTGAATACTAATTATAATTACATTTTGTAACTGAAGGTTTCTGAATCCAACTACAAATTACAACTAATGGTAACTTCCATGAGAAAAGTGAACTTCCATTTCACTCCGATCGGGTTCATGATAGAATACACGCCGAAATAACCCCCGGAATGCACAACTTGATTTCTTGCAAGCAAGAACAGCCTGACTCTAGTGACAACTGGGGTTATATCTGCTTCGCCGCAGCTGCCAGAAGGAGATAAGGGCTGGACTGTCGTGATGTCTCACAGGACAAGAGTAGGAAATGCAAAGAGCCTTCGAATGAATCTATCTTTGCTAAGAGTTAAAGGGCCTGTAACGCGCAATGCAGCTAAAAGAAATCCTGAACTCGCTCCCTCTACAATTTATCCTGAGTGAGTAGTTCTGCAGTTAACATCGCGCAACTTTCCAGCTTTGATCGCCCCAAGGGTCAGATGGACGAGAGAATAGAAAGGTAAAGCATTTGTGACTGGTTCACCCGTATCGGTATTGCCCCAAATGGGCTCACCAATGACCATATTACCTCAATTGATTAATAACACCGGAAGTATAGAGAGGTCAAATGAGACTCCATCCTCTCCTCTATTCGTAAGCCCTACCACGTCGACATACTCTCGCCCAACTCCAACTACAGCTTCGTCAAAAAGTGGAGAAGCTGCAGTGTGTATGGCCGAGGCAAACTAGGAAAATAGGCCGACTATAGAAGACCGTATCGATGAGATGGCAGAAGCACAAAGAGCATTAATGGAAGAATGCAGGCACCTCAGAGAGGCCTTAACGACCCTTATACATAATGTAGCTCAGATAGCAGTTCCTCCGATGATGGGCACAATGAATGGATAAGAAAATCAGCCTGAAGGCCTTCAACCACAAGGAGTAGGATCAAGATGGTCTGTTCCAGCCACGAGAACCATAACACAAGATGACATAAGACAAGTCATCGAAGAAGCTGTCAGAATAGAGAGAGTGTGTGAAAATACTGGCCGTTTCAGGTACCGAACGTCGTATTCAAGAGAGGTAGAAGATATCCCCTTTCCAACCAACTTTAAACATCCAGATTTTCAGAAGTTTAATGGGGAAGGATCGTCAGAAGAGTACTTAATGCACTTCATCACTAGCAAGAGAAATTTTTCTATGATACCGCAGTATTGCTTATGATTGTTCGGGTCATCATCGACGCACAAAGCATTCCGATGGTATTTTAGTTTAGCTCCAGGGTGAATACGTACTTGGGAACAAATGCAAGACACCTTTATGTCAAACTTCTTCTCTTTAGAGCGTGATGTCAGTATTACAGAATTGGCTTCTATGCAGCAAAGAGAAGGAGAACCGGTAGAAAAGTTTATAGACCGATGGAAGACATTGGGAGCCTCGTGTAGGCAGTTGCTGGAAGAAAAGGAATAGGTCAAGATGTGCCTGAATTCTATGGAAATAGGAAACGCGTTTGGAGTCACCAGCGCCGATATCAGAACCTTCCTTGACCTGGCCACCAAGGCTCATGCCTTGGAATTGATGACTCGTAAGATGCCAGTGTTTCACCATGAAATAGCTAGGAGAGTGCCCAACATGATGGCCGTAAATACCATCGATCGTGACAAAAGAAGCAAAGGTACAAGGGATTCAAGGGATACGAGGCCGGAACAAAAGGAAGAATGACACCAGTCAAGAAATAGATATAGTGGGAAAAGGCCCAGGATACTCAACTCTCATGAAGGATTCGCTTTCGATAAAGAAGATGTCATTCCTATGATGAACCAACTGTTGAAAGCTAACACAATAGAATTACCATAACCCAAACGCCCTAAAGATGTGACAAGAACCATGGAGAGGGATTTCTGTAGCTATCATCGCCTGGTAGGACATCCGACGGAGAATTGGTATACCTTGAAGTGTATAATACAGCGAATGATAAACAGGGGCGAAATAGTGATCGGTGAAGAAAAGGAAAGGGGAACCAGGGCAACGGTGAATATGCTCCCGATCCGAGAAAAGGCTCAAGATACGAAAGAGAAAGAGGATCGTAAGGCAACAAACAAGGTAGCGGTGGTTACACTAAGATCAGGAAAGAAGATAATACGTCCTATGAAGCAGAAGGCAGGGGTTACAAGAAAAGAAGTCATTGAAAGGCAGAATGATGATGATGGGAAAGAAAAGAAGAATGAGACGACAAAGGTGACTTATGATAGAGTAAGTCATTTGAAAGGCAAACCAACTCGATTAAGCGTCTACGATGCGCTTAAATTGTCATAAGAATTTCAACAAAGCTTGGTCCAAGCATTGTCTGATCATGATGTCAGAGAGACTTTGCTGGCAGAGATGGAACACATAGAACAGGATGAGCAAGAAAACTGTCTATCGATCGTTTCCTTTTCCGATGATGATTTGATCTTTGAGGTAGAGCATAACAGACCACTAATGATAGAAGGTCATATCTGTGGGAAGAAAGTTAAGTGGATTGTGATAAATAATGGGTCTGTAGTGAATCTCTTGCCACTCTCAATGTTAAGTAAATTGGGTTATCGCCGTTCAGATCTACGCCTTAGTGGAATGATGATACTGGGTTTCAACTAAGATGGACAACACACACTCGGCAAGATTATAGAAATAGGAGAATTGACTGTTGATGTCGTGTGCCATGTTATAAATGCCATGACGACGTATAATCTTCTTCTGAGAAGGCCATGGATACATCAATACAACATTGTACCCTCTACTCTGCATCAATGCATCAAATACTATAAAGATAGAAAACAGTTTAAAGTGATAGCCGATGCGAAGCCATATATAGAAGTCGAGTCCTTCTTTACGGACGCTAGTTACTATAAAGGGTTTGCTAAAGAAGAAAGAAAGAATGATGAAAGCAAAGTCCTAAATGACAAGCAAATAAATGTGTTAAAAGAAGAAACAGAAAAAGCAAGATCATCTAGAACTGCAGAAGTAAAGAAGAAATTCTATTTTGTGCCAAAAGATCTAAGACGACCAGGGCAACTGCAACTGACCTTATTATCGCCTGAACAGTTGAAATTTTTTTGGTCCAATTATACAATGCCATTGTCGTATGTTGAAAGGAATAAGCCATTTTTGATCACTCTAGGAAGATTTCAGGTCAAGGTTAGCGCAAAGCATCAGGAACTAATAGAATTTTATGCTACAGTGGAAGCAAGGACCGGAGAAGAGATCAAGAACAATGTATACTACGGTAAGCTGACACTGCAAGATCTTAAAAAATATAGTTCGGCAAGCAAGAAGATCATGAAAAACATGGGTTTTGATTATGAAGAACCCACAGGCCTAAATCATGGGAGAGGAATTCATATTCCTATTGGGGTTAGTTAGGAAAAGTAAAGGAAATTTCAATGACTAGGGGAAGAATCATTAGTAAACACGGTTACAGTCATGCAGTCATTAAAAGAGGATAAACACGGTTACAGTCATGCAGTCATTAGAAGAGGATACCAAGACAATTGAACACCCTGAAATGGCCCTAAAGCAGATAGAAGATGGGGGCAGCCTACAATAGATAGTTTACGAAAGATAAACCTGAGTACTGAAGAAGAGACAAGGAACACATTCATCAGTGTTGGTCTTTCTAAGCAAGAATCTGAGAAATACGTTCAGCTCCTCAAGGAAAATAAAGACATCTTTGCTTGGAATTATGCAGAGATGTTGCGCTTGGAACCTTCTGTAGTGGTGCACCAATTAAACATATCTAAAGAGAAAAAGACCGGTTAAACAAGTGCAAAGGTGATTCCATTCGGACTTAGTTCCCCTGATAGAAGAAGAAGTGAATAAGTTAATAAAGGTTGGGTTTATCAAGGAGGTCAAATATCCCAAGTGGATATCAAACATTGTCCTCATAATAAAAATGGATAAGTCAGGGTGTGTGTTCACTTCAAAGATCAAAATGAAGCCAATTTGAAAGATGATTTTCCTCTACTGATGACTAAATTATAGATTGATAGTACGACTCAGTATGCTATCATGTCCTTCATGGATGGCTACGCAGGGTATAATCAGATTAGAATGACACCTGAAGACGAAGAAGTGATAGCATTCAGGACTTCGCTAGGAATTTATTGCTATAAAGTTATGTCGTTCGGTCTCAAAAATGTCGGGGTAACATACCAGAGGGTGATGCAGAATATCTTCCAAGACATGATGCACAAGCATGTTGAATGTTATGTCAATGACTTAATGGTTAGGTTAGGAGATCATCGGGAGCATTGCGAACATTTAGCCTCAGTTTTTTGTCGGCTTAGAAAGAAATAGCTAAAGATAAATCTAGCCAAATGTGCGTTTGGAGTATCTTCAGGTAAATTTCTCAGTTTTATTGTCCGACATAGGGGCATTGAGATCGATCAAGGGAAAGTATAAGCTATTCAAAATATGCCGCCATCGAAAACACTAAAGGAATTGAAAAGTTTACAAGGAAAGCTAGTGTACATTTCACCGTTTCATTTCAAATCTAGCAGGAAGATGTCAGCCATTTTCCCATCTGATGAAGAAAGATACAAAATTTATGTGGGACCAAGCTTGCCAGAATGCATTTGACTCAATCAAAGAATTTCTAAAACAGTCGTCGGTACTGACAGTTCCAATAAAAGGGAAGCTGCAGATTTTGTATATGTCTGCGGTTGAGAATTCTTTAGGAGCTTTGTTGGCTTAGGTAAATGAAGTTGATAAAGAAACTGCTCTTTATTATTTAAGTCAAACTCTGATGGGTGAAAAATGCAACTACTCCCTGATTGAGAAAGAGTGTTTGGCACTAATATTTGCGGTGCAAAAGTTAAGACATTATTGTCTCTCTCACGACATAACTTTGATCTAAAGGGCAGATCCTATAAAGTTTTTGATGACCAGGCCAATGTTGTCTAGAAGATTGGCCAAATGGATGTTGTTACTTTCAGAATATACTATTATGTATGAGCCGGCAAAAGCGGTAAAAGGATAAGCAGTGACAGACTTCCTTGCAGCGCATCCCGTGGCAGAACACGAGACCATCAGTGATGACTTTTCGAATGAATAAGTTATTTTGGCTGAGTCACAAAACCCATGACAGTTGTATTTTGATGGCGCCGCTTGAGCATTGGGAGCGGGGACAGGAGTGATATTCATTACTCCTCAAGGCGACTTACTACCATACTCCTTCACATTAGGCACTACATGCACAAATAATGAGGCTGAGTACAAGGCCCTCATTATTGGAATGGAATGGCTCAAGAAATGAAAATAAAAATGTTGCATATCTTCGGGGATTCTAAATTGATTATAAATCAATTGATGACCAAATTCAAGGTGAGAAAGCAAGAACTTTTGTAGTAGTGCCAGAAAGTACAAAAATTGCTAAAACAATTCTGTCATGTAGAAATCAAGCATATACCATAGTCTGTAAATGCAAGAGCAGACACTTTGGCCAGCCTGACAGTAGCCTTGTCCTCCCCAAATCGAAGCCCTCTCCAAATAACTATAGAAGAAAGATGATTTTTACCATCTTTAGAGGTCATTAAAGAACTCATCGAAACACTTCCAGCATCGTGTTTAGAGATAATAACAAATGATTGGCGTCAGCCTTTCATCAACTATCTCAAATATAACATCTTACCAGAAGATCCAACATAGAGACATCAAGTCAAGCAATGGTCAAGCAGATTCATTATATGCAGTGAAGTATTGTACAGAAAATCTTATAATGGAATGCTACTACATTGCTTAGATGAACAAGAAGCAGGTCAAGCATTACGAGAAGCACACTCTAGAGAATGTGGGGCACATCAAGTTAGCTAAAATTTATTCCATAGAATACATCGAATGAGATGTTATTGGCCTTCCATGTTTAAAGATGAGAGAGATTATGTAAAGCGGTGTCATGAATGCCAGATTCACGGAGATGTTATACATGTTCCTCCAGAAGACCTGCATCAATCAGTCACCTCTTGGCCATTTTCATCTTGGGGACTTGACGTCATTGGTCCTATAAATCCGTCTTCGTCCAAAGGAAAGCAATATATATTGGTAGCAACAGATTATTTCTCTAAATGGATAGAAGCAGTTGCTTTATCAATGTCAAAGAAAAATATGGGGTCAATTTCATCCGGCATGCAATAATATATCGCCATGGTATTCTGAAGAAGATTGTTACAGATAATGACACTCCCTTTAAAAACGAAGGCATAGAAATGCTGTGTCAGAAATTTGGTATTCATCATTCATTTTCAACACCTTACTATCCACCGGCCAATGAATTAGCAGAGGCGTTTAATAAAATGATGAAAGTGCACCTACTAGTGCCCTGAATTATCAATTACCATGCGTGTTGAGTCAGACGGACTATAGAGCTTCCAATTCAAGCGCCTACCTCAACCGAATGTGTGAAAGCTTGCCATAGGTGAATCATAGCCTCACATCCCATGTCCCAAAACACCAGGTGATTAAAACCATTAAAAATAACTTAGAACATGTGAGGGTTTTTGGGTAAGTGAATTTTTTCAAAACATCAAAAAAAATCTATAAGTTTGCTTGCCTTGTCAATTGTATCGATACACATTTCGATATGATCGATCTGCGCTATCGATGTCCTCGACACTTGATCGATACTATCGATAAGAGGACTAGAAGTGTCCAGCAACCGCATACTCATCTAGACGAATTTATCGATATATCGATACACCTATCGATATCATCGATATTCAAATATTGAGCCCATCAGAAGTGGATCAATAATATCGACAGGCAGATTTTCAGTGCCCCTATTTTTTTAAAGAAAATTACTATGTGCTTCGACATATCGATGTCTTTCCCGATTCAATCTGAATTCAAACCTCGACCATATCGGAAGGCCATGATCATATCGATAGTGGGCACGCATTTCTTCCAGCAAATATTTCAGGTTATTTTTAACTTTGATTGGGGGCCACTTGAGGAAATCAATATTCTTATGTCGATGCTATCGAGGTCGAGTTGATTGGATTGAGACTAGACACAAACTGTCCAGCGAGGTTATAGGTAAATCTATACAATTTATCGATCCCATCGACACGACCTCTAATATCATCAATATGCAAATTTCAATGACATCGGTTGTTCCCCAATCATATCTTAAAAATTTGAAATATTTCAAGAATTATCTCTCTCATGCTTCAAATGTCGATAGATCGATCCCAGTATCGATGGAATCGAAGTTTGAAATCCAATGACATCGACACCAGTATCGATCCCATCGACCAGTTGGCAAAGGGTTTCAAAAGCATATAGCATTTGAGTTTGTGTTATCGAGCGGACAGTTAATCCCATTGAGAGTATACGCTCGATGATATCGACTCTGCTCAATGATATCAAACTCTGTCATAAATATAACTATTTTATATCTGTTGGAACCTTTTTCCTATATAAAGAGAGACTTGTCCATATTGCTGGTAGAGAAAGAAGAGAGTGCTTTTGTGGTTTTACCTTTAGATCATATACCCAAAGCCCTTTGTCTCACGGGAGTTCATCCTCCAATCCACCCTCATCATTGACATCTAATAGAGTGGATTGGGGAATGAACTTTCCCATTCAAGGATCTTTCAGCTACCATCTTAATGTTAATTCATTAAGCTGGGATGCCTTGAATGCTTAGATGATTAGAATTGCTCTATCTCCTTTATAGAAAAATATTTAGAGAGTAGGATTCCATCATAACCTTGACCCAACCTGTAGGCTTATATTGGTACATCATTTGTTACGGATCAAGGGAGCTGAAGACTCATCCTCAACAAGGAGGAGATCTTTGCCACTGCGCTAAATGAGACTCATCAACTTATCTATAAGTATCTAGAGTCCAGAGGATCCTTTGATCATTCCTTTGTAGGATTAGGTCTAAGGTGTTTCTCACCCTTGAAGTCCTCAAGGAGGCCTCCAGTGGGAGTGTACGTGGTGGGTGCGTTGTGTGGACCCTTGCTCTGTGGAGAGCATAAACAACTGGTTTGAGGTGAACCTGTAAAACCTTCAGTTTAAGGTGAACCAGGTAAAACCTTGGGTTTTGAGGTGAACCGAGTGAAACCTCTGTTAGGATTTTAGGGAAGATCCTTGGCCAGTGTGCCTAAATGTGGGTGCGATGTGTTGACCCTTAATTGTGAAAGCATAACAGTCAGCCTCAGTGTAGGTTGTAAAGGTTGAAGGTGAACCTGATTTAAAACCTTGGGTTAGAGGTGAACCATGTGAAACCTCCTTAGTGAAATCTGGTACACTCAAGGGTTGAGTGTAGTTACCGGGAGTGGAGTAGACAAGTAGTCGAACCACTATAAAAATGACCGTATTTACGATTGCTATTTCTTTGTTTGTGTGATTTTCTTTATTATTTCAATATCTGAATATTTGAGATCACACCTCACACACATACATAGTCATATCCATCATAAACTAGTTTGCATTTTGTTCACTTCTTAAATAGTTTGTGATTGGATCCTCTACCAAGTTTGGAAACCAGTAGAGTTACATTTGAGTAATCCTGTTAATTGTCTATCTGATAGGATTAGTGTAATAGGATTTTTTAAATACATTGTAAAACTTTAAAAAGTCCTATTCACCCCCCTCTAGGATATATTAGCATATTCCTACTTCAACTCAAGCGGTCTTCACCGCTATTCAATTGGTATCAAAGCGGGTCTCTCTTTAAGGGCTTTACCACCTAGAGAGTGATCTTGACAGAAGTTTAGGAATATGGCTAAAGGAGAGGGCTCATCAACCACTAGACCTCCAGTATTTAATGGTTCAAATTATGCATACTGGAAGGCTAGAATGCACTACTTCCTGAGATTTTGGATCATGATATTTGGGATGTTGTTGAAAAGGGTTATATGGTACCATCTGAACAGATCATAATTGAAGATGAAACTACCATCACTAAACCCAAATCCAAAGAAAAGTGGACGACGTTCGATAAAGAACAATGAACTGCTGAAGCAAAAGCAATGAACGCCATCTACCGCGTCGTGTCTCAAGATATATTTAATCAGATAAGTATGTGTGAGACATCCAAGGAAACATGGGATCTACTGGAAACAACCCACGAAGGCACAAGCACTGTGAAGATGTCTAAACTACAACTTCTAACTTCACAGTTCGAAAATCTCAAGATGGAAGGGCATGAGACATTTATGTAGTTTTTTACCTAGTTGAATATTATTTGTAACTCCATGGGTGGATTGGGATAGAAAGTTCCGGTACCAAAAATATGTAGGAAAATCTCAAGATCCCTACTTGAACGGTTTAATCCCAAAGTAACAACAATTGAGGAGTATAGAAATATTGATGAAATGAAAGTAGAAGAACTGGTAGGTTCCCTACAAAATTTTGAACTACATTTCACACAATCCCAAAAATCCAAAAACACTATCCTAAAAACTTCTAAGAAAACAAAACATGAGGATAGTAAGAGTGACAAAGAAGATGAATATAAGGAAGTGGCTTTGCTGGCATAAAAATTCAAAAGATTCTTTCAGAAGAATCGTGGCCATCCTTCTAGTGGAAGAAAGGTGAATAACGAACCTTCTATAGAAAAATTTGATAAAAGAACCAAAGAACCACAATGTTATGCCTGTCATGAATATGAAAACCTGTCTACTGAATGCCCAAACAGAAAAACCAAGGGCAAGGCAATGGCCGCTACGTGGGATGATACAGAAGAGTCAAATTCAGATTTCAGTGACTCAGAGAGTGATGGAGATCAAAAATCACTGAAAATACTTATGGTCTCCACTACTCCAATCATTCCCAGTGAATCTGAGAACGAAAAAGAACAACAAGCCACCGAATCAACTCCGTCTGATAATGAGGAAACTGAAGAGGATAAATTGTAAGTTGCCTATAATCAACTATACATCCACAGCATCGAGGTTGTTAAATGACTTGGTATATCTGAAAATAAAAAGGGATTGCTGCAAAAGGATTTGGATAAGACTCTAGAAATGAATACACATCTAATCAATGACTTGCAGCAACATCATTCAGATAATGATAGACTTAAGAGAATTAATTCCTTTCTTAAATTCAAATCCAAAAAACTAAACAAACAGGTTGAGCAGTTAAAAGATGAAAATATACTCCTTCAAAATAAAAATCACACACTCTTGTTTGGTTTGGAAGAATCCAGAAGAATTGCCAAGCTAAATTGTAAGTTTTCCCAAAGTGGAGAGAAGCTAGAGAAACTGTTGGGAATGGGAAAACCTAGGAAGGATAAAGGTGGGCTAGGATATGAAAAATATAAATCAAAGACTGGTTGTGCAGCTCCTAGAACTGAAAAATTTACTGCCTCTAGAAGCAAAACCAGAAAGACTCCAGTATGTCATGTGTGTGGTGATGTCGGTCATTATGAGTTTGAATGCTTAACACCTAGATGAACTTTATGTAACTCTGATCAAAACCACATTGGTATATTCAAATCTATCATAGAAACTCAGAATGTTAAAAGTCCACCTAGGAGAAGCACTTATCCATCACCACCTAAAGAAAAACACAGAGTAAATAAGTATGCCTCAAAATGAGTAATTAAAGAAAAGAAAAATTGTCTTGCTACTCACTCAAATCAGTTATCAGGCAATGACACCAAGTGGTATCTAGATAGTAGTTGCTCAAGGCATGTCACAGGTGATAAAAACCTTCTGTCAAAATATCAAAATTTGTACAATGGGTTAGGCACCTACAGAGATGGAACCACTGCTGAAGTAATTGGACAAAGTATCATAAAAGGGACTAATCTGCTTACAAATGAGAATGCTTTCTACATAAAAGGCTTGGCACATAATCTCTTAAGTATATATTAGATCTGTGATAATGGGCATGTGGTCATTCAACAAACAAGAATGCGAGATCCTAGATCAATTAGGAAAACTAATTATGAAGGGTCTTCGCACAAATAACCACTGTTATATTATTATAGGAAAAGAAATGAGTGATATTGAGGAACACTGAGAATGAACAAACTCGTTTAGATCATACATCAAGATCTGAACATGTGCTAAAATGAGAATTTTTGGCTAAGCTTTCAATGATTACATCTGAGGTTGCACACCTCGAACTTTTTGTATATAACATCATCATGTTTATAATTTTTGAGTTGTACAGAACTTGTACAAAATTTTGTGATTTATACTGATTAAATCAAGATATGCTTAAAGGTGTGTCGAAATGGTGAAAATCCTGAAAAATACTCACCGTTGATATGTTCATGGATTCTCGATTATATCGATCAAAGTCGACATTATCGACTTCTTTTCAGAATTTGAAAAGTCATGAAGATGAAAAAGATTATCGAAGACATCGTCGATAACATCGGACAACATATCTCGATATCATCGGAACACTAGTAGATGATATCAAAATTTACTGCCCAATAAAAGGCTGTTGAGCGAAAATTTTACTTTTACAGTAGCCAGTCCGGTCTCGCTACCCTAATTTTTTTTGGTTAATCCACTTGGAGTCTTGATGAAATCTCCACATCCAAATGAAGCTAGGAAGATGGTTAAAGGAAACGGTAAGGCTTTCTCATCTGCAAAATCTTCCAAGATTAAGAAAGGAAAAAATACTAGACCACCTTAAAATCAATCAGATTGGGTACAAGTTACGATTGTCGACTGTACTATTCTCTCTAGTGTTGTCAAGCCTATGGGGTGGATCTCATGATGGAGAGTATTGGGTGGAAGAATATGCTTGGGCGGTCCATATCAGTTTGAAATGATCCAGCAGTTCTTTAACTGTTGTCATGTTGTCCAAGTTTATCCACCATGTATGCGTCTAGAATTCATGCAACACACCAAGAGAATTACTCCAACAGTTCTTAGTCATGTTCTAAACATTGAGGTGACATAAATCCCTGTCACTAGTAGAAATCTAAATGAATTGGGAAGATGGGGGGAAAATTACTCGAGCACTGTGACAGGGTATGACAATTCTTAGAAATGATGACAATATCCTTCAGGTTAAACATCTAAAAACCTTGTTTCGACTCCTTCATAGTATTTTCAGCACGAATGTGTACCCATGTGATGCTAATAACACATACTTGAGCCCCTTTATGCTCAATGTCTTGTATGATGTTTATCAAGAGGTCCTTGTATGTTTACCTACTCTCATTCTAAATCAGCTAATTAAGGTAGTCAAAAGTGACCATCTTTAAATACTACCCTTTTTGTCCCTTGTTTGCAAGCTTGCACACTGGGCAGGACTGCCGAAAATAATAGATAAGGTATATCCTGAAGTATGGTTCGACCATGATGTAGCTCTGTCTCATCTAAGAATCCTCCACCTATTGGAGAGAATGGTCCCGTACCTAAAGAAGAAACTCTCTGAGGATCTAACCGAACTCCTGAATATAGTCCTGCATCTATCACTAATCGTCAACGTCATGTACTTGAGCGCCAATTTTTAAACAATCTCATTGGAATTGATGAGGGGCTCCATCACTGTGAGCAACGACCGTCAGAAATAGAAAATAAGATGGAAACTCTCCAACATTCTGTGCAACAGATTCTTTAGCTACTAACCACTGGGGGGCGTTCTATGTGTTAAAAGAAGACCATTTTGGAAGAAAAGTGTGTCTAGTTATAAACACTAGTATTTTTTTTGTATTCATTCCTGTTTATTCATTTTGGGTATCCCTACATGGGCTTGATATCTCTGTCTAATGGTTAGTAGCCTACTGCTATCTGGGGCAGTACGTATTTTTGAATGATGAATGTTTTGTTGAATATGACTGCATATAATTCTATTCTTACTGCCATAGTGATATATGACATCCCCTGGCTTATATAGTCTCTGATATGGAATGCATGTGATTTTCATGATTATCTTATCTGATTTTGTCAAGTTTTATTTCATACATTCATACTACCTGCCAATGATGTATGCTTAACACTATTGAAAATCTTTATACATCTATATCTCTGGTTCTCCCATATGCTTCTTACACTTCAGTCAGTATCTACTGCTTTATCTTTGTCAATAACTGACAAAAGGGGGGAGAAAGTTAAAACACCCTGTGTGAAAAATTAGATATTTACTCTTATATGTAGCATGCGTAAGGGGGAGTAGCTGCACTAAGAAGGGGGGAGCAAATACTAGTTCTGTACATGGGATCATTAGAATTTGTAAAATTGTGTAAATTGCATGTACACACAATTTAGGATGTGTATGTCTAGATATTACCCTAGGGTGTTTTGGTATTTTGTCATGTAATTGACAAAGGGGGAGATTGAAAGTGCACCTGCTAGTGCCCTGGTTTGTCAATTACCGCGTGTGTTAAGTCTGTCGAACTAAAGAGCTTCCAATTCAAGCGCCTGCCTCAACTGGATGTGTGGAAGCTCTCCACAGGTAAATTATAGCCTCACATCCCATGTCCCAAAACATCAGGTGATTAAAACCCTTAAAAATAACTTAGAACATATGAGGGTTTTTGGGTAAGTGAACTTTTTCAAAACATCATAAAAATCTCTAAGTTTGCTTACCCTGTCGATTGTATCGATACACATTTCGATATGATCGACCTACGCTGTCGATGTCCTCGACACTTGATCGATGCTATCAATAAGAGGACTAAAAGTGTCCAGCAATCGCATACTCATGTGGACGGATTTATCGATATATCGATACACCTATCGATATCATCGATATTCAAATATCGAGCCCATCGGAAGTGGCTCGATAATATCGACAGGTAGATTTTCGACGCTCCTATTTTTTAAAGAAAGTCACTATGTGCTTCGATATATCGATGTCTTTCCCGATTCAATTTGAATTCAAACTTGGATCATATCGGAAGGTCATCGATCATATTGATAGTGGGTGCGCATTTCTTCTAGCAAATACTTCAGGCTGTTTTTAACTTTGATCGAGGGCAACTCGAGGAAATCAATATTCTTATGTCGATGCTATCGAGGTCGAGTCAATTGGATCGAGACTGGACACAAACTATCTAGCGAGCTTATAAGTAAATCTATAGAATTTATTGACCCCATCAACACGACCTCCGATATCATCGATATGCAAATTTCAATGACATCGGTTGTTCCCCAATCATATACTAAAAACTTGAAATATTTCAAGACTTGTCTCTCTCATGCTTCAAATGTCGATAGATCGATCCCAGTATTGATGGAATCGGAGTTCGAAATCTGATGACATCGACACCAGTATCGATCCCATCAACCAGCTGAAAAAGGGTTTCAAAAGCGTATGACATTTGAGTTTGTGTTATTGAGCGGATAGTCGATCCCATCGAGAGTATACGCTCGATGATATCGACCCTACTCGATGATATCAAACTCTTTCATAAATATGACCATTTTATATCCGTTGGAACCTTTTTCCTATATAAAGAGAGACCTGTCCATATTGCTGGTAGAGAAAGAAGAGAGTGCTTTTGTGTGTTTTACCTTTAGATCATATACCCAAAGCCCTTTCTCTCACGGGAGTTCATCCTCCAATCCATCCTCATCATTGACATCTAATAGAGTGGATTGGGGAATGAAATTCCGCATTTAAGGTCCTTCAGCTACCATCTTAATGGCAATTCATTAAGTTGGGTTGCCTTGAATGCTTAGATGATTGAAATTACTCTATCTCCTTTATAGGAAAACATTTAGAGAGTAGGATTCCATCATAACCTTAACCCAACCTGTAGCCTTATATTGGTACATCATTTGTTGTTGATCAAGAGAATTGAAGACTCTTCGTCAACAAGGAGGAGATCTTTTCCATTTCACTAAATGGAACTCATAAACTTATCTGTAAGTATCTAGAATCCAGAGGACCCTTTGATCATTCCTTTGTATGATTGGGTCTAAGGTGTTTCTCACTCTTGAAGTCCTCAAGGAGGCCTCCGACGAGAGTGTATGTGGTGGGTGCGTTGTGTGGACCCTTGCTCTATGGAGAGCATAAACATTTGGTTTGAGGTGAACCAGTAAAACCTTTGGTTTGAGGTGAACCGAGTAAAACCTTAGGTTTTAAGGTGAACCGAGTGAAACCTCTATTAGGGTCTTAGGGAAGATCCTTGGACAATGTGCCTAAATGTAGGTGCGATGTGTTGACCCTTGTTCGTAAGAGCATAAATAGTCAGCCTCAGTGTAGGTTGTAAAGGTTGAAGGTGAACCTGATTTAAAACCTTAGGTTAGAGGTGAACCATGTGAAACCTCCTTAGTGAAATCCAGTACACTTAATGGTTGAGTGCGGTTACCGGGAGTGGAGTAAACAAGTAGTTGAACCACTATAAAAATGACTGTGTTTGTGATTGCTATTTCTTTGTTTGTGTGATTTGTTTTATTATTTCAATATCTGAATATTTGAGATCACACCTCACACACATACATAGTCATATCCATCATAAACTAGTTTGCATTTTGTTCACTTCTTAAATAGTTTGTGATTAGATCCTCTACCAAGCTTGGAAGCCAGTAGAGTTACATTTGAGTAATCCTGTTAATTGTCTATCTGATAGGATTAGTGTAATAGGATTTTTTAAATACATTATAAAACTTTAAAAAGTCCTATTCACCCCCCTCAAGGACATATTGGTATATTCTTACTTCCACTTTAGCGGTCTTCACCGCTGTTTCAAACGATAGTCAAGATACTGAAGAAAACGGTGATGGGGAAAAAGCGTGATTGGGATGAAAGATTACAAGAAGCTTTATGGGCATACAGAACCACTCACCAGATAGCGACAAAAGCGATACTGTATTCGTTGGTCTATAGTGTAGAGGCAGTAATTCCATTCTAAATACAAGTAGCATCACTCAGAGTGGTAGTACATCAGTCTATAACAGATGATGAAAATGCAAAAATAAGGCTGAAAGAGCTAGATCTACTTGATGAAAAATGCCTAGCAGCCCAATAGATATTACAATCATATCAAGCAAGGATATCGGCCGCCTTTGATAAATGAGTTAAATATCACTCTTTCAAAAGGGGGGATTTGGTACTGATGTTGAAAAGACCTATAGTGGTTACCCACCGAACAGGGGGCAAGTTTGTGCCTAAATGGGATGGGTTGTACATAATAAAAGAGGTGTACTCTAATGGCGCATACAGAGTCGTGGATCAAGATGGACAAGGTATTACTATACCGGTCAATGCTTGCTTCATCAAAAGATAACGTCCCTGAAGATGCTAATGATTTTGATCCAGAATATTATCAGCATAATGATTCTATATCAAAAGGGGGCAAGAATAAACAAGACCATGTCTATGTAGCGTCAGATGAATGAATAAAGAAGAAATTTGTGAGCATATCAATACTATATATCAACAAGTATTGAGAAAAGAAAGTGATCATCGTTACCATCAAGCGAGCTCTACAAAATTCTGTCAAAATTGGTATCGTCACCAAGCCGATGTATTATGAACAACATAGACGAATCCTCTTGAAGATATTATCAGAAATGGTGACGTATAATCTCAGTCATAGATGTTTGTCATTCTCGCAGCAACGATGATCACACTTACTATTGTCTCTTAAGGCATTTTAAGGCAGTCTAGTCAAGCCTTAAAAAAGGGGCCAGCTACGTATAAGACCTATCATTTTCACCATTCAGACAACAATGAGAAGCCAGTGGCTCTAAAAATCCCGTGAAGGCCATCATATGCATACCTATGAGGGCAGTTGACGGAGCCAGTGACTAAAAGCCTAAAAGGTCAAAAATTCCTCAACGGCCAGTCATGCGTGAGACCAATGCCATCTGTATAGCTTTCCAGCAACGTCATGGGAAACAGAGGAAAATGCCCTCCCGTGAATGGGCTCGACCTTGTAGATGAAGAAAAAGCGGGCTGCAGTATGAGCTCTTTGGACCATGTCCATAGATAGGCTAACCATGCGTAAGACCCCTTAGATCTGTAGTTTGATTTCAGTACTAACTCATGAGGAAGTTCCTAAACCTACTCATTAATGGACTGATGGACCTAGATTTGGTACCTGAAAGGTCGCCTTGCGAGCTCTGTGAACTCTAGAGAGTTATCACGGTCAACCCTGTGCGTAATTCCTACCGAGTTCACAGCCCCGGTAGCTTCACTGGGCCCCTCTGATGGATCGTAGTTTGTGAACTCCCCAGGCTGTGAGAAGTCCAGTGAACTCCTAAGAGTTACGAAGACCATCACGTGAGACCCGACTCCATTACTCAAGAGTCTAAAAAACTGTGTGCTCCACTACTCAAGAGCTTAAACTATGTGTGACTGACTGAATTAAAATTTAGTATCGCCAACTAAGACAAGGATCATCTGGGAAATCCCTTACTAACAAATTATAAGAGGATAAAACAAAAACCATAATACATCAATCATAAAGCACTAATCAAAACATTGTGTAAATAAAACAAGAGCTTCATAATCAAAATATCATGAGATGCTTGTATAAACTTGTAATTTTGAAAATATTTACAGTAGCAAAATAAAATAAAAGATATCAAAGTTATACATCTTATAGTTCCCCTGTAATGCTTAGTGCTGCTAAGTATTGTTACAAATTTTCTTGAAGATTAACTTGAGTAGATGCATGTTCTAGTCTGGCATTCGAAATCATTCTTGTAGGATCTGGGATGCCAGCTAACTTTTCTTCCAAAGAGGCTATTAGTTCTTCATTCATTGCCAATTCAGATTTTTCAGATTCTATAGAATGAAGGCTGCACTCTATCTTCTCTTGCACTCTTTTGATGTTCAAGCCCACCTCCGAACTTTGCTTCTCCAACCGTGTGATTTCTTGCTTCAGAAGAGTAGCGCAATCTTGGATAACTATCTGGTCATTAGTAAAGGTCTTCAGTTGTTCTCACAAAGATAATTGTTCTTGATCATGGCGAGAGACAATGGGAGCAATTTGAGAAACTTTCTCCTTAGAATACGCAAACTGCTTCTTGTATTACAAAATTTCAGGTGGAATGGTCACGGTTTCAGCTGATGACAGAGTAGCTATCGAATTATGGAATCTTAGAAGAGCATTGCACATAGAAGAAACATCGACTTTGGCCATCCGTGCAACACTATCCAGGACATCTAAAGCGACGGTCAAATCGGACCATTGATCAGGATCAATATCTCAACAATAGCCAATATGGAGTTTCTGATCAATGCCAATTTGTACGCAGAAACCTTCTCAAAGGATAGCATGTTTGACGAAGTCCCAATAGAGCCAGAACTTGATGGCCGCTTTGAGGTACATTCCCTATTAAGAAATAAGAAATATAAAGCTATAATAAAATTGTATGTGTAGGCAATATAAAGAGTGTAAACGGACAAAAGATGTACCTTTCGCTAGTACCAAAACAGTGAACAGTTGCATCTCCCTAGGAAGGGAAGGATCAGGTTCTACCATCTCAGCGAAAGATGGAGCCTTATCTTCAGTACTCGAAGCAACAGTGGTGGAAGTAAGTAAAACAGTTGGCTCCACCAGAAAAGTCATTTCGCATTTAATACTTGAAGTAACCGTGGTGGGAACGGGCAAATCAGTTGGCTCCACTGGAAAAAAAATCCCGCGTGCCACCACTTGCGGAGGTATTAAGAATCTCGGTGAGGTTATTGGTGTAACAAGGGGAAAATCCAGAGGAGAAGCACTATCTGCCTCCATATTTACAGCATGATAACCTGAAACAGAATGTGTAAGACAAGAAAGAAGGAAAGAACAAAAGTAAACAATAATAGTAAGACTTTCTTATGTGGCGAATAGCCATATTCCCCATAATCTAGGGGTTCTCCTTCTTCTTCCCTTGCAATAGGTGAAGCTTTTGCAGGTATAGCCTAAGAGGTAGGGAGGATATGTCCCTCATCAGCAGGAACATCTTCCGCAGCTATATCATTTTCATTGCCGACATCAACTTCTCCCTCCTCATAATCATCATCTTGATCTTCTCATTCCATTTCAATTTCATCGAAAATAGTACGTCTAGATGAAGAAGTTGAGCTTCCACTACTCGAATCTCCTTCACTCGACTCCTCAACAACAACTTGTTTCCCTTTAGAAGGAAGAGACTGGTGACTCTCCGGTTGAGTATCTGTGGTGGCCAAAATTGGAGAAATAGTAGTAGTGGTCTCTTCCTGGGGAGAAGCTTGGGCGCATGTTTGGGACCTTGTCATCGAAGAAGAAGTTGGTTGCCGTTGAGGGAGATTAGTCCTGGAGATAGGAGAAGAAGTTGGCTGCTGTTGAGGGAGATTAGTCCTGGGAACAGGAGAAGAAGCAGGTTGTTGCTGAGGATGAGTAGAAGAAGAGGGTTGATCTTGAGGATTGGCAATATCCTCTGACTGAGGGAAAGCCTCTTCTGCAGCCTCTTCTCTTCGTGAACGATGGAGAGGAATTTGTTCAAATTCACGAGTATCACCATATGTTATCCATCCTTCAAGAGTGTTATCGGGTTTTACCTCACGAATAGGTTCATCCATATAGATCTTAATGAAGTGATGACCAGCAGAGGGGGTGTGACTAGTCTCTGCTATGAAACCAACTCCCGCTTCAATGATGCGACCCTTAGGCCTGGGAGGTGGAAGTCATATGGGTCTATTCACTAGTAGACTTTTTCTAACCAAATATGATTGGTGCACCCACCATCTTATATAGTTGTATAACACTCTAAGAGTATGATCGCAGCTTGGAATAATGAAGGAAGAATTAGCTTGGCCTAATAATTGCTTCCAAACCATGGCCCAATTGAATGGGCTGGTGACATAGCTTCACATTCTTCGAGTAACCAAACCACAATCTTCTAGCACCGCTTGATCGAAGTCGAATTGACAGGCGAAACGACTAGGATAATACGGTTCTCACTAGAACTTTGTCCCTTCCCTCAACGGGAGACTACATGATCTAATTGACAGAAAAAATTCCCTTTTCTGTTGAAGTGAGCAATTATGTGTCTGATTTCTCCGTATCCACAACGTAACGAGGTAGACTAAAATGGAAGTAGTTTATCTTGGCATCGGAGGAAATGGTATCTTTTACCCAGTCATAAGATCTCTTTGCCATGGATTTCTTTTGAAAAAAGAAGAGAGGGACTTGGGAAGGGTGAACGTAAGCCTTTTTCGGTACTTCAAAAGTCCATGGAAAGTAGATACCAAGCTAACTAAGAAAATATTGCCATGGCATGTAAGTCGAAGTGGAACCAACAAAAGGGCTTTTTACATGGCATGCAATATCCCTAAAGCCTTTGTAGATCAAGCAAAGAACGGGAGAAGCAAGAGAAAATTTGAGTCCTTAAGCCATAACACCCGCTACGACAAATAACGATGGGCAGATAGCGTCTACTGATTTAGAACTTGGGAAGACAAGTACGCTTAGCCAATAAGCAATGAATGTCACGAGCTCCCCATAGACAGAATATTCAGCATGACCTTTTACACCATGTCGAAGACGTTCGAGCTCCCATGAATGATTGTCATTGAACCTGGAAGAAAAGGAAATAAGTAAAAGAAATTGAGATTATATATATATATATATATATATATATATATATATATATATATATATATATATATATATATATATATCAAGTTGCAATAGAAGCAGGTTAAAGAAGAAGGAAATTTACTTGAGAGCTTTGCTGAAGTGGGCCAGCCTTTGCATGGGATGAATTTTGTGGATGTTCAGAAATTTAGACATTTCTTTAAAAAGTTCAATGGTCAACTCTGAAATAGAGGGGATGCGATTAGGTGAAGAGACGAAAGCCAGTTCCTCATTGGTGGGGATGAATTCATCAAAGAATTTTTCGGTTATTGGTAAATCGGTAATCATGTGAATGTCCTAAAGTTTGATGCTCATTTCGCCTTCAAGGAAATGGAAAGAATTGGTGGAAGGGCACTAGTAATTGAGGAACGCCTTCAAGAAGGAAGATTCATTATAAAAGGGATGCAATGTTGCTTCGATTGCAGTGAGAATATCGATCTTCGATAAAGTTCTTGCATGTTTTGCCAAGATTACAGTGGCCCATTCAGAATAGTAGTTACAAGGAGTCAGAAGACCTCTTGTTCTGAATTCCTCTGGACTCTGGATGAGGCGGCGATGATTGAAACGTTGCTTGAGTGTTTCATAAAAGCAGGTTGGATATAAGCTATGAAGATCGTAGGAAGGAATGAGGAAAATCATGGAATGGATGTCACCAATTTGTTGTCTTGGTTTTGGCGGCTGCAAGATACCTTTTAATAATCTCAGTTCCCTGAATGACCAAGATTCTGTGTAGGCCAATCTTTCTATAGTTAGGTAATCCCTAGGCTCACAGATCAACATGGAGTGATGGCGATGAAGACTGATTGGAATTGTTATAAAGCACTGCTTGTAGGGGTTGTCGAATTGTATGACACCCTAAATAGCACGAATTGACTATGAAGAGTTGTGGAGTTTCTTCCTGTTGTGTTCTTTAATCTTCTCTTGAAACTCCTGGGCTTTGTTTCGACGAAGCTTCTTGGGTCTAGAAGGAGGAGGGGTATCTTCTCTGGCAGGCGGCTTCTGGCTAATCATCTAATAATGCGTCATCGTCTTCGGCCATTCATCCCAATCATATTCACGACCATGCTTTGGAGGCATTTTCAGATCAGTGAGAAGTGAGGGAAATGAACTAAGTTCTGTTATTTATAGAGAGACAAAGCCGAGTATGGTACTTGGGTGCACGTTGCGCGAGTCGCGCAATGAGTTCAAAAAATGATGAAACTTATGAAGATTGATCTTGATTCCTTGATTCAAGGGAACAAAGAACGGATCAAGGGGGCATCTATTGAAGCATAAAAAATTATTAAGAAAGGATGAAGATTAGAAAATTAAACATTGAGTGAAGGAAAGAGAACGGACTAAGTTCTTTATTTGGCAGTTACGCGGGTCGCGTAACAATCCATGCAACAAATTGTGGAATTTACGCGAATGGTGTAAACAATTTAAAGTGAAAGCAACAAATTTTATCTTTGCACAGATCGTGCAACTACGTGAACAATTGCGTGACCGTGCAAACCGGTTTACTGTTGCGTGGGTAGTTCAATTAAGAACAAAGAATGATCGAGATGAATGGTCAGATCTGATACAAGTGGGACCCATGGCACAAAGATCGAGGGTTGGCAGATGTGGGGGCCTATAAATACCCCACTCCTCTCATTTAGAGAGAGAAATTTTAGAAGAAGAGCAGAACTTTGAAAGAAGACTGAAGATGAGGAGCAGAAGAAAGGATTAGTTGAGCAAATCGCGCAACCACCCACCAAGTTGCGCTGACCGTGCAACCCATTCATCAAGTTGCACTGACCGCGTAACCGACAAACCAGTTGCGCGACAAGTCACTATGTGACCAAGGTTAAATAGGGGTCCAAATGTTGCCGAAATTGCTGAAAGCATTCAAGTTCGATCTTCATTACTCTCTCCTTTGCACGAAAGACAAGCTCAAAAGAGAGATTAGTTTATCAAATTAACATTCCTCCTAAGTCTTAGGAGATGACTAAAGCAACTATCGAAATGCTACCGAATTCAAGATTTGAAATATAAGCTTTGTTAATTACAATTTGTTTATTTCAAATAATCTATCTTAGAATCAAGGAATATTGAAGGGATGTAGATAAACTCAAAATTAATAATACAATAATTGTTCTATATATTCTCTTTGTTTCATTCGAATAAAATAATTTCTCCAAGTCAGATGCATTTGTTTCTTATTCGAAACATGGTTAACATATAATGATGGCCGATTGTGAGCCAATATGGCCCCATAAGTCACACCATAAACAGAACGGCCTGAGAAAGGTGTCTCGTGCAGTCCAATTACGGGCGTCAATTCACAGCTTAACTGATCAGACAAGATTTACCCGCAGGTTAAACCAATAGAAGGGTTTTCCAAAATTATTATGGTTAATCAGCCAATCTATGAGAGAACAAATTCATAAACAGGTAGTATAAGTTCAGTACTTCCAGAATAATTCTAGCAATGTGGAATAAAGTTTAACAATCCAAGTGCATAGACAACAACACAATAATTTCCACAAAATAAAAGAGTATGTTCACATATTCCAACAATTTCTACGAAAGGGGCGGCCATGTACCTAGCCATGTCAACACGAATTCACATAAGCCAACATAAAACAGGAAATTCTGTAATACATCAGAAACTTAACACAATTAACTCAGAAATTCAGCAATTCAAGTACAATGCACTACCCTTATGCCTAACATGTTTCACATCCAATAGAAATCAACCAACAAATTCAGCATTTATTTGGTAAAATAAGTGCATACACCTTAATTCAACATGCAACATAGCATTTCATATATTTGGGGATGTTTGGACCTAAACCCCTTTTTCATTTGGGGAAAAACCCTAAATTTCACAAATCAAATCAACCAAATCAATTTCAACAACATGTAGGGAAATTTCATCAAACATGTTTACTAAAAAACATGCTAGGCACGAAGATCGGCCATCTTAGGGTAATGGTCCACACCTATTGTTGACCAGAAGCCTTCGCAAGTGTCCTAACGTCGTCAGGTCAACAAACTCTACGTGCCGGGGCCCTGCGTTGCAAGAAAGCGGCGGTAAGATGCATGCATGTGGCTGATCGCTAAGAAAGAGTGGATTAAAGTCCTATTCTCACCTTAGATCGGGTGTAGCTTGGTTCTACGACAATTAGGCTGGAATTCTTGGCAATATAAGGACATGGGTGCGAGGAATTTCAGTCCCCAAGCACCACCTTCACTCCTTCCCTCTCACTCCTCTATCTCTCTCTCTCTCTCTCTCTCTCAAATTTCAGTTGCTGGAATTTTCAGCAAATCAGAGAGGGTTACAATTAAATACCCTAGAATTATATCCTTTAGCCTTGAATTTCTTAATATGCCACCAATGGCCCTGTGGGGCCCATTTTTATCTATTGGGGCCACCTTGATGGGCACTTGTCCAATCTAATTCATGGATCAGGTGCCCTATGGCCTGATGAAGGACCGGGTGAAATTTGAGGGCAAATGGATGCAGGGTGTTGCTGCAGCCGTCCGATTTGTGATCAATAGTTATCGGTTTCCGATCGACGGTCAGATTTTGTGGGTGAGGGCAGGAAAATGTTTCTAGCCTTCAGTGTAAATTTAGAAGAGATCCGAAGGCTGAAATGCCTAAATTTTTTTACTCAAAGGATAGGGTCAATAATTTAAATTTTTAGATCTTCCTTCTTTATGCCTGGTGACTCGCATTTTCCAAGTGTCGGCTGGATGACAAGATTCATCCATTTCTGGGCACCACCTGAGCCTAATGTCCGCGATGGACCACAAACCTAGTGAGACCCATGGCCTACAAGAATTTCAGAATTTTTGGTTTTTCTTCGAGCGGTTCATGGCACAAACGGACAGTTGTCAAGTGTAATTCGGCCGTCTATCTCTATGACCCGTGTTCGGCCTGAACATAATTTGATTTAATCACATTAGTGGCTTAATCAGGATTAATTTACTAGTAATAAACCCACATGTGTGATCAAATTGTATAGTCCTGCGTCAGTTCCCACATGAGTGCCTCAGGACACTGTTCTAGTTTTGGGTTGCGTTTTATAGCCCTAAACTAGCATACATGTTGTCGGGGTTTGAATGAATTAGGGCCTCATATCCAGTGAACCTTATTATGTATAGTCACTATTGGAGGACCACAGAAGCACACATAGATCAATCTAGGATAGTAATCTAATTGCACCAAGCAAATACGAAAATAACACAAATATTTTAACATAGATAAACCCTTGCGGGAAAAAAGCACGGCAAGCGACAGATAACACTATGAAAGCATAAATTACAAAGAAAAAGAGCTTACCTGATTCTAATAACATCAAATCTCACCCTTGCTATAGAAAGTGCCTTGGTTTGTCAATTAGCGTGATTGTTGAGTCAGTAAGTCAAGTGAGCCCCATAGAAAGATCATTCAAGCGTCTACCTCAACTGGATGTGTACCCCGAACTCGTCAAAGGTAAACTTAGCCTCACATCCTATGTCCCGAAACACCCAGGTATATAAAATCCTTAAAAATGGATAGAACAACATAAGGTTAAAGTATGAAAACAATTTTGTAAATTAGGAAAATTTCTAAGTTTTTAGCTTTTGTCGATATATAGAGGTAACCTCGATGAGATCAAAAATTAGTTATCGATGTCCTCAAAATGCAATTGATATCATCAAATTGGGGACCTCATGTGTCCAACAACCATCTTGATCTCTGGAATAAATTATCGATGAATCGATGGAACATTCGATATCATCGATATTCAAATTACGAGATCATCGAGACTAGTTGATTTAATCAAATTCTGGTGTGTATATGTCCAGCAAACTTCTAAGGTAAAACATATATTTATCAATGACTTGAAGGAAGCCTCAATATCCTTGGAATTCAAACTCGGATGATATTGATGGACCTTTTATGTTTTCAATTTCAGACCAAACTGTCCAGCAAAATTTTTTAGAAAATCCTCTGTAAATGATTCGAGGAATCGAGACTCCCTCGATAATAATGACATTCAAATATCGATCATATCGAATCTAGGTTGATATCATCGAATTCGAATAATGGAATGTCCGGCAAGCTTATAGGAAAATCTTCTATAAAAGATTGATGAATCAAGCTAGGTATTGATATCATCGACATTTGAAATCCGATGACATCGTGGGAGGATCGATAATATCGAAGCCAGCTGTCTCATATATAACATGCTCTCTTATTTTCCATTGTCAAGGAATCAAACCGTGGTTTGATGAAATCGGAGTTCGAAATTCGATGACATCGAAGCATGTTCGATATGATCGAGCTACGTATAAGCGATTCAATTGTGATTGTCAGAAGAGTTCATATCATCGATCTGTCCCTCGATGTCTTCAAAAGTATACATTCGATGATATCGAAGATGGCTCGATGATATCGAACTCCGTCAAAATCTGACTATTTTATTACCGTCGGATCTCTTTGCCTATTTAAGGAGAGCTTGTTATTGGTTGCAGCAGTGAGAAAGATATAAAGAGCCTTGAGAGAGTCCTGCATACTATTTACCCTAAGCTCTTTTTTCTCATGGGAGTTCATCCTCCAATCCACTCTCATCATTGACATTCAATAGAGTGGATTGGGAAATGAACTTCCGCATTCAAGAGTCATCCAGATACCACCTTAATGGCAAATCATTGAGTTAAGATACCTTGAATACTTGAATGCTTGGAATCACTCCGTCTTTAAAATAAAAAAACATTTAATAGAGTGGGATTCCAACATAACCTTGACTCAACCCGTCGCCATGCATTGGAGCATCATCAGTGTTGTGGTTCAAGGGAGTTGAAGATTCTTCATCATCAAAGGAGGACATCTTCATCAACATGCTTAATGGGGCTCATCTACTTATTTGTAAACCAATAGAGTCCAGAGACCCTGTTGATCATTCATTTGTATAGGATTGGGTCACAGGTGCTTCTCACCCCTTACAAGTCCTCATAGGAGGCCTCCGACAAGAGAATACGTGTGAGTGCTATGTGTTTACCCCTACTCTTTGGTGAGCATAAAATTAGGTCCTTAGTGTGTGTCCTTGGCCTATGTGGCCTAAAACTTAGGTGCTATATGTTGACCTTTGCTCTTGTGTAAGGCATAAACTCTAGGTTCCTTGTATGGATCCTTGGCCTGTGTGGCCTAAAACCCTACATTTCTTATGTGGATCCTTTGTTTTTGTGTAGGTCATTAAACCTGGGTGTTGTGTGCTGACCCTTGCTCCTATGTGAGGCATAAACTTGTGTCTCTTGAAGACATGCTAAGTACCTTGTGTAGGTCCTAGAGTCAGCATTGTGTAGGTTGTACTGGTTTAAGGTAAACCTGATTTAAAACCTCCATTAGTGAAATTCGGTACCCTCAAGGGTTGATTGCGTCCGCTAGGAGTGGAGTAGGTATGTAGTCGAACCACTATAAACAATTGTGTTTGGGATTGTTATTTGTGCCTTACTTTAAATGTTTACATGATGCATGTTGACATGATTTTTTAAAACTGATAAGTATCACATTTCACACACAGTCACTCATTCAATCCATCATAAACTAAATGCATACATTGTTTAGATATTGAATAGTCTTGTGATCGGATCCTCTATTTGGCTTGGGAGCCATTAGATTTAAGTTAAAGATATCTTGATAAATTATTATATTAGATCAAGATAATGATGATAGGATTTTAAACTGTTATAAAATTTTATAAAGTCTTATTCACCCCCCTCTTGGACACTTTGACCTATTCCTACTTTTACTAAAGCGGTCTTTACCACAATTTTAATTGGTTTCAAAGTGGTTCTCTATTAAGGGTTCACCACCTATAGAGTGATCTTGACTAAAGTTGGAATCATAGCCAATGAAGAGGGCTCATTTGTAACTAGACCTCTTGTATTTGATGGATCAAATTATGCTTAATGGAAGGCTAGGATGCATTACTTTCTGAGATCTTTGGATCATGATGTTTAGGACATTGTTGAAAATATATATTTGCCCCCAACTGATCAGGTAGTATGTGATGATGGCACAACCATATCCAAGCTGAAATCTAGATAGTTGTGGTCTACTCATGACAAAGAAAAACATACTACGGAGGCAAAAGCAATGAATTTCATTTATTGTGTTGTGTCCTAAGAAATCTTTAATCAGATCAGTATATGTAGAACAACCAAAGAAGCATGGGACTTGTTGGAAACAACTCATGAGGGAACCAGCACAGTAAAAAGATTCAAACTGCAACTCCTAACATCATAGTTTAAAAGTCTTAGAATGGAAGAGCATGAGACCTTTATGGAGTTCTTCACAAAACTGAACATCATCTGCAACTCCATGTGTGGATTAGGAGAAAAAGTTTCGGTCCCAAAAATATGTAGGAAATTTTTGAGATCATTACCAAAACAGTTCAACTCAAAAGTTACAACCATTGAAGAATGTAGAAACATGGATGAAATGAACGTAGAACAACTTGTAGGTTCCCTACAAACATTTGAACTACACTTCAAGCAAACTCCTAAACCCAAAAATACTATCCTCAAAACTTCAAAGAACACTACTAATGAGGAGGATAAAAGTGAAAGGGAAAATGAAGATGAAGAAGTGGCCCTTTTGGCTCAATGGTTCAGAAAATTCTTCCATAAAAACCGTGGCCGACCATTTAAAGGAAAATAGTTGGACAACAAGCATTATATAAGTAAATCTGGTAAAAAGTCCAAAGAGCCACAATGTTACACTTGCCAAAAGTTTGGGCACTTGTCCACTAAATGCCCCAATAGAAAAACTAAAGGAAAGGCGATGGTAGCCACATGGGATAATACTGAAGAGTCAAATTCAGAATGTAGTAACTCATAGAGTGATGGAGACCAAAAATCCCTAAAAATTCTTATGACCTCTACATCCTCTAACATTCCCATGGAGACTGAGAAAATCAAATAACCTCAAGCCATATGATCATTTTCATCTGATGATGAGGAAATAGAGAAAGAAGAAGATGAAAAGGATAAATTACAGGATGCCTATAATCAACTTTATATCCATAGCATCAATATCCTTAAAAGACTTAGAATTAGTGAAAATAAGAATAAATTGCTGCAAATAGATCTAGATAAAATTTCAAAGATCAATACACACTTGATCAATGATCTTCAGCAATACCACTCTTAAAAAGATAAGCTAGAAAGAATCAATTTATCCCTAAAATCTGAGTCCTTAAAACTGACTAAACAAATTGAACTATTGAAAGATGAAAATATACATCTTAAGAATGAGAATCACACACGTAGGTTTGATGCAGAACAATTTAGGAAGTTTGCTAAACTGAATTACAAATTCTCTCAAAGTAGTGAAAAATTAGAAAAACTCTTAGGGATGGGAAGATGTGGAAAAGACAAGAGTGGATTGGGATATGAAAAATTCAAACCAAGTCCCAAAAATGTAGCACTAATGACTGAGAAATCAGCTGCATCGGGAAGTAAAACAAAAGCTTCTTCTATCTGTCATTCATGTGGAGACTGAAGCCATTTTAAATTTGAATGTATTACTCCTAGGTGGACTCAATCCAATTCTGGTTCGAATCATATTGGTAAATACAGACCAACCGAAAAAATAATACAAAATGTCAAGAGTCCACCAAACAATATGGCAAGAGGTAAAAAGGTAAAACACATCCATCTCCACCCAGAATGACCAAGAGAATAGAGAAGCTATTGAATCAAGTGGCTGAACTAAATCAGAAAACAAATGATCTAATGAAACAAGGAAAAATGATTCAATTACTTAATGTACCCAGACAAGTTCTTGACAAGGTAAAGGGAACATCCTCAAGGAAACTTGTCATAACATGGGTAGTGAAAGAAAAGAAAAATTACCTTCCCTCAAATCACATAACAGGCAATAGTACTAAGTGGTACCTAGACAGCGGGTGCTCAAGGCATGTCACGGGTGACAAATCTCTTCTCTCAAATGACTCGAATCTTGATGATGGAATAGTCACTTATGGTGATGGAAGCACCACTGAGGTGGTAGGGCATGGAACCATAGAAGGAATGGAGATGCTCAAAAATGAGAATGTTTTCTACATAAAAGGACTGACTCATAATCTTTTAAGCATCTCTCAAATATGCGACAACAAGAATGTGGTTACTTTTGACAAGCTAAAGTGCAAGATCCTGGACTTATCAGGAAAAATAGTTATGGAGGGTCTCTGTACTAGTGACCACTGCTATGTCATCAAAGGAAAAGGAAAGGTTGATCCATATGCCTAGTAACAATTGAGCAAGGATAACTAGCCCAGGTCATGGCATCTAGATCTGGATGAATGTGTGAAGAGATGCACTTTTGATAAAGGTTCCAACACCTCAAAAACTCCTTTCGTGTATAAGCACAACTGATGTTTATAATTGTGGTATCACAAATTTTTGTACAAATTTTGATGTGTATACAAGCTGATATAAAAATATATTATGATATGCATACATGGTAGATCATCGAAGTGATCATATCAATGTCATACCTATGCTCTTCGATAAGTTTGTTGATGAATCAGACTAATCCTCGATTAGATCGAATAGATATCGATATCATCGATGACACTTCAGAATCCAAAGCGACACTCGATTTAAAGGGTTATCGAAGACCTTTTCGATAAGATCAAATGAGGTATATCGATATTATTGAACCAAAACTCGATGATATCGAAGGATTCCGCCCGATAAAAAGTGGGTGAGCAAGAAAAATCTAATTTTTCTATTCTGTCTTAATCGTTCATCTTCTCTGCCTATTTTTCCCTCTTTTGTTGATCGCAAGCTGTCTAGGATGGCTCAAATCTAGTAATTTCTTGGCATTTTCTTTTTATTCCTCCAAGTATTCTTCATCCTTAGATCTTCCTAGATTGTTTGAAAAAGGTTCTTTTGGGAAATCCTTAAGTGCTCATAGCTTTCAGTTTCTTTTCAACATTCTTTCCTCTGTCACTTATTTTTTATCCATCCTTAGATCTTCCTAAATTGTTTGAAAAAGGTTCTTTTGGGAAATCCTTAAGTGCTCATAGCTTTCAGTTTCTTTTCAAAATTCTTTCCTCTGTCACTTATTTTTTATCCAAATGAGTAAAGACAAAGGGAAAACACCTGTTGTTGGGGAAACCTCTAGACCCACCAAGCAGAAAACTCTAGCCCCAAAGAATAGGGCTAAGGCACCGGTCCAGAGGTCCTTAACACATCAAAGGACCACCATGACTCGGCACTCGACGCATGGTGAGGCTCCAGCTGCTACACCAGCATCCCCACATGCTATTATGGGGCCTCCATCGCATATTCTTAAAAAATACACAGAGAGGTGATTGGTGCATGAACGTAGGATTGACAAGGAGTGCATCAAACCCTATAATTTGGAACCTTTGTTGGATGCAATCGACTGGCTACCCCTTCTTGATGTCGAGGGTCCATGTCATGATGAGCGGACCTACCATTTTCTTGTATATTATCATTCTCCAGTCCTAGATCCACCATCCATTACTGTCACTATCACTGCCAGCATTTTTGATCTCACCTTGTCCCCAGTTGGCTTGTTTGATATTGACCTTGAGAACCTAATCACTCATTCTATAATCACAAAATTCCTATGTCAGGATAGAGATATCCCATGGTACCAAGGGAATGCATTGAAAGCCAAATATATGCACCCTAAGTACCGAGTACTGCATAGAATATTCTGCTCCAATGCTTACCCTCGAGGACCAAATCGAGTAGATCTTACAGGATTCATGGTCATGGTTATGTATTGTGTTGCCACTGGAATCAAGTTATGCTTGCCTACTTTGATTATTCACCAATTGGCCAGTGTCATCCACATGTCTAGAGAAGTCCATCTGCCCTTTTCGTACATCATTCATGTGTTATGCGATACAATCGGTCTTCCTACAATAGACGATCCGGAACGTCCACTCTAGCATTTTAATAGGGCTAATATTTGAAAGTTGGGCCTCAAATTTCATTCATATCCGGAAGGCCAACATGAGGAAGAAATTCATGGAGAAGGAGAAATGGGAGGAGCAGTGCCAATGGAAGGAGATCCACAAGGGCCTCAGCCTAATCCCACTTCGACCGATTCCGCTCAGGCCCAACGATTCAAATTTCATCAAGATAGGGTCGGGGCAACGCAGCGTGGACTGGCTCACATAGAGGACAAGCTGGAAAGACATGATGCACGATTCTCGACATTGGAGAAAATGGTTTGTAGAGTGTAGCACACGGTCTAATAGCTCGTTGATCTGCTGACGTACTGTCGAGATGACACAGCGCCATCCTCGTCAGCACTAGCACCATAGAGTTGATATCTCTCTTGCCACTTCATACACCAATTACTCATCTACAAGTACGGGCATGGGTATCTTCTTGAATGCCCTACGATCTTATGAGTGTATGTGGTGGCTAGCTAACATTGGAAAGTCTAACAATTTTTTTTCTTTTGGGTCCTTAGTTGTTGTGTTCTGTGAATATCCTCTAGAGGAGGAAAATAACTTATTTTGATGTGCCCATGGTTGGGCTAGTTATTTGGATAGTCTGTTTTGGGATGGATGTTTAAATATTTCCAAGCTTAGGCAGTTTTTATTTTAGATATTTTGATGGCTGATCTATAATTTACATATTTTTTATGCCTATCCTTAGTATGATGTTTGCAACATTTTCTGATACTGATACATGTCCTTCTGCAAATTATTCTCTGCTCATATATGTTGTGGACTAATTTGTGATTGCTCTCCTGATAATTATTGTATATCCGTTAGGATTGTGAGCTGGATTGTGATTTCTAAAGATGTACTGTTATCTATTTTTGAGAAATCACCACTCTCATTTGCCTTAGTTATCCCATATGTTTATGATTCAACTTCAGTCAACTAATATTGATATATATTGCTCTTTTTCGATGACTGAAAAAAGGGGAAGAACAAATCCCACCATGAAGAATATTGTGTGTATCTATGTATGTATGGTGGTACAGGTGTTAGGGGGAGTTGCTGCAAGAAGACAGGGGGAGCAGTTACTTGAGACTACGCAGTATCTTTGTAAAATTGTGTAAGGGATCATGTACACACAATTTAAGATGTTGTTCTAGGTGGTTGTAGGTGTTTTATCACGTAATTGACAAAGGGGAAGATTGAATGTCACGCCCCAAACTCGAAAACCGGGCTCAAAAAATTCCTGATCGCCGAATCTGATGCTAACAGCCTCCGTAGTACCCCATTCTCGGCTCCCGGCACCCATATACCAGGTTCCGATCATGGGATGCTACAAGGAGGATTTCTACTATCCATTTAATTCGTAATGAGCATAACCATAAGCATAACCCACGAACAATAACCACAAGAACACCATCATAAAATCCACTATAATCAAAAACTTTAAGTACAAGGTGTATAAAGGGAAATACAAGATAGTGCTAATAACAAAACTCCAAAAGCTCGACTATACGCTCCTGCTGCTACTACGCTACAGCTGCGTCAGGACGTCACCTGCATGCATCAATCGTGCATAAGCTTATAGAAAGCTTAGAGGGTGGTGTAAGTGTGTGCGTAATATGAGCGTGCTCGGAATGTAAATGCGGAAACATGATGATGGGTATTATGAATGCAATCAACCGTACCAAGGCTATGTAGTGCAAGATATGAATGCTATCGGCCATATCGAGACCATGTGATGCGAGATGCAAGTCAAGCATATCAATCCTCATCCACATATCAATGCAGCTCCTTATTAGAGCATCAAGTCAATACAGTTCTCAGTTTGGATAATCACCGAGGTCTAGTACACTCTACGCCAGCTTGCCGTCCCTATCCGAACGCACAACTGGGAGAGCAGAAGAGACCTCACTATCCGCCTGCCAATATTGGGCCCGGCTCATCGATAGCGGACTGATTCCTCAAGCTGGTTAAACTCAACTTAGAAGTTTTTCCCTCACTCAAGCGGGTAAGGTCACACCTCTTTCCAACTGACCACGACACAGTGGGAGACACGGCCTACTGGTATACGGCCCTCGCGCGCTCGTGTATCCACTTGGTCTCGACATTGGAGTCATCCTCTGGTGCCATCGGGTTTAGGAATTTTCACCCAAGGACATCTATGGCGTCCGTATGCTAGAACCAAACATTTTTGATATCCAATCCAGCCACCCACGATACATCTATGGAGGCTATGGCCCTGATGTCGTTAGGGCATACAATAATCACAATCATACAAATGCAAGTGCATGAGTCACACTACCAGTCATGCAACAGTCCTACGTGTACCACGTACTCATGTAGGGCAACTCTGCCTATCAGGGAGTCCATAAACAGTTTGTCCGAAGGCATACGCTATGATCAGTCGCTTCTCATATCAGTCATACATATGATGCGTATGATAATGAATCATGAATCTATACTAAACATGTATATAGAGATGGGCTCTGCGTATAACTGAGATGGGCCGAGACAGCCTACTTACTACAAGTATGTTCTATTAGTGGGCCTTAGGGAGGGTGACAATGGAGATATTTAACCGACGTCATCCTTACAATGTGGGCATCTAACCATCATTGTTCCCAAGGCATTACTTGCTATAAATATCATTATATGCCATGGAGGGATCACGCATTGCAATGGACCTAGTTGCACCCAATTGGGCCTTAAGTACATCAATTAGGCCGTATCATATGGGCCTTACATTCATCAAATGGATCACCTCAATGAGCCTCACCAATGGGTCTTAGGTCCTTTGCAATGGGCCATCGCCCATGGGCCTTAGAATGCATTAAAATGAACCCAATCACATAACTTTATGTGTATCAAATGGGTCTATCACATAGGCCTTATATATATATACTAAAGTGGGCCTCAATAATGGGCCACAAATACCTCAAATGGGCCTACTCACATGGGCCCATATATAACAAAGTGGGCTTTAGTGGGCGGGCCACAAATACATTAAGATGGGCCTCAACAATGGCCTTAAAATAATCTCAAAATGGTTGGACGGTTTGAATGAAACTCATGCATCATGGTAGAATCCCATGTGGGCTCACTATAACATTTATTTTCCATCCAATCCGGGGCCCACTGAAATGCTTATTAGCCACCCAACCTGTTGGTAAGACCACGTGAGCAAGGGCTCCACTATAATGTTTATTTTACATCCAACCTGTTGATAAGGCCATGTGGCAAGGGGCCCACCCAAAATATTTATTTGTCATCCAAACCTGTTCATATGGTCACGTGGGACCAGGGGCCCACTGTGATGGACGGCGTGGACACAATACATTCATCTAGGTGGGGCCCACGACCATGCCAGTCCACCCGCTGGGCGCTGGCATGTCTCCAGCAGCAGCATGGGCCCACTGAAATGTTTATTTTGACATCCAACCTGCTCATATGGTCACACGGTCAGGGGGCCCACCGCAATGTGGTTCACAATCCAGCCCACTTATTATGTGTGTCCCACTTTGCTAGGGGTTCAGACCAAGTTTCAACCTCATCCAAAATTCAGGTAGGCCCCACCAAAATGTTTATATGTTTTAGGCATGTCTTCACATGATTTTAGATGGTATGGTCCACCTGAGTTCCGTATACGGCCGATTTTTGGGTGGCCCGTAGCCAGGGGGGAGGCCCACCCAATGCACGGAGTTGATGCTGGAAACGGATCACCTGGGGTCCACAGCTGGGGCCGTAAGCCCCAGCCAGTCCGTCCGCCCGTTCACCAATAGCGGCCTCCTTCCTTTATTTTTATTTTTTTTTGAAAACTAATAATATGGTGGTTTTTGATAGGTGGGGTCCGCCTAGGAAAAATTCATCACATTCATTATGTGTGTCCCACCAGTTTAATGGTCCAAATCGAGTTTCAAGTGGATCCAAACTACATGTGGACCCTAACATTCGATTTCATGTGATTTGGCATACCATCGCATGAATGGTGATGGTGTGGGCCATCCGAGAACTGTTTATGGTTGATTGTTGGAGCCTACGCATCATTACAAGGGACCTATTCAATGAACGGCATGGATGTGGAACATACATCATGGTAGGGTCTACAACAGGGGCCAATGCAGCCATCCTCTTTAACGTGGACGTCTCTGGACATCATGGTACAAAGTCATGCAAATATATATTTTTTTTTATGCTAGGTGGGACCCACATTAATTAGATCTATCCCATCCATTGCATGTGTCCAACAAAAATAGGGGTCCAAAACAAGTTTCTGGTGGGTCCAAGCTTCTGGTGGACCCCAGCAATCATTTTTCCAAGTTTTATAGGAAAATACAAGCATTCTTAATGCCATGGCCCGCCAAATAATTGGATCGGTCTCATTTTTCAGGTCAACGCCTAAAATGATCCCGAGAATAGAATGGATGGCTGGGATTAAATATATACATCAAGGTGGGGCCATGTTGGAGTGGCCCACCATTTCCCTTCCTTTTTTTTTTTTTTTTTTAAAGCTTGTAAGTACACACCCCTGACAGTACACACACTCCACGTTAACCACTTCACTTCCATGCCTCTCGTCTAGCGTCCAGGGACGCTGGACGGCATGGATGAACACATCATCATGGTGGGTCCCACATGTACGTGGCCCACCATATACATATACATATATATATTTATATAATATTAATATAATATATATATATATATATATATATATATATATATATATATATATATATACACATATATCATATCACCTAAAATGTGTTGGACCACACCATTGATGAATGGAGTGGATTTAACATGGCCCACTTCATTCTAGGGAGAGGAGAGAGAGAGAGAGAGAGAGAAAAAGAGAGAAAAAGAGAGATACGGTGAGATAGAGGGGAGGGTCCCCGCCACTATGGGCCCTCCATAGTTACAACATATACATCGAGTGGGTCCCATAACAAGTGGGCCCTTAAAAATTGAAATGAAGGATGATCACCCACCTCTAAGCCTCCTCCTTGCTCCCTTGGCCTCCAATGCTCCTTGCCTTCACCTTGGACGGTGGATGATGGACCTTTAATGGTGTGGTTGAGAGATGAGAGGGTGGGCCACACTTGGCCTTTGGAAAAGCTTGGGAATGCTTGGATGTGTGGAATTTTTTGTTGCTTGGGAGTGAGTTTTTTTTTTTAGAAATGAGGGAGAGAGAGAAGTGATGGGTTGATAAGAAGTGATGGAGTGATATGTGATGGGTTTGGTGATGGATGAAGTGATGTGAGAGTGGACTTTGGGTTGCTTGTGTAAGAGAAAGGTATGGGCATGGCATGGGTTAGTTGTACTTGGGTGTGGAGTGACTTGACTTGTACTTGACATGAGTGATTGATTGATTGATGGGACATCTCGTAGAGATTCCCTCATGATTCGCAATGCGCGGCATTTCTTCAAATTGAACGTGGGCCTACATCTTTTACCCTGGGTGTCGAGTCGGTGCGTGAGTTATGGCGTTAGAACCGCGGTGACGGCGCGGTCGCTAAGGTATAGGTTTCAATTTTAGCTGTCTTTGGCATATAGGTCTCATCTTAGGATGACGCGCAAACATCAGAAAGTGATCGAGGATTGCCGAATTCGACCGGAAGGATCGTGGGAGTCGACGGAACAGTACGAACTAGGATACGGGTCTTACATTGAAAGTGCCTTATTTTGTCAATTAGCGTGAGTGTTGAGTCAGCAAGTCAAGTAAGCCCCATAGGAAGATCATTCAAGCGTCTGCCTCAACTGGATGTGTACCCTGAACTCATCAAAGGTAAGCTCAGCCTCACATCGTATGTCCCAAAATACCCAGGTATATAAAACCCTTAAAAACAGATAGAACAAAATAGGTTTAAAGTATGAAAACTATCTTGCAAATCAGGAAAATTTCTAAGTTTTTTCCTTTTTTTGATATATCGAGGTAACCTCGTACTACGTGAAAAATGGAAAAAAAATGACGGATTTTGAGACGGTTCGGGACCGTCTCTAAAATTGCTTAGTTTAAAGACGCTTTAGAGACAGCCATAAACTGTCTCTAACATTTTAGACGGCCCCTGACTGTCCTTAATATTGTCTTAAAAATATGAACGTCTATAAATCGTTTAGGACGGTCGCTGACTGTCTTATATGTGGTCATTTGAGACGGTCATTGGCCGTCTGCATTAGAGACGGTCCTTGACCGTCTTATATGCAGTCATCTGAGACGGTTATTGGTTGTCTAAATTAGAGACGGTCATTGGCCGTCTTTTACTTATAATCTGAGACTGTCAAAGATCATCTCTATTAGAGACGGTCCTTAGCCATCTTATAGCCCTAGCAATGACCGTCTCTATCAGAGACTGTCAAGGATCGTCTTTATTAGAGACTGTCAAAGACCGTCTCTAATAAAGACGGTCCTAAACCGTCTTTTATCCCTGACAAAAACTGTCTCTGGAAGAGACTGTTAAGGACCGTCTCTATTAGAGACTGTTAAAGGCCGTCTCTATTAGAGACAGTCCTAAACCGTCTCTAATGCTCAGGTCAAAAATTAAAAAACTCAAAAAAATTATGAATTTTGAAAAAAAAATTAGTTGAGAAGCATAGAAAAATAATTAACAATGTTTAAGAAAATTTTAAATTTTGAAAAAAAAAATAATAAATTTATAAAAATCTAGATTTTGAAAAAAAAAATTAAGAACTTTGAATAATGTTGATAATTTTGAAAAAAAATAAAATAAAATTCGATAAAACAATGATATTTTGAAAAAGAAAATTTATAAAATTAAACAAAATTGTGAAAAAATTGACAAATTGTAAAAAAATATATTTTAAAAAAAAAGAAAACTAAATTTTATAAAAAAAAATGTTAAATTTATTTATAATAAAAATGATATTTAGTTAAAAGAGAAAAAAAAATATACATTTTGAAAAAATAATGTTAAATTTATTTGTGAAAAATAAAATTACTAAATTATTAGGCACATCCACTAATTAAACCTTTAATGATTTTTAAACAATTAAAAATGTTTAAATCAAATTTCACTGAAATTGTTGATCAATCTTGTAAGCCCAATATCTTTCTCATATGTAGCTTGATTGAGGCGAGTAACTAGTCAAATTGAGAGTATTGATAGTAAAATAGAGTGAATGGACTAGACATGTAAAATGGGTCAAATATTCTGGTTAAAATTGTGACCCAACTTACTGACCTCGTGAGAACCTAAGAATTGATGTTAGTAAGTTTTGCGGGCCCCATCATGATGTGTGTCGATCATCAATACCGTGGATTTGATGTCCCCTTTATGTTATGAGATATCTCAAAAATCATCGGTAAACGAAACTCAAGTGGGTCATACCATTTAAAACTATGTGAAGACATCCTAAAAAATATAAAAGCACTTGGTGGGGCCCACATGAGTTTTGGATGTGGTTGAAACTTGGTCTGACCCCTCATCCAAGTGAGACACATATAATGAGTGGATTGGATATGTGAATCACATTTAGACCTAATATATGTTTTAAGGAAACCTTTCTCCACTACATTTAAGTGAGTTACTCGTTACCTTTACCAGAGTAAACTCTGTGGGGTTCACCGTTATTTATTTATTTTATCCACTCCATTCATCCATGTTAACAGATAATTTGAGGTCTAAAGAACAAAAAGGAAGCATATCCAAAGCACAAGTGGACCACACCAAAGGAAATAGTGTGATTGAACCTCTACCATTTAAAATTTCTTGAAGGTAATAAAAGTTTTGGATCAAGCTGATGTTTATGTTTTCTATTCATTTATATATTTTTGATATTATGAACAACCTTTAACTGTTTTTGGACAATCTGATCAGTCCGGACATGAAGAGTAAATAACTTCAGATGTTTAAATCAAAATTCACTCAAATTGTTGATTAATCTTGTTTGCCCAATATCTTTCTCATATGTAGTATGATCGAGGCGAGTAACTAGTCAAATTCAGGGTAATGATTAGTAAAATAGAGTGAATGGACCAGACATGTAAAATGGGCCCATCATGATGTGTGTCGAACAACAACACCATGCATTTGATGTCTCCCCTTTAGCTTATGAGATATCTCAATTATCATCCGTATACGAAACTCAGGTGTTGATTACCATCTAAAACTATGTGAAGACATCTAAAAAAATATAAACAGTACAATATTGGATGTCATACCATTTTGGGGCCATAAAAGTTTTGGATCAAGCTGATTTTTGTTTTTTCCCTCCATCTGGCCCTGTATGACCTAATCAACATATTGGATGTCAAATAAATAGTACAGTAAGCCTTAGGAGGATTTTAATGATGGATATCCAATTACTATTGATATCATGTGGTGTGGTGCACCTAAGATTTCTGTGGTGGGGTCCACTACAGATTTTTATCTGCCTCATTCTTTGGCTCATGATGTAAAATGATATCTCAAAATGGATGGACGGTGTGGATATAACAAATACATCATAGTGGGGACCATAAAACTTGGTGGATGTTGGTTTGTGCTCTATGGGTCCCACCATGATGCATGTGTTTCATCCATGCCGTCCATCCATTTTTACAAATCTTATTAGGGCTTGATGTCAAAAATGAGAGGGATATAAATCTCAGGTGGACCACACCACATGAAAACAAAGTGATTGGATATCCACCATTAAAACCCTCCTAAGGCCCACTGTACTTTTTATTTGACATCCAATCTGTTGATTAGGTCACCCACTATTTAAGCTCTCTCTCTCCCTAATCCTCAGCTGGAAGTGGATTGCATACTAAGTAACTCAATACCCTTAGCGTAGTGAATAAACCATGTGGGGTCCACTGTTATTTATTTATTTTATCCACTCCGTTAATCTATGTTAACGGATAATTTTAGGGCATGATCCCAAAAATGAAGCAAATTAAAATCTCAAGTGGACCACACCGCTGGAAACAGTTTGATTGAACATCTACCATTGAAATTTTTTTGGAGGCGAAAGAAGTTTTAGATCAAGCTGATGTTTGTGTTTTCTCTTCATCCATGTCTTTGTGATCATATTAACAGGTTGGATGACAAATAAAAATTACTTTAGGCCCTAGGAAGGTTTCAACAGTGGAAATCACTATTCCACACTGTTTCCTATGTAATGGTCCACTTGAGCTTTGGATCTACTTCAATTTTGGGATCAACCCCTAAAATTAGAATTAAAAATGGATGGACGATGTGGATAAACCACATACAGGCCCAAATGAAGGGGAAAAAAAATATCAGATTGATCCATAACTTTATATGGCCCCCAAAAGGTTTTTAATGGTCGGCGCTCATTCAACACTGTTTCCTATAATGTGGTCCAGTTGAGATTGGGATATACCTCATTTTTTGTCTCATACCATACAATGAAATGAAAAATAGATGGATGATAAGGATGAAACATGCACATACATCATGGTGGGGCCCACAGAGCACCGACCACGTGACCCATGACTGATCGTGAGAGAGACTTGAAGTCTCTCTCGCTCTTTATCCTCTCTCACTCTCACTCTCGCACCCTCTTTCACTCTCTCGCTCTCTCTCTCTCTCTCTCTCTCTCTCTCTCTCTCAGATGGACGATGTGGACGAAGTGGACCATACCACAGGAAACAGTGGGAAAAATGATTTCCACCGTTGAAATCTTCCTATGGCCTACATTGAGTTTTATTTGTCATCCAACCTGTTCAATAGATCACAAATACATGGATGAAGGGAAAACTAAAATATCAACTTGATCCAAAACTTCAGTGGCCTCCCAAAACTTTTCAATGGTAGACGTTCAATTTATACTATTTCATATGATGATGTGGTCCACTTCAGATTTTTATAGGCTTCATTTTTTATCTTATGTTAAAATGGATGGATGGAGTAGATAAAATGAATAAATCATGGTGGGCCCCACAGGATTTACTCAGTACGCTTGGGAACGGATTGACTACTCCCCTTACACCAGCCAATGGCTGGTGGTCGGTACTCTATGGCCCCCACCATGATGTATGTGTTTCATCCATGCCGTCCATATATTTTTACAGAAAATTTTACAATATGAGAAAAAAAATGAGATATATCCAAATCTCAGGTAGACCACATTACAGGAAACAGTGTTGAATGAGCGTTGACCATTAAAAGCATTTTGGTAGCCATAAAATTTTTGGATCAAGCTAATTTTTATTTTTTCCCTTCATCTGGTCCTGTATGACCAAATCAACAGATTGGATGTCAAATAAATAGTACAGTGAGCCTTAGGAGGATTTTAATGGTGGATATTCAATCACTATTGTTTTCATGTGTTGTGGTCCACCTAAGATTTATACACCTCTCATTTTTGGAATAAATCCCTAAAAGAATCTTTAAAAATGGTTGAACGTAAAGGATGAAACACATACATTATTGTGGGGCCCACAGAGCACCTACCACCACCCACGGGGCCGGTGTCAGGGGGAGTAGCCAGACTAGCTACTGAAGTGAAGTTAGCAAGTTCCCTGGGCCCCATCATGATGTATGTTTTATATCCACACCTTCCATCCATTTGTAATATCCAAAGAATGAGTTAAATCAATAGCTCCAGTGGACCCCGACACAGAAAACAGTGGGACAGGAAAGTCCACCGTTAAAAACTTTTAAAGGCCATAAAAGTTTTAGATCAAGCTGATATTTTTGTTTTCCCTTATTTCATGTCTTTTTAAACTTTTGAATAGTTTGGATTTCAAATAAACATTATGATGGGCCTTAGGATAGTTTCAACAGTAGGAATCACTCTCTCGCTGTTTTCTGTGGTGGGGTCCACTACAGATTTTGATCTGCCTCATTCTTTGGCTCATGACTTAACATGATATCTCAAAATGGATGGATGGCGTGGATATAACACATACATCATAGTGGGGCCCACAGAGTACCGACCAACATCACTGGCCAAACTCGTCTGTAATGGAAACGTAAGTGGTCATTCGTAGTTGTGGATATAATGTAAAATGGCGGTGATTTGTTCATATCACTTATGGCAATGATTTAGGGTTATCCAGACCATCCAAATAGTGGTTACACTCGTAGATTGTTAATATTGATAATTTTACCATATAATAAAATTATAAACAACTATTAGGTGGTCCGTTAAATTTACGGATGATAACATATGATATTATTTAAATGATGTAAAACACACATTTTGTGGATTTGAATGCAAATTTCATTTCTAAAGAGGGATTTCTAAAACCCTCTTTCGAATTCCATTTCCCCCTCTTTTGAATTCCATTTTTGTTCAGTTCTTCGTCGGAAACGGCCTCCCTTTCGCCGTTTTCAAGCTGAGGTCTTCAATCTAGGTATGTACTCATTTATCTTATTTAGATCCCCAAAACGTAGTTGTAGCTCCCTTCCATCTTTCTATTCTCGTTTGAAATTCGATTGTGTTTGTTATTGGATTCTGATATCTGGGTTTTTTGGAGTGTCGGATTTACGGATTTGGGTTTTCTATATATATATATATATATATATATATATATTTCTGATATTTGATTGTTTGCTTTATTTTTATTGAAATGGGTTTTTCTTTTTGGATATGCTGCTTTCTGGAATTGGGTTTTTCTACAATTTTTTTTTCTGGGGAATAGGTGTTTGATGTTTGGTTATCGCTTTTTGTTTTTTTTTTTTAATTTTTTTTGTTTTTTTTTTGTTTTTTTTTTTGGTTTTTTTTTTTTTGTGAAGCCAGTAGTTTTTAGATGTGAGTTTATTTTACCTGGAATTTGGGTTTTTTTGTAATTGGGTTTTTGGTATGTTAGCTTATTACTCTTTGCAATGGTGGGTAATATCTGGATGTTGGATTTTTGCAAATCAGGTTTTGGGTTTGGGTTTTCTTCTCTGAAGCTTGGCTGTTTGGAATTGTAGATGGTCGAGGGTTCTTTCATGTAATGCATTCTTCCGTTCTTAGCTTATTTCATTCCTTTTTTGGATATGTCAGTTTCATCCTAGAGGAGAAATGGAAATGGTGATAGTCTAATATTCATCTAACTGGAGTTTCTTTTGGCTCGAGTTTTTATTTTTATTTTTTGTTGGAAAACATTAGATGGTTGAGAGGTTTTTCAATGGTGTATACATTTTGAGAAGATCGAGACTGTTTTGGTTTTCGGAGTATAGGCTTGAGTGATTATGTTTATTTATTTACTTTGGAGTATGTTTCAACATTAATCCGGTGCCGTAATCAAACCAAATCTGCAATCTCTTCTCTACATACTAACAACTGACTTGTTAGAAACTAAAAGTTGAAGAGGACATGACATAGCTTGTATATGTGTGGAAATGAGCCTCTTTTCATTTTGTTATGTGCCGGCACTGCATATTGGTGCCAATCGTGGACCCACCCAAATTGTGGAATAGAGCATGGCTAAAATTGCCACCGTTTTTGCAAAAAAAAAATAAAAAATGTTTCAACATTAATCGTTGAAACTTGCTAAGATTTCTTTTCTTGAAAGATAATATGCCATTACTCGTTCTTGATTCGTATACATTTTACCATCACATCTGAAGTCTAAGCCATCCTCTGCTTCATTCATACAAAGAAAGTTACCTTTTACACTGACCACTGCCAACTTCAGAATACTCATCTAGACATCAACATGCATTAGCTATGCATTTAACTGAGTTGGTCTTCATTATTTCCCTTTGTATTGAAGTTTCTGACTTGGCTTTGTATCTGTTAATGCTTCAGCAGTCTAGTTTCAGTCTGTTGCATTTGAAACCTTAAAACTCATATGAAATTCCATTATGACAATAGAAATCGACTTGGTTATCTCTCAAGAGCTAGATGTCTTGACTTTTTCACCCCTAGTTTATTATGAAATAGTTCATCCTTAAATAGCTATGATGGTACTTAGTTTAAGGTAATTGGAAATATCGTTGGTTGCAAAACCTAACGCTTTTTAGCCCATCATTCTTTCAGGCTATTAAAAGGGTCAACTGGACTATTCCTGAACTGAATCATGATCTCAAAAATTATCTATGAACCAAGGGAGATTTAGAAGGAAACAAGAAGAACAAGATCTAGTTACATGTTCACGTGATAAGAGACAAGCTCAATTCACACAACCAAAGCATAAATGTGAAGAAAGAGTGTGCACTGAACTGAAAGGTCAACATTAAAAGAGATAACCCAATACTACAGTACATTATCTTCATTCATATAAAAGATTAATGAGTACAAAAGACGGGAATTGTTGAGGAAAGCATCAGCTTCTATAGAATGCAATGCACTTGTAACGCCATTTTCTTCTTTTGAAAGTAGAGTATTGTATTGCTCTTGTTTTGGTTGTTGTTCTGGCTGTTGTTTTTGTGATGGTTGTTGTTGTTGTGGTTCTTCAATTGAAGGAGAGAATAGTTTATGTGTGATGGGGTCAATGCCCATCTTCTTTAACTTCTTTTTAATGTGGGTGTTCCAATGGTTCTTTATTTCATTGTCAGTTTTTCCAGGCAAATGCGTAGCTATTTTAGACCACCTGTAAGAAAAACAAATAAAGGAGATGAGACAATGAATATAGGTAGAATGTATATACTAATGTGCTAAAAAAATGTGGTCCAAATTGAAAAAAAAATGGGAATCTAAGATGGGCCCCAAATGTGTTGAAAAAAAAAAGAAAAAAAAAGAAAAAAAGAAAAAGAAAAAGGGTTGAGATGATGGGAAGAGTACCTATTGCCAAGACTGGCATGGAGATCAATGACCATCTTCTCTTCAGATTCTGATAAGAGGCCTCTCTTCAAATTAGGCCTGAGGTAGTTGGTCCACCTTAATCTACAGCTTTTCCCACACCTCAGCAATCCTGCAACAACACCCACAAGCCAAAATTCAAAAACTACTAAATAAATATATGCTTTTTTGCTTTTTGTAAAAGTAATTCATATTTTTGCAAGTGGAGATCCCCTTCATCAAGCATGAATGTTACATTCTTATAAATTAAGAAATCTGGATCTAACTTATTTTGACATATATGTTTGTATTTCTTCTTCTTCTTCTTCTTTTGGCATAAATCTGGATCTAACTTATTTTCTTGTTCAGTCCCTACACATCTGCATGCATACACATAATATGCTTTATATTGCATTGATAGGTGATAATGATCTCAGGCACTTGAAAAAAATGATTTGCAGTTTAAGTGAAAATCAAGAGACATTTATTTGAATACCTAGCAATGTTTTCTGCACTCAACTAGAAAATTCTTGGTAAATGATGATTCAAAGGGAGATCTATATGAATCAGATTCTTGATCCTGAACTTAGCTGATCTATATGAATCAGATTCTTGATCCTGATCTTAACTTGTTTCCTTGCTAAGTCACACAAACCTGCTTGCATGACTAATCTTCACCATGGCAGACAATGTAATATCAAAGCCATCCATCAGGTTAGTCCAGCTGTCAAGATGTTCTCACCCAAAAAATCAGGCTGAAGGAGTAGAGCATGCATACCATCCTAACAGTGAGCAGTGCATAGGCTGGCTCCCATTGTGAACATGATCATATACAAAAAAATCACCTTTTGGATGGACCCAATGTTGTATACAAATGGCATGCTGACATGGGTGGTCTAGGTGGACAGTAGGACTATTGAGGTGGATGTTAATTTTCTTTTGTATGCATATGTGTTTCTTTTCATGGACAAGTGTGCACTCATGTGTATATTTTTTTCACAATGTTTTAGTTAAACAACTTTGACATTTTTTTAAAGCATTTTCCTTAAGATTTTCTGTAAGATCTTAATTCTAATGCTGTGATTGAGAATGGATTTCTAAATTTTCAATATTTCTCATGTTTTCAGGTTGAAACTAGTAAAGTATTTTTGCGAGATACTAGCATCGTCTCTCCATACTCTATTTTGCTATTCGGTGGTCCCATTAACATTCAACACTAGGTTTCCTATCATAGCCTTCTTTATTCATTACACCGCAAAAGCCTATAGTTGCTTCTCTCGTTGAATACTTATAAAATAAATATCATGGTAGTTTACAGTGTCTATTGGGCAATGGATTTATCCGACTTCAACTTCCATCCATGATGTTTGGTTGGTTAACTTTTGAAGAATACATACTGTTCAAATGAGTCAAGTACACGATATAGACTTACAATCTCAAATGGAAAATTTTCCCATAGTACAAGTGCATGGAAAACTTTCCACATATCAACTTGCATTTGGATCAGTTGGCCTCCACATCACCCATCTGGACCGTCCATTAGGAAAACATTACAAGGAAAACATCTCCACAACATCAATCCAACTTAGGCATGCATGAGAATATGAAAGTATTACAGCACAGGAAATCTCAAGTGGACCACAGCACAGGAAATAGTGTAACACTCCAGATTTTTGCCAACCTGGGATTAAATGTCCTTAGGAAATGGGTCAACCTTATCACTTTCAGAGCTCAATCCCAAAGCCAAAGAAATCACTCTTCAACCCATTTCCTTCAAAACTCACCTTTCACCACCTCATTCTTCAAACTTCTCCAAGTACTTTCATATTAGACACTACTCCTCAAGTTTAAATAGTAAAGAACACCAATTCTAGGGTATTAATGATGAAGAACAATACCGAAGCTAAAAATTACCATGAATAGTAAATAAATGGGTAAAATGGGTTTCTACCTTTAACCTTTTGGAATCTAACAAAATAGATAGGTTAGTTGGATGGATTAGCCTCTCCTACCCCAAAATCATATGCCACATAATGCATAAACTCATTCTGATTTATAAACTGGCCCCGAAACTCCCTAAATGGAGTCTTGGGCCTATCCAAGCCCAAATACAATGAACCGGAGTGGGTCCCACATATATTTAGGGTCCCTAAAGCAGGGGGAACCCAGCCCATATGGTCGGCCTCACCGGAAATGATTTTCATCGGTGATGGCATCGCCGGTCAAAATGCTCGGTTGGGTCCGGACTTCGAGCCGAAGGTGTTTGGGGGCTAGGGTAGCCCCCTGGTATGTAGACCGTCCCTTAAAACCTCCCCGATCAGGTACTTCCTTCACAAAGTGACCCTCCAAGCTCTCTTTTCTCACTAAAATGCCTGATTTTTGGCAAAAATCACCCCTCCAAACTCTTCCTTCTTTTGTTTCCAAACACCATCGCTCCACCCTTCAAATCTCATCTCAAAAAAAAAAAATCAATAAAGGCTACTTCCTTTAGAAATCCAACGAGAATTAACTAGCGCTGCACTAGATGGCCTATGAAATTCTCACCAATCACTTTCAATACGATCTGCTAGAGTCAAAACGTATAAGATAGGTGACGCTACA